>CM077664.1:348419866-349019866 GCA_039707655.1 Elymus sibiricus
GCACCCGAATCAGCAGCATGAGTTGTCGAGGCGGCCGGGGTTGCTGGCCCAGCGGATCGGCGAGACGCAGAGCCCGTGGCAGCCGTCCGTGAGGAAGAAGCCGGTGTGGGCGCGGGCGGAGCCGCGCGCTGCCGGGCCACTGGTGGTGACGATGAGGGCTGGGGCTCGTCACCCGCGAGAGCCGGCGCGCAAGAGGGTGGCGGAGACGGTGAGACCAACTGCGCAAACGGAAAGACGAGCTCGTCGAAGAAAACGCTCCTGGAGATTAAGACCCGCCCGGAGAGCGGATCAAAGCATTTGTAACCTGCATGATCAGGCGGGTATCCGAGAAACACACATGCAACGGAGCGCAGAGCCAGTTTATATGGTGCGGTGGCGGTGGTATTGGGATAGCACAAACATCCAAAGACACGCAAGTGGGCGAGAGATGGTGCGGCGCCGTGGAGAAGCTCGAACGGAGTGACTCGTTGACGGGGACGACACGGCCGGTGATTAAGCAGGTAAGTTGCAGTGGCTAGGGCGTCCGGCCAAAACCGTGGTGGCATGGAGGCGTGGAAGAGAAGAGCACGCATGCCTTCGGTGAGCGTCCGAATGATGCGCGAGGGGCGGCCATTTTTGGGCAGAAGCATACGGACAAGAAAGCTGAAAGTCGATGCCGTTAGAGGTGAGAAAAACGCGGAAAGCTTTGTTATCGAATTCTTTGCCATTGTCAGTACGGAAAGCACGAACAGATCGTTGGAACTGAGTAGCAAGAGATAATTGCATCTATGGTCCTCGTAGTTGCAGACTAGGTCCAACATGGTCCTCGTACTCAGAAAGTGCTTCAATACAGTTCTTATACATGAAAATACGTGGTGTATACGGTCCTGGTACTTGGAGGAGCAGTCCTGAGGGAGGTTGCCGCATACGTATAGCGTACATCGCAACGTGGCCTACCCTGTGTCTATCGGTGTGGGTCCCACCTGGCAGTGGGTGAGAAAAAAAAGGGAATTAAAACTATGCGCGCAGGGTGTGACGAGTCCTGAGGGAGGTTGCCATTGTCAGTACGGAAAGCACGAACAGATCGTTGGAACTGAGTAGCAAGAGATAATTGCATCTATGGTCCTCGTAGTTGCAGACTAGGTCCAACATGGTCCTCGTACTCAGAAAGTGCTTCAATACAGTTCTTATACATGAAAATACGTGGTGTATACGGTCCTGGTACTTGGAGGAGCAGTCCTGAGGGAGGTTGCCGCATACGTATAGCGTACATCGCAACGTGGCCTACCCTGTGTCTATCGGTGTGGGTCCCACCTGGCAGTGGGTGAGAAAAAAAAGGGAATTAAAACTATGCGCGCAGGGTGTGACGAGTCGAACCAGAGACCTCACATTGCTACCTCGCACGCGCTAGCCATCTTAGCTGACAGTAACTCGTTTCAATTAAGTAGACTGGAATTTATTATAAACGATAGCATCCACCTGATCTGGCCATGTGTGCGTGCTGTGCATGTTTCTTTCTCCTTTTCTTCTAAATGTGTTCTAAGTTCAGTGTTTAAGTTAAGGCACACTTTTCAACTATTTCTTCGTGCTTCATATTTATTTCATTATCTGGGTGGACTGATTTTAGTATAGTTTGCTATTCTAAATATGTTTCAGTTTAATAAATTAATCTACTGTTTGATACCTTAGTATATTATTAGTAAATTTAATATAAAAAAATAGTACGTTTTGTTTGATAGCTTATTGTGTCAGGCACAACTCGCCTTATGGTTTCTCACTAGTTGGTTTATGCACTTTTTTTCCTTCTAATTGTGAATTCAAGTACATAATTAAGCATTTCTCATTTGCTGTAGCACTACATAATGGTATACTTCTTTTAGAAATTCTACTTCTTGCTTCTATCAATTCTACATATGGTTTCTCACTAGTTGGTGAATATATTGCACCTTCTGGGCCATGGTTGTGAAATTCGAAAGTAAAGAAATAAAATCATTATGGATGTGATTATTTTTGTAGCTGAATGAGAAAATTAACTTGTAGTTACTAGTGATCGAACGAACATGAGACGGCCAAGCCAAAGAGTAGAATACACGTAGGCGCACGGGATCATGGAATAAAAGAGTTAATGCTCGTTATGTTACAACAACGGAGGTGGGTTAACTGGCTTGCGCGTGAGCGCAGTCCGTGGGTCCAACCTTAGCGTCGCAGGACCGAATCCCTTCGGTGCATGGCGCGCGTAAAAAAAAATTCCTTATATTTTGAATGCACACTGACGGGCGGGTCCCATCACATCAACCCGCTGACAGGTGGCTGCCACACTGGGCTATACGTAATACGTATGCGGCAACCTCGCTCAGGTCTGCTCCTCCAAGTACCAGGACCATATACATCACGTATTTTCATGTATAAGGACCGTACTGAAGCACTTTCTGAGTACGAGGACCATGTTGAACCTAGCCTGCAACTACGAGGACCATAGATGCAATTATCTCGAGTAGCAACATAGGCGTGGAGAGTAATGAGGAGCTCATATACATCAGATTTCTTGCGTAAAGGGAAGGTCCATGCATAGTGTGTATGGTCATCAAGCACAACAAGAAAATAGTTGAAACCAGAGTTACTAAGAACGGGTGAGGTCCAAACATCACAATGCAACAATTCAAATGGAGCAGAAGCAATATGAGGGGAAGTAGAAAAAGGAAGTCTAACATTTTTTCCTATTTGGCAAGCATGGCATGTATGAGCTTGCGTTTTATTACATGGAATAGCTGAAGAAGAAAGCAAAGTGGAAAGCGCGGCGCGCCCCGGGTGGCCAAGGTGCTGGTGCCAGCGATCTGTGGAGACCGAAGAGGCGCAGAGAGCGATCGGGGAGGCGCGGCTGGAGCTCGAACGAAGTGAGTAGAGGTCGCCGTGGCTGTTACATCGGAGGAGCACCATCCGGGTGAAGAGGTCCTTGACAGAAAAACCGAAAGGATCAAATTCCACTGATACAAAATTATCGCGTGTAAGAGCACGAACAGAAATAAGATTTGTAATGAGTTGATCGGAAACTAAAACATTGGAGAGATGAAGGGGTTGGGAGGAGGTAGGGATGGAGGTGGAACCATTAAAGGAGACGGGAAGAGAAGCACCATTACCGACCGTGATGCTAGGTAGAGATGAACAGGGGGTGGAAGATTGAAGCATACCGGGACTGGCCGTCATGTGGGAGGTGGCGCCAGTGTCAAGAAACCAATCGCCGCCGCTGGTGTAAGGCTGTTGGGACAGCTGATTCAGTGCGGCGTGGAGGGCGGTGTAGTCCCACGGATTGCCCGGCGGGGCCGGCGGCTGGACAGGCGAAGGAGCAGGCGGGGCACCGTACGTGGAGGCGAGCATGCCCTGGGCCATAGGGCGAGGGCCCAGTACGCCAGCACCCGGCGGCCGAGGGAGCGGACGGAACGGCACCGGCCAGGCCTGGACTACCCCAGTCCAGGGGTTGTAGCCGCCGTAGCCGTAGGCGGGCGCAGGAGGCGGGGGCGGCACGGGAGCGCCAGTGGAATGGCCGCCGGCACCAGGCTGGCCGCCGCCGGCGTTGCCCCCCTTGCGAGGGCGTTTCCGTTGACGGGAGCCGCCAGGGCTGGGCACGCCGGCGCCGGGCTGAGCGGGCGCAGGAGCCGGCTGCGGAGTAGGAGCCGGTGGAGAGGGTGCCGGGGCGCGGCCGGCGAACAGGGCGGTCGCGGACTCGGAAGCAGCGGCGTTGTCGATGCGGCGCTCCTCACGCAGCAGATACGTGCGCGCTTGGATGAACGTGGGCAGCTTCGAGTCATCGTACGTCATCTGCGAGACGGCATGAGCGAATTTGTTGCTGATCCCACGTACCAGATTGGAGACCATGCCGCGGTCGTCCACGGGCATTTTGCAGTCTCGAAGAGTGTCCGCCAAAACCTTGAGGCGGGTGCAGTATTCGCCGACGGAGAGATGCCCTTGCCGGAGTGTGTGGAAGGCCTCGAGCGCCAGGCAGCCGCGCTGAGCGCGGTTGTCGAGGAAGAGAGACCGGATCGCGGTCCAGAGGGAGAGCGCCGTCTCATCGTCATGCTGGATGGTCGCCATGATCTCCTCGGAGACAGTGAGATACATCCACCGGACAATGCTCCAGTCGATCTGGGTCCAGCAGGAGTCGGAGCGGCGGCGGCGTGCGTCGACGGAGCCGTCAACGTGGTCCATGAGCGCGTAGGAGCGAAGGAGGGTGTTGAAGAAGGAGTTCCACGTGGTGAAGTTGGGCGGGTCCTGCTGGAGGCGCACGGGGACATAAAGGTTAGGGTTCAGGTTGAGGATGGTGGAGAATTGGGGGTGGATGAAGGGTGCGGCATCTTCGGCGAAGGGGTTTGAGGAGTGGGAGTTTGTTCGGAGAAGATATCCATGGCAGAGAGTGAGCGGAAGCGACGAGGAAGAAGACGGTATCTGATACCATGTAAGAAGGAAGATCACAGAAGTGATTGGATTCGCACTGTATTCAATCAATGGAGAGGTTACATATATACCAGTACAAGCACACGCAGGTGCAGCCACTAACTCAACTACTGCCGCAACTAACTCCTCTAAGCTAGTGCATGCGATAAGGACCATATGACCAGGAGAATTGGTTACAGAGAGAGAGAGTTGAGGGAGATAGCTACGTGGGTGCAACGGCATGTGTGGGCGTGCTCCAACAGTGCCCAACCCCTCCCCACGGCTAGGGTTTCGGGCAAGGCGTCGTCTCCGTCGCCGGCGCGGCTCCGGTGTCCCTGCCGGCTCCTCTCCGTCAGGTTCTTCCCATTGACTTCTGTTAGCAACTTCATGATTTGATTCCGTACTAGCACAAATGCCCGTGCGTTGCAACGGGGCATACATATTCTAATGCACAATTGCAGTTTTGTGTGATATATATCTTTAGAATACGTACTCTACGGTTCGATATCAATTGTGCGTATCATATATCTTTTTGACTATCACTTACATCAGGCGACAATGTTGACCTTTTTTACTGTTGAATTACTCCTTCCTCCACCCTACAAATATGCCACTTTCTGTTTTGCGTCATCTTGGAACGACTCTCTTTCTCTACCGCGCGATCTTCCGATGACTCTCTAAGGAGGTTCATGTTAGTTGGTTTGCTCGTCTTGATTGGATATTGAACGATGGAAGTTGCCTCATGTTGTAAGAAATGTTTAAATTTATATCCAGTTTTTTTGTCCGATGATGGTTGGTAAATGTGTCTACCGGGTGGCAACCTCGGAAAACTGTCTGAGTACTGTAGGAGTACCAAGACGGACTACCAAGGCACATCTACAATAACTTTATGAGATAGCATGAGCTATTGAATACAAAATAAAATTTGACAATGACTTTAATGAGAAAATTTACAATGATGCACTGATCCTTTAGAAATGCAAATATTCTCTCATACCTGGTGTAGAGTATACAAAGTCAATACATTAAAAAATGTGTTTCCATGTAGATTCTCAAATACACATAACTGAAACATTCAGGTAATGGCGTGCATGAAAAAAACATACAATAGAGCAGGGGTGATCGTTTGTTTCTTCAACTAAGGGAAAATTAGATAGCAAAGCGGTAGATTCTCAAACTCTGATTTTAGGCATGGAATAATAGTACTGTTCATCAGATAAAAGAACATTTCATATGATAATAGAAAATCACAATAGTTAGCCAAATCTGTAAGTAAGAAGTATTCTGATGTTGTAGAATTTTTTAGCAATTGATAGTCATATTCATGAGCAAACTTGTGTGCCTATACTTCCATGCTTGTTCATTTTATAAGTTTTGGAATAGAATTAAACTGTGTAGTATCGATGATTTCCCCACGATTCAATTGCGCCTCCGGCATGAGCTTTTTTTGCCTGTGTGTATGTGCGCAGGCCACTCGTGTACCTCATCCTTGTAGATAAATTTGAATCCACATCTGATCCTTTGGTTGCTGCTTATTGATTCTGGTACAACTCACTATGTATATAAATTGGTGGGATTTCATAAAAAAAAACAATATGGGACTAATTAATTTAAAAACGCACATGTTTTTCTAACACAACTGTCCAGTTCAGTTGGTTTTGTCCTTCCCACAGGAATAATTATTTTCTGCTGTAGACCAGGCCCAACATCAGCCCATGTGCGGGATAGTGTTCATAAATTTGTTTGTGCATATATTAAGTTGCTAAGTTATATTTGTATCACAATAGAGAGCTAGCTCAACTGGCTATGGTCATAGGTAGCAACACAGGAGGTCGGGAGTTCGACTCCCAGCATCGCCCTCCCTTTTCTTTTTTGCAGACTAAGGACCAGATGACGAAAAAAAGTGGAGAAACGATCCTCCCTTTAATATTAGGTAAAGATTAGTTCATACTAGATATTGTTTTGTACTGAGCATTTCTTTGTTGGTGTTGCTAGCTACTGCTTCACCGATTAGTTCATACAATTATTTTTGACAACAGTAAGCTTCACCTGGGAGGCAAAATTTGAGAGATATGGCAGTGGCACGCTTCACCGAAGCCTGTATAGGTCATGACTGTTGTTTTGTAGTGGGTATTTCATTACAGTGTAGCTAGCTACTGCTGCTCTTAATTGGCATGAATTGCTACTGTTTTAGGTCAATTGACTTGTGCTAAATGCTATAATCGATGCTTGCTGTGAACTCTGGATATTGTAGTCCCACTCAGTCATCTCTTCTAGGTTAATTTGACTTGCAAATGTGACACATGCCATCCTTTTGCAACTGCCACTTTGATGGCTGAGTGCCGCAAGTTAGTCATATGTGTACATTTCAGGTCAGATTCCTCTTACAGTTTTAAGTGATGCTTCCTCTGAGCAGTCTAGATTTAGATATATTACATGTTTATGTTTATGTACCATATGGGTACTTGATAACTCTGAAATGTGCTTTCTTTAGGCAACAGCGATTTGGGTACTTGATGACTCTGAAATCCCTTAGCGTTTCTTTTTTCTTAACATGTCAATTTGGTTTGGACACTTTCAGAAGAACAATACGTATAGCTGTTTAGTACAAGCATCATGTCATCCTATTTAGTTCAAGCATCATGTAATCCTGTTAGTACATGTACTCTAGGTGCATGTGTTTTTGTTCCAGTTTGAGTATACCGGAAGTATTACAAATAACTAAGTGCACTGTCGACATGCTCTGTATAAGTGATAGCAATATAGAAAGAAAGATGACCATTCTACTTCTGATGGACGACATAATATGTAGCAACTATGGGTTTGGACTTGAATTTGAGTGCATATAATCTGTATATAGGATAACTTGTTGGTTTGAGTGCATCTAATCTGTATATAGGATAACTTGTTCATTTGAGTGCATGGTCTCACAGTTTATAGCTTCTCCTGCCTTGTTGTTTTCTTATGAGAAGAATAGTTTTGTTCATTAACTTGTAGAATCTAGAAGTAAAGAAGATAAACGATGAGAAAAATGCTGCCTTTGCTGCCCAGATTGTTGCTAGCAGCATGAACATGAACAGAGCACTATTTGCTTGTCTTACTTTACTATTCATGATGACTAGTTTTGCTATTATGTGACAACCTCTGGACGTTTTCTTTCCAAATTATGTTTTCTTCTTGTAATTAGTTTATTCCTCTACTGCTTGAGATAACTTCTTGTTCATGTGCATTTCTTTGTTTGTAATGTAGTTCATTAATGACAAGGGGCCGAGGCCGCGGCGACTGGTGACGACATCAACACGGGCTTGCGGCGGTGACGGTGACGGAGACATCGACACGGGGCTGCAACAACGGCGATGACAACGACGACAGTCCTTTTAGACTCGTGGATCTTAGCAAAGTATATATACTAAATGTATGAACTGGATGTATGGATGAAACGTATGTATGCATGTATGTATGTATTTAGTGAAATTTGTACTCATATCAAACCTAATTTTTTTGGTTTCTGATTTTTTTAGTGCTGGCGTGTGAGTGAGTGTGCACCTCACTAGTAACATGGGCATAGTGGTATCGTGTGTGAACATGCCACGCCATTGCTATTTGAAATAGTGGTGGCGTGAGTGAACAGTGCCACGCCACCAGTATGTAAAATATCGATGGCGTGGGGCCCAACGCCATCGGTATTTTTTAACAATGGCGCCATATTGGTGGCGTCGACCCCCTACGCCAGCAAGGTGGTTTTTAGCACGCCGGGACTAGCGTTTTCTGCACTAGTGGTTGATGGTTTTATGGGAGGATCTTGTGAATGTAATGAATCATGCCGGATTCTACCAATGCTAGCCAGCTGAACTAGCGAGCTTGAATTAGCTAGAGTTGCTTGAATCATGATCCAGTCAAAAAAATTTGTAATGAATCATGTCTCAAATTAGCTAGAGTTGCTTTCGTAGTAGTTTTTTTTTTGGAAATTGTGGTCGAAAAATGTTTCCCTAGCAATTCAGTTGGTTTGGTTATGAGCTTTGTTTCATATTTGAAAGTAGATTTTATGGTTGGTGATAATCTAGGGCCTTTCTGAAACAAAGAAGTACTTAGCCAAGGTGACCCTCTTTCAGGAATTTCCTTTAGCTTGTACTAGATGCTCTGACTATTGATTCAACAAGCAAAATCATGGGTTGATACAAGGTCTATTTATAGAGTTAGTAGAGGGTCGAGTTAGCATGTTACAACATGCAGATGATACCATTTTAATGTTTAAATATATACTGGAAGGGGCTAAACAACTAGAGCTTATTATATATTTGTTTGAGCACCTTTCTGGTTTAAAACTTTATTTTCACAAGAGTGAACCGTATTGTTTTTAAGATGCAAAAATTACGATGATGAGTATACTTCCATGTTTACTTGTGCTAGTAGTTTTAGGTTTAATAATAGTCACTAGAAAGCCACGGAAGAAAAAGTGGAGAAAAAGTTGCATTTATGGAAAGTGAGGCAACATTGTTATGGTGGTTGGGCTTGTGCTTCTTAGGTACTGCTTAAGTAATATTTAGTTTATATCTATGTTTAAGATCCCTAAAGTACCACGTTTGAGGACATATTTTTTCAGGAAAATATTGTTATGACAAGAGGAAGAGGATGTTAGTAAGTGTCATTTTATTGTTGACATAATGTATGTATGGCGAAGGATTTGGGAGGTTTGAGTGTGATAGACCTGTAAATTATGAATATTTACCTTGCACGTAAATGGATCTAGAAACTAGAGAATACAACACCATTTGGCAAGGTTTAATTAGAGCTAAGTGTATTTGGAATTCAGTTATGTCTTTGTGCGAAAGATCTAGTTATTCTCATTTTTTAGGCTTCTAGAAAGTAGATGATTGTTTATATAAGTTATGTAGAAAGCTGGTAGGAATTGTAAGAGAATCATATTCTGGGAGGATGTTTCGATAGCGGATAAATCTCTTAGTACTCAATTTTCCATCTTGTATGGGATCACTATTAGTGCTAATATCTATGTGGATATTAGCTTTGAAGAAGGTTTGGGCAATATTTGGTATACTAGGGTACTTTGGGAGGAAACTGATGAAGCTTTGCAAAAGTTGCATCAAGTTTGCAGATTGATTTGTTTGTCTAACCAACAAGATTCCTCTAAACTAGTTTTTGACCAGAATTAGATTTTGTAGTCGGTTAGATGGCCCCATGGCAGAATATTGTGGGTGTTCATATAACTTTGAATGTCAATGTAAGTTAAAATGATTTGATTAAATGGGGGTGGAAAGGTAACTATTCAATTGTTTTTTAGAATGAGGAGACAACTGCGCCTTGTTTTCCTGATTCCATTGTAGAGAGATACATTTGGGGTGTTATAAAATGTGCTCACCGTGTAAGTGTTATCTTAACCACTTTAGAAGTTGTTAGTATGTGGATTACAACAGATAGCCTGGCACGTGTCACAAAGTCTAGCTGATCACTTGATCCAGTGATGTGCTGGAGGGAGCTGCCTCAATGTGCAGCGCGTTGGGAGAAAGGACGGATCCTCACACGTCACGCAATGCCTAGTTGGCAGCCTAATCCAGTGATGTGCGCTGAGAGAGAGGGCTCAATGTGCCACAAGTTAGGTCAACGGACATATTTAGACACGTCACGCAACGCCCAACTGTTTGTCTGATCCGGCAATGTGCTGGAGGAAACTGGCACAACACGCAGAGCATTGGGCCCACACATGAATCCTGACACAACACGTAACACCGGACTGGTTGTCAGGTCGGCAATGAGTCGGAGGGAGCTGGCTCAATTCACCACGCATTAGGAAACATACCACTTTTGACACGTCGTTAAACGCCTAATTAGCTCTACAATCGGACAATGTGCTAAAGGTAATTTTCTCAATCCTCCTACCTTCACAAACTGAAGAACAGTTTCTATGCCATCAATGTTGCCCAGAGTCAAACCAACCTCAAGATCCTGCTTCCCCGTTGGAATGTAGCGAGAGCAGTTCCGGGTGTGCAATTAAAGCATAATAATGTGCTAGATGTGCTCTTATGTCTAATTAACTAGAGACCAAGAGCTATTATTTACACTGTTCTACATAAGGAAATAAATTGTAGGCTGCATAATTTGTTTAAGAGCTATTACTTTACACCCTGCTGTTACAAGAAAATAAGTTGTCTGTGTCGCTATCTGACAATACTGTTGACTTCTAGTTTGGAACTTATGTTTTATTTACAAATGACATTCCTTTCCATGTTCTGTTTTGGGGTGCCATAGTTTGACTCCATGTTCCAAGGAATCTTTGTTGAAGAGGATATCGACAAGCAAAGGTGCGAGTACTGGAAAAGTAACAACAAAGTTGGTACTTCTAGTTCTGTTAGTTATCCCTTTTAGTTTCTCACTATTGAGAACTTAACTCATTGGTCCCTGCTTGGCAAATTTTCATGGATACGGGGCTACAAAAACTGGTCTTTAGGGTTTTGCTTGACGGTACTGAAGTAACCTACTACGTTGACGGGCAGGTTTGGAACAAGATCTATTATTTCCTTATTTTCTTTAACCACTCCCTGTGCTTTTTTTGATACTTTGCTCTTGCATCGTGTAGAAAAAGATTGATGGGTACATCAAGGATGAAAGAATATACTGTAACCATTGCAACAAAGTGGTGCACCTCCTTTCACATTGAGGCCACTTTGTACTATGTATCTATTTTTTTTTTACTGTGAATTGACCTTTTATGAGGAATATCCGGGCCAGCCCCTCAGCATTCGAAGCTCATGCGGGTGAGGGATCAAGACACAAACCATAAGTCGGTATTATCCTTTTTTAGCTTATACCAACCTGCACTTGTCTGCTTGCTCTTATTTATCACATATCTATCAAGTATGACAACATTTATACGTTGAATGGGGTATCCCTCCATGAGCTGTAAATGAATATATCAAAAGACATGCAATTGTCGGAACGTGAAACCGATGATCTGTGCAGAGAATGTGGTCTAGGAGGGGATATTTACCCTTGTAAAATGTGTCAAAGGTCTATTCACCCAGGTAGAGCCTTCTTCCATCTTCCTAAAACTAACGGTCAATAATGCTTTAGCAATTCTCTTGTAAATGATCATCTCAACCAATCTAATATGGATCTGCTTACTTACAATCTGTAGCTTGCGTTGGGCTGCCTGGATTTCCCTTGGAGGTGTGGTTTTGTGATAACTACACCATTCATGTTCAAAAAGAATCATCCCAATCTGTAATGACCTTGGAGGATGCGCCTTATGCTAGTGAGTACTATTTGTCCAAAAAGGTTGCTAGCTATGCTATCACTTTCTTTTCTTATTTCTTTGACTACTTTGTATTCTTGTAATGATCTTTCTGGCAAATCTTCTTGGTGCAGGAAAAAGGATTTTAACAATGCATGTACGACGCACACACCAACAATGATCATCCTTCGATAATATCTGTCGAACAATATGTCATCGGTTTGTTTTTTATCATGTGTCCACTATACTCATTTCAAAAAACCGTATGCACTAATAATTCTTAGTGGTACTGCTCATTATTTTTGTCGCTAGTCGGCTAGCTACCATTCTTTTTTTATTCTTCTTCCGCCTTTGAGGAAGTTCCTTTTCAAGATTAGTTTTCATTTTCTTATTGTTTTCTTTATCTTCCTTTTTATGTTGGCTACAATCTTTTCTTGAAGAAGAAATAAGTGGCAAAAGTAATGATTTTATTTTGTTGTCCACTATTGTTTCCTCTTGTTCTCATTATAGTTTTAGGTACATATTATCAGTATTTTCACTACAAGAATGTTTTCTCAAAGAAGAAAATAAGTGGAAAATGTGTGTCACACTCAAGAAGTGCATTGGTAGTGCGTGTGTGTGTGTGTGTGACACATAGAGGTGCACTAGAAAATATTTAAAGTTTTTATTTTGTTTTCTTCTTTGTTGTTTTCTTCATATTCTTAAAATGTTGCCCCGAAATTTTATTGAAAATAAATAATAATTGAAAATAAATATTTCAGAACACATTTTGTCTATCGACGTATCTTTGGACATATTTTAGGAATGGCTTAATGGATGTAAACCAATATAGAAATATCTAACACGATGCGTATGGTATCACCTGTGACACCCAGCTGTCCTGCGATGTGCTTGAGGGTCGCGTGCTGGGCCAACGACTAGCTGCTGGAGGCTTAGCTAGCTGCCTAACAAGGCGATGTGTTGGAGGGTCACGTGTCGCATGTTAGGACTTTTAAATTTGAATCTTGATGGTTTTATGGGAGGATCCTGTGAATCTACTGAATCATGTCTCAAATTAGCTAGAGTTGCTTTTGTAGTAGTTTTTTGGATAAATGTTAGAGTAGGGCTAAATTTCTTAGTAAGATGATGAAATGATGGAACTTAAATCTTGTCTGCTTTTCTAAGAAGCATAATAAGTTCCTCACTAGAGCTAATGGTGAGATACATATAAACAATGAAGTAGGATTTGTCCAAACAAAATAGTCAAATGATGGAAGAGTTGAAATCCATAAAAAAGAAGAAGAAATTAAATGGTTATAAAGATCTAAAGTAGAAAAACTTTTGGGAGGGGATGCCCTAACTTCTTATTTTACGTCTATGACTAGTCGTGGGAAAAGGAGAAAACGAGACCATGTCACTAAATTGGGATAAAGGGGTTGTTCAACGTGATTGTATATTTGATAGTTGCTATTTTTTATGGATCCTTCTTTGCCCATGCAAGAGTGAAGTTAAATATGTAGTTTAGATGATATGGATGAATGTTTCCTTGGGCAAGAATAATACTTAGAGGAAATTAGGCAGACGTAGTGTCTTAGATGAAAAAACAAGCTCCTGGCACTTATGGTGTTCGACCAACATTTTTGGCATTTCATTTGTAATGACATGTTGGTTTTATTTCATGAATGGTGCCATATGGAAGATTAGATATAACAAGATTTAATTACTTTGTTCTTACTTTGTTTATATAAGTGTGTGGGAGTAGATAAAATACAACATTATAGGCCCATCGGTCTCCCATATGTGTAGTTAATATAGAGCTATATGTGTAGTGGATAAAGTTATTTCTCTTACGCAAACAACTTCTATCAAAGATAGGTTTATCTTCGATAGAGCTATTGTTTACATGAAGTGTTGCCTAAGCTACTTAAGTTAAAATTCATCAGCTATGTCTATTAATGTGGATTTTCAAATGGCTTATGATAAAAACCAATTAGTCTTGCAAGAAATTGTGGTCGAGAAAGGTTTCCCTAGCAATTATGTTGGTTGAGTTATGAGCTTTGTTTCATATTTCAAAGTAGCTATTATGGTTAGTGATAATCTAGGGCCTTTCTGAAACAAAGAAGTACTTAGCCAAGGTGACCCTGTTTCAGGAATTTCCTTTAGCTTGCACTAGATGCTCTGACTATTGATTCAACAAGCAAAATCATGGGTTGATACAAGGTCTATTTATAGAGTTAGTAGAGGGTCGAGTTAGCATGTTACAACATGCAGATGATACCATTTTAATGTTTTAAGATATTCTCGAAGGGGCCAAAGAACTAGAGCTTATTATATATTTGTTTGAGCACCTTTTTGGTTTCAAATTTTATTTTCACAAGAGTGAACTAGTTTATTTTGGAGATGCAAAATTTAGGAATGACGAGTATATATACTTCCATGTTACTAGTGCTAATAGTTTTAGGTTTAATAATAGTCACTAGAAAGCCACCGAAGAAAAAGTGGAGAAAAGTTGCCTTTATGGAAAGTGAGGCAACACTGTTATGGTGGTAGGGCTTGTGCTTCTAAGTTATTGCTTAAGTAATATTTAGTTTATATCTTTGTTTAAGATCCTAATGGTCTATGTATGAAGACATATTTTTTAATTAAAATATTGTTATGAGAAGAGGAAGAGGATGTTATTAAGTATCATTTTGTTCTTGACATAATGAATGTATGGCGAAGGATTTGGGAGGTTTGAGTGTGCTAGACCTGGAAATAATGAATATTTACCTTGCACGTAAATGGATCTAGAAACTAGAAAGTACAACATCCATTTGGGAAGGTTTAATTAGAGCTAAATGTATTTGGAATTCAGTTTTGTCTTTGTGCAAAAGATCTAGTTATTCTCATTTGAGGCTTCTAGAAAGTAGATGATTGTTTATATAAGTTATGTAGAAAGCTGGTAGGAATTGTAAGAGAATTATATTCTCGGAGGATTTTTTGATAGCGGATAAATCTCTTAATACTCAATTTTCCAAGTTGTATGGGATCACTATTAGTGCTAATATCTATGTGGATATTAGCTTTGAAGAAGGTTTGGGCAATATTAGGTTTACAAGGGTACTTTGGGAGGAAACTGATGAAGCTTTGCAAAAGTTTCATCAAGTTTGTAGATTTATTTCTTTGTCTAACCAACAAGATTCCTCTAAACAGATTTTTGACAAGAATTAGATTTTGTAGTCGGTTAGATGCCCCCATGGCAGAATATTGTGGGTGTTCATATAACTTTGAATGTCAATGAAAGAAAAGATGATTTATTAAATGGTGGTGGAAAGGTAACGATTCAATTGTTTTTATAATGAGGAGACAACAACGCATTTTTTCCTGATTCCATTGTAGAGAGATACATTTGGGGTGTTATGACATGTGCTCCCTCCAGCTGATCACTTGATCCAGTGATGTGCTAGAGGGAGCTGGCTCAATGTGCAACGCGTTGGGAGATAGGACGGCTCCACTAACGTCACGCAATGCCCAGCTGGTAGCCTAATCCAGTGATGTGCTGGAGAGAGAGGGCTCAATGTGCCACAAGTTGGGCCAACAAACATATTTAGACACGTCACGCAACGCCTAACTGTTTGTCTAATCCGGCAATGTGCTGGAGGAAACTGCCACAACACGTCGAGTATTGGGCCCACATATGAATCCTGACACAACACGTAACACCGGATTGGTTGTCAGGTCACCAATGAGTCAGAGGGAGCTGGCTCAATTCACCACGCAATGGGAAACAAACTACTTTTGACACGTCGTTCAATGCTTAATTATAGCTGTAATCCGACAATGTGCTCAAGGGAATTTTCACAATCCTCCTACCTTCACAAACTGCAGAACAGTTTCTGTGCCATCGCGGTTGCCTAGAGTCAAACCAACCTCAAGATCCTGCTTCCCCGTTGGCATGCAGCAAGAGCAGTTCCAGGTGTGCAATTGAAGCATAATAATGTGCTAGATGTCCTCTTATGTAACGCCCCGGACACACCCGCCGGTGGTCGTTACTCCTGGCGGGATCTAGACTGGCCCCACAGATCAATACTAGTCTTTCCTGCGCACTTTGTCCTCACTCATGTGCACCCGGGACCAACTTCCCAGTTGGTCACCCATCCTGAAATTACTCCAAGCTGAGCATGCTTAACTTTGGAGTTCTTTCCGAATAGGCTCCCAGAAAAGAAAGAATTCCTTATTGATATGAGTAATCTATCATCCCTATTAAGCCAGGCCATCACATACATCCCCACTCAGAGAAACCGACGTCCTCGTCGGGCCATAGGAACGTTCCCTCTTGGCACATACGTCTGTGCTTCCAGTCCGGCACATGTGCCATGCCGTGTGCCACGACGGGTCACAAACGTCATGCACAACATGACCGCGCACCTGTCCGCAAAAATCTGTGTAACCGCGAGGGTCGGCTCTGATACCAACTTGTAACGCCCCGGACACACCCGCCGGTGGTCCTTACTCCTGGCGGGATCTAGACTGGCCCCACAGATCAATACTAGTCTTTCCTGCGCACTTTGTCCTCACTCGTGTGCACCCGGGACCAACTTCCCGGTCAGTCACCCATCCTGAAATTACTCCAAGCTGAGCACGCTTAACTTTGGAGTTCTTTCTGAATGGGCTCCCAGAAAAGAAGGAATTCCTTATTGATATGAGTAGTCTATCATCCCTATTAAGCCAGGCCATCACATCTTATGTCTAATTAACTAGAGACCAAGAGCTATTATTTACACTATTCTATCATAAGGAAATAAATTGTAATGGCTCCAAAATTTGTTCAAGAGCTATTACTTTACACCCTGCTATTACAAGAAAATAAGTTGTCTGTATTGCTATCTGACAATACTGTTGAATTCTAGTTTGGAACTTATGTTTTATTTAGAAATGACATTCCTTTCCTTGTTCTGTTTTGGGGTGCCATAGTCTGACTCCAAGTTCCAAGGAATCTTTGTTGAAGAGGATATCGGCAAGCAAAGGTGCGAGTAATGGAAAAGTAACAACAAAGTCGGTACTTCTAGTTCTGTTAGTTATCCATTTTAGTTTCTCATTATTGAGAACTTAACTCATTGGTCCCTACTTAACAAATTTTCAGGGATACGGGGCTACACAAACTGGTATTCAAGGCTTTGCTTGACGGTACTAAAGTAACCTACTACGTTGACGGGCAGGGTTGGAGCAAGATCTATTATTTCCTTATTTTCTTTAACCACTCCTTGTTTTTTTGTTGATAATTTTCTCTTGCATTGTGTTGAAAAAGATCGATGGGTACATCAAGGATCAAATAATACTATAACCATTGCAACAAAGTGGTGCGCCTCCTTTCACATTAAGGCCACTTTGTACTATGTATTTATTTATTTACTTTGAATTGACCTTTTATGAGGAATATCCAGGTCAGCCCCTCAGCATTCGAAGCTCATGCAGGTGAGGGATCAAGACACAAACCATAAGTCAGCTTTATCCTTTTTTTAGCTTATACCAACCTGCACTTATCTGCTTGCTCTTATTTATCACATTGCTATCAAGTATGACAACATCTATACGTTGAATGGAGTATCCCTCCATGAGCTGTCGATGAATATATCAAAAGTCATGCAATTGTCGGAACGTGAAACCGATGATCTGTGCAGAGAATGTGGTATAGGAGGGGATTTTTTTCCCTTGCAAAATGTGTCCAAGGTCGTTTCACCCAGGTAGAGCCTTTTTCCATCTTCCTAAAACTAACGGGGTCAATAATGCTTTAGCTATTCTCTTGTAAATGATCATCTCAACCAATCTAATATGGATCAGCTTACTTACAATCTGTTGCTTGCGTTGGGCTGCCTGGATTTCCCTTGGAAGAGTGGTATTGTGATAACTGCACCATTTTTGTTCAAAAAGAGAAGGCTTTAGCAACAAATAAGAATGCCAAGGCTGCTAGGAGGCATGCCGGAGTCGATTCTATTGAGCAGATTTTGAAGAGAGCTATGAGAATCATCCCAATCTGTAATGACCTTGGAGGACGCGCCTTATGCTAGTGAGTACTATTTGTCCTAAAAAGTTGCTAGCTATGCTGTCACTTTCTTTTCTTATTTCTTTGACTACTTTGTATTCTTGTAATGATCTTTCTGGCAAATCTTCTTGGTGTAGGAAAAAGAATTTTAACAATGCATGTACGACGGACACACCAACAATGATGATCCTTCGATAATAACTGTCGAATGATATGTCATCGGTTTGTTTTTGATCATGTGTCCACTATACTCATTTCGAAAAACCATATGCACTAATAATTTTTAGTGGTGCTGCTCATTATTTTTGTCGCTAGTCGGCTAGTTACCATTCTTGTTTTTATTCTTCTTCCGCCTTTGAGGAAGTTCAATTTAAATATTAGTTTTCATTTTCATATTGTTTTCTTTATCTTCCTTTTTATGTTGGCTAGAATTTTTCTTGAAGAAGAAATAAGTGGCAAAAGTGATAATTTTATTTTGTTGGCCACTATTGTTTCCCTCTTGTTCTCATTATAGTTTTAGGTACATATTATAAGTATTTTCACTACAAGAATGTTTTCTCAAAGAAGAAAATAAGTGGAAAATGTGTGTCACACTCAAGAAGTGCATTGGTAGTGCGTGTGTGTGTGTCTGTGTGTGTGTGTGTCACACATAGAGGTGCACTAGAAAATATGAAAGTTTTATTTTGTTTTCTTCTTTGTTGTTTTGTTCATATTCTTAAAATGTTGCCTTTGAAATTTTATTGAAAATAATAATAATTGAAAATAAATATTTCAGAATACATTTTCTCTATCGACGTATATTTGGACATATTTTAGGAATGACTTAATGGATGTAAATTGATATAGAAATATCTAACACGATGTGTATGGTATCACCTGTGATACCCAGCTGTCCTGCGATGTGCTTGAGGGTCGCGTGTTGGGCCAATGGCTGGCTGCTGGAGGCTCAACTGGCTGCCTAACAAGGCGATGTGTTGGAGGGTCACGTGTCGCGTGTTAGGACTTTTAAATTTGAATGTTGATGGTTTTATGGGAGGATCTTGTGAATGTAATGAATCGTGCCGGATTCTACCAAAGCTAGCCAGCTGAACTAGCGAGCTTGAATTAGCTAGAGTTGATTGAATCATGATTCAGTCAAAAAAATTGTAATGAATCATGTCTCAAATTAGCTAGAGTTGCTTTCGTAGTAGTTTTTTTTTTGGAAATTGTGGTCGAGAAATGTTTCCCTAGCAATTCAGTTGGTTTGGTTATGAGCTTTGTTTCATATTTGAAAGTAAATTTTATGGTTGGTGATAATCTAGGGCCTTTCTGAAACAAAGAAGTACTTAGCCAAGGTGACCCTCTTTCAGGAAATTCCTTTAGCTTGTACTAGATGCTCTGACTATTGATTCAACAAGCAAAATAATGGGTTGATAAAAGGTCTATTTATAGAGTTAGTAGAGGGTCGAGTTAGCATGTTACAACATGCAGATGATACCATTTTAATGTTTAAATATATACTGGAAGGGGCTAAACAACTAGAGCTTATTATATATTTGTTTGAGCACCTTTCTGGTTTACAACTTTATTTTCACAAGAGTGAAATGTATTGTTTTTAAGATGCAAAAATTACGATGATAAGTATACTTCCATGTGTACTTGTGCTAGTAGTTTTAGGTTTAATAATAGTCACTAGAAAGTCACCGAAGAAAAAGTGGAGAAAAAGTTGCATTTATGGAAAGTGAGGCAACATTGTTATGGTGGTTGTGCTTGTGCTTCTTAGGTACTGCTTAAGTAATATTTAGTTTATATCTATGTTTATGGTCCCTAAAGTACCACGTATGAGGACATATTTTTTGAGGAAAATATTGTTATGACAAGAGGAAGAGGATGTTAGTAAGTATCATTTTATTGTTGACATAATGTATGTATGGCGAAGGATTTGGGAGGTTTGAGTGTGATAGACCTATGAATTATGAATATTTACCTTGCACGTAAATGGATCTAGAAACTATAGAATACAACACCATTGGGCAAGGTTTAATTAGAGCTAAGTGTATTTGGAATTCAGTTATGTCTTTGTGCGAAAGATCTAGTTATTCTCATTTTTGAGGCTTCTAGAAAGAAGATTGTTGTTTATATAAGTTATGTAGAAAGCTGGTAGGAATTGTAAGAGAATCATATTCTGGGAGGATTTTTGATAGCGGATAAATCTCTTAGTACTCAATTTTCCATGTTGTATGGAATCACTATTAGTGCTAATATCTATGTGGATATTAGCTTTGAAGAAGGTTTTTGCAATATTAGGTATACTAGGGTACTTTGGGAGGAAACTGATGAAGCTTTGCAAAAGTTGCATCAAGTTTGCAGATTGATTTCTTTGTCTAACCAACAAGATTCCTCTAAACTAGTTTTTGACCAGAATTAGATTTTGTAGTCGGTTAGATGGCCCCATGGCAGAATATTTTGGGTGTTCATATAACTTTGAATGTCAATGTAATTAAAGATGATTTGATTAAATGGCGGTGGAAAGGTAACGATTCAATTGTTTTTTATAATGAGGAGACAACTGCGCCTTGTTTTCCTGATTCCATTGTAGAGAGATACATTTGGGGTGTTATAAAATGTGCTCACCGTGTAAGTGTTACCTTATCCATGTTAGAAGTTGTTAGTATGTGGATTACAACACACAGCTCCTGGCACGTGTCGCAAAGTCTAGCTGATCACTTGATCCAGTGATGTGCTGGAGGGAGCTGGCTAAATGTGCAGCGCGTTGGGAGAAAGGACGGATCCTCACACGTCTATCAATGCCCAGTTGGCAGCCTAATTCTGTGATGTGCGCTGAGAGAGAGGGCTCAATGTGCCAGAAGTTGGGCCAACAGACATATTTAGACACGTCACGCAACGCCCAACTGTTTGTCTGATCCGGCAATGTGCTGGAGGAAACTAGCACAACACGCTGAGCATTGGGCCCACACAAGAATCCTGACACAACACGCAACACCGGACTAGTTGTCAGGTCGGCGAGGGAGCTGGCTCAATTCACCACGCATTGGGAAACATACCACTTTTGACACGTCATTCAACGCCTGTCGTGGTGGTACGACCATCTATGGGGCCATCCAGCCCCTTGTGGTTTGGTGGGGGGAGACGCAAGCACAAAGAGCAGAATCACCAGAGGGCGCAGGGTCATTTACCCAAGTTCGGGCCACCGAGAAGCATAAAAACCTACTCCTGCTTTGGTATATTGAGGGTGTATGAACACGAGGACAAGGAGTGCTTCCCCGCCAAGGTGCGGAGAGGCAGCTGCACATGCGAGTTGTGTAAAGAGTCCGAATCCCTCTAACTATTGCCTTGGCCCTCCTTTTATAGCTCAAGGGGTTACCACAGTGGCAAAACAGTAATTACATAGTGATTAGATAGCAAACAGTGCTATCATACCTAACTCTGCCAGTTTAGGATAAAAGCATTAAATGCACCGTTAGGTGTCATTTGGAGAGGTAGCCCCGGCAAGGTTTCTGCGCCGCTCGCCCAGCTACCTTGTATTATTCTGACACGCCTCCTGGACGGGTGTCATTAAAGGCAAATCCTGCCCCAGCGTGCTGACACGTGCCCGACAAGCCTCACCAACCAATCTGCACGGTCGACACCTCATCCATTAGCGAACATCTGTGTAGTGAGGTGGAGCGCTGGAGGACTGGCAGAAGCTTGCCGGTACGGAGCTTGCCGGGTCTTCACCTTGCTGGTAAAGAGTGTCTTCATCTTCGGTACTAGTTGAGTGTTTGTTGGTGCTGCGTCTTGAGCTTCTCTCCAGTGGCCTCCGCAACTGGGTCCTAAATCTTGGTCTTGGCGGTTCCCGGCAAGGCTTGGCCGGCAAGGAGGTTGCTACTGTCTGTGCATAAGTCAGGGTATAAAATACCCATGTTTTATACACCGACAGGAGCCCCCGGCCTGGGCTATACGCGCGTCCGAAGCATCGTTGGGCTGGGCCCAAACAATGCACAGACGCGCGGCAGGAAAACTACCGTGGTAATTTCCGTCATGATGGTTATCCCGACGCATGTCCAATCCACGCATTAAATGCGGGTCGTGGGAACTTGGACTGTTGCGGTTATATCGCGGTAGTGCGCCTGTAAAAAAGAAAAAGGGCGCCGCCCGGGGTAAACAGTGAAGAGCCAGCCCCCTCGCGCCTTCCCCATAAAAAGGCAACTGCGAGGAGGCGCTGCTCATTCGCCCCTGTTTTCCCCCTGCTTCGTCTCCTTCCTATCGCCAGAACCGCTTCCGTCGCCGCCGCTGTCAGTGATTCGCATCTCGACTCGACCACCTTCCTCCTCCCCAATTCCTGATGGCGCCCAAGAGAGCCGATGCGGCGGGGAAGAAGCCCGCCAAGCCGGTTGATCCCAAGGCGGAGGAGAAGAAGGTGCTGGAAGAGCTGGAGAAGCGGCGGAGGGAGAATGCGATTTTCTCGCCATGCTCCTTGGATGCCAACGAGCTGATCAGAAGGTACGCATACATGTGGGGAAGGGATACCAAAGACCACAAGGTGCCCGTGGTGCTTCCCTAAGACAACAAGGATCCATCGGATTCATATCCGTTCTTCTGCGCCTATTTCTACTATGGTCTGGTTCGCCCATTCTTGGATTTCTTCAGCGCCATGATGTTCAGCTATGGGTTCAGGCTGCTGGATTTCACTCCGAACGCAATGACTTGCATGGCAGTCTTTGCCCATCTGTGCCAGAACTTTGTCGGGGTTGCCCCCAATGTGGATCTGTTCCGCCATTTCTTCGTTCCTTGGATTGAAGACAAGTCGCTCTCTGGCAGCGTAACATGGATCCCCAGGGCCAAGACCAAGGGCCAGTACCTTGCCGGGCAACTCCATCTCAAATGGGAAGAATGGAGGGGAGAGTTGTGTTGGATCCAGGAGAAGGATTTCCCCCAATTTTGCATACCGTGCACAGTGAAGGTCGAGCGCGGCAAGAACTGGAGCAGTTTTGGCGCCACTGAGGAGAAGCTTCGCCCGGCGTTAAACAGAATCGCCCGCCTCAAGGCCGCCAAGCTGACTATAGAGATGGTTGGTGCTGATTTCCTCCGGCGACGCATCGCACCGCTACAGAAGAGAGAGAGGTTTGCTTGGGATTACCAGAATGCTGCTGATATCATGCGGCTGTATCCTGGGACCGGCAACAATCTGACGACTTTGGAGCATGCCGCACTTTGTGAGCAGCTATTCAGGAAGACCGGTACATTTCACTTGCCGGGCCAGGTCGTCCCATTGAATATCAACTCCGCCAAGGATTCTATTTTGGTGATGATGCGGGACGGCAACACCCATGGAGTCAATGCAGATTGGCAGATGCCCAGATTGGTGGATGAAATGGACTGGGCATCCAACTTAACGGAAAAGGCCACCCGGAAAGAAAATGATCTTATCCAGGCCACCAAGGAGGAGGACCTGGCGTATCTTGCCAGTATAGCCGCGGAAGCCTCCAGGCCTGACGCGGCAAGTGGTTCTGGTGCCGCGACAACCGAGGACCCTGATGAAGAGGTCGTCGAAGAGCACCAAGAAGAGCCTGCCGGGGATGAGATTGCCGAAGCTGAGGTTGCCGGGACCGAGGCTGCCAGAGAGCCCGAAGAAGAAGAAGGTCCCCGAGCCCCGAAGAGGAGGCGCCGTCTTCGAAGGGCGGTCAGTCAAGAGCCGGTGCGTGCTTATTCACCGAGAGCTGGCCCCACGGTGAAGAAGACGACCACGAAGACCGGCCACCAAGAAGAAGTACGCCGGCAATCGACCCGGCGTCCCCAAACTCAGCCCTCATCCCATCAGCAGGAGGTGGCCGAGGAAGTCGAATCCACTCAGCCGACGGGTTCACCTCCCCCGACACTTAAGAGGGCCAGAGAATCGCCTCCGCCAGTGATGTACGACTTCGACGTCCTTGGCGAGTCCGAAGAGGAGGAGGAGTAAGTGACTTCGCTTATTCCCGTCAAGCCTTGATTCCATTTGATTGCCGTTTTAACTTGATTTCTACTGTCCTGACAGGGACCCAGAACCGCTTGTGCATCGGTCGAAGCGGCCCAGGTCTGCAGCAGCACAGGATCCTGCGGCGAGCACTGGGCAGGGGGGTGCAACGGCTGAAACCGTTGTTATCAGCCCCCAGCTCAGCCTCCTGCGTGAGGATGTGGTGCAGGTGCCTCCCACTAACACCAGTACTGAAGTTCCTTCTGCTGGGCCTGTCGTGGAGATGGAGGAGGCCCGCCAAGAGGAGAAGCGCCAAAAGGCGGATCCAACCGTGGCTTCCCCATCGACCAACGTTCCGAAGAGCGCTACCCCGACAAGGGCCTCCACCGATGAGTCTGCTCGCACGGAGGCCCCCCCGACAAGCGGGGCCGCCAACGACCATGCGCTGGTAACGCGAGTTGCCGGGGAAGGAGACGCCCTTCCACAGCAAGCACCATCGGGTAATCCTCTTGCCTTTGCATACCTCTCCCGGAAAAGATTTTCTCTTTTTTTTGTCTTCTTGAACTTGACTTGTGATTTTGAACCCTATTTCACCCTTGTTCCTGCTTCGATCCACAGCTCCGACCTCTCCTGAAGAAGGCGAAGTCCTTGTGGAGGTAGCCGATATCGCAAGGGACACCGCTGATGAAGCCGATAAGATTGCTGCTGAGGAGGGCCTTGAGCTAGTTGCCGAGGAGACCAGAATACTCCCCGAAGAACCCGAGAGGTCCTCCGGCGACACGTCTGACCCCGCCCGGGTGGCTGTGGAGAAGGCGCCCGTCAGCACCGATGCGCCGAACCCCGGCAACCAACTAGTGGCGACAACCTTGCCGGCCCCGTCAAGCAGCTTGGCGTTGATTGCTTCCCAGCATGAGTCCGGAGCCCCCAGTTCATCCGGCACTGCGGGGCCAAACTTTGACGAAGAAATAGCTCGGATCCTACTCCCCTTGGTCCAAAGAACCGATGAATCCATCGATGTGACCGACAACGCCGAAGATCTTGCATTCATGGAAATCATTTTTGTCGGTTTCAAAGGCGTCCAGGAATGGTACGGTCGGAGGTGGGACAAGGTGCAAGAGGAACGCAAAGCTGTGCATCTGGTCGACCAGAAGTTGAGAGAGAAGGCGGACGAGCTGCGCACATGGTATAGTCAGCAGGCCTGCAATCTCAATGCCGCCAAAGAAGAGGCAGCAATCCGCGATGGCAAGCTGACAAAGCGCGAAACGCTGCTCAATGCCAAAGAAAAAGATCTTGCCGCGCGGGAAGGAGCCCTTGCCGCCACTCTCCGAGGCAAGGATGATGAGATTGAAGCGCTCCTTAAGCAGCGAACTCAAGAGCTGGAAGACGGGCACAAGAAATTCATTGAAGCCCAGGCCTTGAAGAACGCCACCAAGCTTAAGGAGGCTGCTGATAAGGCTGCTGCCGCTGCCTCCGCCAAAGCAGAACTGGAATCCCAGGTGGCCAAATTGAAGGAAGATCTTGTCGGCAGCGGCAAGGAAATCGAGGCTCTCAAGGACGAAGCGCTGAAGGCAGCCTGCATTCTAGGGGACTTGCAAACGCAGCTGTCGTCCAAGAACCAAGATCTTGATGCCGCCGCCAAGACAATTGGGGATCTAAAATCCCAACTGGCCACTGTGGTAGCAGCTTCAGAATCCACCAAGGAGAGGGAGAGGCTCTTGATAGAGAAGCTGGAGGAGGAAGAGGCCTCGAAGAAGGAGGATGAGAACAATTACTCCCAATTCCACGAGAACCTCTCCCTCTAGACCGGTAGGCTTGTCAATGCTGCCGAGCGCAGCAGTTCCCAAATTGCCGAGATGGATATGAAGAGCTGGGGTTTCACCGTCAACGACAAGGAGGCCACCAGCGTCAGACTGACCAAGTTCTTCGAGGGTCTTATCGACGCCTTGAAGACGTATCATGAGGACAGGTTTGCTTCGTTTGCTGATGAATCCCGGAAGTTTGCGCGTGAAATCATGTACAGGGTGCTGCTCAAGATCGCTCATCGCAATCCCGGCCTCGATCTCTCCGGGGTCTTTAGGAGGCTGCCAGCGAGCACCGACGTTATTGCTGCCGATAAGATCGCTGCCCCTCTCGCCGACAAGGTTCTCCAAATCCCCAGGGTCCAGGGCGATCGTCGGGACTGAGTTTGCCGTTATATCCATCACTATGATGCATGTGAAAGACACATTTGATCTTATGTTAGTCCTGCACTATTTCTATGATGTAATATGACTTGTGCTGCTTGAATGCATGTGCGTTGTTCCCCTCGTTTTATTTTGCCTTTGTATGATCGCGTTCCCTATGCTTATTTGGAAACTTGCCGGTGCACACACTTGCCACGAGCGCTTTGAGGAACGGGTCCTTAGCAGCCTGCTAGAAGTGCCGCTGCCGGCAAGGTAACTTGCCGGGCCAGAATGCAGCTACTAAGCTTGCCGAGCGGACTCGAGGCAAGCTAGAGCGCGGACTGGCCGCGGCAAGGTCCCTTCGCATGCAGGTTTCTCATACAAAGCACAGAATCATTCAAGGGAAATCGCGAATGTAACAAGGAATTTCTTTTAATTTTTTTAACTTAGCTTCAACTTAGCTTTTCCTTGCGCTGCTTCTCTCGTTGCCTGAAATGATCACTTGAACGTCATTAAAATGGTACCCCATCTCCACTCTCCCATATCCACTCCCCCCGGGAAACTTGCACGCGAGGAGTCCTTCTATCCTTTTAAGAAAAAGAAAGGAGAGAAAAGAGTGGTTTGGGAACCTTGACGGTCCATCAGTCGTTCCATACAAACTAAAGTGTAAATCACAACATCACATGCATCCACATATAAATGAATATGTACGAGGAGTCGCGAAACACTTAGCTTTATTATGCACGGGATCTGCGCCTAGCTTTGTACAAAGGGTTACATGTCTGGTCGACAAAGCTTGTACAAAAAAGGGGGTTGCCGGGAGGTCTCCCGGCAACTGCGCCTTATGGGTAGAACTTGCGAAGATGCTCAATATTACATGAGTTTTGCACTTGAATGCCATCTTCGGTCTCCAGACGGACTGCGCCAGGTCTGGTGACTCGCACTACCCGATAAGGGCCTTTCCACTTCGGTGACAACTTATTTGATCTCTTGGCGGGCTGAGTGCGCCGAAGAACAAGGTCGCCTTCCTCAAGGCTTCGGGCGTGCACTTTGCAGCTATGATAGCGGCGAGGGGCTTGCTGGTAGCGTGCAGCTCGCACAGCCGCCCGAAGATGATCTTCCTCAAGGAGCATCGCGTCGTCTTGCCGCAACTGCTCTTGCTCAGCTTCATCGTAAGCGAGCACTCGAGGTGACCCGTATATGAGTTCCGTGGGGAGCACCGCTTCCGCACCATAGATTAGGGAGAAGGGTGTTTGGCCGGTAGCTCGATTTGGTGTCGTCCTGAGTGACCAAAGAACCACCGGCAACTCATCAATCCCGTGTCTTCCACACTTGCGCAGCTTGTCAAAGGTTCTTGTCTTGAGGCCACGCAGCACTTCAGCATTCATCCTTTCCGCCTGGCCGTTGCTTCTCGGGCGAGCAACATATGCAAAACAGATTTTGCTGCCAAGGTCTTGGATATACTGCGTGAAGGTGCGGCTCGTGAATTGTGTGCCGTTGTTGATGATGATTCTGTTAGGAACCCCAAAACGGCAAACTAATCCTTTGAAGAACTTGACGGCTGATTGCGCTGTCACCTTCCTCACTGGCTCCACTTCAGGCCACTTTGTGAACTTGTCGATGGCAACGTACAAGAACTCAAAGCCCCCGGCAGCGCAGGGGAAGGGGCCCAGGATATCGAGCCCCCAGACCAAAAAGGGCCAGGAGAGAGGGATTGTTTGGAGAGCTTGAGCTGGCTGATGTATGTTCTTTGAATGGAACTGGCATGCTTCACACTTGGTTACTAGCTCAGTCGCTGTTGGGGAACGTTGCATGGAAAACAAAAAAAATTCTACGCACACGCAAGATCTATCCATGGAGATGCATAGCTACGAGAGGGGGAGTGTGTCTACGTACCCTCGTAGACCGTAAGCGGAAGCGTTAGAACAACGCGGTTGATATCGTCGAACAACTTCACGATCCAACCGACCGAGTACCGAACGTACGGCACCTCCGCGTTCAGCACACGTTCAGCTCGGTGACGTCCTCGACTTCTTGATCCAGCAAGAAGGCGAGGTAGTGGATGAGTTCCGGCAGCACGACGGCGTGGTGACGGTGATGGTGATGCTATCTCCGCAGAGCTTCCCCCAAGCACTGTGAAAATATGACCGAGGGACGGAACTGTGGAGGGGGGCGCCGCACACGGCTAAGACAATGTTGTGTCTTGTTTGGGGCGCCCCCTCTCCTCTATTTATATATGTGTAGGGGCTTGTAGTAGAAGGAATAGTGCCACGTGAACAGTACCACGTGAATAGTACCACGTGAACAGTACCACGTGAATAGTACACACGTGGACTTGGACTCCAAAGTCCAATCCTATTCCTACTAGGACTCTCCCTTTTTTCCTTCCCCAGCTGCGTGGGCTTTTGAGGACTTGGTGCGCCTGGACCAATAAGGCTAGGGCGCCTCCACTTAGCCCATGCCAGCCCTTGGGACATGGTGGACCCACTTGTGGACTTCCGGACCCCTCCGGAATCCTCCGGAATCTTCTGGAAGCTTCCCGGTACAATACCGAAAAAACTGCACATTTTTCCGGAACCCAAAATATGACTTCCCATATATAAATCTTTACCTCTCGACCATTCCGAGACTCCTTGTGACGTCCGGGATCTCATCCGGGACTCCGAACAATATTCGGTTACCAATTCACATAACTCATATAACACTATATCGTCAACGAACGTTAAGCGTGCAGACCCTACGGGTTCGGGAATGATGTAGACATGACTGAGACGCCTCTCCGGTCAATAACCAATAGCGGAACCTGGATGCTCATATTGGTTCCTACATATTCCACGAAGATCTTATCGGTCGAACCGCAATGACAACATACGTAATTCCCTTTGTCCGTCGATATGTTACTTGCCCGAGATTCGATCGTCGGTATCTCCATACCTAGTTCAATCTCATTACCGGCAAGTCTCTTTACTCGTTCCGTAATACATCATCCCGTAACTAACTCCTTAGTCACTTTGCTTGCAAGCTTCTTATGATGTTCATTACCGAGAGGGCCCAGAGATACCTCTCCGAAACACGGAGTGACAAATCCCAGTCTCGATCCATGCCAACTGAACAGACACCTTCGGAGATACCTGTAGAGCATCTTTATGATCACCCAATTACGTTGTGATGTTTGATAGCACACAAGGTATTCCTCCGGTATCCGGGTGTTGCATGATCTCATGGTTGGAGGAACATGTATTTGACATTCAAGAAAGCAGTAGCAATAAACAGAACGATCATATGCTAAGCTAACAGATGGGTCTTGTCCATCACATCATTCTCCTAATGATGTGATCCCATTATCAAATGACAACTCATGTCTATGGTTAGGAAACCTTAACCATCTTTGATCAACGAGCTAGTCTAGTAGAGGCTCACTAGGGACACGGTATTTGTTTATGTATTCACACATGTATTTAAGTTTCCGGTCAATACAATTCTAGCATGAATAATAAACCTTTATCATGAACAAGGAAATATAAAATAATAACAACTTTATTATTGCCTCTAGGGCATATTTCCATCAGTCTCCCACTTGCACTAGAGTCAATAATCTAGTTCACATCGCCATGTGATTAACACCCAAGAGTTCACTAGAGTCAATAATCTAGTTCACATCACCATGTGATTAACACTCAAAGAGTTCTAAGGTGTGATCATGTTTTGCTCGTGAGAGAGAATTTTAGTCAATGGGTCCGCAATATTCAGACCCATGTGTACTTTGCAAATCCTTATGTCATACTGTAGATGCTGCTATCACGCTTTACTTGGAGCTATTCCAAATGACTGCTCCATTATACGTATCCGGTTTGCTACTCAGAGATATCCAGATTGGTGTCAAAGCTTGCATCGACGTAACCCTTTACGACGAACTCTTTATCACCTCCATAATCGAGAAAGATTTCCTTAGTCCTTTAGTTACTAAGGATAATTTTGACCGCTGTCCAGTGATCCACTCCTGGATCACTCTTGTACCCCCTTTGCCAGACACGTGGCAAGGCACACATTAGGTGTGGTACACAGCATGGCATACATTATAGAACCTATGGGTGAGGCATAGGGAATGACTTTCATTCTCTCTCTATCTTCTGCCGTGGTCGAGCTTTGAGTCTTACTCAACTTTACACCTTACAATACAGGCAAGAACTCCTTCTTTGACTGATCCATTTTGAACTCCTTCAAAATCTTGTCAAGGTATGTACTCATTGAAAGTCTTATCAAGCGTCTTGATCTATCTCTATAGATCTTGATGCCCAATATATAAGCAGCTTCACCGAGGTCTTTCATTCAAGTATCCTTTTATGCCATCCAGAAATCCTATATCATTTCCAATCAACAATATGTCATCCACATATAATATTAGAAATGCTACAGAGCTCCCACTCACTTTCTTGTAAATACAGGCTTCACCGTAAGTCTGTACAAAACCATATGCTTTGATCACCTCATCAAAGCGTATATTCCAACTCCGAGATGCTTGCACCAGTCCATAGATGGATCGCTGGAACTTGCACACTTTGTTAGCACCCTTAGGATCGACAAAACCTTCTGGTTGCATCATATACAACTCTTCTTTGAGAAAACCATTAAGGAATGCAGTTTTGACATCCATTTGCCAGATCATAAAATGCGGCAATTGCTAACATGATTCGGACAGACTTAAGCATCGCTACGGGTGAGAAAGTCTCATCGTAGTCAACCCCTTGAACTTGTCGAAAACCTTTCGCGACAAGTCGAGCTTTGTAGACAGTGATATTACCATCAGCGTTTGTCTTCCTCTTAAAAATCCATTTATTCTCAATGGCTTGCCGATCATTGGGCAAGTCCATCAAAGTCCATACTTTGTTCTCATACATGGATCCTATCTCAGATTTCATGACCTCAAGCCATTTGTCGGAATCTGGACTCATCATAGCTTCTTCATAGTTCGTAGGTTCGCCGTTGTCTAACAACATGACTTCCAGAACAGGATTACCGTACCACTCTGGTGCGGAACGTACTCTGGTCGACCTACGAGGTTCAGTAGTAACTTGATCTGAAGTTTCATGATCTTCACCATTATCTTCCTCTCTTATTGGTGTAGGCATCACGGGAACGGTTTTCTCTGATGAGCTACTTTCCAATTCGAGAGAAGGTACAATTACCTCATCAAGTTCTACTTTCCTCCCACTCACTTCTTTCGAGAGAAAACTCCTTCTCTAGAAAGGACCCATTCTTGGCAACAAAGACCTTGCCTTCGGATCTGTGGTAGAAGGTGTACCCAATTGTTTCTTTAGGGTATCCTATGAAGACGCACTTCTCCGCTTTGGGTTCGAGCTTATCAGGTTGAAGCTTTTTCACATAAGCATCGCATCTCCAAACTTTAAAAAACGACAGCTTAGGTTTCTTGCCAAACCACAGTTCATACGGTGTCGTCTCAATGGATTTAGACGGTGCCCTATTTAACATGAATGCAGCTGTCTCTAATGCATAACCCCAAAATGATAGTGGCAAATCGGTAAGAGACATCATAGAACGCACCATATCCAATAAAGTACGGTTATGACGTTCAAACACACCATTACGCTGTGGTATTCCAGGTGGCATGAGTTGTGAAACAATTCCACATTTTCTTAAATGAAGGCCAAACTCGTAACTCAAATATTCGCCTCCGCGATCGGATCATAGAAACTTTTTTTCTTGTTACGATGATTCTCTACTTCACTCTGAAATTCTTTGAACTTTTCAAATGTTTCAGACTTGTGTTTCATCAAGTAGATATAGCCATACTTACTCAAATCATCTATGAAGGTTAGAAAATAACGATACCCGCCGCGTGCTTCAACATTCATCCGACCGCATACATCGGTATGTATTATTTCCAACAAATCAGTAGCTCGCTCCATTGTTCCGGAGAACGGAGTTTTAGTCATCTTGCCCATGAGGCATGGTTCGCAAGTATCAAATGATTCATAATCAAGAGATTCCAAAAGTCCATCAGCATGGAGTTTCTTCATGCGCTTTACACCAATATGACCTAAATGGCAGTGCCACAAGTATGTTGCACTATCATTATCAACTTTGCATCTTTTGGCATCAATATTATGAATATGTGTATCACTACGATCGAGATTCAACAAGAATAAACCATTCACAAGGGTGCATGATCACGAGGGATATTATTCATATAAACAGAATAACCATTATTCTCTGACTTAAATGAATAACCGTCTTGCAATAAACAATATCCAGATATAATGTTTTATGCTCAACGCAAGCACCAAATAACCATTATTTAGGTTTAATACTAATCCCGAAGGTATTACGACGTGTCGATATTGATCATATCAATCTTGGAGACACTTCCAACACATATCGTCACCTCGCCCTCAGCTAGTCTCCGTTACTCTGCAGCTCCTGCTTCAAGTTACTAATATTAGCAACTGAATCGGTATCAAATACCCAGACGCTGCTACGAGCACTAGTGAGGTACATATCAATAACATGTATATCAAATTTACCTTTGTTCACTTTGCCATCCTTCTTATCCGCCAAATACTTGGGGCAGTTCCGCTTCCAGTGACCAGTTCCTTTGCAGTAGAAGCACTCAGTTTCAGGCTTGGGTCCAACTTTGGGTTTCTTCGTGGGAGCGGCAGCTTGCTTGCCGTTCTTCTTGAAGTTCCCCTTCTTTCCCTTGCCCTTTTTCTTGAAACTAGTGGTCTTTTTAACCATCAACACTTGATGCTCCTTCTTGATTTCTACCTCCGCCGATTTCAGCATCGCGAAGAGCTCGGGAATTGTCTTCTCCATCCCTTGCATATTATAGTTCATCACAAAGCCTTTATAGCTTGGTGGCAGTGACTGAAGAACTCTGTCAATAACACTCTCAGCCGGAAGATCAATTCCCAGCTGAGTCAAGTGGTTGTGGTACCCAGACATTCTGAGTATGTGTTCACTGACAGAACTGTTCTCCTCCATCTTACAGCTAAAGAACTTGTTGGAGACTTCATATCTCTCAACCCGGGCATTAGCTTGAAATATCAATTTCAGCTCTTGGAACATCTCATATGCTCCGTGGCGTTCAAAACGATTTTGTAGTCCCAGTTCTAAGTCGTAGAGCATGGCACACTGAACTATCGAGTAGTCATCAGATCGAGCCTGCCAGGCGTTCACAACGTCTGCAGCAGCTCCTGCAGCAGGTCCATCACCTAGCGGTGCATCAAGGACATAATCCTTCTGTGCAGCAATGAGGATAATCCTCAAGTTACGGACCCAGTCCATGTAATTGCTACCATCATCTTTCAACTAAGCTTTCTCTAGGAAGGTATCAAAAACAGGGGAGCTACAACGCGAGTTATTGATCTACAACATAATTTGCAAAGACTATGAGGACTAAGTTCATGATAAATTAAGTTCAATTAATCAAATTACTAATCAACTCCCACTTAAATTAACATCCCTCAAGTTAACTAAGTGATACATGATCCAAATCAACTAGCCCATGTCCGATCATCACGTGAGATGGGATAGTCATCAATGGTGAACATCTCCATGTTGATCATATCTACTATATGACTCATGTTCGACCTTTCGGTCTCCAGTGTTCCGAGACCATGTCTGTACATGCTAGGCTCATCAAGTTTATCCCAAGTATTCTGCTTGTGTAAAACTGGCTTACACCCGTTGTATGTGAACGTAGAATCTATCACACCCGATCATCACGAGGTGCTTCGAAACGACGAACTTTAGCAACGGTGCATACTCGGGGAGAACACTTTTATCTTGAAATTTAGTGAAGGGATCATCTTATAATGCTACCATCGTTCTAAGCAAAATAAGATGCATAAAGGATAAACATCACATGCAATCAAAATATGTGACATGATATGGCCATCATCATCTTGTGCTTTTGATCTCCATCTCCAAAGCATCGTCATGATCTCCATCGTCACCGGCTCGACACCTTGATCTCCATCGTTGCGTCGTGGTCGTCTCGCGAACTATTGCTTCTACAACTATTGCTAACGCATAGCGATAAAGTAAAGCAATTACATGGCGCTTGCATTTCATACAATAAAGAGACAACCATAAGGCTCCTGCCGGTTGCCGATAAATTACAAAACATGATCATCTCATACAATAACGTATATCACATCATGTCTTGACCATATCACATAACAGCATACCCTGCAAAAACAAGTTAGACGTCCTCTACTTTGTTGTTGCAAGTTTTACGTGGCTGCTACGGGCTTCTAGCAAGAACCGTTCTTACCTACGGCACAAAACCACAACGGTGATTTATCAAGTTTGCTGTTTTAACCTTCAACAAGGACCAGCCACAGTCAAATTTGATTCAACTAAAGTAGGAGAAACAGACACCCGCCAGCCACCTTTATGCAAAACAAGTTGCATGTCTGTCGGTGGAACCGGTCTCATGTACGTGGACATGTAAGGTTGGTCCGGGCCGCTTCATCTTACAATACCACCAAATCAAAATAAGACATTGGTGGTAAGCAGTATGACGATCACCGCCCACAACTCTTTGTGTTCTACTCGTGCATATCATCTACGCATAGACTTGGCTCATGATGCCACTGTTGGGGAACGTTGCATGGAAAACAAAAAAAATTCTACGCACACGCAAGATCTATCCATGGAGATGCATAGCTACGAGAGGGGGAGTGTGTCTACGTACCCTCGTAGACCGTAAGCGGAAGCGTTAGAACAACGCGGTTGATGTCGTCGAACAACTTCACGATCCAACCGACCGAGTACCGAACGTACGGCACCTCCGCGTTCAGCACACGTTCAGCTCGGTGACGTCCTCGACTTCTTGATCCAGCAAGACGGAGAGGTAGTGGATGAGTTCCGGCAGCACGACGGCGTGGTGACGGTGATGGTGATGCTATCTCCGCAGAGCTTCCCCCAAGCACTGCGAAAATATGACCGAGGGACGGAACTGTGGAGGGGGGCGCCGCACACGGCTAAGACAATGTTGTGTCTTGTTTGGGGCGCCCCCTCTCCTCTATTTATATATGTGTAGGGGCTTGGAGTAGAAGGAATAGTGCCACATGAACAGTACCACGTGAATAGTACCACGTGAACAGTACCACGTGAATAGTGCACACGTGGACTTGGACTCCAAAGTCCAATCCTATTCCTACTAGGACTCTCCCTTTTTTCCTTCCCTCGCTGCGTGGGCTTTTGAGGACTTGGTGCGCCTGGCCCAATAAGGCTAGGGCGCCTCCCCTTAGCCCATGCCAGCCCTTGGGACGTGGTGGACCCACTTGTGGACTTCCGGACCCCTCCGGAATCCTCCGGAACCTTCTGGAAGCTTCCCGGTACAATACCGAAAAAACTGCACCTTTTTCCGGAACCCAAAATATGACTTCCCATATATAAATCTTTACCTCTCGACCATTCCGAGACTCCTCGTGATGTCCGGGATCTCATCCGGGACTCCGAACAATATTCGGTTACCAATTCACATAACTCATATAACACTATATCGTCAACGAACGTTAAGCGTGCGGACCCTACGGGTTCGGGAATGATGTAGACATGACTGAGATGCCTCTCCGGTCAATAACCAATAGCGGAACCTGGATGCTCATATTGGTTCCTACATATTCCACGAAGATCTTATCGGTCGAACCGCAATGACAACATACGTAATTCCCTTTGTCCGTCGGTATGTTACTTGCCCGAGATTCGATCGTTGGTATCTCCATACCTAGTTCAATCTCATTACCGGCAAGTCTCTTTACTCGTTCCGTAATACATCATCCCGTAACTAACTCCTTAGTCACTTTGCTTGCAAGCTTCTTATGATGTTCATTACCGAGAGGGCCCAGAGATACCTCTCCGAAACACGGAGTGACAAATCCCAGTCTCGATCCATGCCAACTCAATAGACACCTTCGGAGATACCTGTAGAGCATCTTTATGATCACCCAGTTACGTTGTGACGTTTGATAGCACACAAGGTATTCCTCCAGTATTCGGGAGTTGCATGATCTCATGGTCGGAGGAACATGTATTTGACATTCAAGAAAGCAGTAGCAATAAACAGAACGATCATATGCTAAGCTAACAGATGGGTCTTGTCCATCACACCATTCTCCTAATGATGTTATCCCGTTATCAAATGACAACTCATGTCTATGGTTAGGAAACCTTAACCATCTTTGATCAACGAGCTAGTCTAGTAGAGGCTCACTAGGGACACGGTATTTGTTTATGTATTCACACATGTATTTAAGTTTCCGGTCAATACAATTCTAGCATGAATAATAAACCTTTATCATGAACAAGGAAATATAAAATAATAACAACTTTATTATTGCCTCTAGGGCATATTTCCATCAGTCGCATCCTGGAGGGCAGTGGGCCAATAGAAGCCTTGCCGGAAAGCTTTGCCGGCAAGTGCTCTTGAACCTATGTGAGAGCCACATATGCCTCCATGTATCTCCGCCAACAACTTCAGTCCATCTTCCCGGCAAATACACTTTAATTTCACGCCGTTTTGTCATTTTCTGTACAGGACGCTATCCACAAATTGGTACATACTCGACTGGCGGGCTACTCTCTCAGCTTCTTCTTGCTCATCGGGAAGTTCTCCTGTTTGAAGGAAATGAACTATCCACTGTGCCCATGCCGGAGCCTGTGGCTCGACGACATGGACTAAAGGCGTTTCTTCGGCTGCGGGAGCGCTTGCCTCTACGGCAAGAACCTGAGGTTCTGCGCTAAGCTGCTGCTCACCGACAACCATGCCATTGTTCCCGGCAACATCCTTGCCGGTGGCTTCAGGAAGCCCTATCGGAAAGTACTTGCCGGTATTCGACTTCCTTCTCTTACCGGCCTGCGTTGATGGAGTGACTGTTGGTCGATTCAAATGGAGCACAAACATTCCCAGTTCCACGGGAAGCTTTTGAGCGGCACGCTTTGACAGGCTATCAGCAATGCTATTTTCTGCACGAGGGACGTGCTCTGTTTGCAACCCGTCAAAGTGTTCTTCCAATTTCCTCACTTCTTCCACATACGCCTCCATCAACGGGCTTTGGTAATCTTTCTTTACTTGTTTCACAACAAGCTGCGAGTCACCGTGGATGATCAATTTTTTGATTCCAAGGTCTACTGCGATCCTAAGACCAGCAAGGAGCCCTTCGAACTCAGCAGTGTTGTTTGTAGCTTGCTCCCTAGGAAAGTTCATTTGAACCACATACTTGAGGTGCTCTCCGGTGGGTGCGACAAGCAGCACTCCGGCACCGGCGCCTTGCAGCGAGAAGGCACCGTCAAAGTACATGATCTATTCTTTGGTTGTCTCTTTGCCGGGGAGAGCTGTTTCTCAAATTTCTTTGTCTTGCATTGGCGTCCATTCAGCGATGAACTCCGCCAAGGCCCTGCTCTGAATGGTTGAAGTGCTTTAAAACTTGAGTGCAAAGCTTGACAGTTCCAACGCCCACTCCACTATCCTGCCGGTTGATTCCGGATTTCTTAGGATGCGTTGCAACGGAAAGCGAGTGACGATGGTGATCTCGTGTGCTTGGAAGTAGTGGCGTAGCTTTCTCGAGGCCATAAGAAGGCCGAAAAGCAATTTCTGTACCCCTGAGTATCTTGACCTAGCCCCTTGCAAAAGGGAACTAACAAAATAAATGGGCCGCTGCGCCACTTTCTTCTTCGGCATCACTTGTTGGTTAGTTTCATCTTCTTACGCTGTTTCTAACATGTCGGCACCAGGCTTTGCCGGAGAAGATCCCGGTTCGTCACTGGATGGGCTTGCCGCGGTTGCTTCCTCATCCTCGACTTCCCTTTGTGCCACTAATGCAGCACTAGCCACTTGATTCGTTGCCGCTAGATATAGCAGCAACCGCTCTTGTGGTCTAGGCGCAACCAGTGTTGGCGCGGAGGAGAGGTACCTTTTCAAGTCCTGCAACGCGGCCTTCACTTCCGGAGTCCATTTCATTGGACCTGCCGTTTTCAAAATCTTGAAATGAACCTACTTAAGGCAGCAACACAGCTGGCAAGATGCCGCACATCTTTGATGCTTTTTGGTGCTTGAATCTGCTCAATTGCTTTGATCTTGTCGGGATTCGCTTCAATTCCTCGTTGTGATACAAAGAACCCGAGAAGCTTGCCGGATGGAACGCCAAACACACACTTCTCAGGGTTGAGCTTCAAGTTGATTTTGCGCAAGTTAGCAAATGTCTCTTCTAAATCTTGAATGAGGGTAGATTTGTCCTTGGTTTTGACCACTATATCATCCATGTATGCCTCCACATTCCTGTGCAGCTGGGGCTCAAAACCAATCTGGACCGCCCTTGCAAATGTTGAACCAGCACTCTTTAATCCGAAAGGCATACGCACGAAGCAGTATGTGCCACATGGAGTAATGAATGCGGTTTTCTCCTCATCCTCCTTGGCCATGAATATTTGATGGTATCCAGAATATGCATCAAGGAAGGAGAGTAAATCACAGCCGGAAGTGGAGTCTACAATTTGATCAATGTGCGGCAAAGGGAAAGAATCGTTTGGACATGCTTTGTTGATATTAGTGTAATCAATACAAAGTCTTCACTTCCCGTTTGCTTTGCGCACCACAACTGGGTTTGCCAACCAAGTTGGATGTAGTACACCTCTAACCAAACCTGCTGCTTCAAGTTTCTTGATTTCTTCGGCAATGAATTGTTGTCGTTCCAAAGCTTGCTTCCGGACCTTTTAGCTTGACGGGCCAAGCGTGGGGACAGACAGCAAGGTGGTGCTCAATTACCTCCCTGGGAACACCGGGGATGTCAGATGGTCGCCATGCAAACACATCGACATTCGCCCGCAGGAAGGCAACGAGCGCGCTTTCCTATTTGCTGTCAAGGGTGGCACTGATGGTGAAGGTGCCGTCAGTGTTGTCCTCCCTCGCCGGCACCTTTTTGGTCGCCGGTGAAGCAGCTTTGGATTTCTTACCGGCAGAGTACTCCGGCAAGTCTTCAACAGGCGCGCAGCACTCCGAAGAGGTGTGCTTCCCAGAATCCTTGCTAGAGGGACTACCGGACTTCCTGCTTTCTTTCTTCTTGGCGGGAGCTGGCGCCTTGGCGGCCTCTGCTGCAACCGCATCTCTGTACATCTTGTCAACGCAAATGACTGCATCTTTCTTGTCGGAGTTGATGGAAATGACACCCATCGGCCCTGGCATCTTCAACGTGTTGTAAGTGTAGTGAGATGCTGCCATGAATTTTGCCAAGGCTGGGCAGCCAAGAATTCCATTGTACGGCAAGGGGATCTTGACGACGTCAAACACAATCTTTTCCATTCTGTAGTTCAGTTCCCCGCCAAACGTCACCGGTAATGTGATCTTTCCCTTGGGCTGGCTTCTTCCTGCGTTTACTCCTTGAAACATGCCCATTTTCTCGAGTTCCTCATCGGGGATCTGCAGCCTCTTGACAACCTCCAGAGAGATCAGATTCAGGCTGGCCCCACCATCAACTAACATCTTTGTTACTTGGAGGTTGCGAATTGTTGGCGAAACCAACAATGGCAAACACCCGACCGTAGTTATGCGATTAGGGTGGTCCTCAGCATCAAAAATGATAGGCGTGTGTGACCATTTGAGTGGTTTTTGAGAGCCCATTGCCGGTTATGCCGCATTAACCTCACGCGCCCACTGCTTAAGTTGGCGGTGAGAGGAGTGCAAGGATGCTCCTCCGTCGATGCACATGGCGTCGGTTGCCTTCTGGAATTCTTGTTCGCTGGTCTCATCATCGTCCTCTTTGTCACTTCCATCATCTTCCTCTTTCTTGTCTCAGCCTCTAGCAGGCTTTTCTTTCTGCTGCTTGGCCTTGCCGCGGCGGCCTCCTCGACCACCACGGCCCTTTTTGCCGGATCCGCCGGTACCATCTTGACCCTTCTCTTTGTCACGCTTTTCGTATTCAGCTTTCTGTTTCTCAACAAGGTGCTCGACTTGCTGGCACTCTTGGAGATCGTGGCCTTTGGTACGGTGAATCTTGCAGTATGGTCCATCAAACTTGCCGGCTTTCTCGTTTGCCGCCGCCTCCTGGCAAGCAGCGCATACAGCAGCCTCCTTGCCGGAGTTTTCAGTCTTGGCTTTCTTGGCGGACTCGGAGTTGCCGGAGCCTTCGACAGCCATAACAATTTTGCCTTTGCGCTTCCTGTTATGCTTTCGGCCTTTCTTCCTCGAGGTGGCAGCATCATCGTCCTCAGAATCTACCTCGGCACTAGCGTCCTCCCCGGGAAGCCTCCTTCCTTCCTCAGCGCGTGCACACTTATCCGCCAACATGTAGAGCTCGTTGACGGTCTTGGGCAACTTGACGTTCATTTTCTCCCGCATCCTCCGATTGCGCACATTCGTGTGAAAGGCGGCAATCACAGCTACGGGGTGCACATCTGGGATATTGCGGTGCACGTGGCTGAACCTCTGGATATACTTGCGCAAAGTTTCACCATCTCTTTGCGGGATCACCTGCAGGTCACTGGGTTGTCCAGGGGCCTTGTGGCCTCCGGTAAAGGCACCAAAAAACTCATTGCAAAGATCTGACCACGAAGAAATGGAGTTCTCCGGCAAGTTCATCAGCCAAGATCTCACGTTGGGCTTCAGTACCAACGGAAAGTAATTGGCGAGGATCTTCTCATCTCTTGCCTCGGCAGCTTGCACGGCAATCGTGTAGATGCCCAGAAACTCTGCCGGGTTCAGCTTGCCGTCGTACTTCTCTGGTACTTCTGGCTTGAAGGCTCGGACGGACGGCCATCGGACTTGCCGTAGCTCACGGGTGAAGGCGGGACACCCAACCTCGTAAGGTAGGTACCCACCAACCCCTGGCGCAGGCTCATCAACGATGGGGCCGTTGCGCGCGTCGGATTGACGGCGCGCCTCCCGACGCCATTTGATGGTGGTGTGGGCATCCTCTGCCCGTCTGTCTCACAGCACTTGCCGCTGATCTTGCCATGCTCGTGGGTCCGAAGAAGCCATCGACATCTCGTCTTGCTCGAAAGATTGCTGGGCTTGTCACGGCTGTTGACGTTGCTGTTGTTGAGGCTGTTACCGCGGAGGCGATTGCACCGTTAGCGTAGCACCGTCAACACGGCCACCAGTTAGGGCTACTGGCGCCACGTGCGGTCGCCGTGAGGGCTCCGCTTGCTGTGATTTGCTAGCTTCGGCAAATCCAATCAGGCTTTGGATGGTGGCTCTCCACTCATCCCTCTTCTCTGATGTCGGAGGGAAGTTCAGCAGCATCTGAGCCCGCGCCATCGCCTCCGCTGCTGTGGTTGGCATGGCCGGAAGCGAAGAACGCGAAGTCGCTCTACTCCTGGCAGAGCCAGCAGGAGCGCCATCGCGATCTTGCTGCCGCGGCACATGACCAGCAGAAGGCTGTCATGGCGGAGGTGGTGCCTGACGATCTGGGGTCTGATCGACAGGGGTCTTGCCGTGTGGTCGCCGCCGCCCAGGGTCGTTGACGTCTCTTGGGGTCGAGCTGTGCCTATCCTGTGATGGGCGCGGCGTGTGTCTCGACGCAGCGTCCCTGGACGTCGCCATGGCGGGGTCTTGGCTCGCGCCGGCCCGGGGATCGTTGCCCCGGTGGCTGCGCTCGTCTGCGCGGCGGGGAGGAGGCGGTAGACGTCCATCCGTCTCGCCCGCGCTGTCTCGGCTTTGTTCGCCAGAGGGTCGAGGAAGTCGACTACCTCCAGCGCGCTCATCTCCTGCTCCGGCAACGGTGGGCATGGCGACCGCACCGCCTGCGCTGGTCGTGCCAACCGCGGCGTTCGCACCGCCCGCATTAGCTGCGCCGCCTGCGGATGCGCATGAAGGAGCTTTGGAGGCGGAAGGAGCTGTCATCGTGATGCCCTTCTTCTTGGGTGCCATCGATGCTGAAGAAGATGATGAAGCTGATGATATTGACGCGCATTCTGATGGTTCAGGTTCGCACCAGCGATCCCCCTACCTGGCGCGCCAAAGATGTCGTGGTGGTACGACCATCTATGGGGCCATCCAGCCCCTTGTGGTTCGGTGGGGGGAGACGCAAGCACAAAGAGCAGAATCACCAGAGGGTGCAGGGTCATTTACCCAGGTTCGGGCCACTGAGAAGCGTAAAACCCTACTTCTGCTTTGGTATATTGAGGGTGTATGAACACGAGGACAAGGAGCGCTTCCCCGGCAAGGTGCGGAGAGGCAGCTGCACATGCGAGTTGTGTAAAGAGTCTGAATCCCTTTAAATGTTGCCTTGGCCCTCCTTTTATAGCTCAAGGGGTTACCACAGTGGAAAAATAGTAATTACATAGTGATTAGATAGCAAACAATGCTATCATACCTAACTCTGCCAGTTTAAGACAAAAGCATTAAATGCACCATTAGGTGTCATGTGGAGAGGTAGCCCCGGCAAGGGTTCTGCGCCGCTCGCCCAGCTACCTTGTATTATTCTGACACGCCTCCTGGACGGGTGTCATTAAAGGCAAATCCTGCCCCAACGTGCTGACACGTGCCCGACAAGCCTCACCAACCAGCCTGCGCGGTCGACACCTCATCCATTAGCGAACATCTGTGCGGTGAGGTGGAGCGCTGTAGGACTGGCAGAAGCTTGCCGGTATGGAGCTTGCCGGGTCTTCACCTTGCCGGTTTAGCCTTGCCGGTAAGGAGTGTCTTCATCTTCGGTACTAGTTGAGTGTTTGTTGGTGCTGTGTCTTGAGCTTCTCTCTAGTGGCCTCCGCAACTGGGTCCTAAATCTTGTTCTTGGCGGTTCCCGGCAAGGCTTGGCCGGCAAGGAGGCTGCTACTGTCTGTGCATAAGTCAGGGTATAAAATACCCATGTTTTATACACCGACAACGCCTAATTATCCCTGTAATTCGACAATGTGCTCAAGGTAATTTTCTCAATCCTCCTACCTTCACAAACTGAAGAACAGTTTCTATGCCATCACTGTTACCCAGAGTCAAACCAACCTCAAGATCCTGCTTCCCCATTGGCATGTAGCGAGAGCAGTTCCAGGTGTGCAATTAAAGCATAATAATGTGCTAGATGTGCTCTTATGTCGAATTAACTAGAGACCAAGAGCTATTATTTACACTGTTCTATCATAAGGAAAAAAATTGTAATGGCTGCATAATTTGTTCAAGAGCTATTACTTTACACCCTGCTGTTACAAGAAAATAAGTTGTCTATATCGCTATCTGACAATACCGTTGACTTCTAGTTTGGAACTTATGTTTTATTTAGAAATGACATTCCTTTCCTTGTTCTGATTTGGGATGCCATAGTCTGACTCCAAGTTCCAAGGAATCTTTGTTGAAGAGGATATTGGCAAGCAAAGGTGCGAGTAACGGAAAAGTAACAACAAAGTCGGTACTTCTAGTTCTGTTAGTTATCCCTTTTAGTTTCTCACAAATGAGAACTTAACTCATTGGTCCCTACTTACCAAATTTTCAGGGATACGGGGCTACACAAACTGGTATTCAAGGCTTTGCATGACGGTACTAAAGTAACCTACTACGTTGACGGGCAGGGTTGGAGCAAGATCTATTATTTCCTTATTTTCTTTAACCACTCCTTGTTTTTTTGTTGATAATTTTCTCTTGCATTGTGTAGAAAAAGATCGATGGGTACATCAAGGATCAAAGAATCCTATAACCATTGCAACAAAGTGGTGCGCCTCCTTTCACATCAAGGCCACTTTGTATTATGTATTTATTTATTTACTTTGAATTGACCTTTTATGAGGAATATCCAGGTCCGCCCCTCAGCATTCGAAGCTCATGCGGGTGAGGAATCAAGACACAAACCATAAGTAGGTTGTATCCTTTTTTTTGCTTATACCAACCTGCACTTGTTTGCTTGCTCTTATTTATCACATATCTATCAAGTATGACAACATCGAATGGGGTATCCCTCCATGATCTGTCGATGAATGTATCAAAAGACATGCAATTGCCGGAACGTGAAACCGACGATCTATGTAGAGAATGTGGTCTAGGAAGGGATATTTTCCTTGCAAAATGTGTCAAATGTCGTTTCACCCAGGTATAGAGCGTTCTTCCATCTTCCTAAAACTAACGGTCAATAATGCTTTAGCTATTCTCTTGTAAATGATCATCTCAACCAATCTAATATGGATCTGCTTACTTACAATCTGTAGCTTGCGTTGGGCTGCCTGGATTTCCCTTGGAGGTGTGGTTTTTTGATAACTGCACCATTCTTGTTCAAAAAGAGAAGGCTTTAGCAGCAAATAAGAATGCTAAGGCTGCTGGGAGGCAGGCCGGAGTCGATTCTATTGAGCAGATTTTGAAGAGAGCTATTAGAATCATCCCAATCTGTAATGACCTTGGAGGATGCGCCTTATACTAGTGAGTACTATTTGTCCTAAAAAGTTGCTAGCTATGCTGTCACTTTCTTTTCTTATTTCTTTGACTACTTTATATTCTTGTAATGATCTTTCTGGCAAATCTTCTTGGTGCAGGAAAAAGGATTTTAACAATGCATGTACGACACACACACCAACAATGATGATCCTTCGATAATAACTGTCGAACAATATGTCATCGGTTTGTTTTTGATCATGTGTCCACTATACTCATTTCAAAAAAACCGTATGCACTAATAATTTTTAGTGGTACTGCTCATTATTTTTGTCGCTAGTCGGCTAGCTACCATTCTTATTTTTATTCTTCTTCCGCCTTTGAGGAAGTTCATTTTCAAGATTAGTTTTCATTTTCTTATTGTTTTCTTTATCTTCCTTTTTTATGTTGGCTACAATCTTTTCTTGAAGAAGAAATAAGTGGCAAAAGTAGTGATTTTATTTTGTTGTCCACTATTGTTTCCCTCTTGTTCTCATTATAGTTTTAGGTACATATTATCAGTATTTTCACAGCAAGAATGTTTTCTCAAAGAAGAAAATAAGTGGAAAATGTGTGTCACACTCAAGAAGTGCATTGGTAGTGCGTGTGTGTGTCAGTGTGTGTGCGCGTGTGTGTGTCACACATAGAGGTGCACTGGAATATATTAAAAAAATATTTTGTTTTCTTCTTTGTTGTTTTCTTCATATTCTTAAAATGTTGCCTCTGAAATTTTATTGAAATAATAATAATTGAAAGTAAATATTTCAGAATACGTTTTCTCTATCGACGTATCTTTGGACATATTTTAGGAATGGTTTAATGGATTTAAATTGATATAGAATATCTAACACGATGCGAATGGTATCACCTGTGATACCTAGATGTCCTACGATGTGCGTGAGGGTCGCGTGTTGGGCCAACGGCTGGCTGCTGGAGGCTCAACTGGCTGCTTAACAAGGCGATGTGTTGGAGGGTCACGTGTCACGTGTTACGACCTTTAAATTTGAATCTTGATGGTTTTATGGGAGGATCTTGTGAATGTAATGAATCATGCCGGATTCTACCAAAGCTAGCCAGCCGAACTAGTGAGCTCGAATTAGCTAGAGTTGCTTGAATCATGATTCAGTAAAAAAAAAGTAATGAATCATGTCTCAAATTATCTAGAGTTGCTTTCGTAGTAGTTTTTTGGATAAATGTTAAAGTAGGGCTAAATTTCTTAGTAAGAACATGAAAGGATGGAACTTAAATCATGTCTGCTTTTCTAAGAAGCATAATAAGTTCCTCACTAGAGCTAATTGTGAGATACATATAAACAATGAAGTAGGATTTGTCCAAAAAAAATAGTCAAATGATGGAAGAGTTGAAATCCATAAAGAAGAAGAAGAAATTAAATGGTTATAAAGTTCTAAAGTAGAAAAACTTTTGGGAGGGGATGCCCTAACTTCTTATTTTACGTCTATGACTAGTCGTGGGAAAAGGAGAAAACGAGACCATGTCACTAAATTAGGATAAAGGGGTTCTTCAACGTGATTGTATATTTGATAGTTGCTATTTTTAATGGATCCTTCTTTGCCCATGCAAGTGTGAAGTTAAATATGTATTTTAGATGATATGGATGAATGTTTCCTTGGGCAAGAATAATATTTAGAAGAAATTAGGCAGACGCAGTGTCTTAGATGAAAAAACAAGCTCCTAGAACTTATGGTGTTCTACCAACATTGTTGGCATTTCATTAGTAATGACATGTTGGTTTTATTTCATGAATGGTGCCATATGGAAGATTAGATATAACAAGATTTAATTACTTTGTTCTTACTTTGTTGATGTGTGGAGTAGATAAAATACAACAATATAGGCCCATCGGTCTCCTATATGTGTAGTTAATATAGAGCTATATGTGTAGTTGATAAAGTTATTTCTCTTGTACAAACAACTTCTATCAAAGATAGGTTTATCTTCAATAGAGTTATTGTTTATTCATTATAAGTCAACCTATCCACACTAATTCAATAGAAATGTTATTTTTGGCAAAGAAATAGAAAATGTACATTATTACATGTCTAATCCCCTTTGTAAACACTGTTCTACTACATTCTCATCGTCATTCATATGATTAACTTAGAGTCTTCATTATTTTTGGGATATTTAATTATCATATCCTAGCCATGCTCCATAGTTATAACATGTGAAGTGGGATGTTGTAGATCACTTGAAACATTATGGTATTTTTAGTAATATAGGGGAAAATTTGCAGATCATTTATTGTAAATCTTTATTTTATTTTATATGAGAGTTTATACCTATTTCAAAGGCGTCTGAAAATTCTCAAACGTCAATCAGTCGATTCTGTGATGTGTAGACGGTGAGACCGATGAATGTGGTCGGGTTTAGGTTCGGTTCGCCTGTGCGGAGAAGATATTGGAATGTGAGAGGTTGCCCTTTACCATGACCATGAGCGGGGCCATGGCTCATCTCTAAGGCGATTACAAGTTGGTGTAAATAGCAACAAAAACACCGAATAGAATAGACTCTTGTGACATAGCTGACGTGGATCGAATGGCTGATGTGGATATTAACAAAAACACAAACTCGACGCCGCTGTTGGTGACATCCAATGTTAAACACATGCAGAGTGGTGATGACGTAGGTGCCAAAGACAAAGACCCTTGGTGGAGATGGACACTTTTTCCACTAGAGGTAAGGCACACCTTCTAACCACTCCTAACCAATGAGACCTAGCCATTAGCTTAACTAGATAATACCCCGCGCGTTGCCGCGCAACATTAGTTGGTCGAACAGATTAAAAGATACGATGGACGCTCTAGACCAAAGAAGAAACTATTGTAAGATAAGATTTTCTCAAAATAATAATGATAAATTAAGAAGAAAAGCGGACAAATAGTACCACTGATGTACAATGATTTTATTTAGACGGCTCCATCGAACCACAACCACTAAATGTATAAGAATTAACTTCATAATGAAATGATAATTGTGTCGAACCAATATCCTAGAAATTAAGATTATATATTGTCTAACGTTCCAATCTCAGATGCAAGCACCCTAATGAAAACTGAGACAACGCGCTAGCTTGTAGCTCTGCATCAAACTGTAAATTTTAATAGTATTTTAGTAGGATTAGTTTTAATAAATATTCAACAAAGATGTTCAAATAATTTTTTAATCAAGAAACACCCTGAATATGTACGACAATTATACATCAACATTGTCATAATCTTCTTGTCTTGCTCCAAGTCTGCATTTTCAGTTAACTAAATTGCTAACAGAATACAAGTAGGAGATGTTTTAATACACTGGAGTGTACAGATCATTGCCAATTTGAAGGTTAATATTCATCATTGTGAGGATATTTCAAAACTACAGATTGCAAGGCTGTCGAGTCTGAAATTTCAGAAACTGTAGCAGCATTAGAAGCTAGAAATGCCTTATTATTGCACATGAAGATCTATGAGTGCATAATGAAACTTACAGAAACACAAAAACACTAATTTTCCTATTGGTAACAACCATGAAATTTGTTGGTATAGGACAAAGGCTGAACTAACATGGCCCACATGTTGATTCAGTGGGGTAAGCAGAATGTGCACATGTGGAATGTCATGAAAGTAATTGGTTGGAATTAGTATTTTGATCAGTATGGAAAGGTGCCCAAATGACTTCTTATCCAAACACATGGTCGTTTCCCATTGATCTCTTACCCGAACAACTATGAGAAACACCACGAATGAAAAATTATGAGGCAGCATTTGAAAACATATCACCTCTCGAATCCCTCGAATCCACTACACTAAATGGGAGTGAAGCATGGTGTGAGAAAAATTAAACTGAGATGATTCTCCACGATTGCACTGCAGGATAGTGTGGGGTGTCTATAGTGGCAGTTCTCATTCTTGCCGCAAAATGCCCATGCAGGAGTGCGATGTGCCAAAGAGTTGGAGTCATGTGATCTCTTGGCAGTAACTCCATCGCCTACCTGGGCGCCCCTCCTCCCGCAGTCCAACCAAGGTGACATCCAACACTAAACACTTCATAAAAGAAGTAATATCACTCATAAACATAATTTGAAGGTCGTGATTTATACCAACTGTTGCATGCTGAGGTGAAAAAAAGGATAGAAATGATTTTGGTTGCAGCAGATGAATAATAGGAGCAAGGCTTAAGAAATGTCAAGTAAAAAAATTATGACAAAAGTGATACCTCGTGACTTCATTGTCGATGTTGAACTGTATCCATATGGATCGAGCAGTTGACCTTCTAATCCCCCAAAACTATTTGCCTACTCCGTACATTACAATTTTCTAAGATAAGGAAATCCCCATCAATATAAAGCAGCACATAAATATATACATGGAAGATATGACACGGAAAAAAGGTCCAGTTGATTAGAAGGAACCTCATCGAGTTAATTAGAAGGATTCTGGATACTAACAAAACAGTGCAGGAGGCTGACTGTTCTGCATTTGCAACACTTGAAGAGGTTATTTACCTATTTTCGAATGTTTTCCTGCACTGAGATCTTGTGTGTAACTAGTACCTGTTGGTTTCTGTTCTTGACGAGGCTGAAGAAGAACTAGCACCATGGCTGGAAGTCATTTTGCAGCACCTTAGGGCAACTCTAACCGATCCCCAATAAGTTAACGGAGTAAAAGGCTTAGTGGAGTATATATACTCCACTAAGTTTTGGCCGGACCTAGCCGATCCCCTAAACTTAGCGAAGTAATTTTTTTTTCATTTGCATTTCAATTTCGGCCACCGAAACACATTTCTTTGCTTCTTTATTTCATTCAATGACATTGGATTACATAATAATTCACCAATTCTTTGCTAGAAGAGCAAGACCAAAGAAAACAAGAACCACAATTAGACATTTTAGAAGATATCCAACTTCCATAACTGCTCCCACTAGTTGGATTAATATCTTCTCGATGCCTTCATTGTTGATTTGCAGATTCTCGATCTTGCATACTTCATTCTTCTTCTTTGATTGTAAAGAAGTAGGCGCTGCTTCCCCTCTAATTTCTTCTCTAATCTCACATCTAGTCTCATCTTTAGCCTCAATTCTAGCAATGAGTGCACGAACATCTATTAATTTTCATGCTATCAATATATCAATGTATTATTCTTCCCAATACCAAAACGAGCATCCATCATCCTACAAACATAGATGAGCATCAATGAGCTACCGAAATTGAACCGAATCTGGTGAAAAACCGAATCGAAACAGGCACATACCCCATCGTTTGTGCATTTGAAGAACACCCATCCGGGGATGTTGCGGCGTGGTAGAAACTCGGCGCACCACTTACCGTGTGCAGTCGTCGCATTGTATTACCGGCAGCGGCGAGCCGCTGCATGAGCGCCGAGCCCAGGCGACGGCCGGCCGTGTATTTGCCGGCGAACCGATGACAGGAGCGATTAGAGTGGCTAGAGGAAGAGCCGGTACCTGCATGCGGCGCGGAGGCTTTGCCGGGGCTGTGTGGGCCACTTCCCGACCAATCCATGGCAAGGCGCTGCCGTCGCCAGCAGGAAACGCCAAATCCGGCGGCGGCGACAGCAGCCGCAGATCCACTCGATTTTTGGCCGGCGGCGGGACGAGGAGGTGGTGGAGGACAGCGGTGGAGGCCTACAAGGCTTCCCCGGCGGCGGGCCGGTGACGGCGGGGAGGGGGGAGGGGTAGGAGGGGCGGCGGGGGCGAAGATGCGGCACGGGAGGGGAGGGAGAGGCAGCAGAGGAGAGCTGCGCCGTTTTACTCGGCGGAGGAGAGAGTGAGTATAAATAGGGAAATTTTTAGGGAGAGAAGTAAAATTATACTCCGTTAGGCCGGATTGGGGATCGGCTAGGTGCCGGTTAGTGGAGTAAAAAGCTAAATAAACTCCACTAACTGGTTATAGGGGATCGGTTAGAAATGCCCTTATGTGTGCATATGGAAAATACCAGGTTCATAGGGTCCTGCAACGGTGGTACGGGGTGATAAACATGGAGCTATATGCACCATATAATTATGTCGAATGTCACACACACACACAGAGCGAGAGAGAGAGAGACAGAGATAGATAGAGAGATGGCTAGCTACAAAAACAACTGTGGATGTGGTGTAAGAGAATCTCCGACGCCGATCTTGGTGAGCTGGTCGGTGAGGCGACGCCCGTGCGGCACGGACGTCTTCTCGGTGGTCCTCGACCGGTCGAGGGGCCAGGCCTCCATGAGAGCGGGGTCCGTGAGGACCCAGTCTGGGGCGACGTCTGACGTAGCGAGCGCTGGCCGGCGATACGCGTTATGGGAAACAAGGGAAATATATTTACTCATTAAATGGCCATAACTAGCTGCAAAAACAACTATGGAATGGTGTAAGAGCATCCAATCTGGGTGAGCTGGTCGCTGAGGCGACGCCCGTGCCGTGCAGACGTCTTTTTCCATTATTGTTTCCATAATGTTCTCATTATATTTTTAGGTACATATTATCAGTATTTTCCCTACACGATTGTTTTCTCGAACAAGAAAATAAGTGGAAAATGTGTGTCACACTCAAGAGGAGCATTGGTAGTGTGTGTGTGTGTGTGTGTGTGTGTGTGTGTGTGTGTGTGTGTGTGTGTCTCAGACATAGAGGTGCACTGGAAAATGTTTTAAAGTAAGAAAAGAGCATCCAACATGCATTCATGATTGTCATATGGAATTCAAAACGATCAAAAATTGGTAGGGATGTATCTGCAAATGAGTGATGTGGATTTCACTTGCCGCGCTATATCTTTTTGTTACCTTTTGCATCATATGTTTATAAATTTGAAACCAAAAAGTATTGGGAAGCTTTTTTTGGAACCATACAACACATGGGAATGTTATTGTTGTCAGCACTGCTCATCGGTTTCCATCCTTAATCGGTGGCTACCGTTCTTATTCTTCAACCACCTAGGAGGAGATGCCGTCGTCCATGTTCCACAACTTCTTGTGCTTCGGCATATGCTGGCCTAGGGAGTCCGGGCGTGTGTGTACAACGTGACCTCTCCCTCCCTCGTGAAGCTAGTAGGTCGAACCGTGGAGGGTCATCGGATGGCCATCCGACGGTGCAAGGCAGCATTCCGGATTTACTTCTTGTTTTCAAATTTACTATTTTATTCATATTTCTAAATGATTGTGTATGAGAATTTATTGAAATAAATATTTCATAATACATTTGCGTAATCAACATATCTTTGGAAGACGTCTTACGAATGACTAAATGGATGGAAATTAATACCAAAATATCTAACAGGATGCGTATGGTATCACGTGCGACACCCATTTGTCTGTCGATGTGTGGGAGGGTCGGGTGTCGGGCCAACGGCTTACAGTTGGCACGTCACGCCATGCCAGCTGGTTGCCTGACCAGACGATGTGCTAGAGGGTCGCGCGTTAGGCGAACGGCTGGCTGCTGGCACGTCACGCCATGCCAGCTGGCTGCCTGATCCGGCGATGTGTTGGAGGGTCGTGCATTAGTCATAAAGCTGGCTCATGGCACGTCACGCAATGCCAGGTGGCTACCCTGATCCGGCGTTGTGCTGGAGGGTTGCACGTTGGGCCAACGGCTAGCTCCTGGCATGCCACGCAACGCCAGCTGGCTGCCTGATCCGGTGATGTGATGGATAGTCGCGCATCAGGCTAATGGTTGGCTCCTAGCACATCATGCAACACCAGCAAACCGCCTGATCTGACGATGTGGTGGAGGGACACACACTAGGCCAACTAACGGCTCCTGGCACATCATGCCACGCCAGCTGGCTGTCTGATCTGATGATGTGCTGAATGGAGCTAGCTCAATGTGCTGCGTGTTGGGCCAACAGACAGCTCCTGGCACGAGTCGTAAGGCCCAACCGATTACCTGATCTAGTCATGTGCTGGAGGGGAGCTACCTCAATGCTCTGTGCTATGGGCCAACGGATGGCTCCCCGCACGTCACGCATTGCCCAGCTGGCGACCTGATCCTGTGATGTGCTGGATATATATATACATTCTACTACCGGGTGTAGTTACACTCATGTCTCATATACTACCATGTGGTAGTATATATATACTAATTTATCATTTTTAGTATGTTCATATAATATATCTAAGATACTCCCACTACTAGAAAAATGGCTATAGCCAATATCCCTAGTAATGGCACACCATGGGTGTGGTGCGCCACTGCTATATAGCAATGGCGCACCAGAAACAGGTGCGCCATTGTTATTTTTTTAGTAGTGGCGCACCACCTGAGCAGTGCGCCATTGCTATTTTTTTTTCCACCCCCCACCCCCACCAGACATAGCAATGGCGCACCACACCTAGGTGCGCCACTACTACGCTACATAGTAATGGCGCACCTTGGTGTAGTGCGCCATTGTTATGTCTGGTGAGGGTGTGGGCCTGCGTGTGTGAGAGACATTAGTAATGGCGCACCCTCCCTGGTGCGCCATTGCTAAGGTTAGCAATGGCGCACCAGGGAGGGTGCGCCATTACTAATGTCTCTCACACACACAAACACACCCCACCACACACACACACACACACACACCCGTGGATCGCATTTTCGGTTTCAAAAAAAATAAAAGAAAATGATAAAAGATTCAAAAAAATTCAAAAAAATAGATGCCCATGTGTTATGTGTTCTAGTTGTTACGAAAATTAACAAACATGAATTTTGAATTTTTTTGCAAAAAAAAAAACGCCGTGTTTCGGTAAAATGGCCGTAACTTTTGCATACGACCTCCGATGAAAAAGTTTTTTATATGAAAAAGATACTACTCGAAAAGTTACATCCGCATTTGACAGGCTTTGCCTGTTATCGATTTTTTAGAATCCTCAAAAACCTAACAGAAAAAACGTTACAGCCATTGTTAGATCTGGAGGCAAAATAATACAAAAATTTTAAAAATTTAGCAATGGCGCACCAGTGCATAGTGCGCCACTACTATTTTCCCGCCTTCAAAATTCAAAAAAAATTAAAAATAGTAATGGCGCACCACACCGAGGTGCGCCATTACTATGTACCTTAGTAATGGCGCACCTAGGTGTGGTGCGCCATTACTATGTAACACATGGCACACCACGTACGCACCCACCCACCCCTCTCCTTCCTCTCTGCTTATCCCCTTCCTCCTCCCTTCTCCTTCCCCGTTTCTGTTTCCCCTTCCCCTTCCCCTTCCTCCTCCCTTCTCCTCCCTGCTCCGGTGACCGAGCCACAGGAGCGTCGCCGCCCGTCGCGCCTTCCCTTCCCCTTCCCCTTCTTCCTCCCTTCCCCTTCATTCTTCTCCTCCTCTCCTCCTCTCCTCCACTCCATCTCCTCCTCTCCGGCGACCTCCTCCTCCTCACGGTGCTCCTCCTAACGGTGCTCCTCCTCACGGTGCTCCTCCTCCGGTGACCTCTTCCTCACGGTGCTCCTCCTCCGGCGACCTCCTCCTCCCACCTCTCCTCCTCACGGTACTCCTCCTCCGGCGACCTCCTCCTCCCACCCCTCCTCCTCACGGTGCTCCTCCTTCCTCTCCTGCTCACGGTCCTCCTCCTCTCCTGTTTGAAGGAGAAAAGCAGCAAGCAACAAGGAGCCCCACGGACTGCACGACGGAGCACTACCAAACTGCACGCGACGCCGTCCGCACTGCACACCACAATCGAGCTGCACGGCGAGTGCCACCGAACTACAAAAGAGCCCCCATGGCGGAGCCATCACCGATGTCGGGAGGGGGAGGCGAGCTCGTTGTACGGCTTGGGGTCAAAGACGAGTAGGACGATGTGGCCAGGGGCCTTCACCGCCGGCGCGGAGGGGTAGCCGTGGAGGCCACCACATGCATTGTCCTTGTCGTCAGCAAAAGACGAGGGAAGCAGCAGAGGAGTCGGTGGAGGCCATGGCCGCTAGATCCGGAGGAGGGGAAGCCTTAGCGGCCACCATGCCGGGACAACACCTCCCGCTAGTCGGGATTGAGGGGCGGCAACCCCGACAAGAAGAGGATGACCGACAAGGAGGCAAGGGGAACTCGGGGGGACAGGTCGCCGCCGGTAGCCAGTGGTCGCGCCGGCGCGCGGGCCCCGCGACATGATAAAACTCCGGCAGGCGGGTGGCGACGGATCTAGCACAGGGGCGGAGGAGGGGCGCGGCAGGGCCGGCTCGGCCTGGATCCTGCACCCACGAAGCCACGAAGAAGAAGGTCGGGAGGGGGAGGGGAATCATGCGCGAGGTGAGCGGTGGGCACGAGGGAGCTGCGCCGCCGCGGGGTGGGAGGTGGACGGGGCTGGGGACGCCGCCGCGGGGTAGAAAGTGGTCAGGATGGGGCGCCACCGCGAGTGGGAGGTCGTCGGGGGTGAGAGGAGGCGCGGTGGCCGTGGCTAAGGTTGGACGTGGGGCTGGAGTGGTGGGGGTGGGGGGTGGATAAGGTTGGACGTGGGGTTGCAATTCGGTGGAGTTCGTTCGGTGGGGTGTTGGCAGAATAAGCCTAAGTGTTGTTAGAATAAGGTCTTAAGGGTGTTGGTAGAATAGACCCACCATATATATATATATATATATATATATATATATATATATATATATATAGAGAGAGAGAGAGAGAGAGAGAGATGGAGAGAGAGAGATAGAGAGATGGATAGCTGCAAAAACAACTATGGATGTGGTGTAAGAGAATCTTCGACGCTGATCTTGGTGAGCTGGTCTGTGAGGCGACGCTCGTGCGGCACGGACGTCTTCTCGGTGATCCTGGACTGGTGGAGGGTTCAGGCCTCCGTGAGCGCGGGGTCCGCGAGGACCTGATACGTCTCCAACGTATCTATAATTTTTGATTGTTCCATGCTATTATAGTAGCAATCTTGGATCTTTTTATATGCGATTGTATGCAATTATATGTCATTTTTTGGGATTAACCTATTAACCCAGTGCCTAGTGCGAGTTGCTGTTTTCTGCTTGTTTTTGGCTTTTCAGAGAAACAATACCAAATGAAGTCCAAATTCCACGAAACTTTTTGTAGATTTTTTTCTGGACAAAAGAAACCTGAGAAGCTTCGGGAGGAGGCCAGAAGCCTCACGGAGGCTTCACAAGGCACTAGGGCGCGCCCCAGGGGGGAGGAGCGCCATAGTACCTTGTGGGGCCCACGTGACTCCGTTTGACCTAATCCCGTTATCGATTTTTTAGAATCCTCAAAAACCTAACAGAAAAAACGTTACAGCCATTGTTAGATCTGGAGGCAAAATAATACAAAAATTTAAAAAAATTAGCAATGGCGCACCAGTGCATAGTGCGCCACTACTATTTTCCCGCCTTCAAAATTCAAAAAAAATTAAAAATAGTAATGGGCACCACACCTAGGTGCGCCATTACTAAGGTACATAGTAATGGCGCACCTCGGTGTGGTGCGCCATTACTATGTAACACATGGCACACCACGTACGCACCCACCCACCCCTCTCCTTCCTCTCTGCTTATCCCCTTCCTCCTCCCTTCTCCTTCCCCGTTTCTGTTTCCCCTTCCCCTTCCTCCTCCCTTCTCCTCCCTGCTCCGGTGACCGAGCCACAGGAGCGCCGCCGCCCGTCGCGCCTTCCCTTCCCCTTCCCCTTCTTCCTCCCTTCCCCTTCATTCTTCTCCTCCTCTCCTCCTCTCCTCCACTCCATCTCCTCCTCTCCGGCGACCTCCTCCTCCTCACGGTGCTCCTCCTAACGGTGCTCCTCCTCACGGTGCTCCTCCTCCGGTGACCTCTTCCTCACGGTGCTCCTCCTCCGGCGACCTCCTCCTCCCACCTCTCCTCCTCACGGTACTCCTCCTCCTGCGACCTCCTCCTCCCACCTCTCCTCCTCACGGTGCTCCTCCTTCCTCTCCTGCTCACGGTCCTCCTCCTCTCCTGTTTGAAGGAGAAAAGCAGCAAGCAACAAGGAGGCCCACGGACTGCACGACGGAGCACTACCAAACTGCACGCGACGCCGTCCGCACTGCACACCACAATCGAGCTGCACGGCGAGTGCCACCGAACTACAAAAGAGCCCCCATGGCGGAGCCATCACCGATGTCGGGAGGGGGAGGCGAGCTCGTTGTACGGCTTGGGGTCAGAGACGAGTAGGACGATGTGGCCAGGGGCCCTCACCGCCGGCGCGGAGGGGTAGCCGTGGAGGCCACCACATGCATTGTCCTTGTCGTCAGCAAAAGACGAGGGAAGCAGCAGAGGAGTCGGTGGAGGCCATGGCCGCTAGATCCGGAGGAGGGGAAGCCTTAGCGGCCACCATGCCGGGACAACACCTCCCGCTAGTCGGGATTGAGGGGCGGCAACCCCGACAAGAAGAGGATGACCGACAAGGTGGCAGGGGGAACTCGGGGGGACAGGTCGCCGCCGGAAGCCAGTGGTCGCGCCGCCGCGCGGGCCCCGCGACATGATAAAACTCCGGCAGGCGGGTGGCGGCGGATCTAGCACAGGGGCGGAGGAGGGGCGCGGCAGGGCCGGCTCGGCCTGGATCCTGCACCCACGAAGCCACGAAGAAGAAGGTCGGGAGGGGGAGGGGAATCATGCGCGAGGTGAGCGGTGGGCACGAGGGAGCTGCGCCGCCGCGGGGTGGGAGGTGGACGGGGCTGGGGACGCCGCCGCGGGGTAGAAAGTGGTCAGGATGGGGCGCCACCGCGAGTGGGAGGTCGTCGGGGGTGAGAGGAGGCGCGGTGGCCGCGGCTAAGGTTGGACGTGGGGCTGGAGTGGTGGGGGTGGGGGATGGATAAGGTTGGACGTGGGGTTGCAATTCGGTGGAGTTCGTTCGGTGGGGTGTTGGCAGAATAAGCCTAAGTGTTGTTAGAATAAGGTCTTAAGGGTGTTGGTAGAATAGACCCACCATATATATATATATATATATATATATATATATATATATATATATATATATATATATATATATAGAGAGAGAGAGAGAGAGAGAGAGAGATGGAGAGAGAGAGATAGAGAGATGGATAGCTGCAAAAACAACTATGGATGTGGTGTAAGAGAATCTTCGACGCTGATCTTGGTGAGCTGGTCGGTGAGGCGACGCTCGTGCGGCACGGACGTCTTCTCGGTGATCCTGGACTGGTGGAGGGTTCAGGCCTCCGTGAGCGCGGGGTCCGCGAGGACCTGATACTTCTCCAACGTATCTATAATTTTTGATTGTTCCATGCTATTATAGTAGCATCTTGGATCTTTTTATATGCGATTGTATGCAATTATATGTCATTTTTTGGGATTAACCTATTAACCCAGTGCCTAGTGCGAGTTGCTATTTTCTGCCTGTTTTTGGCTTTTCAGAGAAACAATACCAAATGAAGTCCAAATTCCACGAAACTTTTTGTAGATTTTTTTCTGGACAAAAGAAACCTGAGAAGCTTTGGGAGGAGGCCAGAAGCCTCACGGAGGCTTCACAAGGCACTAGGGCGCGCCCCAGGGGGGAGGAGCGCCGTAGTACCTTGTGGGGCCCACGTGACTCCGTTTGACCTAATCCCGTTATCGATTTTTTAGAATCCTCAAAAACCTAACAGAAAAAACGTTACAGCCATTGTTAGATCTGGAGGCAAAATAATACAAAAATTTAAAAAAATTAGCAATGGCGCACCAGTGCATAGTGCGCCACTACTATTTTCCCGCCTTCAAAATTCAAAAAAAATTAAAAATAGTAATGGCGCACCACACCCAGGTGCGCCATTACTAAGGTACATAGTAATGGCGCACCACACCTAGGTGCGCCATTACTAAGGTACATAGTAATGGCGCACCTCGGTGTGGTGCGCCATTACTATGTAACACATGGCACACCACGTACGCACCCACCCACCCCTCTCCTTCCTCTCTGCTTATCCCCTTCCTCCTCCCTTCTCCTTCCCCGTTTCTGTTTCCCCTTCCCCTTCCCCTTCCTCCTCCCTTCTCCTCCCTGCTCCGGTGACCGAGCCACAGGAGCGCCGCCGCCCGTCGCGCCTTCCCTTCCCCTTCCCCTTCTTCCTCCCTTCCCCTTCATTCTTCTCCTCCTCTCCTCCTCTCCTCCACTCCATCTCCTCCTCTCCGGCGACCTCCTCCTCCTCACGGTGCTCCTCCTAACGGTGATCCTCCTCACGGTGCTCCTCCTCACGGTGCTCCTCCTCCGGTGACCTCTTCCTCACGGTGCTCCTCCTCCGGCGACCTTCTCCTCCCACCTCTCCTCCTCACGGTACTCCTCCTCCGGCGACCTCCTCATCCCACCTCTCCTCCTCACGGTGCTCCTCCTTCCTCTCCTGCTCACGGTCCTCCTCCTCTCCGGCGACCTCCTCCTCCCTCCTCTTCTCCTCACGGTCTCTCCTCCCTCCTCCTCTACTTCCGGCCACATGTGGAGCTCCCTCGGCACAAAGAACGTAAAAGATCCAGGTCGAGAACGAAATTTGAAAAAAATTCAACCAAAAAAAACGAGCCAAAATAATGAGCTAGATCTAGATCCAGATCCAAATTCAAAATTCAAAAATAGCAATGGCGCACGGTGGGGGTTAGACGGTGCGCCACTACTATTTTCCCGCCTACAAAATTCAAAAAAAAAAGTTACCAGTGGCGCACCTGTAGCAATAGTAATGGCGCACCAGAGGTGCGCCACTGTTACCTGCAATACTAATGGCGCACCAGAGGTGCGCCATTAGTATTTGTTACTAATGGCGTGGTAATAGTGGCGCACCTATAGTGCGCCATTAATGGCAGAAATAGGTGCGCCACTAACAGCCTTTTTTCTAGTAGTGTCCAAAGCGAGTTATGTGAAAAAATTACATGTGAGCCTATGTTTTTATCATATTTGTGAAATACGTACATATTTGTAAGTAAAAAGGAGTATGCTCAAAATATAATACATACTACCTAAAAAATAGTATATATACTATCTAAACATTATTACATACTACATACTACGCATACATACACTTTGGTATGATAGATACTACCTAAAACGTACAAAACAAAAGTGAGAGTAATTACACCCGTTAGTAGGAAACGTTTGTCCTATATATATATATATATATATATATAGAAAGTCTATTCGTCACCCAGGGTGCAGAATAAGTTATTCTTTACCCGAGATAATCTTATGATCATTTCATAAATAAATTACATTTGAAATACAAATAGTTACAGTCATATTGATTCACTGCGTAAAATTTGGCATAAGAAAAAGAAAATACAGGTCATAAGACCAGAAAAATTGCATTTTATGTACATTTTACACTGTGTTTTTGGATTTGTAATTTTACGTAACATAATTTTTTTACGGCAATTATATATTTTCTTACGTTCTCTTTTTACGTTTGAAATAAGAAAAAAATTACGGAACATAAAATTACGGTGCATTGATGTTAAAATGGAGGAGGGTGAAGAATAACTATTCCTCACCCAGGGTGACGAATAGTCTATTCTGCCAATATTGGCAGAATAGTTATTCTGCCCACACTTCCGAACTGCACGCTCAACGCGAGGGCACTGCACTTTCTGAAGCAAAGGTATTGCAATACAGAGACTAGTGAACTTCGCGTCGCAAAAAACTGCACGCGGATATTTTTTCGGTACTGTTTTTGATCCAGTTTTTTAACCGTTTGTCGGAACGAGGCATGTAATATACCACTGGAAAGCTATGAATTAGGCGCAACTTCGCCATTTTGAAAACTTTTCGAGATTCCTCGCGGTTTAAGAGCAGTTTCGAAAACGATGGGCACCCGACGAGTGGCAGCGAGCGTATTTTTGCGTTTTTTCGCAAACTACTTGTCGAAATGAAGCAAATGATACGCCGTTAGAAAGATATCATTGAGGCGTAACTTTTTTATATATATTACTTTCTCAAATTCCTTACGGTTTAAGAGCAGTTTCAAATTTAATAAATCACGGAATTCTGTTTTTTCAAATTTTTATAATTTTTCGGTACTGTTTTCGCTCTAGTTTTTTAACCGTTTGTCGAAACGAGGCGTGCGATACGCCGTTGGAAAGCTACAGACAAGGCACAACTTTCATATGTAGAAATTATTTTGAGATTACTTACGGTTTTAAATTAATTTTGAAAATGGTGCGGCGGACGACAAGTGACAGCGGCAGTTTTTTCGTGAATTTTTACAAACCGCTGGTCGGAATGATTCAAATGATACGCCATTGGAAAGATATCGACGAGGCACAACATTTTTATGTAGAACACTCTCTCTAATTCCTTACGGATTAAGAGCAGTTTTGGATTTTTCCGAAATGCGAACACTCTGTTTTTCGCGACACCAAAATTGACGCATGTACTGCATCAGACAGAAGAACACATTGCTTCAGACTGAAAGCCGCACTGCATCAAACGGGCAAGCGAATTGCATGGTTTCTTTTTTGTGAGACATAAATTTTCCCACACGAAGAAGTGCAATGCGGTTCACATCGGGCGTAAATGAACCGCAAACACCATCGAGAAGTGAACTGCATTACTTTTTTTTGTCGTTTCCATAACAATTTTCTGCACTTCACATTTGAGAGTAAGTGAACCGCAACACTACGGGAAGTTAAACACAACACTACCGAAAGTGAACCGCATGAGTTTTTATTGTCCTTTTTTCTAACTTTTTATTAACGAGAGTGGACCGCAGAGGCGAGGGCATAAAAGAACCGCGACACTCTCGAAAGTGAACCGCATTACTTTTCTTCATTGTTTCCCTAATATTATTTTCATGTAACACGTCTTAGACGGCTGAAGATGACGAAGTGAACCGCATTACCTATTTTTGTTGTGGCATTCTTCACTTCAAGGTTCGAGAGTAATGAACTGCATATTTTTCTTTTTCTTTTTTAAATTTTAGAAAGTGAACCAGACACATTATTTGTAACAATGAACTACAATCTCTCGATAATATAGAGTCAGACTGCATTGCAGCGCCCCAGCCGAACTACATATTTTCAACATTTTTTTACAACATCTTTGAAAATCTGGAAAATTAACAAAAGAAACTGCAACAGAAGTCCACAACAAAAAATAATGAACTGCCTTTTTTCTATAACATTTTTTCTGTATATTTTTTTACTTTTTTTGCATTAGAGAGAAACGGAACCGCCGTACGGGGACAAGCGAACCACCACACGAGGCACAAGTGAACCGCGGCAAAAAAATCACGGCTAACCCCCGTCTTGGTAATGGACTGCACGCAGTGAACCTCTCCAGCAGAACCTGCAAACTGCAAACACAACAAAGCCACTGTTCCAATTTAGAAATAATGCAGTTCACTTGTTTTTGTTGTTCTCTGGCTGACGAAACGGCGTAATGCACAGGTCAAGTGGACTAGAGCTTGGCCGTCGGTGGCTTCGGCCAGAAAAATTGCTAAGCAGGGCGCCAGTGCTCACATCGCCGTCGAGGGAAGGTGGCCCCAATCTGGACCCAGCTGCAGATGTTTGAAGGAGAAAAGCAGCAAGCAACAAGGAGCCCCACGGACTGCACGACGGAGCACTACCAAACTGCACGCGACGCCGTCCGCACTGCACACCACAATCGAGCTGCACGGCGAGTGCCACGAAGAAGAAGGTCGGGAGGGGGAGGGGAATCATGCGCGAGGTGAGCGGTGGGCACGAGGGAGCTGCGCCGCCGCGGGGTGGGAGGTGGACAGGGCTGGGGACGCCGCCGCGGGGTAGAAAGTGGTCAGGATGGGGCGCCACCGCGAGTGGGAGGTCGTCGGGGGTGAGAGGAGGCGCGGTGGCCGTGGCTAAGGTTGGACGTGGGGCTGGAGTGGTGGGGGTGGGGGATGGATAAGGTTGGACGTGGGGTTGCAATTCGGTGGAGTTCGTTCGGTGGGGTGTTGGCAGAATAAGCCTAAGTGTTGTTAGAATAAGGTCTTAAGGGTGTTGGTAGAATAGACCCACCATATATATATATATATATATATATATATATATATATATATATATATATATATATATATATATATATATATATATATACAGAGAGAGAGAGAGAGAGATGGAGAGAGAGAGATAGAGAGATGGATAGCTGCAAAAACAACTATGGATGTGGTGTAAGAGAATCTTCGACGCTGATCTTGGTGAGCTGGTCGGTGAGGCGACGCTCGTGCGGCACGGACGTCTTCTCGGTGATCCTGGACTGGTGGAGGGTTCAGGCCTCCGTGAGCGCGGGGTCCGCGAGGACCTGATACGTCTCCAACGTTTCTATAATTTCTGATTGTTCCATGCTATTATAGTAGCAATCTTGGATCTTTTTATATGCGATTGTATGCAATTATATGTCATTTTTTGGGATTAACCTATTAACCCAGTGCCTAGTGCGAGTTGCTGTTTTCTGCTTGTTTTTGGCTTTTCAGAGAAACAATACCAAATGAAGTCCAAATTCCACGAAACTTTTTGTAGATTTTTTTCTGGACAAAAGAAACCTGAGAAGCTTCGGGAGGAGGCCAGAAGCCTCACGGAGGCTTCACAAGGCACTAGGGCGCGCCCCAGGGGGGAGGAGCGCCGTAGTACCTTGTGGGGCCCACGTGACTCCGTTTGACCTAATTCCACTTCTATAACTTCACAAATATTGGGAAACCCCCAGAGAGCCAGAAGAGAAAACCTTTCCGCCGCCGCAAGCCTCTGTTCTTCCGCGATCCCATCTGGAGGCCTTTTCCGGTACTCTGCCGGAGGGGGAATCGATCACGGAGGGCTTCTACATCAACCTTGCTGCCCTTCCGATGATGTGTGAGTAGTTTACCACAGACCTACGGGTCCATAGCTAGTAGCTAGATGGCTTCTTCTCTCTCTTTGATCTTCAATACAATGTTCTCCTCGATGTTCTTGGAGTTCTATCCGATGTAATCTTCTTTTGCGGTGTGTTTGTTGGGATCCGATGAATTGTGAGTTTATGATCAGATTATTCATGAGAAATATTTGAGTCTTCTCTGAACTCTTTTATACATGATTGTTATAGCTTTGTATTTCTCTCCGATCTATCGGTTTAATTTGGCCTACTAGATTGATTTATCTTGCAATGGGAGAGGTGCTTTGTGATGGGTTCAATCTTGCGGTGCTCAATCCCAGTGACAGAAAGGGACATGACATGTACTTGCATTGTTGCCTTTAAGGATAAAAAGATGGAGTTTATTCATATTGCTTGAATTTGCTTCTCTACATCATGTCATCATGCTTAAGGCGTTACTCTGTTTCATACTTAATACCCTAGATGCATGCTGGATAGCGGTCGATGGGTGGAGTAATAGTAGTAGATGCAGGCAGGAGTCGGTCTACTTGTCTCGGAGGTGATGCCTATATACATGATCATTGCCATGAATCCGTCATAATTATTTGCTTTTCTATCAATTGTCCAACAGTAATTTGTTTACCCACCGTATGTTTATGTGCTCAAGAGAGAAGCCTCTAGTGAAAACTATGGTCCCGGGTCTATCTTTATTATATAAAAATCCTAAAAATACCTTGCTGCAATTTATTTACTTTTATTTTAATTAGTAGTTTAGTTTATCTATTTACATCGATAAGATTTAATCCTTGCAAATAACCGCTAAGAGGATTGACAACCCTCTTATTTGCGTTGGGTGCAAGTGTTTGCTTTTGTGTGTGCAGGTGCGCTTAACGGAATTTTGCTTGGTTCTCCTACTGGATTGATAACCTTGGTTCCTAACTGAGGAAAATACTTATCTCTACTGTATTGCATCATCCTCTCCTCTTCGGGGAAATACCAACGCAGACTACAAGTACCAGGAAGAATTTCTGGCGCCGTTGCCGGGAAGACATCATCAAAATTACCAAGTACCTTCGCACAAATTATCATTCACTTGCATTTACTTTATTTACCTTTTATTTGCATTTGCCTCTCGTTTTCATCTCCCCCACTTCTAATTTTTTTACAAAAACCCAAAAATATTTTATTTGCTTGCTTGCTTTTATTGCCATGACAACACTCAAGAACAGTAAGTCAAACAAAAATTTAAGATCACTATGGATCCTCATCCAGTTGCTAATCTTTTCAAAAGATCCAATTATAATGAACCAATTGCTAGTGATTTGAGTGCTCTTGATTTTCTCTATGAAGTTTTGCTTGAAAATCATGAATCTGAAAATTGTGATGAAGTGTTAGAAGAAATTTATAAAGTGATTCATGATAGCTCCTTGATTGAAAAGCATAATTGCAATGATGTTACTATAAATTCTATTAATGTGAATTGTGCTAATAATATGCAAAACTACAAGCTTGGGGATGATAATTTTGTTATGTCCACTACTTATTGCAATGATCATGATTGGGGTGATAATGCTTCTTATGGTCTTGAAAATTTATTTAAGCCTCATGATGAATATGTTATTGATAATAAAATTTGCAATACTATTAAAAGTGGGTTTGGAAGAGCGTCAACTTTAGGTAATAATGATCCCACTACTTTGGAGAGTGTTCAATCTTATGAATTTTTTGATGAAAGTGGGTTTGGAGAGGTCATGACTTTAGTTGATCATAATCCCACTATTTTGGAAGATTATAAATTTTTTATGCATATGGATCATAGAGAGAATACTATTTATGATAGCTATATTGTTGAGTTTGATTATGATCCTACATGTAATTATTATGAGAGAGGAAAATATGGTTATAGAAATCTTCATGTTACTAAATTGCCTCTCGTGATGTTGAAATTATTCATGCTTCATTCTTCCTATTTGCATATGCTAGAGATTGCTTGTCTTGATAATTTATTCTCCTATAAAATGCCTATGCATAGGAAGTATGTTAGAATTAAGTGTGTTTTTCATATGCTTCATGATGCTCTCTTTGTGTTTCTATTATCATCTTTCATGAGAGCATCATTGAAATCTCAACCCTATCTTAATGGCTATAAAGAAAGAGCTTGTTGGGAGACAACCCAATGGATAAAATAAGTTCTTGAGTGTTTGAATGATTATAGCTTCTATTATGATTATTTTTTTATGTTTTAATTAGTGTTTGTGCCAAGTAATGCCTTTGGGATGAATTGGAAGATATTATAATTGATGCTGTTTGGAAAACAAAAAGTTTTGCGTCCAGTGATGGAATTTTAATTCTGTAATAGAGTGTCATAAAAATCTGAAATTTTTACACAGTATTGGTATATGAATTACCCACGTTGTCCTAATTTTTCAGAATTTTTGGAGTTACATAATTATGGCTTTTAAATAGATATTTATAGGCTGTTCTGTTTTAGACAGATTCTGTTTTTGTTGCATAGTTTGCTTATTTTGATGAATCTATGGATCGTATCGGGGGGTATGAGTCATGAAGAAGTTGGAGTACAGTAGCATTATGCCAATATTAAATATGAATCAATTTACTACAGTACCTAAACTTTAAGATTTGTTTGTTATACTAACAGATCTCACGAGGTTTCTCTTGAGTTTTGTGTGCTGAAGTTTTCAAGTTTTGGGTGAGACTACGATGGACAAAGGAATAAGGAGTGGCAAGAGCCTAAGCTTGGGGATGCCCAAGGCACCCCAAGGTAATATTCAAGGAAGACTCAAGCGTCTAAGCTTGGGGATGCCCCGGAAGGCATCCCCTCTTTCGTCTACAATCTATCGGTAACTCACTTGAAGATATATTTTTATTCATCACATGATATGTATTTTACTTGGAGCGTCTTGTGAAATAGTTTGCTGCTTTTGTTTGCTTTTTAGTTTGTCATAATCATCTTTGCTGAACACTCCTTTTTGAGAGGGACACACATTATTCGTGATTTGTTAGAATACTCTATGTGCTTCACTTATATCTTTTGAGCTAGGCAGTTGCTCTAGTGCTTCACTTATATCTTTTAGAGCACGGCGGTGATGATATTTTAAAGAAATAGTTGCACTCTCATGCTTCACTTATATCTTTTTGAGTCTCATGATAGCAATGGTAATATGCATGGGTTATGAATTTGGTCCTGATATGATAGGTATTCAAGAGGGATATAATAAAAACTTTCATGTAGATCACTGAATATGATAAATTTGATTCCTTGCAATAGTTTTGCGATATTAAGATGGTAATATGTGGGAGGTATTAGTAGATAATTGTGGGTTAGTAAGAATAATTGTGTTAAGCTTTGTGATTCCCGAAGCATGCACGTATGGTCTGTCGTTATGCTAAGAAGTTGGAGCATGAATTATTATTGATTGTCTTCCTTTGTGTGGCAGTCGGGGGTGCGCGATGGTTAAATCCTACCAACCTCCTCCCTAGGGGCATGCATAGTAATACTTTGCTTCGAGGGCTAATAAACTTTCGCAATAAGTATGTGAGTTCTTTATGACTAATGTGAGTCCATGGATTATACGCACTCTCACCTTTCCGCAATTTGCTAGCCTCTTCGGTATCGTGCATTGCCCTTTCTCACATCGAGAGTTGGTGCAAACTTCGCCGGTGCATCCAAACCCCGTGATATGATACGCTCTATCACACATAAGCCTCTTTATATCTTCCTCAAAACAGCCACCATACCTACCTATCATGGCATTTCCATAGCCATTCCGAGATATATTACCATGCAACTTCCACCGTTCCATTTTTTTATGACACACATCATCATTGTCATATTGCTTTGCATGATCATATAGCTGACATAGTATTTGTGGCTCAGCCACCATTCATCATTTCTATACATGTTACGCTAGCATCATTGCACATCCTGGTACACTGCCAGAGGCATTCATATAGAGTCATATTTTTGTTCTAGTATCGAGTTGTAATTTTGAGTTGTAAGTAAATAGAGGTGTGATGATCATCATTATTAGAGCATTGTCCCAGTGAGGAAAGGATGATGGTGGCTATGATTCCCCCACAAGTTGGGATGCGACTCCGGACGAAAAAAATAGAAAAAAAAGAGGCAAAAAAGAGCCATGAAAAAAAAAGATAAAAATATATAAAGAAAGACAAAAAAAGAAAAAAGAAGAAGAAAAGAAAAAGGAAAGAAAAAGAAAAAAAATAAATGAGAGAAAAAGAGAGAAGGGGCAATGTTACTATCTTTTTCCACACTTGTGCTTCAAAGTAGCACCATGTTTTTCATATAGAGAGTCTCCTATTTTGTCACTTTCATATACTAGTGGGAATTTTTTATTATAGAACTTGGCTTGTATATTCCGATGATGGGCTTCCTCAAATGCCCGATGTCTTCATGAGCAAGCAAGTTGGATGCACACCCACTTAGTTTTCATGTTGAGCTTTCATACACTTATAGCTCTTAGTGCATCCGTTGCATGGCAATCCCTACTCCTCGCATTGACATCAATTGATGGGCATCTCCATAGCCCGTTGATTAGCCTCATTGATGTGAGACTTTCTCCATTTTTTACTTCTCCTATTTATCTCTATCACCATACTCTATTCCACCCATAGTGCTATATCCATGGCTTGCGCTCATGTATTGAATGGGAGTTGAAAAAGCTGAAGCGCGTTAAAAAGTATGAACCAATTGCTTGGCTAAAATCAGGGTTGTTCTGTGGCACCCCGTCTCAGAGAACCGGTTTACCCAGTGTTTCCAACCCAGCGATCATGTCTTCTAAAAACACACAACAACTTGGAACAGAACATAACTGATCTTTATTGATATAACTCGAGTACAAGCTCATAATTTACATCGATAGCGAGGCCAGAAGCACCATCATGTGCTAGGACAGTATCTACATTATTTATGGAACATTGCAGGGACTCGATACTACTAGGTGATTCTACGGCGTAGCGGAATATAGTGCGGAAAACTCCATCCACAGGGACACTGCTGCGACACGGCCTAGTTAGCGTAGCACGAACCTTCGGGACCTCCAGCATCAGCTTCTCCTGCATCTGGCATGACACGCCAGGTGAGTACTTGGAATGTACTCGCAAGCTCACAGCAACCATAACAATGCAGCAAACAACAGCATGGCAATAGTCGTATTAAGGGCTTAAGTAGTTTACTTACTGATACCGATCATTAACTTACTCTCTTCCGGGTTGTCCCACAACCCTCGGAATACTCATGATCCACCGAGTACTTCCGATCATAAGACAAGTTCTTCCATCATTATTATTATTATTGCGATTGACCACTCAGTGTGACCTAGTGCGGACTGTCCAATAGCGTGGACGCGGCTATTCGAATAGGTTCTTACACTCTGCAGAGGTTGCACACTTTACCCACACCATGGAGCTCCTGGTCTCGTACCTCGGTACACTCCCCTCTTGGGTGGACCGGTGCTGTTCCAACGAAACCCGCCTAACCCGTGACTCCTCCATCGTACCACCGACAATCATACCCTCCCAGGGTCATGTCCTGGGTGGCCCCTGTGTCACCCCGTGACACCTGCCACCGTCGTGGCCAACTAAACTGTCCCAAACGGGGACGCCGGCAAAATAACTCAACTGGGCTCACAGGATTATCGTCGTCTACCTGATCAGGGCAGCACGCACGCATAACCCTCCCTCTGGTGGTGGTACCGACAAAAGAGCACGCAGTCAGACCAAGTCAAGGCCGTCCCATACCGGGAGATGTGGCTGCACGGATAAGTCCGGGTCGGTAGCACTTGATCAACCAATTAGATTTAGTTTTGATAAGTACTTAACAAGCATGATTATTATATCATGGATAACTTAACATAGCAGTAGCTATACATCAAAGTAATTTACTATGCATTACCACATATTAAAACAATGCAAATAATCCAGTTAAATAACCAACACTATTGAAATGCTCCATGCAATGGATGATGTGGCTTGCCTTGCTCTGTTGGGTTGTCCACAAACTCCTGGGCTTCAAAGCCAAAAGGATTTTCCTCTGAAAATATTTTAAAAGGGCAAAGGAAAATGTCACATAACACATTTCTGTTCACCAGAAATTCTGTGAGCATGAGAAAAATACCAAAATTTACTAGAAAATAGAGGGGCTCAAGACAAACTCAATGCAAAAAGAATCAATTGATTTGGACTTATGGATAAAAAGTTATGAGTGGTCAAAGTTTCTGGTCAAATTTGAATTAAAAACAGAAAATAGAAAATCTACAAGGGGGCCACGTCGAAGGCGTAAAGTGGAGGGGCGCCTCCACTTACGGCTTCGGCGCGCGCGGGCGAGCCGCTGACGGGCGGGTCCCACTGTCAGATTCAAAAGGGGGAAGAGAAAGAACAGAGCACCGCGGAACTCCGGCGATGGTCGCCGGCGATGCAGACGACGGCGAGGTCCGGCGACTGCGGGAACGGGACGATGTAACATCCCCAGATCTTAACCCTGCCATTTTGTTAATTAGTAAGCCATGTCATCATGATCATCCTAAATAAATTGCAATTAGAGAATAATTCAACTTCAAATTCAGATTTAAAATAAAGTCAAAATTAAAAGTTATCCAACAGAAGAATAAAAATGTTCATCTTATTCTAAATATTTCTCTGAGAAAATGTCATGTTGAAAGCAACATCTGAAAAATTCCCAATTTGCCCCTGGAGAATTAAAAACAGAGCCAGCAGCAAACTTTTATGCCATTTGGAATTAAAACAAATACTAAGATTATTTAGATGGCCACCAAACTTTTTGTGCATCATAGGCATATTGCATAATATTTACCTACTATGTTTTAAAATTAAATAAATTCATATAGTGCATTAATTAAGTACAAAACAGAGTTAGAAGAAATAGCAGAAAAGAAAAACATAAAGAAATGAAAGGACCTACTGTGCACTTACCTGGCCCGAAGCTACAGAGGCCCAGCCCACCAGCAGCGTCTCCTACCTGCTCCGCCCTCCGTGTCGGATCGCCCGCGTCCGCCGCGTGCTGCGCTGCCCACCGCGCGCCACGGCGACGGGGCAGTTGGCCGGGAGGGATAAGGCCGCCCCGCGAACTCCCTTGGACCCCCTGGCTCCCCCAGTTCCTCTCCCCTCGCTCTCTCTCTCGCGCAGCACCCTCGCCCGAGAACGCCGTCGCCGCGCCGCCTCACTGCCGTGGCCACCGGCCTCCCCACGGCCAGTCAAGGCGGCCAGGAGAAACGCCGGCGCCGACTACTTCGCCTGCGGGCATCGGGACGAGCTCGGACGTCCTCGAGCCGCCGCATTCGTCGGGAATCGCCGACGGGATCCACCACGGCTCGCCGTCGTTCTACCCATCTCCGACCTCCTCCGGCTGCACCGAGCCGCTCTCCGACACCGCTGTGAGCCCGCGACCCTTTTCCCTCCGTTCCTCGCCTCGATTTCGTGCTCTGGCCAGCGCCACTGCCATGGCTGTGAGCTCGCCGTCGCCTGCCTAGTTGCCGCCGTCGATTTAAGCAGGCGTCCGTCGCGTCCGAGCACATGCTCGAGCTCCTGGAGCTCCCCGCGATCGAGTGCACCTAGCCCCGCCTCCCCTCACTTCCATTTGGCTCGATCCCGAGCGTGCCATCGCCACTACGTCGCTGCTGCCGCTGCTCTGCTCTGCCTACTGCTGCCGCTGCTACAGTAACATTCAGTTACTGTAGCGCTTGCTAGCTCCTGCCACCGTGCTTTGATTAGCCCTCTGTGTAGCTGCAAAACAACAGCAAAACAAATTTTATTATGGGAAATATTTATATGGGCGGGTAGTACACTTGACAGGGTTCAATTCTTTCCATTGGACCAAATCCAAAAGTTGGCTGGATTAATACCTATGAAAATGACAAAAGTCTATGTCCTGTTAACTGGAAGAACTGAAAAACAGATTATTGCCTTAGCCATTTTAGAGCTGAAGATGAACTAGCTGCAGGCACTGTTCATGCCATCAATTGGCATGGCCTTGAAGTACTCTTGGAGTAGAGTAAATCATCTATAGGAATCATCCCCATTAGAGCCATGAATAACCCATTATAGCCCTCAGAAATTGGCTAGTCAATAAACAGATTCTAAGACTAAGTAGAATTTCAGAAATTCCAGAAATTGAATTAAAATTTGAAAATTAATATAACCGTAAGTCAGATGAAAATAATTTATATATGAAAGATGATCAGAAAAATCCCACGAATCCGATCGTGTCATCTGTTTTCATGTCGGGACCCTCTACGTAGGAGAACCCGCAACTTTTCATCTGTTTCCGATAGATGAATAGTGCATGCATACCTGCAAATAATTCCAACTTAAATCCTAAAATAACTAAATGGTTTAGAGATACATTTAGGCAACCCTGCACTGCATTTTAGCATGTCATGCTCTGTGTTGCATCTGTTGCTTTTATTTATTGTTTCTTCCCCCTCTTCTATTCCGATAGCCCCCGAGACCGACGCAGCTCAGGAGACCGACGACATCACTGACGATCCCTCTTTTGCCGCAGAGCTTCCAAGCAAGCAACCCCCCTTGACGCATGCCTATATCACCTATTCTCTCTCCCTCCTGCTTGCATTAGAAATTGCTTCTACTACTGTTTTATCCTATTTCTGATGCATAGCCTGTCCTTGTAACTGTTATTGATACATGCCTGTTATCCAAAATGCTTAGTATAGGTTGGATGGTAAACCATCTGTGGCCCCTCTTCCTTGCTGTAGTTGCCCCGCCTTAGCACCTGTGCCCAATCGATATGATCGTCGGGCTGAGACCAGTTCATCACCACACACCCCTAAGTTGCTCGACTCTGCAGAGCTAACATCGAGTGCCGAGGGTGATACCTCTTATCTCACTCCTGATGCTGCCCCTGTAGTACAGTTAGTCGGATGTGGGTTGCCGAGGGTGATTCCTCTTCCACCACCTCCGATGTAGCTTCTGTCGTGCAACCCCGCAAGTGTGAATACCATCGAGGGTGATTCCTCCGGGTTCACCTTGTCGGTTACATCTAGTGGGAATCCATTGAGGGTGATTCCTCGGATTCCTGCTTGATGCTATGGACACACGGTTACTTGCACTTTATTACTACAGTTACTGGATAAAGTCGGGTAGGCCCCGAGGGGTACCCGCGAGTGATGTGGAGTCGGGTTGACCATGAGGGTACCCGCGAGATGAATATGTGGCACGGCCGGGCATTCTTAGCCCTTGCTGTAAGTCCACGAGACGGGGCGACGGGGTCACAGGATCGTGAGTCTCTGCTCGTTACCGCGCGCTACCAACGGACTAATGGGTTAGGATATGAAATCTGAGTAGGCCTATGGCCTTTTTGCGCTAACCAGCACGTGGGAATAATATGGGTACTCGGCACCGTATGTATCAGCCGAAAGCTCTGTCAGACGTCCAGTTCAGCATCGCGGCACGGCAGGATCGGCGCCATCCATGACAGAGGTGGTGCCTGGATCTAACCATGTGCGCAACAACCCGGAGTGCAAAGGGCGATGGGCCCAAGAACCCTGAGCACTTAGGAGGTAGACCAGCGGGGACCTCTCTGTTGAGCTCTAGGTAGGGCTGCGGTGTGTCGATCAGCCGAGGCCGGGCATGACCCAGGAAAGTGTGTCCGGCCGGAGTTAATCGAGCGTGTTGGGTAACAGTAGTGCACCCCTGCAGAGAAGATTATCTATTCGAATAGCCGTGTCCACAGTAACAGGACGCTCAGTAAAGTATCCCGATCTACTACTACTTGAACTGGATACATTTAATTAATTGGAAGCTCCGGGATCGCTTTCTCGCAGGGAGTCGAGAAAGGATCCCTAGGCTTTGTTACAACATGCTTGCTACTTTATTTATGTTACTAATCTGCACTCTTCTTATGCTGCAAGACCATGAAGATGCTAGTCTTCGATAGGCTAGGCCCTCTCTCTATTCTGGCATTTCTGCAGTTCAATCCACATATACAGCCTTCCTTTGATACCGATGCATAAGTAGAATAGCTCTGATGTAAGTCTTGCGAGTACTTTGGATGAGTACTCACGGTTGCTTTGCTTCCTTTTTCCCCATACCCGATTATTGAGACCAGATGACGGAGCCCCGGAGCCAGCTGCCCCAGCAGCCGACGACGACTACTACCACTACTACCCCTCCGGATCCTACTACTATGTGGAGACCGCCGACGACCAGGAGTAGTTAGGAGGCTCCCAGGCAGGAGGCCTGCGCCTTTTCGATCGGTGTTTTGTTTTGCCCTGCCTGTGAAGGCTTATTCTGTTTTACTTTTATATCTGTACTCAGATATCTGATGCTTTAGCTGACGCTTGTATGCGCAAGCTTATGTATTCGAGCCCTCGAGGCCCCTGGCTTGTAATATAAAGCTTGTATGACTTTTATTTGTGTAGAGTCGTGTTGTGATATCTTCAAGTGAGTCCCTAGGCTTGATCGTGTGCATTTGCGTGTATGATTAGTGCACGATTAAGTCGGGGGCGTCACAGACGAGCTCACGGAGACGAACACGCACGTACCCGTAGCGTGACGAGAGATGGCCGGACGACGTCGTCCCCTTCCTCTCCGGCGGCGGCAGCTTTCGGGTGTCGCCGGAGACGGCGTTTCCGGCAGGGTCTCGACCAGGGAAGAGCTCGGGCGGGGTCAGGAGAGTGAGTGGAGCTCGCGGGTGGAGTCAGTTGAGGCTGGGGTGGAGTGAAACGGCGAGGTGGCAGAGCTCGGGTGGCGGCGGATCGCCGGCGAGATGCGAGGCCAGAGGGCCTCTCGGCCTTGGCTCGTTGCTCGAGGGCTCGATTGGAGGCGGAGGGAGTGGGGTGAGGAGCGGAGAGAGGCCGGGGAGGCCTATTTATAGGAGGGGGTGGAGCTTCTGGACTCGGGCGCGCCGCGGCCACGTCGTCGGCGCAAGGATGCCGCGCTGGCTGGCTTGGCGTGGGCGACGGGATGGGAGAGGGCAGAGGAGTTAAGGCGTGCAGTGGCCGCTTGCGGAGGAAGACGACGGCCAACAGAGCCACTGTGCCCGCACGGGTGTCACAGTGCCCGTGTGCGTGGCGGCCGCCGGGAGCGATTCCGGCGAGGGGAGAGCTCCAGAAGGGCCAGTGTTGGGGAACGTTGCATGGGAAACAAAAATTTTCCTACGCACACACAAGATATATCCATGGTGATGAGCATCTACGAGAGGGAGAGTGAATCTACATACCCTTGTAGATCGCTAAGCGGAAGCGTTTAAGAAACGCGGTTGATGTAGTCGAACGTCTCCGCGATCCAAATCGCACGTCGTCCCTCGATCCGATCACGAACTAGTGCCGAACGGACGGCACCTCCGCGTTCAACACACGTACGGCTTGATGACGCCTTCACCTCCTCGATCCAGCGAGCGATGGTGAAGTAGTGGTTGAGTTCCAGCAGCACGACGGCGTGGTGATGGTGGTGAGGAACAATCTCTGCAGGGCTTCGCCAAGCACTACGGAGATTATGACGGAGGAACTAGAGGGTTAGGGTTGCCGCACACGGCTTGGGGAAATCTTGATGTGTCCCGTGTGCTAGCCCTGCCCCTATATTTATATGTTGAGCCTTGGGGTCTAAACTTGGAGTAAAAGCCTCCTCCAGGTCGGTTTTGCCCGCACAAGGTCGGTTTGGCCCGCAGGAAAAGAGTCCAACTCGGATCCCTGCCGAACCATGCACAGCCGTGCACAAGCGGTAGTACCGCTCACAAGCGGTAGTACCGCTTGGGCGGTAGTACCGCTTCACACAAGCGGTAGTACCGCTCGGGCGGTAGTACCGCTTCACCAAGCGGTAGTACCGCTTACGCGGCAGCAAAACTACTTTTGCACTTTCCAATACCTCGTGGGCTTTATCCCTTTTGGCCCATATAAAGTGTTGCTGCACCCGAACACTTCGGTAAACATCCGGAACCCCTTCCGATGAACTCCGGAACTCTTCCGGAGATCAAAACACTATTATCTCATATATCAATCTTTACCTCCAGACTATTCCGGAGATCCTCGTCATGTCCGGGATCTTATCCGGGACTCCGAACAACTTTCGGTCACCAACATAATAACTCAATTATACTAATCGTCACCAAACGTTAAGTGTGTAGACCCTGCGGGTTCGAGAACTATGTAGACATGACCGAGACACCTCTACGGCCAATAACCAATAGCGGGACCTGGATGCCCATATTGGCTCCTACATATTCTACGAAGATCTTTTATCGGTCGAACCTCTATGTCAAGGATTCAGTTAATCCCGTATGCTGTTCCCTTTGTTCTTCGGTATGTTACTTGCCCGAGATTCGATCGTCGGTATCTCTATACCTAGTTCAATCTCGTTACCGGCAAGTCTCTTTACTCGTTCCGTAATACAAGATCTCGTGGCTAACACTTTAGTCACATTGCTTGCAAGGCTCATTGTGATGTTGTATTACCGAGTGGGCCCTGAGATACCTCTCCGTCATACGAAGTAACAAATCCCAGTCTTGATCCATGCCAACCCAACAGACACCCTCGGAGATACCTGTAGAGCACCTTTATAGTCGCCCAGTTACGTTGCGACGTTTGATACACACAAGGTATTCCTCCGGTGTCAGTGAGTTGCATGATCTCATGGTCAAAGGAACAGATACTTGACAGGCAGAAAACAATAGCAATAAACTAACACGATCATATGCTACGTTCGTAGTTTGGGTCTTGTCCATCACATCATTCTCCTAATGATGTGATCCCGTTATCAAATGACATCTCATGTCAATGGCTAGGAAACCTTAACCATCTTTGATCAACGAGCTAGTCAACTAGAGGCTTACTAGGGACACAGTGTTGTCTATGTACCCACACATGTATTTGAGTTTCCAATCAATACAATTATAGCATGGATAATAAACGATTATCATGAACAAGGAAATATAATAATAACCAATTTATTATTGCCTCTAGGGCATATTTCCAACAGTCTCCCACTTGCACTAGAGTCAATAATCTAGTTCACATCACTATGTGATTTACATTGTAATGAATCGAACACCCATGCAGTTCTGGTGTTGTTCATGTTTAGCCCTTGGAAGAGGTTTAGTCATCGGATCTGCAACATTTAGATCCGTGTGTACTTTGCAAATATTTATGTCGTCCTCCTTGATGTAATCGCGGATGGAATTGAAACGTCGCTTTATGTGTCTGGTCCTCTTGTGAAATCTTGGTTCCTTGGCTAGAGCAATGGCACCAGTATTATCACAAAACAGAGTCATTGGGTTAAGTGCACTAGGCACTACTCCAAGATCTGTCATGAACTCCTTCATCTAGACACCTTCCTTCGCCGCCTCCGAGGCAGTGATGTACTCCGCTTCGCATGTAGAATCAGCTACCACGCTTTGCTTGGAACTGCACCAGCTAACCGCACCCCCATTAAGAATAAATACGTATCCGGTTTGCGACTTAGAGTCATCCGGATCAGTGTCAAAGCTTGCATCGACGTAACCCTTTACGACGAGCTCTTGATCACCTCCATAAACGAGAAACATGTCCTTAGTCCTTTTCAGGTACTTCAGGATATTCTTGACCGCCGTCCAGTGTTCCATTCCTGGATCACCTTGAAACCTTCCGACCATACTTATGGCAAGGCTGACATCGGGTCTTGTGCACAGCATTGCATACATGATAGAGCCTATGGCCGAAGCATAGGGGATGACACTCATCTTTTCTCTATCTTCTGTAGTCACTGGGCATTGAGTCTTACTCAACTTCACACCTTGCAATACAGGCAAGAACCCCTTCTTGGACTGATCCATTTTGAACTTCTTCAAAACTTTATCAAGGTATGTGCTTTGTGAAAGTCCTATTAAGCGTCTCGATCTATCTCTATAGATCTTGATGCCTAATATGAAAGCAGCTTCTCCTAGGTCCTTCATTGAAAAACTCTTGTTCAAATATTCCTTTATGCTTTCTAGCATTTCTATATTGTTTCCAATCAGCAATATGTCATCCACATATAATATTAGAAACGCCATAGAGCTCCCACTCACTTTCTTGTAAATACAAGCTTCTCCGTAAACTTGTATAAACTCGAACGCTTTGATCACCTCATCAAAACGAAGATTCCAACTCCGAGATGCTTGCACCAGTCCATAAATGGATCGCTGGAGTTTGCAAACTTTGTCAGCATTCTCTGGATCGACAAAACCTTCTGGTTGCATCATATACAACTCTTCCTTAAGGAAACCGTTAAGGAACGCTGTTTTGACATCCATCTGCCAAATTTCATAATCGAAAAAGGCAGCTATTGCTAACATGATTCTGACGGACTTAAGCATCGCTACAGGTGAGAAGGTCTCATCGTAGTCAACTCCTTGAACTTGTGAAAAACCCTTTGCCACAAGTCGAGCTTTATAGACGGTGACATTACCGTCCGCGTCCGTCTTCCTCTTAAAGATCCATTTGTTCTGAATGGCCTTACGCCCTTCAGGTAATACTTCCAAAGTCCATACTTTGTTTTCATACATAGATCCCATCTCGGATTTCATGGCCTCTAACCACTTCTAGGAATCCGGGCCCATCATCGCTTCTCCATAGCTCGTAGGTTCATCGTTGTCTAACAACATGACTTCTAAGACAGGGTTGCCATACCACTCAGGAGCAGTACGCGTCCTTGTCGACCTACGAGGTTCGATAGCAACTTGATCCAAAGCTTCATGATCATCATCATTAACTTCCTCTTCAGCTAATGTAGGCTCCACAGAAACAACTTTCTGCGCTGCGCTACTCTCAGGTTGAAGTAAAGGTTCAACAACCTCATCAAGTTCTATCTTCCTCCCACTCAATTCTTTCGAGAGAAACTCTTTCTCAAGAAATGTTCCGTTTTTAGCGACAAACACTTTGCCTTCGGATCTGAGGTAGAAGGTATACCCAACTGTCTCTTTTGGGTATCCTATGAAGACGCATTTCTCCGCTTTGGGTTCCAGCTTTTCAGGCTGAAGCTTTTTGACATAAGCATCACATCCCCAAACTTTAAGAAACGACAGCTTTGGCTTCTTGCCAAACCAAAGTTCATATGGCGTCGTCTCAACGGATTTCGATGGTGCCCTATTTAAAGTGAATGCAGCTGTCTCTAATGCATAACCCCAAAACAATAGTGGCAAATCGGCAAGAGACATCATAGATCGCACCATATCCAATAAGGTTCGATTACGACGTTCGGACACACCATTACGCTGTGGTGTTCCAGGCGGTGTCAATTGTGAAACAATTCCACACTGTCTTAAGTGACTGCCAAACTCATAACTCAGATATTCTCCTCCTCGATCAGATCGCAGGAATTTAATCTTCTTGTTACGATGATTCTCAACTTCACTCTGAAATTGTTTGAACTTTTCAAATGTTTCAGACTTGTGTTTCATTAAGTAAATATATCCATATCTACTTAAGTCATCAGTGAAGGTGAGAAAATAATGATAACCACCGCGCGCCTCAATACTCATCGGACCACACACATCAGTATGTATGATTTCCAATAAGTCACTTGCCCGTTCCATTGTTCCAGAGAACGGCGTTTTAGTCATCTTGCCCATGAGGCATGGCTCACATGTGTCAAGTGATTCAAAATCAAGTGACTCCAAAAGTCCATCAGCATGGAGCTTCCTCATGCGTTTTACGCCAATATGACCTAAACGGCAGTGCCACAAGAAAGTGGTATTATCATTATCAATTCTACATCTTTTGGCATCAATGTTATGAACATGTGTATCATTACTATCGAGATTCAATAAGAATAAACCCCTCACATTGGGTGCATGACCATAAAAGATATTACTCATATAAATAGAACAACCATTATTCTCTGATTTAAATGAGTAACCGTCTCGCAATAAACAAGATCCAGATATAATGTTCATGCTTAACGCAGGCACCAAATAACACTTATTTAGGTTCATCACTAATCCCGACAGTAATCGAAGAGCGAGCGTGCCGACGGCGATCACATCAACCTTGGAACCATTTCCCACGCGCATCGTCACTTCGTCCTTTGCCAGCCTCCGTCTATTCCGCAGTTCCTATTTTGAGTTGCAAATATGAGCAACCGCACCGGTATCAAATACCCAGGCACTACAACGAGAGTTGGTAAGGTACACATCAATAACATGTATATCATATATACCTTGTTTGTTGTTGGCCGCCTTCTTGTCAGCCAAATACTTGGGGCAATTCCGCTTCCAGTGTCCAGTTCCCTTGCAATGAAAACACACAGTTTCTGGTTTGGGTCCAGCCTTGGGTTTCTTCACGAGAGGAGCAACTGCTTTGCCACTCTTCTTGGAGTTACCCTTCTTACCCTTGCCATTTTTCTTGAAACTAGTGGTTTTATTGACCATCAACACTTGATGCTCCTTCTGAATTTCAGACTCAGCGGCTTTCAGCATCGCAAACAGCTCGGCGACTGACTTGTTCATCCCGTGCATGTTATAGTTCAACACGAAGCTCTTGTAGCTAGGTGGCAATGATTGAAGAACTCTGTCAGTGATAGCCTCTGGCGGAAGGGGCATCCCTAACTTAGCCAGACGGGTGGAGTACCCAGACATTCTGAGCACGTGATCACTGATAGACCCGTTCTCCTCCATCTTGCAAGCATAGAATTTGTCGGAGATCTCATATCTCTCGATCCGGGCATTCTTCTGAAAGATAAACTTCAACTCCTGGAACATCTCATATGCTCCATGACGTTCAAAACGTCTTTGAAGTCCCGGTTCTAAGCCATACAACATTGCACATTGAACTATTGAGTAATCATCAGAACGAGCCTGCCAGGCGTTCACAACGTCTAGAGACTCAACTGGAGCGGGTGGATCACCAAGCGGTGCATCAAGGACATAAGCCTTCTGGGAAGCCGTAAGGATAATCCTTAGATTACGGGCCCAGTCCACAAAGTTACTTCCATCATCTTTCAACTTAGCTTTCTCTAGGAACGCATTAAAATTCAGGGGTGCTACTGCGCGAGCCATGATCTACAACATAAATATAGCAAAGACAACTTTAGACTATTGTTCTAGATAATGAGTTTAGTTAATCATATTATTTAAAAACTCCCACTCAAATTGACATCCCTCCGGTCATTCGAGTGTAACATGATCCAAATCCACCAACTCAAGTCCGATCATCACGTGAGTTGAGGTGGTTTCAATGGTGAACATCTTCATGTTGATCATATCTACTATATGACTCATGTTCGACCTTTCGGTCTCTTGTGTTCCGAGGCCATGTCTGTACATGCTAGGCTCGTCAAGTTTAACCCGAGTGTTCCGCACGTGTAACATGGCTTACACCCGTTGTATGCGAACGTAGAATCTATCACACCCGATCATCACGGCGTGTCTCGAAACGACGAACTTTCGCAACGGTGCACACTTGGGGAGAACACAATTTTATCTTGAAATTTAAGTGAGGGATCACCTTATAATGCTACCATCGTCCTAAGCAAAATAAGATGCATAAAAGGATTAACATCACATGCAAATCATAAGTGACATGATATGGCCATGAACTTGTGCTTTTGATCTCCATCTCCAAAGCACCGGCATGATCTCCATCGTCACCAGCATGACACCATGATCTCCATCATCTTGATCTCCATCAACGTGTCGCCATGAGGTTGTCGCGCCGACTGTTGCTTCCACGACTATTGCTAACGTTTAGCGATAAAGTAAAGCATTACATAGCGCTTAATGATTGACACGCAGGTCATACAATAATTAAAGACAACTCTATGGCTCCTGCCAGTTGCCGTACTCATCGACATGCAAGTCGTGATATTCTATACAAAACATGATCATCTCATACATCACATATATATCATCATGTAATTGGCCATATCACATCACAACATACCCTGCAAAAACAAGTTAGACGTCCTCTAATTGTTGTTGCAAATTTTACGTGGCTGCTACGGGTTTGCAAGAACCGTTCTTACCTACGCAAAACCACAACGTGGTGCAGTGATTGCTTTTTGATCTTCTAAAAGAACCCTCTTCATTGAAATCGATTCAACTAAAGTGAGAGAGACAGACACCCGCTAGCCATCTTTATGCAACGAAGTTACATGTTAGTTGAAGGAACCTGTCTCGCGTAAGTGTACGCGTAATGTCGGTCCGGGCCGCTTCATCTCACAGTACCGCCGAATCAAATATCAACTAGTAACGGCAAGCAATATGTATACACCCACGCCCACAACTCGTTTGTGTTCTACTCGAGATCTCATCTACGCATAGACCTGGCTCTGATACCACTGTTGGGGAACGTTGCATGGGAAACAAAAATTTTCCTACGCACACACAAGATCTATCCATGGTGATGAGCATCTACGAGAGGGAGAGTGAATCTACATACCCTTGTAGATCGCTAAGCGGAAGCGTTTAAGAAACGCGGTTGATGTAGTCGAACGTCTCCGCGATCCAAATCGCACGTCGTCCCTCGATCCGATCACGAACTAGTGCCGAACGGACGGCACCTCCGCGTTCAACACACGTACGGCTTGATGACGCCTTCACCTCCTCGATCCAGCGAGCGATGGTGAAGTAGTGGTTGAGTTCCAGCAGCACGACGACATGGTGATGGTGGTGAGGAACAATCTCTGCAGGGCTTCGCCAAGCACTACGGAGATTATGACGGAGGAACTAGAGGGTTAGGGTTGCCGCACACGGCTTGGGGAAATCTTGATGTGTCCCGTGTGCTAGCCCTGCCCCTATATTTATATGTTGAGCCTTGGGGTCTAAACTTGGAGTAAAAGCCTCCTCCAGGTCGGTTTTGCCCGCACAAGGTCGGTTTGGCCCACAGGAAAAGAGTCCAACTCGGATCCCTGCCGAACCGTGCACAGCCGCGCACAAGCGGTAGTACCGCTTGGGCGGTAGTACCGCTTCACACAAGCGGTAGTACCGCTCGGGCGGTAGTACCGCTTCACCAAGCGGTAGTACCGCTTACGCGGCAGCAAAACTACTTTTGCACTTTCCAATACCTCGTGGGCTTTATCCCTTTTGGCCCATATAAAGTGTTGCTGCACCCGAACACTTCGGTAAACATCCGGAACCCCTTCCGATGAACTCCGGAACTCTTCCGGAGATCAAAACACTATTATCTCATATATCAATCTTTACCTCCAGACTATTCCGGAGATCCTCGTCATGTCCGGGATCTTATCCGGGACTCCGAACAACTTTCGGTCACCAACATAATAACTCAATTATACTAATCGTCACCAAACGTTAAGTGTGTAGACCCTGCGGGTTCGAGAACTATGTAGACATGACCGAGACACCTCTACGGCCAATAACCAATAGCGGGACCTGGATGCCCATATTGGCTCCTACATATTCTACGAAGATCTTTTATCGGTCGAACCTCTATGTCAAGGATTCAGTTAATCCCGTATGTTGTTCCCTTTGTTCTTCGGTATGTTACTTGCCCGAGATTCGATCGTCGGTATCTCTATACCTAGTTCAATCTCGTTACCGGCAAGTCTCTTTACTCGTTCCGTAATACAAGATCTCGTGGCTAACACTTTAGTCACATTGCTTGCAAGGCTCATTGTGATGTTGTATTACCGAGTGGGCCCTGAGATACCTCTCCGTCATACGGAGTAACAAATCCCAGTCTTGATCCATGCCAACCCAACAGACACCCTCGGAGATACCTGTAGAGCACCTTTATAGTCGCCCAGTTACGTTGCGACGTTTGATACACACAAGGTATTCCTCCGGTGTCAGTGAGTTGCATGATCTCATGGTCAAAGGAACAGATACTTGACAGGCAGAAAACAATAGCAATAAACTAACACGATCATATGCTACGTTCGTAGTTTGGGTCTTGTCCATCACATCATTCTCCTAATGATGTGATCCCGTTATCAAATGACATCTCATGTCAATGGCTAGGAAACCTTAACCATCTTTGATCAACGAGCTAGTCAACTAGAGGCTTACTAGGGACACAGTGTTGTCTATGTACCCACACATGTATTTGAGTTTCCAATCAATACAATTATAGCATGGATAATAAACGATTATCATGAACAAGGAAATATAATAATAACCAATTTATTATTGCCTCTAGGGCATATTTCCAACAGCCAGGTGGTTGGAGGAGAGGATGTCGGCGAGCCGAGACAAGGCACGGTCACGCGGGGCAGCCGGACGCATCACATCCGACGTGGGCGCGGTGCAGAGCGCGTGTTTTGGCATGCCACTGCCGTGCTCACCACGGTGGCTGGCACCTGGAGGCCACGCAAGTCTGGCGCATCGTGTCCACCAGGTTCTCCCTCGACCACTTAGTCCCCCTGTGCTCTTGGTTTGGCCAGATACACTCTGGTTCGAAGGGTAGCTTCAACTACAGTTCCGACAGAAACTTTGGGAGAACTCTAGAGGAGAGATGAGCTGGAGATGGAGCCAGTAGAGATGTCTGGGATGATCTACTTTGGAAGGACTATAAGCTGGCCAAGTTTGAGAAACTTTCATCAAAGTTTGAGTATAGTTCATGTACAACTGCTGTTACTGGACCAGAAACAAGATGAGCTTGTAGCACTCATCTGGTTGATCTGCTGGAGCTGGAATTTGGTGTGAGAGGGTTATTTGGTGGATAGATAATGTCATAAAAATTTCAGCTCAATTGAATACCTCTAGCTGGTACTTCCTTCACAGAGGTTCAAAATGAGCAGAAACTTGGCAGAATATTACTGCTGAAAATTTGTACTGGACAAGATGATATTTTTGGATATTGTGGCAAGACAGGTTCCCTAGCATCTCAGGGAATTATCTGGGAGTTTTCTGAACTGGGAAAATATGAGTTGCTTCACAAAGGGCCAGTGTTGTCCAGAAGATAAATGGATTTTTCTGGACAAAATTTTATACTGGACCATGAAATGTTTTTGAAGATTGTGGGAGTAGATGATGACAAGAAGGTGTGGTATTAATTTGGGATTTTTCTGATCATCAGAACTATAGGTTGCTTCATGACCCATAGTGATGACAGATTTTCCCAAAGGAAGAAAATGAATAATTGGGAAAGATTAAGAATTGGAATTTGATCCAGAAGATATGTGACAAGATTTTGGCAAGATGATGAGAGCTTGGGATCACTTAGAGAAAGATTCAAAAGTTTCCTAAGTCCAAAGTCAACTGAAAAGATTCAAAAACCATCCAAATTGCAAATAAAACCAGAAAAGTCTTGAAAAGAAAAAGTTGCCAAAAACCAGGGTGTCACATGTTCATGATAAATACTTTCTGTGAAGAAGATGGAGCATGACAGGATTATATGATTTTGTAGGGATAACGTTCTTTAGCATTTTTATTTTGAAAGACATGATTGTTTGCTAGTATGCCTGAGTATTGATGTCTTTATATCAAATTATAGACTATTGCTTTGAATCATTTGGATCTTATTATTCATACCGTAAGAGAGAGATTACATCATGAAACATGATAGGTAGCATTCCACATCCAAAATTCTGTTTTTATCATTTACCTACTCGAGGACGAGCAGGAATTAAGCTCGGGGATGCTTCATACGTCTCCAACGTATCTATATTTTTGATTGTTCCATGCTATTATAGTATCAATCTTGAATGTTTTTATATGCAATTGTATGCAATTATATACCATTTTTTGGGATTAACCTATTAACCCAGTGCCTAGTGCCAGTTGTTGTTTTCTGCTTGTTTTTGGCTTTTCAGAGAAACAGTACTAAATGAAGTCCAAATGCCACGAAACTTTTTGGAGATTTTTTTCTGGACAAAAGAAACCTGGGAAGCTTCGGGAGGAGGCTAGAAGCCTCACAGAGGCTTCACAAGGCACTAGGGCGCGCCCTAGGGGGGCGCGCCGTAGTACCTTGTGGGGCCCACGTGACTCTGTTTGACCTTATTCCACTTCTATAAATTCACAAATATTGGGAAACCCCCAGAGAGCCAGAAGAGAAAACCTTTCCACCGCCGCAAACCTCTGTTCTTCCGCGATCCCATCTGGAGGCGTTTTCCGGTACTCTGCCGGAGGGGGAATCGATCACGAAGGGCTTCTACATCAACCTTGCTGCCCTTCCGATGATGTGTGAGTAGTTTACCACAGACCTACGGGTCCATAGCTAGTAACTAGATGGCTTTTTCTCTCTCTTTGGTCTTCAATACAATGTTCTCCTCGATGTTCTTGGAGTTCTATCCGATGTAATCTTCTTTTGCGGTGTGTTTGTTGGGATCCGATGAATTGTGAGTTTATGATCAAATTATTCATAAGAAATATTTGAGTCTTCTCTGAACTCTTTTATGCATGATTGTTATAACTTTGTATTTCTCTCCGATTTATCGGTTTAGTTTGGCCTACTAGATTGATTTATCTTGCAATGGGAGAGGTGCTTTGTGATGGGTTCAATCTTGCGGTGCTCAATCCCAGTGACAGAAAGGGACATGACACGTATTTGTATTGTTACCATTAAGGATAAAAAGATGTGGTTTATTCATATTGCTTGAATTTGCTTCTCTACATCATGTCATCTTGCTTAAGGTGTTACTCTGTTTCATACTTAATACCCTAGATGCATGCTAGATAGCAGTCGATGTGTGGAGTAATAGTAGTAGATGCAGGCAGGAGTTAGTCTACTTGTCTCAGACGTGATGCCTATATACATGATCATTGTCATGAATCCGTCATAATTATTTGCTTTTCTATCAATTGCCCAACAGTAATTTGTTTACCCACCGTATGTTTATGTGCTTAAGAGAGAAGCCTCTAGTGAAAACTATGGTCCGGGTCTACCTTTATTATATAAAAAGCCAAAAAATACCTTGCTGCAATTTATTTACTTTTATTTTAATTAGTAGTTTAGTTTATCTATTTACCTCGATAAGATTTAATCCTTGCAAATAACCGCTAAGAGGATTGACAACCCTCTTATTTGCGTTGGGTGCAAGTGTTTGCTTTTGTGTGTGCAGATGCGCTTAACGGAATTTTGCTTGGTTCTCCTATTGGATTGATAACCTTGGTTCTTAACTGAGGGAAATACTTATCTCTACTGTACTGCATCATCCTCTCCTCTTCGGGGAAATACCAACGCAGACTACAAGTAGCAGGACCCAGTCTGGGGCGACGTCCGACGTAGCGAGCGTTGGCCGGCGATTCGCGTTACGTGAAACAAGAGAAAATATATTTACTCATTAAATGGCCATAACTAGCTGCAAAAACAATTGTGGAATGTTGTAAGAGCATCCGATCTGGGTGAGTTGGTCGCTGAGGCGACGCCCGTGCCGCGCGGACGTCTTTTTCCATTATTGTTTCCATAATGTTCTCATTATATTTTTTGGTACGTATTATCAGTATTTTCCCTACAAGAATGTTTTCTCGAACAAGAAAATAAGTGGAAAATGTGTCACACTCAAGAGGTGCATTGGTAGTGTGTGTGTGTGTGTGTCTCAGACATAGAGGTGCACTGGAAAATGTTTTAAAGTAAGAAAAGAGCATCAAACATGCATTCATGATTGTCATATGGAATTTAAAACGATCAAAAATTGGTAGGGATGTATCTGCAAATGAGTGACGTGGATTTCACTTGCCGCGCTATATCCTTTTGTTACCTTTTGCATCATAAGTTTATAAATTTCAAACCAAAAAGTATTGGAAAGCTTTTTTTTGGAACCACACAACACATGGGAATGTTATTGTTGTCAGCACTGCTCATCGGTTTCCATCCTTAATTGGTGGCTACCGTTCTTCTTCTTCAAGCACCTAGGAGGAGCCGCTGCCATCCATGTTCCACAACTTCTTGTGCTTCCACGGATGCTGGCCTCGGGAGTCCGAGCGTGTGTGTACGACGTGACCTCTCCCTCCCTAGTGAAGCTGGTAGGTCGAGCCGTGGAGGGTCATCGGATGGCCATCCGACGGTGCAAGGCAGCATTCCGGATTTACTTCTTGTTTCCAAATTTACTATTTTATTCATATTTCTAAATGATTGAGTATGAGGATTTATTGAAATAAATATTTGATAATACATTTGCGTAATCAACATATCTGAAGATATTTTTGGAATGACTAAATGGATGGAAATTAATACCAAAATATCTAACAGGATGCGTATGGTATCACTTGCGACACTGATTTGTGTGTCGATGTGTGGGAGGGTCGGGTGTCGGGCCAACGGCTGGCAGTTGGCACGTCACGCCATGCCAGCTAGTTCCTGACCAGACGATGTGAGAGGGTCGCGCGTTGGGCCAACGGCTGGCTGCTGGCACATCACGCAATGCCAGGTGGCTGCCCTGATCCGGCGTTGTGCTGGAGGGTCGCGTGTTAGGCCAACGGCTAGCACCTAGCATGTCACGCAACGCCAGCTGGCTGCCTGATCCGGTGATGTGATGGAGGGTCACGCATCAGGCTAGTGGTCGGCACCTAGCACATCATGCAACGCCAGCTAACCGCCTGATCTGACAATGTGGTGGAGGGACACACACTAGGCCAACTGACGGCTCCTGGCACGTCACGCCACACCAACTAGCTGTCTGATCTGATGATGTGCTGAACGGAGCTAGCTCAATGTGCCGCGTGTTGGGCCAACAGACAACTCCTGGCACGAGTTGCAAGGCCCAACCGATTGACTGATCTAATGTATATATATATATATATATATATATATATATATATATATATATATATATAAAAGGTAGGTCTATTCTACTAATACCTTTAAGAGTTTTATTCTACTGACACCAACCTTATTCTGCTAACACTTTAAAGCTGCAAGAATGCACCGAACCGAACCGCGCCATAGACAGAAAGAAAACCGGCCCACCCATCTCACTCCCCACCTTATTCCCACCAACCCCCGACCCACCACCCTCCCGCACCCACCCGCCCCCGCGACCCACCACTCACCCCGAGCTCAACCAGCCTCCCTCCCATCCCACCCAGCCCCGCCGCCACCACCACTTGCGGGATCTGGCCGGCAACCACGAGGAGGACCCGCCCCGACCACCGCGGCGCCCCCGCCCACCTGCCCCACCCCCGCCGCCCACCTAGTTTCTTCATGCACCGCCACCATCCTGTTCCTCCCCGCAGTCGCGGCCGGCGTCCGGCGAGATCCCTCGCGTCATCCTCTCCCTCTAGCCGCCAGCGAGATTCGCATCGCCGGATCCGGCGACCGAGGCCATAGATCCTTCGATCCCAGGCGGATCCGTCGACGTGAGGCACGGGATGACGGCCCGTTGCTGCACGTGGTGGAGAAACACCACCATGACGACCATGGCGAGGAGGCCGGGCCCGGCGCAGCGTCCTCCTCCCGATGCTGCCTCTCACCACCCATTCAGCGTGTGAGCGCGCGGTCGTCCTACACCGGCTGCCCCTCCCCTCAGGTCAAGCATCTGGCCACAGCGCCACCTCCTTCCCGTGAATTTGTTTTGTCCAGATGGGCTACTACGCTTGCCCCCTCATGTGTCACCGGCGGCCCCGATTGTGGTGCTTCTCCAGGAACCCTGGTGGCCTCGAGTGAGCTGCAGCGGAGGCGCTCGGGATCGGTTGCCACTCAGCGAACGGGTCTGGAGGCTCCGGTGGCCGGCGGCAAAGCTCTGGATGCAGTTAAGCCGCTGCCGCCTCACCTATCGGGAGGAGGACGACCAAAGGCTGCTCATTGCTGCAGTTCCTTACGTGCGTGGCACAAATCCGGCTCGCACTGCAGTTCGGCCATCGTTTACTTGCGGTTCAGTTTTTGATAGTTTGCAACAGAGGAGAAAAACAACAGATGTTGTAGTTTCAATTGAGAGAACTAAGAAATTTATGCAGCTCACTTACTTCGTCTCGACGGTCCACACGTGTCTCGTCTCGACTGTCCTCGCAGGTGTGTACCCGTCCTTGCCTTGAACCACCACTGCTCCTCCTTCCTACATGCCCCTGAGCTCAACAAAAGCAGAGATTCTTCAGACCGTGGTCAATCGATCGATTGAAACGTAGTTCGCTGCAATTTTTTGCGCGGCGGCCGAGCAGTGGAGTGAAGTTCGCTCATCGCGTCTTGCGGTTTGGTGCGCCGTGGGGGTGCAGTTCGTTAGACGCGAGGGCATAAATCACTTCTTCTCCATATTTACCTGAAGTTAACTGTGTTCTTGTACGCAGCCAACAATGGTTCACATTTTGTTTGCAGTTCCAAAAAGCCTGACATGTAATTATTATGATTTGTGTTGAGGTTTTTTTTATAAAAAAATTCAGTGGCGAAAATTTGTTGGAGAGGTTCACTTCAGTAATGTTGTTAGTTTATTTTTTATGTCGAAACGGTTCAGTTCGGTATAATTTCTTTTGCAGGACAGGGGAGAACAAACAAAAGAAAAAAGAACGGCCATCAGGATGCCACTGCTGCGCCTTTTGGTTTTTGCCTTGTAATTTCATTTTGTTCTTCAGTTCAAAAAATGCATGGAGTTCACATTGTTATCATGTGGCGGCTCGCTGGTGTGTGCCTTGTGGTTCGCTGGCTCGTCGTTTGCAGCTCACTTTTGCTTGTGCCTTGTGGTTCACCCTTCGAAGCTGTGGTTCACTTTTATTATGGGGCTCAGTTTTGCAGCCCACTTTTGTTATGGAAATCTGTAGGAAAACTTATGCAGTTTGCTACACTCGTTTTGTGCAGCTTTGCTTCAACTCAGACGGTTTTATAAAAAAATTGTGAGGAAAAAAATCATGTAGTTCACCTAGTTTTCGCCCTGATGTTCACTTCTATCCAACGGAAAAACGCACTCAAAACTCTTGCAGCTTACTTGTTCTTGCAATTCAGACTTGTCTTTAAAAAAGTTAGAAAAAAAAAAAACCACGGTTCACTTTGGTTTGGTTGCAGTTCCTCTCCCCACCTATGTGAATTGTACTTGACTGTTGTAGTTCGCTAGTCTGCCTCAAACAGTCTGATTGTTCTCAAACAGTCCGTGGTTCACTTGGTAAACCGAAAACATCTCAAAAGAAGCTCGCTTCTTATTAGATGTAGTTCACTCGCTTAGTCTTGCGGTCCACTCGGTCGGTCTACGCGCGTAAAATATAATAAGTATGAAAAAAGACAACAAAAACTCATGTGGTTCATTTTCGGTAGTGTCGCGGTTCACTTTCGGTAGTGTCGCGGTTCACTTTCGGTAGTGTCGCAGAAAATTGTTACATAAACGACAAAAAAACAATGTGGTTCAATTCTCGATAGTGTTGCGGTTCACCTATGCCCGACGTGAAGCGTGGTCCACTTGCTTGTGTTGGAAAATTTACGTCAAACAAAAGAAACCATCAAGTTCACTTGCCCGTCTGATGCAGTGCGGTTTTCAGTCTGAAACAGTGCACTCTTCTGTCTGATGCAGTACACACGTCGATTTTGGTGTCACGAAAAACAGAGTGTTCGTATTTCAGTAATTTTAAAACTGCTCTTAAACCGTAAGGAATTAGAGAGATTGTTCTACATGAAAAAGTTGCGTCTCGTCGATATCTTTCCAATGACGTATCATTTGAATCATTCCGACCAGCGGTTTGCAAAAAAATCGTGAAAAAACGGCCACTGCCACTCGTCGTCCGCCGCACCATTTTCAAAATTAATTTTAAACCGTAAGGAATCTCAAAAACATTTCTACATATGAAAGTTGCGCCTCGTCCGTAGCTTTGCAACGGCGTATCACACGCCTCGTTTCGACAAACGGTTAAAACACTGGAATGAAAACAGTACCAAAAAATTACAAATTTTTTGAAAAACAGAATTCCGCGATTTAATAAATTTGAAACTGCTCTTAAACCGTAACGAATTAGAAAAAGTAATATATATATGAAAAAGTTGCGCCCCGACAATATCTTTCCAACGGCGTATCATTTGCTTATTTCCGGCGAGCGGTTTAGAAGAAATCGCGAAAATACGCTCGCTGCCACTAGTCGTGCGTCGCACCATTTTTGAAACTGCTCTTAAACCGTGACGAATCTCGAAAAAAATTTACATGGCGAAGTTGCGCCTAATCCATAGCTTTCCAACGGTATATTACACGCCTCGTTCCAACAAACGGTTTAAAAACTGAAGCGAAAACAGTACCGAAAAAACTGCGTGCAGTTTTTTGCGACGTGAAGTTCACACGCCTCAATACTGCAGCACTCTTGCTTTAACAATGACGTGCACTTGCGTTGAGCGTGTAGTTCGGAAGTGTTAGGAGAATAACTATTCTCCTAATATTAGGAGAATAGACCGGCTGTATATTAGGAAAATGACTGTGTACTCCTGAGAGTACGTACTCCCACTGCTCATATACCACATAGACGAATCTTTTATAAGTCTTTATTATTTTTAATATACTTCATTAATAATTACTATATATCCCAAAGTGAGTTTCGTAAAAAAAATCATGTGAGTCTACATATTTTTAATGGTTTACGTATATACTGATTTATTTCTACGTGAAAAAGGTATATTACAAAAAGTACGTTACAAATGATATTTTTTCGGCAAAACTCGTATTGGGGTATCTTAGAATATTTAATGAAGTATATTTAGAATGATAAAGAGGTATAATCAATACGTATATGAGGTATATTGAAGATGGGAGTACATACTCCCAAGAGTACAGAATAGGAGTCCTATATATATATATATATATATATATATATATATATATATAGAGAGAGAGAGAGAGAGAGAGAGAGATAGAGAGATAAAGAGAGATATAGATAGATAGATAGATAGAGAGACAGAGAGAGAGATAGCGAGAGACAGATAGAGAGAGATATAGAGAGAGAGATAGAGAGATGACTAGCCGCAAAAACAACTGTGGATGTGGTGTAAGAGAATCTCTGACGCCGATCTTGCTGAGTTGGTCGGTGAGGCGATACTCGTGCGGCACGGACGTCTTCTCGGTGGTCCTGGACCGGTCGAGGGGCCAGGCCTCCGTGGTCGTGGGGTTCGCGAGGACCCAGTCTGGGGCAACGTCCGACATAGCGAGCGCTGGCCGGCGATACGTGTTACGCGAAATAAGAGAAAATATATTTACTCATTAAATGGCCATAACTAGCCGCAAAAACAATTGTGGAATGGTGTAAGAGCGTCCGATCTGGGTGGTCGCTGAGGCGACACTCAAGCCGCGCGGACGTCTTTTTCCATTATTGTTTCCATAATGTTCTCATTATATTTTTAGGTACATATTATCCGTATTTTCCCACCAAGAATGTTTTCTCGAACAAGAAAATAAGTGGAAAATGTGTCACACTCAGGAGGTGCATTGGTAGTGTGTGTGTGTATGTGTGTCTCAGACATGGAGGTGAACTGGAAAATGTTTTAAAGTAAGAAAAGAGCATCCAACTTGCATTCATGATTGTCATATGGAATTCAAAACGATCAAAAATTGGTAGGGATGTATCTGCAAATGAGTGACGTGGATTTCACTTGCCATGCTATATCTTTTTGTTACATTTTGCATCATAAGTTTATAAATTTGAAAACAAAAAGTATTGGAAAGCTTTTTTTTGGAACCATACAAAACTTTGGGAATGTTATTGTTGTCATCACTGCACATCGGTTTCCATCCTTAATCTGTGGCTACCGTTCTTCTTTTTCTTCAACCACCTAGGAGGAGCCGCCGCCGTCCATGTTCCACAACTTCTTGTGCTTCCGTGTATGCTGGCTTCGGGAGTCCGGGCCTGTGTTTATGACGTGACCTCTCCCTTCCTCGTGAAGCTGGTAGGTCGAACCGTGGAGGGTCATCTGATGGCCATCCGACGCTGCAAGGCAGCATTCCGGATTTACTTCTTATTTCCAAATTTACTATTTTATTCATATTTCTAAATGATTGAGTATGAGAATTTATTGAAATAAATATTTCATAATACATTTGCGTAATCAACATATCTTTGGAAGATATTTTAGGAATGACTAAATGGAAGGAAATTAATACCAAAATATCTAACAGGATGCGTATGGTATCACCTACGACACCCATTTGTTTGTCGATGTGTGGGAGGGTCGGGTGTCGGGCCAACGGCTGGCAGTTGGCACGTCATGCCATGCCAGCTGTTTCCTGACTAGACGATGTGGTAGAGGGTCGCGCATTGGGCCAACGGCTGGCTGCTGGCAAGTCACGCCATGCCAGCTGGCTGCCTGATCCGGCGATGTGTTGGAGGGTCGTGCATTAGGCCAATAGCTGGCTCATGGCACGTCACGCAACGCCAGGTGGCTGCCCTGGTCCGACGTTGCACTGGAGGGTCGCGCGTTGGGCCAACGGCTAGCTCCTGGCATGTCACGCAACCCTAGGTGGCTGCCTGATCCGGTGATGTGATGGAGGGTCGCGCGTCAGGCTAATGGCTGGCTCCTAGCACATCATGCAACGCCAGCTAACCGCCTGATCTGACGATATGGTGGAGGGACACACACTAGGCCAACTGACGGCTCCTGGCACGTCAAGCCACGCCAGCTGGCTGCCGATCTGACGATGTGCTAAATGGAGCTGGCTCAATGTGCCGCGTGTTGGGCCAACAGACAGCTCCTAGCACGAGTCGCAAGGCCCAATCGATTGCCTGATCTAGTCACGTGCTGGAGGGGAGCTACCTATATGCGCTGCGCTGTGGGCCAACGGACGACTCCTGGCACGAGTCGCAAGGCCCAACCAATCTCCTGATCTAGTCATGTGGTGCAGGGGAGCTACCTCTATGCGGTGCGCTATGGGCCAACGGATGGCTCCCCGCACGTCACGCATTGTCCAGATGGCCACCTGATCCTATGATGTGCTATATATATATATATATATATATATATATATATAGAGAGAGAGAGAGAGAGAGATGGCTAGCTGCAAAAATAACTTTGCATGTGGTGTAAGTGAATCTCCAACGCCGATCTTGGCGAGCTAGTCGGTGAGGCGATGCTCGAGCGCACAGACGTCTTCTCGGTGGTCCTGGACCAGTGGAGGGGCCAGGCCTCTGTGAGCACGGGGTCCGCGAGGACCCAGTCTGGGGCGAAGTCCGACGTAGCGAGCGCTGGCCGGCGATACGCATTATGCGAAACAAGAGAAAATATATTTACTCATTAAATGGTCATAACTAGCTGCAAAAACAACTGTGGAATGGTGTAAGAGCATCCGATTTGGGTGAGTTGGTCGCTGAGGCGACGCCAGTGCCGCGCGGACGTCTTTTTCCATTATTGTTTCCATAATGTTCTCATTATATTTTTAGGTACATATTATCAGCATTTTCCCTACAAGAATGTTTTCTCGAACAAGAAAATAAGTGGAAAATGTGTGTCACACTCAAGAGGTGCATTGGTAGTGTTTGTGTGTGTGTCTCAGACATAGAGGTGCGCTGGAAAATGTTTTAAAGTAAGAAAAGAACATCCAACATGGATTCATGAAATTCATATGGAATTCAAAACAATCAAAAATTGGTAGGGATGTCTGCAAATGAGTGACGTGGATTTCACTTGCCGCGCTATATCTTTTTGTTACCTTTTGCATCATAATTTTATAAATTTGTAACCAAAAAGTATTGGAAAGCTTTTTTTTGGAACCATACAACACATGGGAATGTTATTGTTGTCAGCACTGCTCATTGGTTTCCATCCTTAATCGGTGGCTACCGTTCTTCTTCTTCAACCACCTAGGAGGAGCCACCGCCGTCCATGTTCCACAACTTCTTGTGCTTCCGCGTATGCTGGCCTCGGGAGTCCGGGCGTGTGTGTATGACGTGACCTCGCTCTCCCTCATGAAGCTGGTAGGTCGAACCGTGGAGGGTCATCGGATGGCCATCCGACGGTGCAAGGCAGCATTCTAGATTTAGTTCTTGTTTCCAAATTTACTATTTTATTCATATTTCTAAATGATTGAGTGTGAGAATTTATTGAAATAAATATTTCATAATACATTTTCATAATCAACATATCTTTGGAAGATATTTTAGGAATGACTAAATGGATGGAAGGTAATACCAAAATATCTAACAAGATGCGTATGGTATCACCTACGACACCCATTTGTCTGCGATGTGTGGGAGGGTTGGGTGTCGGGACAACGGTTGGCAGTTGGCACGTCATGCCATGCTAGCTGGTTGCCTGACCAGACGATGTGCTAGAGGGTCGCTTGTGGGGCCAATGGCTGGCTGCTGGCATGTCATGCCAGGCCAGCTGGCTGCCTGATCCGGCGATGTGTTGGAGGGTCGTGCATTAGGCCAACAGCTGGCTCATGGCACGTCACACAACGCCAGGTGGCTGCCCTGGTCCGACGTTGTGCTGGAGGGTCGGGCGTTGGGCCAACGGCTAGCTCCTGGCATGTCACGCAACGCCAGCTGGCTGCCTGATCCGATGATGTGATGGAGGGTCGCACATCAGGCTAATGGCTGGCTCCTAGCACATCATGCAACGCCAGCTAACCGCCTGATTTGACGATCTGGTGGAGGGACACACACTAGGCCAACTGACGGCTCCTGGCACGTCACGCCACGCCAGCTGGCTGTCCGATCTGACGATGTGCTAAATGGAGCTGTCTCAATGTGCCGCGTGTTGGGCCAACAAATAGCTCCTGGCACGAGTTGCAAGGCCCAATCGATTGCCTGATCTAGTCATGTGCTGGAGGAGAGCTACCTATATGCGCTGCGCTATGGGCCAATGGACGACTCCTGGCACGAGTCGCAAGGCCCAACCAATTGCCTTATCTAGTCATGTGCTGGAGGGGAGCTACCTCTATGCGCTGCGCAATGGGCCAACGGACGGCTCCCCGCACGTCACGCATTGCCCAGATGGCCACCTGATCCTATGATGTGCAATATATATATATATATATATATATATATATATATATATATATATATATATATATATATATATATATATATATATATATATATATAGAGAGAGAGAGAGAGAGAGAGAGATAGAGAGAGATGGCTAGCTGCAAAAACAACTCTGGATGTGGTGTAAGTGAATCTCCGACGCCGATCTTGGTGAGCTGGTCGGTGAGGCGACGCTCGTGCGCACAGACGTCTTCTTGGTGGTCCTGGACCGGTGGAGGGGCCTGGCCTCCGTGAGTATGGGGTCCGCGAGGACCCAGTTTGGGCGAAGTCCGACGTAGCGAGCGCTGGCCGGCGATACACGTTATGTGAAACAAGAGAAAATATATTTACTCATTAAATGGTCATAACTTGCTGCAAAAACAACTATGGAATGGTTGAAGAGCATCCGATTTGGGTGAGCTGGTCGCTGAGGCGACGCCAGTGCCGCGCGGACGTCTTTTTTCATTATTGTTTCCATAATGTTCTCATTATATTTTTAGGTACATATTATCAGCATTTTCCCTACAAGAATGTTTTCTCAAACAAGAAAATAGGTGGAAAATGTGTGTCACACTCAAGAGGAGCATTGGTAGTGTGTGTGTGTGCGTGTGTGTGTGTGTGTGTGTGTGTGTCTCAGACATAGAGGTGCACTGGAAAATGTTTTAAAGTAAGAAAAGAGCATCCAACATGCATTCATGATTGTCATATGGTATTCAAAATGATCAAAAATTGGTAGGGATGTATCTGCAAATGAGTGACATGGTTTTCACTTGCCGCGCTATATCTTTTTGTTACCTTTTGCATCATAATTTTGTAAATTTGAAACCAAAAAGTATTGGAAAGCTTTTTTTTGGGAACCATACAACACATGCGAATGTTATTGTTGTCAGCACTGCTCATCGGTTTCCATCATTAATCGGTGGCTACCGTTCTTCTTCTTCAACCACCTAGGAGGAGCCGCCGCCGTCCATGTTTCACCACTTCTTGTGCTTCCGCATATGCTGGCCTCGGGAGTCCGGGCGTGTGTGTATGACATGACCTCTCCCTCCCTTGTGAAGCTGGTAGGTCAAACCGTAGAGGGTCATCGGATTTACTTCTGGTTTCCAAATTTACTATTTATTCATATTTCTAATTGATTGAGTATGAGAATTTATTGAAATAAATATTTCATAATACATTTGCGTAATCAACATATCTTTGGAAGATATTTTAGGAATGACTAAATGGATGGAAATTAATACCAAAATATCTAACAAGATGCATATGGTATCACCTGCGACACCCATTTGTCTGTCGATGTGTGGGTGGGTCGGGTGTCGGGCCAACGACTGGCAGTTGGCACGCCACGCCATGCTAGATGGTTGCCTGACCAGATGATGTGCTAGAGGGTCGCGCGTTGGGCTAACAGCTGGCTGCTGGCATGTCATGCCATGCCAGCTGGCTACCAGATCCGGCGTTGTGTCGGAGGGTTATGCATTAGGCCAACAGTTGGCTCATGGCACGTCACGCAACTCCAGGTGGCTGCCCTGGTCCGACGTTGTGCTGGAGGGTCGCGCGTTGGGCCAACGGCTAGCTCCTGGCATGTCACGCAATGCCAACTGGCTGCCTGATCCAGTGATGTGATGGATGGTCGCGCATCAGGCTAATGGCTGGCTCCTAGCACATCATGCAACGCCAGCTAACCGCCTGATCTGACGATCTGGTGGAGGGACACACACTAGGCCAACTGACGGCTCCTGGCACGTCACGCTATGCCAGCTGGCTGTCTGATCGGATGATGTGGTGAATGGAGCTGGCTCAATGTGCCGCGTGGTTGGGCCAACAGACAACTCCTGGCATGAGTCACAAGGCCTAACCGATTGCCTGATCTAGTCATGTGCTGGAGGGGAGCTACCTCTATGCGCTGCGCTACGGGCCAACGGACGGCTCCCCGCACGTCACACATTGCCCAGCTGGCCACCTAATCCTGTGAAGTGCTATATATATATATATATATATATATAGAGAGAGAGAGAGATAGAGAGATGGATTGCTGCAAAAACAACTATGGATGTGGTGTAAGAGAATCTCTGACGCTGATCTTGGTGAGCTGGTCCGTGAGGCGACGCTCGTGCGGCACAGACATCTTCTCGCTGGTCCTGCACCGGTGGAGGGGCCAGGCCTCCGTGAGCGCGGGGTCCGCCAGGACCCAGTCTGGTGCGACGTCCGACGTAGCGAGCGCTGGCCGGCGATATGCGTTACGTGAAACAAGAGAAAATATATTTACTCATTAAATGGCCATAACTAGCTGCGAAAACAACTCTGGAATGTTGTAAGAGCATCCGATCTGGGTGAGTTGGTCGCTGAGGCGACGCCCGTGCCGCGTGGATGTCTTTTTCCATTATTGTTTCCATAATGTTCTCATTATATTTTTAGGTACATATTATCAGTATTTTCCCTACAAGAATGTTTCTCGAACAAGAAAATAAGTGGAAAATGTGTGTCACACTCATGAGGTGCACTGGTTGTGTGTGTGTGTGTGTGTGTGTCTCAGACATAGAGGTGCACAGGAAAATGTTTGAAAGTAATGCATGATTGTCATATGGAATTCAAAACGATCAAAAATTGGTAGGGATTTATCTGCAAATGAGTGACGTGGATTTCACTTGCCGCCCAATATCTCTTTGTTACCTTTTGCATCATAAGTTTATAAATTTGAAACCAAAAAGTATTGGAAAGCTTTTTTTGAAACCACACAACACATGGGAATGTTATTGTTGTCAGCACTGCTCATCGGTTTCCATCCTTAATCGGTGGCTACCGTTCTTCTTCTTCAACCACCTAGGAGGAGCCACCACCGTCCATGTTCCACAACTTCTTGTGCTTCGGCGTATGCTGGCCTCGGGAGTCCGGGCGTGTGTGTACGATGTGACCTCTCCCACTTCCGTGAAGCTGGTAGGTCGAGCTGTGGAGGGTCATCGGATGGCCATCTGACGGTGCAAGGCAGCATTCCGGATTTACTTCTTGTTTCCAAATTAACTATTTTATACATATTTCTAAATGATTGAGTATGAGAATTTATTGAAATAAATATTTCATAATATATTTGCGTAATCAACATATCTTTGGAAGATATCTTAGGAATGACTAAATGGATGGAAATTACTACCAAAATATCTAACAGGATGCTTATAGTATCACTTGCGACACCCATTTGTCTGTGGATATGTGGGAGGGTCGGGTGTCAGGCCAACGGTTGGTAGTTGGCACGTCACGCCATGCCAGCTGGTTGCCAGACCAGACGATGTGCTAGAGGGTCGCACGTTGGGCCAACGGCTGGCTGCTGGCACCTCACGCCATGCCAGCTGGCTGCCTGATCCGGCAATGTGTTGGAGCGTGGTGCATTAGGCCAATAGCTGGCTCATGGCACATCACGCAACGCCTGGTGGCAGCCCTGATCCGGCGTTGTGCTGGAGGGTCGCATGTTGGGCCAACGGCTAGCTCCTGGCATGTCACGCAATGCCAGCTGGCTGCATGATGCGCTGATGTGATGGAGGCTCGCACATCAGGCTAATGACTGGCTCCTAGCACATCATGCAATGCTAGCAAAGCGCCTGATCTGGCGATGTGGTGCAGGGACACACACTAGGCCAATTGACGGCTCCTGGCACGTCACGCCATGCCACCTGGTTGTCTGATCTGATGATGCGCTGAAGGGAGGTGGCTCAATGTGCCGCGTGTTGGGCCAATAGACAGCTCCTGGATGAGTCGCAAGGCCCAACCAATTGCCTGATCTAGTCATGTGCTGGAGGGGAGCTACCTATATGCGCTGCGCTATGGGCCAACGGACGGCTCCCCGCATGTCACACATTGCCCAGCTGGCCACCTCATCTTGTGATGTCCTGGAGATATATATATATATATATATATATATATATATATATATATAGAGAGAGAGAGAGAGAAAGAGAGAGAGAGAGATAGATAGATAGATAGATAGATAGAGAGAGAGAGATAGATAGAGAGATGGCTAGCTGCAAAAACAACTATGGATGTGGTGTAAGAGAATCTCCGACGCCGATCTTGGCGAGCTGGTTGGTGAGGCGACGCTCATGCGATACGGACGTCTTCTCGGTGGTCTTGGACCGGTCGAGGGGCCAGGCCTCCGTGAGCGCGGGGTCTGCGTGGACCCAGTCTGGGGCGATGTCTGACGTAGCGAGCATTGGCCGGCGATAAGCATTACGCGAAACAAGAGAAAATATATTTACTCATTAAATGGCCATAACTAGCTACAAAAACAAGTGTGGAATGGTGTAAGAGCATCCGATCTGGGTGAGCTGGTCGCTGAGGCGACGCCCGTGCTGCGCAGACGTCTTTTTCCATTATTGTTTCCATAATGTTCTCATTATATTTTTAAGTACATATTATCAGTATTTTCCCTACAAGAATGTTTTGTCGAACAAGAAAAAAGTGGAAAATGTGTGTCACACTCAAGAGGTGCATTGGTTGTGTGTGTGTGTGTGTGTCTCAGACATAGAGGTGCACTGGAAAATGTTTTAAAGTAAGAAAACAACATCCAACAAGCATTCATGATTGTCATATGGAATTCAAGACGATCGAAAATTGGTAGGGATGTATCTGCAAATGAGTGACGTGGGTTTCACTTGCCGCGCTATATCTTTTTGTTACCTTTTGCATCATAAGTTTATAAATTTGAAACCAAAAAGTATTGGAAAGCTTTTTTTGGAACCATACAACACATGGGAATCTTATTGTTGTCAGCACTGCTCATCGGTTTCCATCCTTAATCGGTGGCTACCGTTCTTCTTCTTCTTCAACCACCTAGGAGGAGCCGCTACCGTCCATGTTCCACAACTTCTTGTGCTTCCACGTATGCTGGCCTCGGGAGTCCGGGCATGTGTGTATGACGTGACCTCTCCCTCCCTCGTGAAGCTGGTAGGTCGAACCGTGGAGGGTCATCGAATGGCCATCTGACGGTGCAAGGCAGCATTCCAGATTTACTTCTTATTTCGAAATTTACTATTTATTCATATTTCTAAATGATTGAGTATGAGAATTTATTGAAATAAATATTTCATAATACATTTGCGTAATCAACATATCTTTGGAAGATATTTTAGGAATGACTAAATGGATGGAAATTAATACCAAAATATCTAACAAGATGCGTATGGTATCACCTGCGACACCCATTTGTCTGTCGATGTGTGGGAGGGTCGGGTGTCGGGCCAACGGCTTGCAGTTGGCACGTCACGCCATGCTAGCTGGTTGCCAGACCAGACGATGTGCTAGAGGGTCGCACGTTGGGCCAACGGCTAGCTGCTGGCATGTCATGCCATGCCAGCTGGCTGCCTGATCCGGCGATGTGTTGGAGGGTTGTGCATTAGGCCAATGATGTCTACTACACAACTTATTCTTGTAGACTCGTGTTGGGCCTCCAAGCGCAGAGTTTTGTAGGACAGTAGCAATTTTACCTCAAGTGGATGACTTAAGGTTTATCAATCCGTGGGAGGCATAGGATGTAGATGGTCTCTCTCAAACAACCCTGCAACCAAATAACAAAGAGTCTCTTGTGTCCCCAACACACCCAATACAATGGTAAGTTGTATAGGTGCACTAGTTCGGCAAAGAGATGGTGATAAAAGTGTAGTATGGATAGTAGATATAGGTTTTTGTAGTGTGAACAATAAAAAACAGCAAGGTAGCAAGTAACAAAAGTGAGCATAAACGGTATTGCAATGCTTAGAAACAAGGCCTAGGGTTCATACTTTCGCTAGTGCAATCTCTCAACAATGCTAATATAATTGGATCATATAATCATCCCTCAACGTGCGATAAAGAATCACTCCCAAGTTCCTATTAGCGAAGAACATAAGATAGAAATTGTTTGTAGGGTACGAAGCCACCTCAAAGTTATCCTTTCCGATCGATCTATTGAGCTATTCCTATAAGTGTCACAAACAGCCCTAGAGTTCGTACTAAAATAACACCATATGATACACATCAACCAACTCTAATGTCACCTAGATACTCCAATGTCACCACAAGTATCCATGAGTTGATTATACAATATGCATCAAACAACTTCTTAATCATAATATTCAATCCACACAAAGAACTCCAAGGAGCACCTCAAAGTTTCTATCGGAGAAAAGATAATGAAAACGTGCATCAACCCCTATGCATAGATTACCCCAATGTCACCACGGGAATCCGCGAGTTGAGTGCCAAAACATATATCAAGTGAATCAATATAATACCCCATTGTCACCATGGGTATTCATATGCAAGACATACATCAAGTGTTCTCAAATCTGAAATATTCAATCCAACAATAACGAAACCTCAAAGGGAAAAGATTCGATTCATCACAACAAGGATAGAGAGGGAAGAAACACCATATGATCCAACTATATTAACAAAGCTCGCGGTACATCAAGATCGTGCCAAATCAAGAACACGAGAGAGAGAGATCAAACACATAGCTACTAGTACATACCCTCAGCCCCGAGGGTGAACTACTCCCTCCTCGTCATGGAGACCGCCGGGATGATGAAGATGGCCTCCGGTGATGATTCCCCCCTCCGACAGGGTGCCGGAAAAGGGCTCCAGACGGGATCTCCTTGGTACAGAGGCTTGCGTCGGCGTAAAAACTCATCTAGGTTAACTTTCGGGGGTTTCTGAATATATAGGATTTTTCAGCGTTGGAATCGCAAAGAGGTGCCACAGGGGGCCCATGAGGCACCAGGGCGTGCCTGGGAGGGGGGGGGGCAGGCGCGCCCAGGTGGCTCGTGGGGCCCCTGTGGCTCTTCTGCTGCTCCTCCGAAGCTTCCTGGGTCTGTTTCCTTCCAGAAAAAATCGTCAAAAAGTTTCGCTGCATTTGGACTTCATTTGATATGGATTTTCTGGAAAAGCAAAAACAAGCAGAAAACAGCAACTGGCACTGGGCACTAGGTCTATATGTTAGTCCATAAAAATCATATAAAACCCATATAAAAGTGCACCAAAATCATACAAAACTATAATAAACATGACATGAATACTTCATAAATTATAGATACGTTGGAGATATATCAACATCCCCAAGCTTAATTCCTGCTCGTCCTCGAGTAGGTAAATGATAAAAGAAATAATTTATTAAGTGTGAATGCTAGCATAGTGCATAAGTTTGATCAATGATAATTTCAATCACTTTTTCTAGCATCATAACATCAACTTTTTCTCATAAAAATCATCATGATAAAGTAGCAATCAATTCACATGTTATGGTTCAAACAATGCAATCTCTTGAAACTTAACAACCTATGTTCTTAGTCACCAAACAATTGAAATTCAACTTAATTTCAACAAAGTCTAAGTAAGAGCTCCACATACTCAATTATCATATAGTCTTCTATGATTGCTAGTACTCAAAGCATATTTTTAGAACAAATGGCATCCATCGAACACAGAGAAAGATAGGGGCTTAGTGTTTCGCCTCCCAACTTATTTATCATAGAGATAATTGTCAACAATAATAATTCATGATCAAATATATTTGACTGGCCATATGTTCCTGGATCTTTCCCCACCACATGATGCTTACCAACTAGAGAATAATTGAGGTTGAAATGAGAAGTAATATTATTGACTCTTGCATAAAAGTAAATACATAAAAGTAAATACATAAAAGTAAAAGATAGGCCCTTCGCAGAGGGAAGCAGAGGTTGTCATGCGCTTTTTATTTTTGTATGCACAAGCCCTTAATGCAAAGGAACGTCATGTTATATTGCCCCTTGTGATAGCAACCTTTATTATGCAGTCCGTCGCTTTTATTTCTTTACCATCACAAGTTCGTACAACGCTTATTTTCCCTTGTAATAAAAGATCATGCATATTTTAGGAGCAATTTTTATTACTTTTTGCACCGATGACAACTTACTTGAAGGATCTTATTCAATCCATAGGTAGGTATGGTGGACACTCATGGCAAGAAACTGGGTTTAAGGGTTTTTGGATGCACAAGTAGTATCTCTACTTAGTACGAATTTTTGGCTAGAAAAAGATCCTAAGCAAGCACCACATGTTGGAGGATCCATAACAATATAACTTCTATGCAAATATACCCAAACATAACTCATTACGTTGTCTTCCTTGTCCAACTTCAACTAATTTGCTCAAGTTTGAAAATAATTAATGGGTATTCACAATCATAAAAGATGTCCAAGATAATATATTTATATGTGAAAGTTCTCTTCCTTATACTAATCATTCATGAATTGCTTGTATTTCCAATATTGTGATTGTCAAGCTTCAATAGATTTCACTTTATAACTCAAATGTGAAACTACTACTAGACATGATACAAGCATATGAAGCACATATAATTTCAAATTTATGATATTCAATTCTTTCACAATTTACTCATAGGATATAAGTGAAGCACAAGAGTAAATGACAAACTACTCCAAAAAGATATAAGTGAAGATCAAATGAGTAGTTAAGTAAGTAGGTAGCTATGTGAAGACTCTCTCTCATTTAAAAATTTCAGATCTCAAGTATTTTATTCAAACAACAAAGAAAATAAAATAAAATGACATTCCAAGAATAGCACATCTCATGTGAAGAAGCAAAAACTTAGGCTCAACCAAGACTAACCGATAATTGTTGATGAAGAAAGGTGGGATGCCTACCGGGGCATCCCCAAGCTTAGATGCTTGAGACTTCTTGAAATATTATATTGGGATGCCTTGGGCATCCCCAACCTTGAGCTCTTGTGTCTCCTTAATTCCTCTCATATCATGGCTTCTCCTAAATCTTAAAAACTTCATCCACACAAAACTCAACAAGAACTCGTGAGATAAGTTAGTATAAATCAACTCAAAACACTAACATTCTCTACTGTAGAAAATCACAAAAATTATAATTAAACATTGCATACTAAATGCCTCTTCATATTTAATACTCCTATTCACAAATAGAAACATTAAACACGCAAACATATGCAAACAATGCAACTATAACAGCAATCTGCCAAAACAGAACAGTCTGTAAAAGTGGAATAAGAATCCATACTTCCCTAACTCCAAAAATTCTGAAAAATTACCACGTGACAGAGAACTCATACATGCTTACTGTGTAAAAATTTCAGATTTTTATCATGTTCTGACTATTCAGGAATATTCTGGACATAACAGAAAACTTTCTGTTTTTAAACAGCAACACATGAACTTGCAAACTGGGCATGGTAAAGGCTATAATTGGCATTTTATTGAATTAAAAGATACAAAACATGATTACTGATAACAGAAAGCAAATATCAACAGAAGAAAATGACCCTCCAAGCAAAAATCATATTATGTGACGAATAAAAATATAGCTCCGAGTGAGATTACCGATAGTGTTGAAGACGAAAGAGGGGATGCCTTCCGGGGCATCCCCAATCTTAGTTGCTTGTGTGTTCCTTGAATATTACCTTGGGGTGCCTTGGGCATCCCCAAGCTTAGGGTCTTGCTGCTCCTTATTCTCCTCATATCGATATCTCACCCAAAACTTGAAAACTTCAATCACACAAAACTTAACGGAACTTGTGAGATAGGTTAGTATGATAAAAATAAATCATCCACTTAGGTACTGTCAAGACAAGATTCATATTTTTATTACATAATTCCTACTGTAGTATATCATTTACACAATTTATATTACTCAATGTAAGCTATGGAAACACTAAAACAAGCAAACTATGCATCGAAAACAGAATCTGTCAAAAAAAGAACAGCATGTAGTAAGAGATTTAAAAACCATACTTATGTACCTCCAAAAATTCTGAAAAATTAGTAAAACGCAAAAAATTTGTAACCCAATACTGTGTAAAAATTTCAGAATTTTCTCACTCTCCAGTACAGAATAGAAATTCCAGCACTGGACGCAAAAGTTTCTGTTTTTGCACAGAATCAAATCAACAAGCATCCACACTATCCCAAAGGCTTTACTTGGCACATTATTGAAAGAAAACATATAAAACATGATTACTAAAGTAGCTTAATCATGTGAACACACAAAAACAGTAGGTATAAATATTGGGTTGTCTCCCAACAAGCGCTTTTCTTTAATGCCTTTTAGCTAGACATGATGATTTCAATGATGCTCGCATAAAAGTAAAGAATTGAAACACAAAGAGAGCATCATGAAGCATATAACTAGCACATTTAAGCCTAACCCACTTCCTATGCATAGGGATTTTGTGAGCAAACAATTTGTGGGAGCAAGAATCAACTAGCATAGGAAGGCAAAACAAGCATGACTTCAAAACTTTCAACACATAGAGAGGAAACTTTATATTATTGAAATATGTAGAAGCATATATTCGTCTCTCAAAATAATTTTCAGTAGCATCATGAATGAATTCAACAATATAGCTATCACATAAAGCATTGTTTTCATGATCTACGAGCATAGTAGTTTTACTACTATCCACATAAGCAAATTTCTTCTCATTCATAAAAGTGGGAGTATCATATGAAACTCGAATACTATAAATTGTTTCCACATTAAAAGAGTAATGTTCAGAAAAAGGGTAATCATAATTATGACAAGTTTTATAAATATAAACATCACTACTTTTTATAACATAAGTATCATCACAATAATCATCATAAGTAGGAGGCATGAAATCATCATAACAAATTTGATCATTCAAAGTAGGGGGACTAAAAAGATCATCTTCATTAAGCATAGAATCCCCAAGCTTGGGACAAACATTAATTGTAGCAAATAAATTCTCAAACATGTCATTCTCATCAAACATAGCATCCCCAAGCTTGTTGGTTTGCATATCATTAGCATTATCACTATTATCATCAATAGTATGAATATCACCAATAGTATAACAATTATTATCATATTCCTCCAAGTTGGTGCCATAAAGATTTTCAAGATCATAAGAAGTATCATTATCTTCCCAATCATAATCATCACAACAAGCAATAGGCATAACAAAATCATCATCAAGTGTATCATCTTCCACAATTATTTTTGATTCATTCACATGAGGTACAAAAATAGTAGGAGCAACATTATTTGGGAGAGATACCTCTTTGCCTCTACTTTTCCTTCTTTTCTTTTTCTTTACCACATTATGTGTGGGTTTATTTAATTCTTTCGAGCTTCTTATTGAAGAGATTGGTTGGATAGGAAGCTCCTCCTCGTTACCTGTTTCATCATGAGAGAAAATAGGAGGGAAAGGGGGAATCTTTACCCTTTCATTAGTATTTATTTTATATTCTATTTGTTTTCCCGTTTTTCTATAGTTGGCAATATAAGTATTCTCCTTGCAATTTACCATACAAAACATATAGATTTCCTTTAGATTAGTTTCAATGTCATCCGTGAGAATGAATACTTCAAACCAACTATTTTTATGTGACAATTCCTCACACCCCAAGAATAGATAAAGCTCATTATATAGTTTGAGGGCGGTCAAGTCATTACAATATTTAGCCATGATTCGATCATGAAAAAGTATGCATTGAAAATTAAGGTGACTTTATTGCAAAGTTCACAAGTAATAGGATAAAGAGAGCATAATTTTGTAGCAAATTCATCTATCACTTTGAGCAAAAAATTGGTTCTATCATGTTTATGCTTCTTACAAAATCTATCATCCCTATAAGGCATGTCTTCACAAACTTTATGCACTCCACAAAAATTGACATGCTTTTAAGAAACATTTTTGTCATGACTAGTGCAATCATCTTTAGTATTTTGGATATTCATAGAATTCATAATAACAACATTGCAATCATGCTCATCATTCAAAGATTTTATGCCAAACATTTTATTGAATTCTTCTTCTATCAATTGAGCACAATTTTCCGCTCCATCATTTTCAAGAAAAACATTATAAAGACAAATAATATGAGGCAACCTCAATTCCATTTTTTTGTAGTTTTCTTTTATAAACCAAACTAGTGATAAAACAAGAAACTAAAAGATTCGATTGCAAGATCTAAAGATATACCTTCAAGCACTCACCTCCCCGGCAACGGTGCCAAAAAAGAGCTTGATGTCTACTACACAACTTATTCTTGTAGACTCGTGTTGGGCCTCCAAGCGCAGAGTTTTGTAGGACAGTAGCAATTTTCCCTCAAGTGGATGACCTAAGGTTTATCAATCCGTGGGAGGCATAGGATGAAGATGGTCTCTCTCAAACAACCCTGCAACCAAATAACAAAGAGTCTCTTGTGTCCCCAACACACCCAATACAATGGTAAATTGTATAGGTGCACTAGTTCGGCAAAGAGATGGTGATAAAAGTGTAGTATGGATAGTAGATATAGGTTTTTTTAGTGCGAACAATAAAAAACAGCAAGGTAGCAAGTAACCAAAGTGAGCATAAACGGTATTGCAATGCTTAGAAACAAGGCCTAGGGTTCATACTTTCGCTAGTGCAATCTCTCAACAATGCTAATATAATTGGATCATATAATCATCCCTCAACGTGCGATAAAGAATCACTCCAAAGTTCCTATTAGCGAAGAACATAAGATAGAAATTGTTTGTAGGGTACGAAACCACCTCAAAGTTATCCTTTCCGATCGATATATTGAGCTATTCCTATAAGTGTCACAAATAACCCTAGAGTTCGTACTAAAATAACACCATATGATACACATCAACCAACTCTAATGTCACCTAGATACTCCAATGTCACCACAAGTATCCATGAGTTGATTATACAATATGCATCAAACAACTTCATAATCATAATATTCAATCCACACTAAGAACTCCAAGGAGCACCCCAAAGTTTCTATCGGAGAAAAGATAATGAAAACGTGCATCAAACCCTATGCATAGATTACTCCAATGTCACCATAGGAATCCGCGAGTTGAGTGGCAGAACATATATCAAGTGAATCAATATAATACCCCATTGTCACCACAGGTATTCATATGCAAGACATACATCAAGTGTTCTCAAATCTGAAATATTCAATCCAACAATAACGAAACCTCAAAGGGAAAAGATTCGATTCATCACAACAAGGATAGAGAGGGAAGAAACACCATATGATCCAACTATATTAACAAAGCTCGCGGTACATCAAGATCATGCCAAATCAAGAACACGAGAGAGGGAGAGATCAAACACATAGCTACTAGTACATACCCTCAGCCCCGAGGGTGAACTACTCCCTCCTCGTCATGGAGACCGCCGGGATGATGAAGATGGCCTCCGGTGATGATTCCCCCCTTTGACAGGGTGTCGGAAAAGGGTTCCAGATGGGATCTCCTTGGTACAGAGGCTTGCGGCGGCGTAAAACCTCATCTAGGTTAACTTTCGGGGGTTTCTGAATATATAGGATTTTTCAGCGTTGGAATCACGCAAAGAGGTGCCACAGGGGGCCCACGAGGCACCAGGGCGCGCCTGGGGGGGGGGGGGGGGGAGGCGTGCCCAGGTAGCTCGTGGGGCCCCTGTGGCTCTTCTGCTGCTCCTCCGACGCTTCCTGGGTCTGTTTCCTTCCAGAAAAAATCGTCAAAAAGTTTCGTTGCATTTGGACTTCATTTGATATGGATTTTCTAGAAAACCAAAAACAACAACTGGCACTGGGCACTAGGTCAATATGTTAGTCCATAAAAATCATATAAAACGCATATAAAAGTGCACCAAAATCATACAAAACTATAATAAACATGGCATGAATACTTCATAAATTATAGATACGTTGGAGACATATCAGCCAACAGTTGGCTCATGGCACGTCACGCAACTCCAGGTGGCTGCCCTGGTCCGATGTTGTGCTGGAGGGTCGCGCGTTGGGCCAACGGCTAGCTCCTGGCATGTCATGCAACGCCAGCCGGCTGCCTGATCCGGTGATATGATGGAGGGTCACGCATCAGGTTAATAGCTGGCTCCTTGCACATCATGCAATGCCAGCTAACCGCCTGATCTGACGATCTGGTGGAGGGACACACACTAGGCCAACTGACGGCTCCTGGCACGTCACGCCATGCCAGCGGGCTGTCTGATCTGATGATGTGCTGAATGGAGCTGCCTCAATGTGCCGCATGTTGGGCCAACAGACAGCTCCTGGCATGAGTTGCTATGCCCAACCGATTTCCTGATCTAGCCATCTTCTGGAGGGGAGCCACCTGAATGCGCTGCGCTATGGGCCAACGGACGGCTCCCCACATGTCACGTATTGCCCAGCTGGCCACGTATTCCTGTGATGTGCTATATGTACATACTCCCAGGAGTACACAACCATTTTCCTATATATATATGTATATATAGAGAGAGAGATAGAGAAATAGAGAGAGAGAGAGACAGAGATAGAGAGAGATGGATAGCTGCAAAAACAACTGTGGATGTGGTGTAAGAGAATCTTCGACGCCGATCTTGGTGAGCTGGTCGGTGAGGTGACGCTCGTGCGGCACGGACGTCTTGTCGGTGGTCCTGGACCGGTGAAGGGGCCAGGCCTCCGTGAGCGCAGGGTCCGCGAGGACCCAGTCTGGGGCGACGTCCGACGTAGCGAGCGCTGGCCGGCAATATGCGTTACGTGAAACAAGAGAAAATATATTTACTCATTAAATGGCCACAACTAGCTGCAAAAACAATTGTGGAATGTTTTAAGAGCATCCGATCTGGGTGAGCTGGTCGCTGAGCCGACGCCCGTGCCGCGCGGACGTCTTTTTCCATTATTGTTTCCATAATGTTCTCATTATATTTTTAGGTACATATTATCAGTATTTTCCCTACAAGAATGTTTTCTCGAACAAGAATATAAGTGGAAAATGTGTGTCACACTCAAGAGGTGCATTGGTAGTGTGTGTGTGTGTGTCTCAGACATAGAGGTGACTGGAAAATGTTTTAAAGTAAGAAAAGAGCATCCAACATGCATTCATGATTGTCATATGGAATTCAAAACGATCAAAAATTGGTAGGGATGTATCTACAAATGAGTGACGTGGATTTCACTTGCTGCGCAATACCTTTTTCTTACCTTTTGCATCATAAGTTTATACATTTGAAACCAAAAAGTATTGGAAAGCTTTTTTTTGGAACTACACAACACATGGGAATGTTATTGTTGTCAACACTGCTCATCGGTTTCCATCCTTAATCGGTGGCTACCGTTCTTCTTCTTCAACCAACTAGGAGGAGCCGCCGCCATCCATGTTCCACAACTTCTTGCGCTTCGGCATATGCTGGCCTCAGGAGTCCGGGCGTGTGTGTACGACGTGACCTCTCCCTCCCTCGTGAAGCTGGTAGGTCGAGCCGTGGAGGGTCATCGGATGGCCATCCGACGGTGCAAGGTAGCATTCCGGATTTACTTCTTGTTTCCAAATTTACTATTTTATTCATATTTCTAAATGATTGAGTATGAGAATTTATTGAAATAAATATTTCATAATACATTTGCGTAATCAACATATCTTTGGAAGATATCTTAGGAATGACTAAATGGATGGAAACTAATACCAAAATATCTAATAGGATGCGTATGGTATCACCTGCGACACCCATTTGTCTGTGGATATGTTTGAGGGTCGGGTGTCGGGCCAACGACTGGTAGTTGGCATGTCACGCCATGCCAGCTGGTTGCCTGACCAAACAATGTGCTAGAGGATCGCGTGTTGGGCCAACGGCTGGCTGCTGACACCTCACGCCATGCCAGGTGGCTGCCTGATCCAGCGATGTGTTGGAGGGTCGTGCATTAGGCCAACAGCTGGCTCATGGCACATCACGCAACGCCAGGTGGCTGCCCTGATCCGGCGTTGTGCTGGAGGGTCACGCGTTGGGCCAACGGCTAGCTCCTGGCATGTCATGCAATGCCAGCTGGCTGCCTGATCCGGTGATGTGATGGAGGGTCGCGCATCAGGCTAATGGCTGGCTCCTAGCACATCATGCAACGCCAGCTAACTGCCTGATCTGGTGATGTGGTGAAGGAAGCTGGCTCAATGTGCCGCGTGTTGGGCCAGCAGACAGCTCTTGGCACGAGTCGCAATGCCCAACCGATTTCCTGATCTAGTCATGTGCTGGAGGGGAGCTACCTATATGCGCTGCGCTACGGGCTAACGGATGGCTCCTCGCACATGACGCATTGCCCAGCTGGCCACCTGATCCTGTGATGTGCTGGAGATAGATAGATAGAGAGATGGGGAGAGAGGGAGACATATATATATATATATATATATATATATATATATAGAGAGAGAGAGAGAAAGACAGAGAGAGAGAGAGAGATAGATAGAGAGATGGCTAGCTGCAAAAACAACTGTGGATGTGGTGTAAGAGAATCTCCGACGATGATCTTGGTGAGCTGGTCGGTGAGGCGACGCTCGTGCGGCACGGACGTCTTCTTGGTGGTCCTGGACTGGTCGAGGGGCCAGGCCTCCATGAGCGCGGGGTCCGTGAGGACCCAGTCTGGGGCGACATCTGAAGTAGCGAGCATTGACCGGCGATACGCGTTAAAAAAACAACTGTCGAATTGTGTAAGAGCATGCGATCTAGGTGAGCTGGTCACTGAGGCAACGCCCATGCCGCGCAGACGTGTTTTTCCATTATTGTTTCCATAATGTTCTCATTATATTTTTAGGTACATATTATCAGTATTTCCCCTACAAGAATGTTTTGTCGAACAAGAAAATAAGTGGAAAATGTGTGTCACACTCAAGAGGTGCATTGGTAATGTGTGTGTGTGTGTGTGTGTGCGTGTGTGTGTGTGTATGTGTGTCTTAGACATAGAGGTGCACTGGAAAATGTTTTAAAGTAAGAAAAGAGCATCCAACATGCATTCATGATTGTCATATGGAATTCAAAACGATCAAAAATTGGTAGGGATGTATCTGCAAATGAGTGATGTGGATATCACCTGCCGCGCTATATCTTTTTGTTACCTTTGGCATCATAAGTTTATAAATTTGAAACCAAAAAGTATTGGAAAGCTTTTTTTTGGAACCATACAACACATGGGAATGTTATTGTTGTCAGCACTGCCCATCGGTTTCCATCCTTAATCGGTGGCTACCGTTCTTCTTCTTCAACCACCTAGGAGGAGACGCCGCCGTCCATGTTCCACAACTTCTTGTGCTTCGGCGTATGCTGGCCTCGGGAGTCCGGGCATGTGTGTATGATGTGACCTCTCCCTCCCTCGTGAAGCTGGTAGGTCGAACCATGGAGGGTCATCAGGTAGCCATCCGACGGTGCAAGGCAGCATTCCGGATTTACTTCTTGTTTCCAAATTTACTATTTTATTCATATTTCTAAATGATTGAGTATGAGAATTTATTGAAATAAATATTTCATAATACATTTGCGTAATCAACATATCTTTGGAAGATATTTTAGGAATGTCTAAATAGATGGAAATTAATACCATAATATCTAACAGGATGCGTATGGTATCACCTGCGACACCCATTTGTGTGTCGATGTGTGGGAGGGTCGGGTGTCGGGCCAACGGCTGGCAGTTGGCACGTCACGCCATGCCAGCTGGTTGCCTGACCAGACGATGTGCTAGAGGGTCGCGCGTTGGGCCAACGGGTGGCTGCTGGCACGTCACGCCAAACCAGTTGGCTGCCTGATCCGGCGATGTGTTGGAGGGTCATGCATTAGGCCAACAGCTGGCCCATGGCTTGTCACACAACGCCAGGTGGCTGCCCTGATTTGGCGTTGTGCTGGAGGGTCGCGCATTGGGCCAATGGCTTACTCCTGACATGTCATGTAATGCTAGCTGGCTGCCTGATCTGGTGATGTGTTGGAGGGTCACGCATTGGGGTAATGGTTGGAGCCATGGACGTCACACATCGCCAACTTGCTGCCTGATCTGGCAATGTGCTAGAGGGACGCACATTGGTCCAACGGACAGCTCCTGGCACATCATGGCACGCCCAGTTGGGCGCCTGATCTAATGATGAGCTGGAGGGAGCTGGCTCAGTGTGCTGCACGTTGGGACAACAAACAACTCCTGCCACGTGTCGTAAAGTCCAATCGATCGCCAGATCCACTGATGTGTTGAAGGGGAGCTGGCTCAATGCACCTTGAGTGGGGCCAACAGATGGCTCCTCGCACGTCACACAATGCCCAACTAGCCGCCTAATCTAATAATGTGCTAGAGGGAGCTGGCTCAATGCGCCACATGTTGGGCCAACAGACAGATCTAGACATGTCACACAACTCCCAACTGACTATCTGATCTGGCAATGCGCTGGGAGGAAGCTGGCTCAATACACCCAGTGTTAGGCCAATGGATGACTCCTGACACAACACGCAACGCCGGACTAGTTTTCTGATCGACAATTAGCCGGATGGAGTTTGCTCAATGCACCACACATTGGGCCTACGGACGGCTTTTGACACGTCATGTGATACATGTCCAACGTATCTATAATTTTTGATTGTTCCATGCTATTATAGTATCAATCTTGGATGTTTTATATGCAATTATATATCATTTTTTGGGACTAACCTATTAACCTAGTTCCCAGTGCCAGTTGCTGTTTTTTGCTTGTTTCGGGTTTTTCAGGAAATCAGTACCAAATGAAGTCCAAATGCCACGAAACTTTTTGACGATTTTTTCTGGACAAAAGAGACCCTGGAAGCTTCGGGAGGATGGCAGAGGCCACAAGGCAATAGGGCGCGACCCCAGGGGGGGCGCCCTGATGCCTCGTGGGCCCCTCGTGGCTCCTTTTGACCTAATTCCACTTCTATAACTTCTCAAATATTCGGAAACCAACAGAGGGCCAGACGAGAAAACCCTACCGCCGCCGCAAGCCTTTGTTCTTCCACGATCCCATCTGGAGGCCTTTTCCAGTACTCTGCCGGAGGGGGAATCGATCACGGAGGGCTTCTACATCAACCTTGCTTCCCTTCCGATGATGTGTGAGTAGTTTACCATAGACCTACGGGTCCATAGCTAGTAGCTAGATGGCTTCTTCTCTCTCTTTGATCTTCAATACCATGTTCTCCTCGATGTTCTTGGAGTTCTATCCAATGTAATCTTCTTTTGCGGTGTGTTTGTTGGGATACGATGAATTGTGGGTTTATGATCAGATTATTCATGAATATTATTTGAGTCTTCTCCGAACTCTTTTATGCATGATTGTTATAGCTTTGTATTTCTCTCCGATCTATCCGTTTGGTTTGGCCAACTTGATTGATTTATCTTGCAATGGGAGAGGTGCTTTGTGGTGGGTTAAATCTTGCGGTGCTCAATCCCAGTGACAGAAAGGGACATGTGTAACACCCCTATGTAATGAGCTACAGTGATCCTCATGATTATGCTTAATCACTTTGGTTTGCAATGCTTGATCACCTTTGGAATCATATCTCATTTCAAACTCCATCACTGAATTCAATTCAAATTGCAAGTGAAATTTGAAGTTGCACAAAAATTGTTGCAAAATAGTCCATCATTTAGCAAATATTCCATAACAATTATTTGTTAAGGAAAACAACATCACTTATTTGCTTAATTGGGCTCTAGCAATTAAAACTGTGCCAAATCAGCATATTTAAATGCTTTTCCATTTGTGAAAAATTCAAACAACTTCAAACTTCTCCCAAACTTTTTGTGGCAATACCAAATATTGCAATGTATTTATGTGACAAGTTTCACATTTTACAAAAATCATTTGCTATCAAGAGAAAATGCAAAACATAAAAGAATAAAAGAAACAGAAAAAGAAATAGAAAGAAAAGGAGAAAAGCCACTGTGCACTGGGCCTTAGTGCACAGTGACAGACCCAGCTAGCCCAGCCCACCACCCGCGCGGTCGTTGTCCTCCTCGCCCCCATGTCGGCGCGCCCGTGGCTGCGCGCGCGCTCGTCGGCCAAACGTCGACACGATGACGCTACAGCACCGCCGAGGGGATAAGAGATAGCCCCTCGGCCTTGTCGACGCCCTTATCCACTCCTCCCCCTCTCTCCGTCGCTCTCCCTCTCGCTCTCCACCACACCCGAGCGCCGTCGTCGCCATGGCACCACCGTAGCCACGACCACTGTGCCTTCCACGACGCCTCACCATGTCCCCCTGCTCCGCCTCGAAGCCGCACATTGACTGCCTTAACTAACGTGCCTCGGGGAGCTCTACGGCGACCGGATCGAGCTCTTCTTCGTCCACGGTCGCCGTCGCTTCTCTGACGAATGCCGCCATTCTGCTGCTACTAAACCTCCCAATGGCCGCCGTGTGCCTCTAGGTGAGCTGACGCCCGTTTCCCCTCTGTTTCCCCCTCCTTTCCGCTCCTGTAGCCTCCTTGTTGCCATGGCCATACCCGTCACCATGGTTGAGCTCGCCGCTGTGGCCTCTGTTGCCGCAGCTCGCGTCTGAGCTCGCGATCGTGCTCAACACACCCGCACGAACCCAACAATGCCTCCCGTTCGCCTTGTTGTGCCCTGCATCGCCGTACCCGACCACGCCCAAACTTCGGCGCCCGCCCGCGAGCTTGCCGTCGTCGAGTCAGGCCACCCTAGCCTCCGCTACCACCGTAGATCGACACGGCTCCGTCTACCCGTTCGAACGCACCCGGCCCTGCGCCAAATGGCCGCCTGTAGCCGAATCCTGACGCGCGCCCGACCCTCCGCCGTGGTTTTGGCCACCGGCAGCTAAACGCCGGCGCTGCCGCTGACGTGGCTGGCCCTGGGGCCCACTCTAGGTCACTGCCAGTGGGTCCTAGGGGCCCCGTTGACCGCATTGAGCCAGTCAACGTGGTGACTGGACTGGGTCCAGTCACTGACATGTAGGCCCCATCGCGCTAATTAACTATTTTGCTAAATAAAATTAATCTGTTAATTAGTTAGTCACTGACAGTGGGGTCCCACCTAGCTAATTAACCCAGTTAATTAAACTAATACACTAATTAGCCTAATGTGTATGACAGGTGGGCCCAGCCCACTGTTTAAATGGATAGGGTCGGTCCAGTCAGCTGCTGAGTCAGCAGCTGGGCCCACCAGTCAGCCTCTGCTGATTGGGCAGTTGACCCAGTCAACTGGCCCCACCTGTCAGCCTCACAGCCCTCTGCTGTGTACACAGTTCTGTGTGCACCTAGCAATTTAACCATTCATTTTAGAAATTAAATAAATTCCAGAAATTTCAGAAAATTGTTAAAACTTTGAAAAATCATATAAAATAATCCGTAACTCGGATGAAAATAATTTATATATGAAAAATGATCAGAAAAATAAGACGAATCCAAATATGCCGTCCACATTCCCGTCACATGCCTCCATCACTGCAAACATGGAACCTTCCCCTCCGGATCGTCTGTCCAATAATTGCCTAAAGCCGGGAAAATATTCCCAGATATTTCCCCGCTCCGTCTGTAATGTGTAGTACTGCATTAGGTCACCCCAGCATAGCATATTGCCATGTCATGCATTGTTCTGCATTTGTTTGCCTTATATTTATTGTTTCTTCCCCCTCTTCTCTCCGGTTGCCGCCGAGACCGACGCTGGTTACGACTACGCCGCAGACGACCAGCCCCTTTCAGCAGAGCTTCTAGGCAAGCAAACCCCCTTGATCATTCCTATATCGCCCATTCTTTCTCTCCCGTGCTTGCATTAGATTTTGCTACCGTTGTTCGATAGCTCCTATTCTGATGCATAGCCTAATTTTGTAACTTGTTGTTGATACCTTACCTGCTATCCTATATGCTTAGTATAGGTTGGTTAGTGATCCATTAGTGGCCCCGCACCCTTGTCCGTGTTGCCATGCTTTGCTTCCGGATATTTCGATCAAGGTGATCGATGTGCAGAGACCGACACAGCACCACACACCCCCTTAGTTGTACGACTCTCCAGAGCTACTATCGAGTGCCGAGGGTGATACCTCCTACCTCACTCTTGATGATATCTCTGTAGTGTAGCTAGTCGGTTGTGGGTTACTGAGGGTGATTCCTCTTTCACCACCTCTGATGATGCCTCTGTCATGCAGCCCCTCAAGTGTGAACCCCTCGAGGGTGATTCCTCCAAGTTCACCTTGATGGTTACATCGAGTGGAAATCCATCGAGGGTGATTCCTCGGATTCCCCCCTTGATGTTATGGACACACTGTTACCTTACACTGTTCCCCGTTTACTATTACTGCGGGACTGAAGGGACAGGCAGTACCACCCCGGTAGAGGTGGACCTGAGTTCCCGACAGTCTCTTGATAAGCCGGGTCGACCCCGAGGAGTACCCGCGAGAGATGTGAAGTCGGGTTGACCGTGAGGGGAACCACGAGATAATTACGCGGCATGGCCGGGCAGGCAGACTGCCCCAGGAGAGGGATGGGCTTGACCCTTGCCGTAAGTCCGCGAGACGGGGTGACAGGAGCACTGATCGTCACCGCGAGCTCCCAACACACTAACGGGTTTGGATATGTGATCTGAGTAGGCCTCTGACCTTTTTGCACTAACCACCACGCAAGAATAAGTATGGGCACTCGGCGTCGTACGATTCTTCTGAAAGCTCTCAAACGTCAGCAATTGAGTGGCGCGCGCCGGGTTGGACAGTAACCATCTGCGCTTGTATTAAGGGGGTGGGTCTGCTCCCAGCCGCGTTCGCAATGCGCAGGAATGCAAAGGGCGATGGGCCCAAGACCCCTGAGCACGTAGGATTTAGACCGGTGTGCTGGCCTCTCTGTTGAGCCTAGGTAGGACTACGGCGTGTCGATCAGCCAAGGCCGGGCATGACCCGAGTAAGTGTGTCCGGCAAGAATTAATCGAGCGTGTTGGGTAAGTTGGTGCACCCCTACAGGGAAGTATATCTATTCGAATAGCCGAGTCCACGGTAACGGACGCTCAGAGAGTATTCTGATCTACTACAACTAGAACTGGATACTTGTGACACTAAACTGATATGATGGCTCCAGGATCGCTTTCTCGCAAGTAGTCGAGGAAGGATCTCTGGGCGTTGCTAATATATACTTGTTACTATATTATATGTTACTCTACTCTCTTTTGTTGCTGCAAGATGCTGGAACATGCTAGTCTTCGATAGGCTAGGCCTTCCACTCTATTCTGGCGTTTCTGCAGTATAGTCCACAGATATAGCCCCTTCCCTTTGATACCGATGCATACTTAGCATAGATCTAATGTAAGTCTTGCGAGTACTTTGGATGAGTACTCACGGTTGCTTTGCTACCTTTCCCCCCCTACCCGATTGCTGCGATCAGACGACGGAGCCCCGAAGCCAGCTGACCCCGTCGGCGACTACTACTACCCCGACGGAGCCTACTACTACGTGGAGACCGACGACCAGGAGTAGTTTGGAGGCTCCCAGGCAGGAGGCCTGCGCCTTTTCGATCTAGTGTCGTTGTTTTGCTCAGCCTTCTTAAGGCAAAATTGTTTAGTTATGTCTGTACTCAGATATTGTTGCTTCCGCTGACTTATGTATTCGAGCCTTCATTGCCTAGCTTGTAATATAAAGCTGTATGCTTTAATTTGTGTCTAGAGTTGTGTTGTGATATCTTCCCGTGAGTCTCTGGTCTTGATCATGCATGTTTACGTGTATGATTAGTACACGGTTGAGTCGGGGGCGTCACAACATGACACGTATTTTTATTGTTGCCATTAAGGATAAAAAGATGGGGTTTAATCATATTGCTTGAGTTTACTTTGTCTACATCATGTCATCTTGCTTAAGGCGTTACTCTGTTTTATACTTAATACCCTAGATGCATGCTGGATAACGGTCGATGGGTGGAGTAATAGTAGTAGATGCAGGCAGGAGTCGGTCTACTTGTCTCGGACGTGATGCCTATAAACATGATCATTGCCTTGAATATCGTCATAACTATCCGCTTTTCTAGCAATTGCCCAACAGTAATTTGTTTCCCCACCGTATGTTCTGTGCTCGAGAGAGAAGCCTCTAGTGAAAACTATGGCCCCTGGGTCTACCTTTATCATATATTAAAATCCAAAAATAACTTGCCGCAATTTATTTACTTTTATTTTATTTTGCAATTTATTTATTATTTATCACTATCAGAATTAATCCTTGCAAATGTTTGCATTGGTTGCAAGTGTTTGCTTTTGTGTGTGTACGTGCTGCTAATGAGGTTCTGTGTAGTTCTCCTACTGGATTGATAACCTTGGTTCTTAACTGAGGGAAATACTTATCTCTACTATACTGCATCATCCTCTCCTCTTCGGGGAAATACCAACACAGTTTACAAGTAGCATCGTGCAACGCCTAGTTAGCCATGTGATCCGACAATGCGCTCAAGGGAGGCTCAATGTTACACCATGTACGATGCACACACCAACAATGATGATCCTTCGATAATAACTGGCAAATGATACGTCGTCGGTTTGTTTTGGATCATGTGTCAACTATTGCTCATTTCAAGAAACCGTATGCACTGATACTTTTTAGTAGTACTGCTCGTTGATTTTTGTTGCTAATCGGCTAGCTACCGTACTTATTTTCATACTTCTTCTGCCTATGAGGAAGTCCATTTTTAAGATTAGTTTTTCCTTTTCTTATTGTTTTCTTTATCTTATTTTTATGTTGGCTACACTAGTCCTTTCTTGAAGAAGAAATAAGTGACAAAAGTCATGATTTTATTTTGTTTTCAAGTACTGTTTCCCTCATGTTCTTGTTTATTTTTAGGTAGATCTTATCAGTATTTTGCCGACGGGTTCCCTAGTTTAGCCCATGGCCGATGTGATTTGCTCTGTCCGCACAACATCTATGCTCTGTCTATGCAATAGCAACATTTATACTTATAAGAACATTGTTGCATAACCAAATAAAACATACAATTACATAAGTGACTACACACACCAAAGTAAACAATTACAAGCACACTAAACTAGGAGAAACGATCATCTACTTCTTGTTGTGACGACGCTTGCCATTGCTTTGCTTCCGGCTGGATCCCTGCCCGTTTTGGGGAAGAAGGAGGCACTTCCTCATGTCAACGATCCGCCTGTACATCTCGTAGCTCGTGTATGCCTCGTTGGCCGCATACACGACGTGAGCTTCGTCGAGTTTCTCCATCAAGGCCGAGTGCCAGGCACGCTTGTTCTAATTGCAGGAATCCTTCATGTCTCTGTAGTAGGGGTCGATGATGGCCTCGGCGACGTGAACCAGTGAGTCCTTCTCATGCTTCTTGCTGCCCCAGATCTTGTATTGGCCCTGGATGTCGACAAGATTCTGGCAGGCGATGCCCGAATTCTTGAGGACCTTTACATCGTTGGTGATGTCCACCGTAGCGAACACCTAGTGGGGGCTGTTGACAAACTTGGCGAAATGCTGGCAAGGCCTTGTGGCCAGGCAGTAGTGGTAGACGAGGACATGATTGTGCATGCACATCTGGGCGACGGCGACCTTGCGATGAGACCCGGCACGAGCGCGGGTGTACTTGAGGTCAAACCCGACCACCTTTTACTTCTCCGCAGCAAGCAACAACTTCATAGTGTGGATGGAGTTCTCCACCCAGATCGGGTTGTTGGTGTACACCACCGAGAGCTCTGTGAACCTTCTGTGGGTGTCCACTACGGCATGCATGGTGAACTGCCGCTCGTCGTCGGCAGCCGCTGGGACCGCCATTGGAGCTGCGCAGGATACCCTCTCTGTATTTGTCGTCGTGGGTGTGCTTCTTGCAATACTGGGGCACGATCGAAAGGTTGAAGAGACACAAGGGTTAAATGGCCGCTGTAATAAATGGGGGCCGGACGGCCTGTAATCGTGACGTCTTGTCACCGCGTTCCTAGCGGACGATTCCAGTGCACGCTTGAGCTGTTGAGCACCCCACACGTGTTTCGTTTGACCACGCGTGGGCTCGAAGGGGCGCCAAGTTTACCCATGGGTGATGAGGTCAAAGTTACATAGACAAGTAATGATGGACACTCGAGTGCGATAATTCTGGGCACACAGTTGAGGAAACCAACTGTGTACAATAATGTCGAAGATCGCTGTCGTGTCTACAATATAGATCGTTTGCGATTGAGATCGACAGGGGAAACACATTCGAGAATGGTAAATAAAATCAAGTCCATTGAGGTCCAGATATTAATCGTCCATTGCATATGAATGTCAAAATAGTACTACCAATATACGAGTCTCATACGATGCCATTTCAACGATTGTACCACAAAAGCCCGAAATATTACAAGGTTCAAATTCCAGAGTTAGAAGGCTCCAATTCGAAGATTAGTTACATGGTTCAAATTGATATTAGAAATGAAATTTAGCTCATGCAGCTGCAGTCACCCGCACTGATCAGCTGAACTTGGACATATGAGAGGTTCAAACTGATATTACAACTTGTAACACCCGTTTTGAAACCTCAACATTTCTGCAAAGGGATCAGCCACTGACATGTCATGTATGGGCTTGACATAATGACTTCTGATTACTCTGTCGGCTGATCTTCCAAAATGAAATTCAGCTTCTGTAGAGCCTTTTCCATTCTGCCGTAGCCGCCGGCGCTGATCAGCAAACCATTCAGTTTTGCGAAACAAATGTATGGCAAGCCTCATTACCTTTAGCACCCTTGCTCTCACAACAAAGAACCTGGCGAATATAATCTCCGGTAAGGTCCCTCGGTAGGAGTTCAAAGTAATTTCTGAGAGATGCAGATCAAGGCATTCGATGTGGTTGTTATATTGTATAACATTATCCACTACCGGGCCTAATCTTATCTGCAAAAGAAGAGAAAGTATTAGTGCCTACATGCAGATTTGAACACTATGCTACTTGTAGCTTGCGTTGGTATTTTCCCCGAAGAGGAAGGGATGATGCAACATAGTAGAGATAAGTATTTCCCTCAGTTATGAAACCAAGGTTATCGAACCAGTAGGAGAATCACGCAACACCTCGTTAGCAGCACCTGCACACAAACAACAAATCCTTGCACCCAACGCAAACGAGGGGGTGTCAATCCCTCGGCGGTAAATTGCAATATTAAATTGTATGTGATAGATAGATAGATTTAAACAAAAATACAAAATAAAATAAATAAGATAAAATTGCAGCAAGTATTTTTAGGGTTTTAGTAAATGATAAAGTAGACCCGGGGGCCATAGTTTTCACTAGAGGCTTCTCTCAAGAAAATAGCATACGGTGGGTAGACAAATTACTGTTGGGCAATTGATAGAAAAGAAAATAATCATGACGATATCCAAGGCAATGATCATGTATATAGGCATCACGTCCGAGACAAGTAGACCGGCTCCTGCCTGCATCTACTACTATTACTCCACACATCGACCGCTATCCAGCATGCACCTAGTGTATTAAGTCCATAAAGAACGGAGTAACGCCTTAAGAACGATGACATGATGTAGACAAAGTAAACTCACACATGAATAAAACCCATCTTTTTACCCTTAATAGCAATGATACATACGTGTCATGTCCCTTTCTGTCGGTGGGATTGAGCACCGCAAGATCGAACCCATTACAAAGCACCTCTTCCCATGGCAAGATAAATCAATCTAGTTGGCCAAACCAAATCAATAGATCGGAGAATAAATACGAAGTTATAATAATCATGCATAAAAGAGATCAGAGAAGACTCAAATAATATTCATGGATAATCTGATCATAAACTCACAATTCATCGGATCCCAACAAACACACTGCAAAAAGTGATTACATCGGATAGAACTCCAAGGACATCGAGGAGAACATTGTATTGAAGATCAAAAAGAGAGAACAAGCCATCTAGCTACTGCCTATGGACCCGAAGGTCTGTGGTAAACTACTCACGCATCATCGGAAGGGCAGCAAGGTTGATGTAGAGCCCCTCCGTGATCGATTCCCCCTCCGGCGGAGTACCGGAGAAGGCCTCCAGATGGGATCTCTCGAGAACAGAAACTTGCGGCGGCGGAAAAAGTATTTCGTGGACTCCCCTGAGGGTTTCTGATTTTTTGGGAATTTATAGTGGTGGAATTAGGTCAAACGGAGATCTGTGGGCACCACGAGGTACCAGGGCGCGCCTGCCCCCCCGGCGCGCCCTGGTGCCTCGTGGGCACCCCTGGGGCTTCTGGCCTCCTCCCAAAGCTTCTAGTGTTGGTATTGTCCAGAAAAAAATCTCCAAAAAGTTTCGTGGCATTTGGAATTCGTTTGGTATTGATATTCTGTAAAACAAAAACAGTGCAGAAAACAGCAACTGGCACTGGGCACTAAGTTAATAGGTTAGTCTCCAACAATGATATATAATTGCTGTAAATGCATATAAAAACATCCAAGATTGATAATATAACAGCATGGAACAATGAAAAATTATAGATACGTTGGAGACGTATCAGCATCCCCAAGCTTAATTCCTGCTCGTCCTCGAGTAGGTAAATGATAAAAATAGAATTTTTGATGTGGAATGCTGCCTATCATATTCATCACATATTCTTTTCTTTTGTAGCTTGGACATTGGACTTGAATGATTCAAAGCAATAGTCTATAATTTGACATGAAGTTATAAATACTCAAGCATACTAACAAGCAACCATGTCTTTCAAAATATCAACGCTAAAGAAAGTTATCCCTAGCCCATTATGCTCAATCATTGATCCATTCATGAAACACACTCAAATATTAGCTACACACAATGCACAAGTATGACAATAGTGCTCTCTAGTTGGTGCTTTATAATAGAAGATGGAGACTCAAAGTAAAAATAAAAATTGCATAAAAGTAAATAGATAGGCCCTTCACAGAGGGAAGCAGAGATTTGTAAAAAGTGCTAGAGCTCAAAGCTTAAATTAGAGAGATAAAAATATTTTGAGAGGCATGCTTTTCCTGTCAACGAAAACGACCGAGAATTCCCAATATTTTCCATGCTAGACACATCATAGGCGGTTCCCAAACAGAAAGTAAAGTTTATTTCCTTTCCACCTTTCTTTCACAATCCATGGCTAGCCGTATCCATGGGTGCCCTCCATACCATCACTTTCCAAGGAATTTTGTAGTTATTAATTTTTGATTTCATTGTGGGACTGGGCATCCCTATTACCGGACACTCTCTCGTGCAATGACAAGTGAATAAGCACTCATCGTGAGAATAACACACCTAGCATGGAAAATAATGGCCACCCCTTGCTGCTTCATGAGAAGTACGGGCACACAAAAAGGAAACATTATTTTGAAAATTAGAGTTGGCACACGCAAATTTACTTGGAACGGCATTGAAATACCGCATATAGGTAGATATAGTGGACTCATTTGACACAACTTGGGTTTAAGGATTTTGGATGCACAAGCAGTATTTTCGCTTAGTACAAATGAAGGCTAGCAAATAGATTGAGAAACAACCAACCAAAAAGCAAAAACGGTCATAAACATGCATTGAACATAACTAACACCGAATAATGCACCATAAGTAGGATATAATTTCTTTGTATAACTATTGACTTAATGTGCATGCATAGGGAATCACAAACCTTAACACTAATATTCTTACTAAATCACAATTACTCATTAACATGACTCACATATTATCATCTCCATATCGCAAAACTATTGCAAGGAATCACACTTATCATATCCAATGATCTATATGAAAGTTTTTATTATATCCCTCTTGGATATTCATCACTTTGGGACCAAATTCATATCTTGTGAAAATTACCATTACTATTATCAACTCTCAAAAAGATATAAGTGAAGCATGAGAGTGCAAATATTTCTTCAAAATTTTCATCTTATCAACTCTCAAAATAATATAAGTGAAACATGAGAGTTTATTTCTTCAAAATTTTAATCTTATCAAATCTCAAAATAATATAAGTGAGGCATGAGAGTTTATTTCTTCAAAATATAGCCACCGCCGTGCTCAAAAGGATTTAAGTGAAGCACTAGAGCAACTGCCTAGCTCAAAAAATTTAAGTGAAGCACATAGAGTATTCTAACAAATTATGATAACGTGTGGCTCTCTAAAAATAGGTGTGTTCAGCAAGGATGATTGTGACAAACTAAAAATCAATAAAAGCAAAGACTCAAATAATACAAGACGCTCCAAGCAAAACACATATCATGTGACGAATAAAAATAAAGCTCCAAGTAAAATTACCGATGGTTGGTAGAAGAAAGAGGGGATGCCTTCTGGGGCATCCCCAAGCTTAGACGGTTGAGTCTTCCTTGAATATTACCTTGGGGTGCCTTGGGTATCCCCAAGCTTAGGCTCTTGCCACTCCTTATTCCTTCATCCATCGTGATCTCACCCAAAACTTGAAAACTTCAATCACACAAAACTCAACAAAACCTTCGTGAGATCCGTTAGGATAACAAAATAAATCACTACTTTATGTACTATTGCAAACCCATTCATATTTTATCTCTTCATTATACCTACTGTGTTCTAACTTCTCCATGGCTTATACCCCCCGATACAATCCATAGTTTCGTCAAAACAAGCAAGCAACACATAAAAAACAGAATCTGTCAAAAACAGAACAGTCTGTAGCAATCTATTTAAAATCCATACTTCTGTAACTCCAAAAATTCTGAAAATTAGGACAACGTGGGAAATTCATATACCAATACTCCGTAAAAATTTCAGATTTTTCTGACGCACCAGTACAGAAACAAAATTCCAGCACTGGACGCAAAACTTTCTGTTTTCCAAACAGCATAAATTATACTATCTTCCAAATCATCTCAAAGGTTTTACTTGGCACAAACACTAATTAAAAACATAAAAACACAATCATAAGAGTAGAATGAAATTGAAAACACACAATAACAGAAACAAATAATAAAAATTTATTTTATTCATTGGGTTGCCTCCCTAGAAGCTCTTTCTTTATAGCCATTAAGATAGGCTTTGAGATTTCAATGATGCTCACATGAAAGAGAGGAATTGAAGCACAAAGAGAGCATCATAATACATGTGACAAACACATTTAAGTGTAACATACTTCCTATGCATAGGCATTTTATATGCAAAGAAATTACCAAGACGAGAGATATCTAGCATATGCAAAGGAGAGGAATAAAACATTGACAATCTCAGCATAACGAGAGGTAATTTAGTAACATGAAAATTTCTACAACCATATTTTCCTCTCTCATAATAATTACATGTAGGATCATAATCAAATTCAGCAATATAACTATCATATTAAATATTCTCTTCATGATCCACATGCATAAATTTTTTATACTCTTCCAAAATAGTGGGATTGACATCAACTAAAGTTATGACCTCTCCAAACCCACATTTATCAAAGATTTCATAAGATTGAACACACTCCAAATATGTGGGATTATTTTTACCTAAAGTTGACACTCTTCCAAACCCAATTTCAATATTATTGCAAACATTATTATCAATAACATATTCATCATGAGGATTAAATAAATTTTCAAGATCATGAGAAGCATTATCACCCCAATCATGATCATTGCAATAAGTAGTGGATATAACAAAATTATCATCCCCAAGCTCGTAGTTTTGCATATTATTAGCATAGTTAACATTAATAAAATTTATAATAATATTATTGCAATCATGCTTTTAATTGAAGGAGCTATCATGAATCACTTTATAAATTTCTTCTTTCAACACTTCATCACAATTTTCCGGTTCATGATTTTCAAGCAAAACTTCATAGAGATAATCAAGTGCACTCAACTCACTAGCAATTGGTTCATCATAATTGGATCCTTTGAAAAGATTAGCAAGTGGATGAGGATCCATATCTATAGATTTTTAGCAAGCAAAGATGCAAGCAAATAGAAGACACATGGCACACAAGCGAAGATAGCAGACGAACAAAAAGGCAAACGGAAAATATTTTTGTATTTTTGTAAAAACTTTTTAGAAGTGGGGGAGATGAAAACGAGAGGCAAATAAAATAAATGCAAGAACATGAGAGTTTATGCAAAGGTACTTGATAGATGTTGATGATGTCTCCCCGGCAACGGCGCCAGAAATTCTTCCTGCTACTTGTAGCTTGCGTTCGTATTTTCCCCGAAGAGGAAGGGATGATGCAGCACAGTAGAGATAAGTATTTCCCTCAGTTATGAAACCAAGGTTATCAAACCAGCAGGAGAATCACACACCACCTCGTTAGCAGCACCTGTACACAAATAACAAATCGTTGCACCCAACGCAAACGAGGGGTTGTCAATCCCTCGGCGGTAAATTGCAAGATTAAATTGTATGTGAAAGATAGATAGATTGAAACAAAAATAAAAAATAAAATACATAAGATAAAATTGCAGCAAGTATTTTTAGGGTTTTAGTAAATGATAAAGTAGACCCGGGGGCCATAGTTTTCACTAGAGGCTTCTCTCAAGAAAATAGCATACGGTGGGTAGACAAATTACTGTTGGGCAATTGATAGAAAAGCAAATAATCATGACGATATCCAAGGCAATGATCATGTATATAGGCATCACGTGCGAGACAAGTAGACCAACTCCTGCGTGCATCTACTACTATTACTCCACACATCCACCGCTATCCAGCATGCATCTAGTGTATTAAGTCCATAAAGAACGGAGTAACGCCTTAAGAATGAGGACATGATGTAGACAAAGTAAACTCACGCATGAATAAACCCCATCTTTTTACCCTTAATAGCAACGATACATACGTGTCATGTCCCTTTCTGTCACTGGGATTGAGCACCGCAAGATCGAACCCATTACAAAGCACCTCTTCCCATGGCAAGATTAATCAATCTAGTTGGCCAAACCAAATCAATAGATCGGAGAAGAAATACGAAGCTATAATAATCATGCATAAAGGAGATCAGAGAAGACTCAAATAATATTCATGGATAATCTGATCATAAACTCACAATTCATCAGATCCCAACAAACACACCGCAAAAAGTGATTACATCGGATAGAACTCCAAGAACATCGAGGAGAACATTGTATTGAAGATCAAAAAGAGAGAAGAAGCCAACTAGCTACTGCCTATGGACCCGAAGGTCTGTGGTAAACTACTCACGCATCATCGGAAGGGCAGCAAGGTTGATGTAGAGCCCCTTCGTGATCGATTCCCCCTCCGGTGGAGTACCGGAGAAGGCCTCCAGATGGGATCTCTCGAGAACAGAAACTTGCGGCGGCGGAAAAAGTATTTCGTGGACTCCCCTGAGGGTTTCTGATTTTTTGGGAATTTATAGTGGTGGAATTAGGTCAAACGGAGCTCTGTGGGCCCCATGAGGTACCAGGGCACGCCTGCCCCCCCAGGCACGCCCTGGTGCCTCGTGGGCACCCCCTGGGGCTTCTGGCCTCCTCCCGAAGCTTCTAGTGTTGGTATTGTCCAGAAAAAAATCTCCAAAAAGTTTCGTGCATTTGTACTTCGTTTGGTATTGATATTCTGTAAAACAAAAACAGGGCAGAAAACAGCAACTGGCACTGGGCACTAAGTTAATAGGTTAGTCTCCAAAAATGATATATAATTGACGTAAATGCATATAAAAACATCCAAGATTGATAATATAACAGCATGGAACAATAAAAAATTATAGATACGTTGGAGACGTCTCACACTACTACATGCCTCTTTGATTTGCAGGATTTCTAAAATACACGAATAGTGTGACATGCCATCTTCGATCCTACATGATTAACATGGGCATTTGATTACAATCTAGAAAAATGTAGGCTTCTTCCCTAGAGGTTGGAGTGGATGGAAATTTACCTACGAAAACTAGTACAGATGAATCAAAAGGAGAAATGCATATGGATTGTAACCTTATGAATCAAGCAACCACTTTAGGGAAAAAACATCAATGTACTGAAATCCTCCAAAATTCCTTTAGAAATCGTAGTACATTCATCATTGTAAACTTGGGAAACGGTACCAAAAAATTGAACTCCCTTATGGTTAACATTTAACAGGAAAGGAGCATCACCTCGATATATAGCTTCTCCAGGCACGGAAAGCATCTCTGGAAACTGACAACTTCGTCCAGGTTGGGGCCGATAGATTCTAGTGTGTAGTGACCCGACCCGAAAACGGTCAAGTCTCTGTGTAACTGCACCATCCCAAGATCATGCTGGCACACACAGTACATTGATGAAAATATCAAAGTTCAATCACACCTGATTTATTACATCGAATCTCATATCGAGTCTTTATTACATCAGAATAAATTTGGCTGAAGGCCAACTCATGAGATAAACTACTGCGAAAGCGTAGACGAAAAAGCGAGTCCATCCGACTCCAAAGGGCAATCACCGAGCGTAGATCGTAGCCTCACTCCTGGTCGGAATAAACCTCTGCAACATGAGACGTTGCAGGCGTGTAGGTCAGCATTTTGAATATGCGGGCAAGTCACAGAGAGAAAACAATAATAAAATGCTATCACTATATGCAATTTTGGCCGTGGGGCTCTAAGTTTAAGTTTTTGCGAAAAGCAAATTTTTCCCTACAACAAAAGGACTTGCTTGCAATTACTACAAAATATTTGTTGTTATTGAGATGGTTCCGCCAACCAGTGTCTCATACCCAAAATCATTATTAACCCAACAATTAATTAATTATGTTTGGTGTTGAGAGTTCCGAATAAGTCCAATTCCAGAGGCTCAGATGTCCGTAACCGGGGACACGGCTAATAGATTAGGTTTCACTCTGCAGAGTCTTGTGCACTTTACCCGCAAGAATCGTTCCCACCTTTATGTCCTCGCGCTGCATGGTGTTTGAAGACGGGACGAACGAAACATGGCCTTCCGTAGAGTTCCTCTAGGACACTGCCGGTACCCATCCATTTCCTACCGTTCTTATACATCTGCTGGCACCGTCCGTCCAGAGTCATGCCTAGGGTCATCCAAGCCAGAGCCCATAGTTACTTGCGGCTGCACAGGTAAGCTTCCGGTCAAGGTATATCCATCCGTCTCTTCGTGGCTGGGTGAAGCTTTCCGCATGTAACACCCCATGTAATTAAGCTACAGTGATCACATTTTGATAATGCCAAGTTAGCATGCTTAATAGTGCTTGATCATCATTTGCATCATATCTCATTTCAAATCCCAATTCAAATTGAAATTCAAATTTAAAGTGAAAACAAAAGTTGTTCCAATTTGGAAACTAAAATGTTCATTAAATAGCAAATAATTCATAGTTAAATATGTTAAGAAAAACAACATCACTAAAAATCACTAAGTGACTCTAACATCATTAAAATAGTACCAAACAACAATATATCATACCTTTTTATCTAATTAAAATTCAAGTGAAATCATATCACCTCCAAACCAATTTCTGGTATTAGCTAATATTGCATATTATTTATTGGGCCAAGTCACATATTTTACAAAACTCAATTTGTGTCTAAACTATTTACAAAACAGAAACTAAAATAGAAAAACAGAAAAGAAAAGAAGAAAAAGAAAAAGGCCGCGCTACTGGGCCTAAGTCACCCGCGCCAGGCCCAGCCCGCGCCCCTCCTTCCCCTTCATACTGCTCACGCGCGCGGTCGCGCGCGTCCAACCGCGCCCGTCGCCGGCAAGCCGTTCCCGCCGGGCCCAGCCAGCTCCCGCGTCGCTACAGGGCGGGGAGGATAAGGCCGCCCCTCTGAAAACCCTAGCCGACCCCCTGATCTTTTCCGCCTCCTCCTGTCGCTCGAGCTCGCCCGAGAGCTCCTCCGCCGCCGCCGCTCGATCCCGCGGCCACCGTGCCCCGATCGCCACTCGGCCGTGTCCATCGTCACCGCCATCCTCGACTACTCCCTCTGCCCCGACCGCTTCGAGCTCGGAGCCCCCACGTCGAGCTGCACGCCGTCGTCTTCAACCTACGGCCGCCCGCGTCGCCGCCGTCGATTCGCTGTGTCGAGCCCTCCCCGAGCCCGCTCTGCTCATCTACAGGCTCACCGTGAGCCTCTGCTTCCTCCTCCCTCTCTCTCGTAGCCGTTAGCTGCCCGTAGACGCCGCCCCCCCAACGCGCCACCGCGGAGCTCGTCGCCGGCGAGTCTCCGGTGACCATTTGGTCACGGGACTGTGCCCGTTGTCGTCGCCGCTCCGCGTAGAGCCCGCCCAGCCCTTCAGTTGCTCGCTAGCGCCGCGATTCACCGAGATCCACCGACGCCCGAACTCCGGCCACCTTTGCGAGCTCGCCGCCGATGTTCCCGGCCACCGCAGCCTCCGCCGCCACCACAGTTCGCCTCGCCGTCGACTGCTCGTTCGAATGAGCCCGGCTGCGCTCGAAATGGCGCCCTGTGCGTGAAACCCGAGCCACCCCCGACGCACGCCGCCGTGCGAGACGCTCGCCGGTCGTCGCCGACGTGACACGGCCTGGCCCGCCTCTGTGTCGCTGACAGGTGGGTCCGCGGGCCCAGTTGACAGAGTCAACTCGGCTGACTGGGCACCTGTGTCACTGACACGCGGGTCCCACCCCGTTTAAATGATTTTAAATAAATAAAATACTAATTAATCTGTTAATTAACTCTATTAGATTAATCAGTCACTGACATGTGGGGTCCACCCGCTAATTAACTCGAATTAGTTTAAATTTAATCCTAATTAGTTCTGTGTCACTGACCATTGGGTCCCACTGGTCAGGTTTGACCAGTCAACCGACTGGGTTGACTGCTGATGTCATGCATGCATCATGCTAACGTCATCCTGCACTGTTTTGGATAATTCTAATTAAATAAATTCAGAAATTCCAGAAATTCAGTAAAACTTTGAAAAATCATATAAAATAAACCGTAACTCGGATGAAAATAATTTATATATGAAAAATGATCAGAAAAATATGAAGAATCTGAATAACCTATCCACATGCCCGCCACACCCCTCTAACATACCGAACATGGGACTTTTTGCCCGTATTCGATAGATGAATAGTGCATAACTTTAATAAAACAATTCCATATAAATTCCTAAATTAACTAATGCAATTAGTTAGACATTATATCACCTCTGCATATCATTTAGGCATGTCATGCATCGCTGTTGCATTATTGCTGTGTATTTATTGTTTCTTCCCCCCTCCTTCTCTCCCGATAGCCCCCGAGACTGCCGACGACGCTGCAATGTACGACGACGTCGCCGACGACCAGACCCCTTCAGCTGAGATTCCAGGCAAGCAAAACCCCCTTGATCATAAGATATCGCCCATTCCTTCTCTCTTATTCCTGCATTAGAATTGCCCCTACTACTGTTCCGATAGCTCCTATTTTGATGCATAGCCTGATTTCGTCGTCTGCTGTTGATACCTACCTGCTGTCCCATGATGCTTAGTTAGCTATGCTATTGATCCACCTATGGCCCTTCGCCTTGTCCGTATGCCATGCTTGTTATCGGGCCGTGATCACTCTGGGTGATGATCACGGAAATGTTTACATATTGCAATACTTTAAACTGTTAAAGTCGGGCTGGTCCCAAGGGTGCCCGCGAGAGAATACTATTAAAGACGGGTCGGCTCCAAGAGCACCCGCGCGACATGTGTTACCCAGTCGGAGCGACAGGAACCCTGCTCGTCTCTGCGAGTTACTAAAGATGCTTAACGGATTTGGGTATTTGATCTGAGTAGGCCGTTGGCCTTATACGCACTACCACCACGTGGGATAATGGTTTAATGGGGCCCTCTACGTCGTATGTATCAGCCGAAAGCTCTTCAGACGTCACAGCTCAGAGATGCGGCCTAATTGTTGGGGTGGTCTGGTTACGTCACTTGTGTATACAGTGTCGCGCCTGGGCCCCGACCAGCCACGCAACGTGCATGAGTGCGAAGGGCGATGGCCCAAGACCCCTTCGCACTTAGGAATTAGACCGGCGTGTTGACCTCTCTGCTGAGCCTAGGTAGGACCGCGTCGTGTCGATCTCCCGAGGCCGGGCATTACCCAGCAAGTGTGTCCGGCCAGATGTGATCGAGCGTGTTGGGTAACAGTAGTGCACCCCTGCAGGGAAGTTATCTATTCGAATAGCCGTGTCCACGGTAACAGGACGCTCAGAGTTGTATCTTGATCTGCTACAACTACAAATGGATACTGATACAATGATAAACTGCTACTACCGCTCTCGGGATCACTTTCTCGCAGGGTAGTCGAGGAAGGATCTCAGGGTTTTACTAAATATGATTGATTATATACTATCTTGCTCTACTCTCTTCTGATGCTGGAAGATTGCTTCAAGATGCTAGTCTTCGATAGGCTAGGCCTCTCCCCCTCTATTCTGGCATTCTGCAGTTTAGTCCAAATATATAAACCCATTCCTTTGATACTGATGCATAATAGTATAGTTCCGATGTCAGTCTTGCGAGTACTTTGGATGAGTACTCACGGTTGCTTTGCTATCTTTTTCCCCATACCCGCTTGATGAAATTAGTCGATGGAGCCCAGGAGCCAGGCGCCACCACAGGAGACTACTACTAGGAGAGTCCCGGAGGCACGTACTACTGGGTTGAGCTAGCCGACCAGGAGTAGTTCGGAGGCCCTAGGCAGGAGGCCTTTGCCTTTTCGATCGGTGTCGTTGTTTGTGCTAGCCTTCTTAAGGCAGACTTGACTAACTATGTCTGTACCCAGATATTATTTCTGTGTAAGACTTATGTATTCGGGTCCCCGTGACCCCTGGTTTGTAGTATGAAGATTTATGTTTAAATTTGAGTTTAGAGTTGTGTTGTGATATCTTCCCGTGAGTCTCTGATCTCGAGCGTGCACGTTTGCGTGTATGATTAGTGCACGGTCGAGCAGGGGCGCCACACCGCAAGATGACATGGCGCTTCTCCATGCATCCCTGGGTCAACCACTGGGTACTCCAAGGTGCCCTTCCATCCGTCCTCCACCCAGTAGTGAATTGAAGTCCGTCTTGAGATCTTGAAGTCTTGGGGTTGTAGTCATCAACTTAGCTCTCACAACTCCCATGTAATTCACTCAACCAACCCCGTCTACGAAGCATAGCAAAATAACTACAACGTTCCCGAGCATTGGTAACATGGGGATTTGGGTTCAACCTACCACATGATACTACTCAAGAACATAACTCAAATTCACCTACTTGCATGCATGGTGGGGAGGGTAACAACTAATGCAATAAACTCATAGGTAATAAAATACATGATCAAATGACTTGCCTTGGTGACGATCTTCAAACTCTAACGACTCGTCATAGCAAGCTTCGCACTCCGGATAATCTATCGAAACAAACATTCACAACATAAGCAATTCATCATACAACTTAACACTATAACAGCAAGTAAACTAATATTAAAACAAACAATAAATCACACACAAAGAAAACAAAAAAAAACAAAACCAAAGAAAAACTCTAGAACTCAAGGCAAAAACTCCTACAAGTAAAACAAGCTACAAAATAAGTTTCTGCCACTAATAAATTTTTAACAGAACAAAAATAAAGTTTTTGGTAAGTAACAGAAAGAAAAACGCATAGAAAATTTTATGCAAAAAGAATTATATTAAAATCATTTGTAAAACTCCTATAATGCTCAAAACAAGTTTTCTAGTGGGATAAAAGAAATAAAATACAATTTTTTTTACTGCAAATAAAATAGCTACTGATAACTTAGCAGAAACTAAAAAGAATTCATCAAGAAGGACTAAAGAAGACAATTAAAGGCAATTAAAATTAAAAGAAATAGCACAAAACTTATAAAACACTAAAATAGTACTGTTTTCATTAAAACCTAATTTTAAATAATCATAAAATTCACCAATTAATTTCTACTGATAAAAATGTCACAAGGAACCAGTAGCAAAAGGAATCACTCAAAAATATTATTCCTACCTCAAGTTATAGCCAATCTAGTGATTCGAGCAAAATTCATGAAATTTCAAATTCAAACTTCCAAACATAGTCAAACTTGAGATCTACAGAAACTTCGTAAAATTTATAATCTAATGCGAAAGGAATCAAATCAAAATACTAAAAATCCTAATAGATATGAATTTTCTAAAACAGGAACTATTCTGTTTTTAAAACAGAAACGAAAATAAAAGAGAAACGCTACCGATCGGGCGATATGCTACGTGGCAGGCTACGAGTGGCTAGGATGGGTGTTTGACAGAAGCTAGCAGGCGGTCAACCGAAATTAAATAGAAAAAAATTCGCGGCTAGTAAAATAAAATAGATCTATCCTAGGGTGTCGGATCTAGATCGAACGGCGGAGAAGGGTTGCCGATGCGGAAGGAAAAATGGGTGGCCGATCGTTACCGAGAACGGCGACGGCGACGGCGGTGGTGGTCGGGCTTCAACGGGGACGGCGCTCCAGGGGTCTCCGGCGACGGCGAGGTGGTCCAGGCGACGTAGTCGAGGGCGGCGCGGCGTTTGGTGGCGAAGACGAAGGTCGGCGGTGAAGGGTGGCGTCGGGGGTGAGGCGGCGAAGCTTCAGTGCTCCGACGAGAGCGTGCGAGGTCGAGGTGCTCTCTGTAGAAGGAAACGGCGAGCCAAAATATGTCAAAGAAGTGCGTGGAGTTGGGCTAGGCCGATTGACGGGACTAGAAGGGCTGGAGGTGCTCACCGGCGTCGTATTCGTCGGCGGAGAGAGCTTCGGCCGGCGAGATCGGAACGTCGATGACGGGCTCTTCGGTGGGTTTTAGCGAGGGGTTTTTGAAGGGGATCGAGAGAGGAGGGGTGAGGGTATTTATAGGGCAAGTTTCTTGGGGAGGAGATCGACGCGGGACGCGGTTCCGGGAAGATCGGAGTGGCGGCGGCGCTCCGGTGCGTGCGGGATTTGGGCGTGTCTGTTGCGGAGGAGGGAGATGAGGTGGGGTCCGCGTGGCAGCGGGTGCGGGCGACGGCGAGCGGGTCGGGCGGCCGACTCGAAGGGAAGCGGCGCGGGGCAGGTCGCGGCGCTGAGGTGGGCTCCGGGAAAATGGGCCGGCTGGCCTGGCGCCTGGCGGGCGCCGGCTAGGGTTTTCCTTTTTTTTTGAATTTAACAGAGAGAGAATAAATACTATAAAATAAAATAAAATATTATATATACGTATAATATACCAAAATGACCAGAAAAATAAATCCTATATGATGAACTATTTTTCAGAGGCAAAAGAAAAACTTTATAAAAAACAGTTTTTGAAAATTCGAAATAAACTCAAATTTGAATTCAATTTCTTTTGGCATTATTTTCTTCTGACTTTTGGGGTGTCATGTTACCTCCTCTCATACTTTTTGATCAAAGTATTTTGTCAGGAATTTTTGAAATGAAATTCAAATGCTAGTTTGAAATAGATTCAAATTCAACCAAAAAACTCCAATGCCTCTGAAATTTCAAATTCCACCACAAATCAAACAAAATGCAATAGATGCATAGCTATAATTGTAAAACATTCCAAATTGAAAATTTGGGATGTTACATAGTGTGAAGACCTTCACTGTGCGCAGATACGGGGTCAAGCTTGTCGGGTTCATTTTCTGGATGACAGACGAACATACATCTTCAAAATTAGAAAAAATGTTAATTTCAAGAAGAAGAAGAAGAAGGCGACTGTTGTACCTGAATGGGTGTGGATCCAATAAGAAGTTCGGAGAATTTGACAGACGAGTAGCCCACCACTGTCAATTTCGGCACAGAAATGACACTGATTCTTGTTGGACCTTGTTGATCAACTACAAGTAATCTCTCAAGTAAAGGTGTGTCCTCAATGACCATACTGTGATACACCTTCTGTGATATGTTGTTGCAGCACCAGCAACACACATAAATTGTCTGGAGTGTCATGGAGGCGATGTGGAAGCTACTCAACCCATTGATCGCCTGAAGACGAAGGTACTCGAGTGCAGTACAGCCGCGGAGCAGGTGCTCCAAATCATCCTTGGGGATGCAGACGGCGATGAGCTCGAGGTGCTTCAGTCGAGGGAGAAAAAGAGCGGGCGCGTCATTAATCGGGGGCAAATGGCAGTTCATGAACCTGGTGAGCCGCAGCGTGGGCGCGAGGCGTAGCGCGGACGATGGCAGCAAGCGCATATGTCCATTAATAAAACTAAGCTCCTCAAGGTGATCTAGGGCGGGGGATCAGAACCACTCGTCAAGGTTGGCTCGGTCCTTGCCGTTGGAACGGAACTTGCCTGTGATAAGGCCTCTGATTGGACCAGGGTGCCTGCCGAGGATCTGGGACAATGCGTCCAAGCTTTTGCAATAGCCATGGCAGAGCTTGTGGACGTCGATGAGGTCGAGAGGGGTGGAGTGCCATAGGGGGCACCACCGCCGGGAAAGGATGGTTGTCCGCGCGCCATATTTGATTGGGAGGAGGGAGATGAAGACGATCAACATATCATCGGGGAGGCTGCTGATGAAGTCTAGGCCCGCCGGAGTCGCTTGCGGTTCTTGCTCGACCCGCCTCCGCTTGTTGACAGCCTCGTCCTCCACCTCCGGAGTCTCCTCGGCGGCGACGCTATCTGATAGGAGTGGTGGAGTGGGAGGATAGGGAATATTTAGTTAGAACAGGGCAGAAGAAAAGTGTATTGGTAACTAGAAGTTACTAGGTAGGAATAGACTTAACAGAGTCAGAAAATGGAATCCCTATTGGTTGCTTAAATACTACACAATTACTTTGATATTGCTAGTGAAAGCACATTTGCTCCTTTGGTGGTTTTGGTAATTCATAACAACATATATCTCATTGAACTAATGTACATTCAAGATTAAGATTTCAGGATGTTCAATGATTGGCATGGCATGGACTAGAGACGTGGACCCCTCAAAATGCTAAGGACAAGGATTGGCAAAAGATCAAGACTCTACATTTTTGGTTTAGTGATCCAAGATCACATTGAGTCCATAGGAAAGCCAATACTATTAAAAGGGGATGAGGTGTTGCTTAATGGTCTTTTTGCTCAAGTGCTTAGTGACAGTACTCCTAAACCCTCAACCACTCTCTCAATCCCAAATATGTCCAGAACCTACATTCTAACTTGGCCCCACCGAAATTTCCTATCCGGCCCCACCGAGTTCATTCAAGACTTAGCCACTGCCGAAACCCTGACAAATCGGATCCACCAAAATGGATCTCGGTCTCACCGAGATGGCCTTGCCAACTCTCTGTAATCGTTTGCACTTACTTCGGTCTCACCGAGTTTTGCAAATCGGTCTCACCGAGATGGCTTGCCAACTCTCTGTTGCCTTATTGCTTCACTTCGGTCCTACCGAGTTGATGCAATAGGTGCCACCGAGATGAGGATTGCCCTAGCCATTGCACTTCGGTCCATCCGAGTTGTTCGTATCGGTCCCACCGAGATTCCTAAAGTTCATATCTTTTACACAGTTCGGTGCTACCGAGATGATTGTTTCGGTGCCACCGAGTTGGGTCAAAAGTGTGTAACGGTTGGATTTTGTGTGGAGGCTATGTATACCCCTCCACCACTCCCTTCTCAGTAAGGACAGCCATCAGAACGTGCCTACACTTCCACCATACATTTTCTGAGAGAGAACCACCTACTCATGTGTTGAGATCACGCTATTCCATTCCTGCCATTTGAAACTTGATTTCTAGCCTATCCCAAGTTGCTTTCCACTCAAATCCCTCTTCCACCATAGCCAAATCCGTGAGGAGTTGTTTGAGTGCTGGGAAGACTATCATTTGAAGCACAAGAGCAAGGGGTTCATCAACAACACACCGTCTATTACCTTTTGGAGAGTGGTGTCTCCTAGTTTGGTTAGGTGTCACTTGGGAGCCTCCAACCTGATGTGGAGTTGAACCAAGCAGTTTGTAAGGGCAAGGAGATCGCCTACTTCGTGAAGATCTACCCCGAGTGAGGCTAGTCCTTCGTGGACGTAAGCCATGGTGGAATAGACAAGGTTACTTCTTCGTGGACCCTTCGTGGGTGGAGCCCTCCGTGGACTCGCATAGCCGTTACCCTTCATGGGTTGAAGTCTCCATCAACGTGGACGTACGATAGCACCACCTATCGGAACCACGCCAAAAACCACCGTGTCTTCATTGCGTTTGAAATCTCCGATCCCCTCCTTTACTTACATATGCAATTATCTACTTTCCGCTGCTATACTCTTATAATTGCATGTGTAGGTTGATGCTTAACATGTACTATTGTTAAAATCTGCCCACAATTAAAATTTGGGAAAAGGTTAGGTTTTATTTGGTCAAGTAGTCTAATCACCCCCCTCTAGACATACTTTCGATCCTACAAGTGGTATCAGAGCTTTGGTCTCCGTAAGCCTTGATTTCCATTGTTTTGGTGATCATAGCCTTGGTTTCACAACCTAGGAGAGTATGGCGTCTAGTGAGGGTAACTATCACCGTAGAGGTCCATATTTTGATGGTACAAACTTTGCTAGTTGGAAACATAAGATGAAAATGCATATTCTTGGTCATAACCCTGCCGTTTGGGCTGTTGTTCATGTTGGCTTGCAAGGTGACTTCTTTGAGGATGGCAAGGAACCAGATCGTGAAGCAACCCCGGAAGAATTGAAGATGTTGCAATACAATGCTCAAGCTTGTGATATTCTATTCAACGGTTTATGTCCAGAAGAATTCAACAAAATCAGCCGCCTCAAGAATGCAAAGGAAATTTGGGATACTTTGGTTGATATGCATGAGGGTACCGAGTCCGTCAAGGAATCTAAGTTGGATGTGCTTCAAAGTCAACTTGACAAGTTCAAGATGAAGGATGGTGAAGGAGTCGCTGAGATGTACTCTAGGCTTGCTCTCATCACAAATGAGATCGCCGGCTTAGGAAGTGAAGAGATGACCGACAAATTCATCATCAAGAAGATACTTAGAGCTTTGGATGGAAAATATGATACCGTCTGCACATTGATCCAAATGATGCCAAATTACAAAGATCTCAAGCCCACGGAAGTCATTGGAAGGATTGTTGCTCATGAGATGTCACTCAAGGACAAAGAGGAGCTGCACAACAAATGAAATGGTGCTTACAAAGCCTCAACCGATGCTCCAACAACTTCAAGTGACAAGCTAGTATCCAATGAAGAGATTAGCCTAATGGTGAAAAGGTTCAACAAGTTCTACAAGAACAAAGGGAAAGAAAGAAGCTCTAGCTCAAGACATTATGAGAGAAGATCATCAAGTCGTGACCGTAATTGCTACAATTGTGGAAAGCCCGGACACTACTCCAATGAGTGTACGGCTTTTTACAAGAAAAGAGACGAATCACCAAGAGGAAGACATAGAAGAGACGAATCACCTCATAAGGAGAGAAGGAGCAGAGATGATTGTTATGAACGAAGACACTCTCGAAGAAGCAAGGATTCGGAGAGGAAGGACAGGTCATCCAAGAGCTACACAAGAAGAAGACATCAAGCTCATGTTGGTGAATGGGTTTTCGGCTCCGACTCCGACAACCACTCCGAGAGAAGTTATCACTCCAACTCCGACTATAGTCAAGATGAAGGTGTTGCCGGACTTGCACTTGTGTCCTCCAACTCCTATGATCTATTTGACTCACCAAATGAAGGAATTGGAAGATGCTTCATGGCAAAAGGCCCCAAGGTATCACACCCCGAGTATCTTGATTTCAATAGTGATGAAGATGATTTGCTTGGTGATGATGATTTACTTGTTGACAAGGATAGTAATGTGAGCTATAATGAAAATGCTAGTAATTATGATAGTCAAGAGGAAACGAGTGACAATGCTATGAAGGAGATTGGGCGTCTAACTAAAGAACTAAATGCTCTTAAGTTAGCTCATGAAACAACTCAAGAGGATCATAGAGAACTTATAAGAACTCATGAGAAGGTACGCTTCGAGAAGCTAAATTTAGAGCAACAGCATGAGTTTCTTAAAGCTATCAATGACGATCTTCGAAAGAAGAGTTCTTCATATCTTGCCAAACGTTTACTCTTGTCTACCTTTGTGCCACAAGTTAAATCTAAGCAAACTAGCAACAAGGGTAAAAATGGTTCTACCTCTAGTAGTAACAATAACAATGCTAAATCCAATGTTGTTACTTCTAGTAGTTCTATTAATTCCACTAATGATTCTCTTAGCCAAGTTACACTTGAGCAAGAAAATATGCTATTGAAAGGAATTATAGAAAAAGGTGTCTACAAGAGTCTTGCCGGGAGTAAGCAATTTGAGGAAATTGTACGCAAGCAAGGAAGGAACCGGAAGAACCAAGGTGTTGGTTTTGAACGAAAGTTCAATGCCAATGGAGTTGAGTGGGAAGAAGATCAATACCCCAAGACGAAGTTTGTTCCTCAACAAGAGAAGTATGATCCTACTTCCTTCAAGGGAACACAAGCTCAGGAAGATCTTCCACCACAAGACCACAAGCTAAAAGGCAAGGACAAGCTTCAAGAAGAGATTGATTCATTTGAAGAAGCTCCTCAAGCCATGGTGAAGTGGGTTCCCAAGACTTCATCAAGTTCTACTTCATCAAGTACTACTACAACTCCAAGGATTCCCATCAAGTTGATGTGGGTCCAAAAGAAGAAGAACTAGAGAGTTCTTGAGGGTGACTCCGCCAACAAACTTCACTCATATTCTTTATGGCAAGAACTTGTGCAACCAACTTCCACATTTTGCACTAGTTCATGGAGTTACAAACCCTCTTGTTGGTAAGTCAAGGGACAAGGTATTCGATGCATTCATGGACATCATATATGTGTATTTCACTCTATGTCTATGGATATCCTTGTATGTTCCTTGTGTGCGACTAACCCATGTAGGTATTGAAAGCACAAAACTCCAAAGGATTGATCCCAACTCTTGATGGTCTACATCAACATTGAGCATCCACATCTTCAACATCTACATGAAGTCATCATCGACAAAACCCAAGGTTAGTTCATCCCTCTTAGGGGGGATATCACATCTAGGGGGAGCTTTGCTCTAAGCAATTGAGCTAAAGCAACTCTAATGGTGTGAACACATTAATGCTTTATGTAAAAGTGGTAACCCCACTTGTGCTTAAACGATGAGAATGACCTATGATCAAATGTTCTCATTTGGCTCCTAAGTCAATATACTCATATATAGATGACCTAGTCATCGCCATTGCTTGATAGATGCTAGAATTGGTTGTGCATGTTTGACACATATTTCATTTGCTATCTTATTGTGTGAGCAAGTTGGTTTGCATGTTTTCATCATTCGAGGACATCCATTTGTTGTTTTGATTGTCTTGGTTTTTCTGACCAAGTGGATGTACAAGAATGCCTAAGTACCTTCTCCAGCTATCTATGCTTTCTTGTCTCAAATTCTATTGTTGCTGCATCGAAAAAATTGAACAAGTCATTTTCGGACCCTCCGGGCGAGGAGCACTCGGAGCCACCGATCTGAAAGGGCTGAACCTCCAAAACCTTCTAAATGATTTCGGCAGAACCAATTCACTCCAACTCGGTCCAACCGAAATCACTTAGATTTATCTAGGTTTTCCATCTCGGTGCTATCGAATTGAACCATTTCGGTGCCACCGATGTGCTATACTGCATGCAGTTACACATATCGGTGCCACCAAGTTGTTCAACTCGGCGCCACCGACAGCGTACGGGTATATATGTCGCGCGGACCGAACGGTTGAAATTTCTCGACCCCACTCATTCCCGCTCTCCGTTGCTGCCGTTGCCCTTCGTCTTCGGACTTCGCCGTCGTCTCCAGCGAGCTCTCGCCGCCGGATTCCGCCACCGTCAACGGGAATCTCCTCCACCGTTGCCGCCATAGAGGATCTCCACCAAGTTAGGGTGAGATTCGATCCCTTTCGTGCTTCCCTTTTCTGATTCAATGCACGATTGGACTGCCTGAATTCATGCCACGGATTGAGAACTCCTGTTACCCTACAAATTCCGTAGATTAGATTCGAGCGAAATTTTTAGGTTTAAGTTTCCGCAGAATACATCTTGGACCGACTGATTCGAAGTTTTCGGTTCCACCGATTTGGCCTCGATGCCACCGAGTTGTACGAATCGGTGAGACCGAAAGTAAATCTCAGTGAAACCCTAGCATCTCGGAGCCACCGAACCCCATATCGGTCTGACCGAAGTGGCGTGTAAGGTTTCTGTAGTGTGCTTCGGTATCACCGAGATGATCAACTCGGTCCATCCGATATGCATCCTGTGAAAACTTGAAACTAAGAGTTGAACTCAAATTTTATGAAAATTATCTGCTTTTTGTGATGACTCATCTACTCTGCCCATACCTATCTATTCACAGGGTCAGCTCAGCAAGATGTCAGATCCCAGCAGTGACAGTCAGAACAGGTCAGAGCAGAATGCAGAAATGAGTGAAGGGTCAAGCCCAGCTGAAAGTTTCTATGAGGGAGAGAGGAGCTCTCCAGATCTTCCAAAAGCTGCAACCAGAACAAGGAAGAAGAAAACCTCAGACAGTGAGGAGGAGGATTTTGTTGCAAGTGAAGCTGCATCTAAGAAAAAGAGAGTTGTGCTTGCTAAGGAGTACAGCACCAAACCTTCAGCTGCCAAAGATAAAAGGGCCATTTGCATTTCTATCCTAACTTGAACCACCTACTCATATTTGCCCCTAATTTCAAAGCCTGCTCAAATTTGCCCCTCTGCTATTATGTGCACATACAGAAATGCCCTTCCGTCCAGTCAAAGGCCTTTGACCGTCAGAGGCCTCTGTGTACTGTAGCAGACGGAAAGTGCTACAGTACTAGACGGAAAGTGCTACAGTACTGTACGGAAGGGCATTTCTGTATGAGGACTTAACGGTAGAGGGGCAAATTTGAGCACACTTCAAAATTAGGGGCAAATTTGGGTAGTGGGTTCGAGTTAGGGGCACAAATGTATAAAACCCAAGATAAAACTGCTGTGAGGAAAGTGCCTAAGCAGACTATGCAATTCACTCTTGAAGAGCCTAGTAACACAGAGGCAGCTGGAGGAACCAAGAAGAAGAGAGTGAGGAAAACTATTGCGCATGTGATTGGCAGACCCTCCATGATGATTGATGAGGAAGAAGAGGAGGAAGAGCCAGCAGCCACTGCACCCCCTGCCAAAACTCAAAAGCTTATGTCAGATGCATTTAAGACTGCTGCCCCCAAGGCCAAGCCAAAGGTGTCAGCACCAAAGAGATCTACCAGGAACATATCAGCCGCAGAGAAGAACAAGGCCCCAGTGCCTGAGTCAAATGTTGATGAAGAGCCTCTAGTGCTCAGAAAGTTGAAGCCAAAGATACCAGACCATGACAATGCACACCCAGTCGCAGAGAACATGATGCTGAGGAAGGATAAAGGGATGCGTCAGTGGAGATTGACAGATCCTTATGCTATAAGGAGAAGGACATCATGTGACTATCACTTTCAGACTCGTGAACAACAAGATTTTTATGAGATAGTGTTGCTGGATAAGAAGCCCATAGTCAGTGACATGAAATGGGTGGATTGGGAATACATTGATGAGAATGGGGACTACTTCCCCCATGTCCATGAAAGCTTCAGAATTGCAGGAGTTGACGAGTTTGTTGGAAAGAAGTTGACCAAGTGGAATGATGAGATGGTCATGCAGTTCTACTCCACAGCTCACTTCCATCCAGATGGCAGAATAGTGTAGATGACTGAAGGTATCAGATACCAGTCTACCATCTCTGAGTGGGCAAGTCTTCTTGGTGCACCCAAGGAAGAGGATGATGGCATTGGTATCTATGCCAAGCTCAAGATGGATCACAACTCCATGGCCAACATGTATACTGCAATTCCTCAGAAAGACCTTGAGACTCACAAACTTGGATCAGTGAAGCATCTGCTCCCAGGATTAGCCACAACGAACACTATACTGCGGTACACTCTGCTACCCAAGTCAGGAGATGACAAAATGATTCGTGGCCACTCCATCAATTTGCTGTATTTGTTTGATACACCTCAGAAGTTCAAGGTGATGAGCCTGATAGTAGAAGCTATCAAGAGGACTGCAGCAGATCAGAAGAGATCATGCGGATATGCCCCACATATTCAGATTTTGATCAATTCCAAGGTTGGAACCATCACATACCTTCTTGATCGAGAGCACTTGCCACTCCGTCCAGAGTTTGAGGACAATGTGATAGTGGTGGATCCTTCGCATCCCACTTCAGCACAAGCCCAAGAGAAGACCTGCATAGCAAAGGAAGCAAAAGCAGCTCAGGAGGCATCAGCTCCAAATGCTCCTATTGCCAATCTCAAGACACCCAAGGATCAAATGACATATCTGCTTGAAGCCACTCTGAGGATTGAGCAAAGTTTGGCCAACCTCACCCAGACCCAGGCTAGCTTTGAGCGGATTATTGAGACCAAATTTCATGATCTTGATGTGAAGGTGACAGAGATTCAGACTACCGTAGAGCAACTGTAGAATGACGTTGATGTTGTCAAGACAACCCCATCAGATGATAGTGGAGATGACAGACCAACCACACAGCTATTTCAGACAGTGCCCAGAGAAGCCAGGTCTGCGGCGATACCCGTTCTGGATCCGAGGACCACAGTATCTGCACCAGCTGCTACTGCCATAGTGCCCCCACCGGTCTCCACTCCACCAGCCCAGCAAACGTCTGCAGAAGCCTTCGCGGATGCACTTCTTTCTACGCCGTCTACGCACACCGGAGCTGCCAGTAGGAGATCGCCTTCAGGAGCTTCGGAGGACCGTGCTTAGAGTGCTGACTAGTCCTATACAGTTCGATCTTTTTGGTACTTGTTGCCAAAGGGGGAGAATTTGTATAGATCATAGGCTTCGAGAGAGAGTGGTTTGGTCGTTGGTTTTTCTCTCGAGAGTTCTTTTGCTACTTATTTGCTTGTTGGTACTTTGTTATGTGTGTGCTTGCTACAGTTAATATGTTGCTTATACTTGTGAGCTACCTCATGTGATGATCATATTATGCTTATTGTGATGATCTATGTTTATCTTCTTCATTATCTTATATGATCACTCACTTATGTTGGTGATGCGTGCTTTCTATTCCAATCATATCATTTTGTGCGCTCCACCAAGATGTATGTGACATGGAAGAGTGACCCATAAGCCTAATCGATTGTGCATTTGCATTCAAACGCAAATTTTTAATAATGCACAAATTTAGGGGGAGCTCTTGCTTATCACATACTTCTCAAAGCGACGATGTATTTCATTCTTTTAATCATTTGTCAAAGCTTTGATCTATATGTTGTCATCAATTACCAAAAAGGGGGAGATTGAAAGCACATTTGCTCCCTTGGTGGTTTTGGTAATTCATAACAACATATCTCATTGAACTAATGTACATTCGAGATTAAGATTTCAGGATGTTCAATGATTGGCATAGCATGGACTAGAGACGTGGACCCCTCAAAATGCTAAGGACAAGGATTGGCAAAAGATCAAGACTCTACATTTTTGGTTTAGTGATCCAAGATCACATTGAGTCCTTAGGAAAGCCAATACTATTAAAAGGGGATGAGGTGTTGCTTAATGGTCTTTTTGCTCAAGTGCTTAGTGACAGTACTCCTAAACCCTCAACCACTCTCTCAATCCCAAATATGTCCAGAACCTACATTCTAACTTGGCCCCACCGAAATTTCCTATCCGGCCCCACCGAGTTCATCTAAGACTTAGCCACTGCCAAAACCCTAACAAATCGGATCCACCGAAATGGATCTCAGTCTCACCGAGATGGCCTTGCCAACACTCTATAATCATTTGCACTTACTTCGGTCTCACCGAGTTTTGCAAATTGGTCTCACCGAGATGGCTTGCCAACTCTCTGTTGCCATATTGCTTCACTTCGGTCCTACCGAGTTGATGCAATCGGTGCCACCGAGATGATGATTGCCCTAGCCATTGCACTTCGGTCCATCCGAGTTGTTCGTATCGGTCCCACCGAGATTCCTAAAGTTCATATCTTTTACACAGTTCGGTGCTACCGAGATGATTGTTTCGGTGCCACCGAGTTGGGTCAAAAGTGTGTAACGGTTGGATTTTGTGTGGAGGCTATATATACCCCTCCACCACTCCCTTCTCAGTAAGGAGAGCCATCAGAACGTGCCTACACTTCCACCATGCATTTTCTGAGAGAGAACCACCTACTCATGTGTTGAGATCAAGCTATTCCATTCCTACCATTTGAAACTTGATTTCTAACCTATCCCAAGTTGCTTTCCACTCAAATCCCTCTTCCACCATAGCCAAATCTGTGAGGAGTTGTTTGAGTGCTGGGAAGACTATCATTTGAAGCACAAGAGCAAGGAGTTCATCAACAACACACCGTCTATTACCTTTTGGATAGTGGTGTTTCCTAGATTGGTTAGGTGTCACTTGGGAGCCTCCAACCTGATGTGGAGTTGAACCAAGCAGTTTGTAAGGGCAAGGAGATCGCCTACTTCGTGAAGATCTACCCCGAGTGAGGCTAGTCCATCGTGGACGTAAGCCATGGTGGAATAGACAAGGTTGCTTCTTCGTGGACCCTTCGTGGGTGGAGCCCTCCGTGGACTCGCGCAGCCGTTACCCTTCGTGGGTTGAAGTCTCCATCAACGTGGACGTACGATAGCACCACCTATCGGAACCACGCCAAAAACCACTGTGTCTTCATTGCGTTTGAAATCTCCGATCCCCTCCTTTACTTACATATGCAATTATCTACTTTCCACTGCTATACTCTTAGAATTGCATGTGTAGGGTGATGCTTAACATGTACTATTGTTAAAATCTGCCCACAATTAAAATCTAAGAAAAGGTTAGGTTTTATTTGGTCAAGTAGTCTAATCACCGCCCCCTCTAGACATACTTTCGATCCTACAGCTCGGTAAGTCAACATGCAGATACTTGAAAAGAACACTTACTTGGAACAAAGTCCGGACGGATGATATCGTCGGGAAAGTTAGCATATATCATATGACCAGGCTCTTTTAGGTGCAGTGCAATTTTAGTGCCAGCTTTCACTACATAAAACTTAGAAATTTCTGTCCAAAGGCTCGCACCAAAATAGGAGTGACCATGTTCATCAAGTTTTACAAAAACAACGATTGTAAATACATGGTTTGTGTTCAATATGACATTCCTGGAGTCTTCAGTTATGTAAAGGCCAAGATTGTGTACTAAAGTTGCTATTGCAAAGCAAGGGATGTACTGTAGGAAATGATAAGATTGTTAAAGAAAAGAGTCTTGATGACCCACAAGTATAGGGGATCAATCGTAGTCCTTTCGATAAGTAAGAGTGTCGAACCCAACGAGGAGCAGAAGGAAATGACAAGCGGTTTTCAGCAAGGTATTTTCTGCAAGCACTGAAATTATCGGTAACGAGTAGTTTGATAGCAAGATAATTTGTAACAAGTGACAAGTAGCAATAGTAACAAAGAGTGCAGCAAGATGGCCCAATCCTTTTTATAGCAAAGGACAAGCCGGAACGATCTCTTATAGTAAGTAAAGCGTTCTCGAGGACACAAGGGAATTTCATCTAGTCACTTTCATCATGTTTGTTTGATTCGCGTTCGCTACTTTGATAATTTGATATGTGGGTGGACCGGTGCTTGGGTGCTAATCTTACTTGAACAAGCCTCCCACTTATGATTACCCCCTCTCGCAAGCATCCGCAACTACGAATGAAGAATTAAGATAACTCTAACCATAGCATTAAACATATGGATCCAAATCAGCCCCTTACGGAATAGCGCATAAACTAGGGTTTAAGCTTCTATCACTCTAGCAACCCATCATCTAATTAATACTCCACAATGCATTCGCTTAGGCCCAAAGATGGTGAAGTGTCATGCAGTCGACGTTCACACGACACCACTAAGGGAATCAACAACATACATATCATCAAAATATCGAACGAATACCAAATTCACATGATTACTTATGACAAGACTTCTCCCATGTCCTCAAGAACAAAAGTAACTACTCACAAATCATATTCATGTCCAAGATCAGAGAGGTGTTGAATAGCATAATAGATCTGAACATATAATCTTCCACCAAAAAAACCAACTAGCATCAACTACAAGGTGTAATCAACACTACTAGCAACCCACAGGTACCAATCAGAGGTTTTGAGGCAAAGATTGAATACAAGAGATGAACTAGGATTTGAGATGAGATGGTGCTGGTGAAGATGTTGATGCAGATTAGTCCTCCCACGATGAGAGGATCGCTGGTGATGTCGATGGCGACGATTTCCCCCTCCCGGAGGGAAGTGCTCCTGCCCAAGTTCCGCCTCGAGACGGCGGTGCACCATCCCGAAAGTCTTCTCTCTATTTTTCTAGGGCTAATGCACTTATATACCAGAAAATGGGGGCCAGAGGCTGGCCAGGGACCCCACGAGGTACCAGGGCGCGCCTGGGGGGGGGGGTGGCGTGCCCTGGTGCCTCGTGGGCACCTGGGTGGCCCTCTCTGGTACTTCTTGCTTCCAGTATTTTTTATTTATTCCAAAATAAATCTCCATAAAATTTCAGCTCATTTGGAGATGTGCAGAATAGGTATCTCTGACATAGCTTTTTCAGGTCCAGAATTCCAGCTGCCAGCAATCTCCCTCCTTGTGTAAATCTTGCATATTAAGAGAGAAAAGGCATTAGAATTGCTCCACAAAGTGTTATATTGATTAAAAACACTATAAATAACAGTAGAAAAACATGATGCAAAATGGACGTATCAGGTAACATGCAAATATGGGAGTAATTGAAAGAACAGTACACAACCGTTGAAATCAAAGGACACAAATTTATAATTAAACAGATAGTGTAACTATGATGTCATGCAAATATGAGAGTAATCGAAAGAACATTACAACATTAATTTTCCTAATATAGAAAGAAGAAAAGTCCCCTTTGACGTGTATGCTGCATGTGGCACCTTTTATCCAAATGAAGCAATATATAGTATATGTTCAGAAAAGTAGGCCATGCCAACCGAGGTAGGGTGAGATTGAACATACCGTGCGATTCCTAATGCTAGCTGGTACGGTGAGATGGAACTACTCGGCTGTCTGGCCGAGGCCACAAATGCCAGATGTCTCCTTGCACTATACACTCTATGAATGAAAGAAAACCCTCGAATCAGCTAGAAGAAAAATGAATCCACGACGATTTCGGCCGGGTGATTAAAAGGGGCAGACGGACTAGGATAAGAGATGATCGAATATTTCAGTAAATTAGTTACCTAGTTCTCCATGAGAAAAAGCTCCAATATCGGAGATTCCCCACTCGGGCGGAGCTAGGTCGACGGCGAGCCACGTCAAGAAAGTCGGTGGTGATAGGCGGCGGTAAGCGGCAGTGGCGAAATGCGGTGGGGTTTGCCGGCAGCCGACGTCGGCGACAGGCGTCGAGCTAAGTGGTTGTCGTGGCGATATGCGGTGACATGCAGAGTCACGGAGGATTGCAGGTGCGACTGGGGACGGGGAGGGGGGGAAGTGGCGGGCGGGGGTGAGGGTTTTTTGACGTGGGGGTGGTGAGGGTTTTCTTTTTTTCTTTTTGAATTGGGTGGTGAGGGTTTTCTGTCCCAGAGGCCAGAATGTGTTTCAGAGGCAACGGTTTGGTAGACTCAACCGTGTGCGATTAACATCACTCTGTGTGTAGTGTGGGCAGTGGCGTACCCAGGGGGTGTGCCAGGTGTGCCATGGCACACCCAGATTTTTGGAAAACATTTTTCACCATGTAAAAATTAGCTGATTTTTAAGGCCCAAGCAAGCTAATTGAAATAGTCTCAATTTTTTTAAAGTGTGCACACCTTCTATTTTATTTCTATGTCCTCCACTGGGTGTGGGCAATCATATGTTGGTATAAGAGAAGTATAAAATTCCATCAACCAGACTGATTGCATACTCATCCCACATCTAGACATAAGTAAACACACACACACACATATATATATATAGAGTAACACTATTCTAATCCCAGGATCAGAATAATATTCTGATCACGTCATGCCCTATATAGGAGCGATGAGGTGTTCCCGAGATCCAGAAACCAGACAAAAAAAAGCTACGCGGTTCCCCCAACCTCTGCAAGGCCGACCCGATTCTGTTCCCGATCCCGCGCGCACACCCGCCGTTCCCGATCCAGCGCGCCGCCGTTCCTGATCCAGGGCGCCGCCGTTCCCGATCCCCCGCGCACCGCCGCCGTTTCCAAGCTCACGCGCACCGCCCGTTATTCCCGATCCAGCGCGCCGCCATTCCCAAGCTCGTGCCCAGCCGCCGTCATTCCAGAGCTCGCACATAGCTGCCGCCGTTCCAGAGCTCGTCCGCCGCCGCCTACGCTCCCAAGCTCATGCGCCCCACCACCCCGAGCTCACGCGCTAATGACATGCTCGCCCCGCCGCATTCCACCGCTCTCATCTCCTGGACGACGCCCGCGATCCAACCTCCCTCCCCCAGCAAGCCGCCACACATCACCATCGACCCCTATGGTGAACGGCTCCGACACCTTGATCTGGACTTCCACCTTCCCCGTCGCTCCCTTCCCCTGGATCTTCGCAAGCAGCCCCGCCCTGCGCCACCGCCGAGGACCGACTAATTGACCTTCTCGCGAGGGCCAACTCGACCTTCCCGAGGAGGGCTCGTCCCTGGAACAGCCGTTCCCGTCCCCTCCACCATCGTTCAGCTCGCCTCTCCCTCTCCCTGCTCTCGCCCACAACACCCAGCAATGTTCCCCACCCGCCGCCACTGCTCATCTCCGTCCGCGAGCCACGGCTTCCCCTACGCACGTGCCACCACCCAGGGCGCCTGAACTGCTATTCCGCTGGAGCAGCTCCTCCCGCCGCGCGTCAACCCAGACCTCAATCGCGCGGAGGCATCATCCCATATGATTGTGGCGTCGGTCGCAGTGCGCCGGCCAGAAAGATGTGTCCCTCGCCGCTGCTACTCGTGCGTGTGGCGGTTCGTGCATCCCACTGCCGTGAGTGAGCTTGCAATGGCAGGCAGGGTTGTGTACAAGTAGATTGCTCGCCATGGCCAGCACGGCTGTGTACAAGCTAGATGCCTCCGCTCTAAAAAAAGTTTGCTCCTTATCTGATGCGGGCCAGGACAACACTACATGGCGATGTTGACCTGAGTGCCGACAAGGACCGTGAACAGATCAAACCATTGGCTCTGTGCAAAAACAGCTTTCTACATGCACGACTCGTGTTCGTTGAAATGTCTTTGTGAGCTAGACTAGTACAGTACTTCTTGTACATGTACTTGTGTATTATTGCAGTGTTTTGTAGTTTATTTTGTACCATACCCTTTCTTTGCTTATGTACTAGTCTCCAGCTCCAACCAAATTTATTTTCATAGAAGTTCGAAGATGACCAGCACAGAAGGTCCTTGATTTTTTTTTACTACGGACGTTCAAGTTAGAAAAAGCCAAAGACGTCCTCGACCTTTGCCGTTGAAAAACTCACATACAAAATCAAGGCATTTTCACAAGAACAAAAAATTTGCGCAAATTGGCTCTGTTTTGTTACAAGTATCGCATAAGTTCAAATACACCGACCGCCGAAGTTCCGAATTCTACTCACAATACACCTTAAAAAACCTAGAAGTTTAAATTAAAATAAAGGAGCGGTTCAATGTTTACTAAAACCGCAGATTTTGACCATTAATAAAAATAAAACCAAGAATTTCAAATAAAAAAATGGAGCAATTCAAAATTTATATAAAAAAGGATTTTCCTGGTTCCTAAAAAAACATACAAGCTCAAATTAGAAAAACCAAAGTGGTTCGATATTTACTAGAACAAAAACTAGAAGTTCAACTTAAAAAAATGCAGCAGTTCAAAAAAATTAATGAAATTATTTTTTCCTGTTTCTAAAAAAATAGAAGTCCATATAAAAAAGGAGCAGTTTGACGTTTACTATAAAAACTCAGATTTTTTCGGCTACTAAAGAATAAAACCAAGAAGTTCAAATAAAAAACAAAGTAGTTCAATGTTAGTGGAAAACCCAGATTTTCTCCGTTTCTAAACAAACCTAGAAGTTCAATTTAAAATGACGAAGCGGTTCGATGTTTCTAACAAAACTCGGATTTCTTCCATTACTAAAGAACAAATCAAGAAGTTCAATTAAAAATAACAGAGTAGTTCGATGTTTATACACCAAGAAAGAAACAAGCGTCACCAAAATCTTTCCATTTGTACGAAAAATAAAAGTATGAAGTTCAGTTTGACAAAACTGTTTGATGCTTATCCAAAACCCATATTTTTTTCTAAGAATAAAACTAAGAAGTTCAAATTGAAATAACAGAGAAGTTCAAGGTTTATAAAAAACTCTGATTTTTTCTCGTTACTATAGAATAAAACGAAGAAGTTCAAATTAAAAATAAAGGAACAACTAAAAAAAGTTTGAAATAGAATTTCCTCGTTTTAAAAAAAACCTAGAAGTTCAAACTAAACTAACGAAGTGGTTTGGTGTTTATTAAAAATATCTACGATTTAGCCATTTTTAAAAAACTCAAATATCCGCTGTTATTAAAGAATCAGCCATGAAGTTCAAATTGAAAAAAATATTCAAATTCGATGTTTATTTAAAAAAACAATTCTTTACTCAAAAATAAAAAAATGTGAAGTTCAAATTAAAATAACACAAAAGTTCAAAGTATATTAAAACCTAGGATTCGCAAGTTCAAAAAACAAAAAAAACCAACGTCATTTTTGGCGTTTTTAAAGACATAGAAGTTCAAACTATTTAATCCAAAACCGAGCAGTTCAAAAAGTTTGTAGACATGGATTTGCCCCTTTTAAAAAAAAGATCTGGAAGTTCAAATTTAAATAAGTGAGCGGTTCGATGTTTATTACATAACTATGACTTTCCCCGTTACTAATGAATAACAACAAGAAGTCCTAATTAAAAAATGAAGTTGTTTGATGTTTATAACAAATCTCAGATTTCCCCCCAATACTAAAGATTAAAACCAACAAGTTCAAATTTTAAAAACGGAGTAGTTCAATGTATATAGAAAACTCAGGTTTCCTCGTTAATAGAGAATAAAACCAAGAAGTTCAATTGGAAAAAGCGGAGCAGTTTGATATTTATTTGAAAAATCAGATTTTTCCAGTTACTAAAGAATAAAACCAATAAGTTCAATTTGAAATAATGAAGAAGTTCGATGTTTCTAACAAAACTCCAGTCTTCACATTTCTAAAAATACACAAAGAAGTTCAAATAAAAAAGTTAGAGCGGTTCAATGTCTATAAAAACTCAGTTTTTTTCGTTACTAAAGCAAAACAGAGGGAAGTCCAAATTGATAACTGCCAAAAGTTCACGCACTCCATGGTGTGTGTTTCGTATGAGAAAAAGGAATAAAAAGGCAAAGTTTAAAATTTTTGTGGCTAGAAGTTCAAGTGCTCAGCCCGGGAAAGTTCAAACATTCTTGGGAGAGCGGTTCACCATGTATTTACATGTTCAAAAACACAAAAAAAACATGTTGTTTTTGGTGTTTTAAAATAATTCTCTCATTCCATTACAAAATTGAAACATAATTCTCTACATGAAAAAGTTCCTCTTATTCAACAACTTTCCAAAAGGGGTATATCGTATGCTCTATTACAAAAATAAACGGTTAAAATAAATTGGTGTATGTTGTTCGAAACTAAAATTTGACTGTATTAGAAAAAGTTGTGTATTTTCAACAGGTTTCTAAAAAGGTATATCATTTGTGCAACTCCGACGAACGGGTGAGGAATTACGAACACAAATACGTGACCAAAGTTCAATGTAAAAACAGCGAGCAGTTCAACTACTACACGGAATGCGTTTCACGTGACAAATAAGAGAATACAAAACTAAAAGCCTAAAAGGGTTATTGAAAGAAGTTCACGTGCTTCTCCCGACGCAGTTCAAGATTTCTAGTGCGAGACGTCCGTCCTTCAGTTACATGTTAGAAAAAGGCAAAAACGACATTCTTTTTGTCATTTTTAAAACTGCTCTCAAACGAGAATAAATTTGTAACAACTGTCTACATGAAAAAGTTGTTCCTATTCATAAGCATTCCAACGGTATATTATATGCTACATTTCGATAAACGGTTTAAAAGTTTCATGTATACCGTTAAAAACACGTTTTTACGTATTCAAAAGAAATCTTTCAAACCGATGCGAGTATGAAAAAATGATCAACACGGGAAAGTTGTGTGTTTTCAACATCTTTCCATCGGTATATCATTTGCTCAATTCCGGCAAGTGGTTGGCGAGTTACGGACAAAAAACAGCACGTGAAAAACAGAGTGAAGTTCAAACACACATGCCCCAGAAGTTCAACCTCTTCACGCAGTGCATTTTCGAAGACTCTGTTTTCGCGATGATGGCAGAACGCATGATCTCACCATTTTCAAAATTACTTAAAAACAGCTAAGAATCAGAGAAAACTTTCTATATGAAAAAGTTTCGCATTTTTCATAGCTATCTAGGGGTATATTATTTGCCCCATTCCGACAAAGTTTGTGAAAATTACGGCCAAAAAAATGTTTTTGCCATTTTCAAAATTAACTTAAAACCGTAAAGAATTGGGAGAAACATTATGTACAAAAAAGTTTCGCATTTGTTTTGGCTTTCCAATGCCATATCATTTGATGCATTCTGAAAAACCATTTAGAAAAAAACCAGAAAATACGAATTCAGAGGAACTTCGACCATTTTCAAAATTACTTTTAAATCGTTGAAAATTAGAAAAAACTTTCTATATGAAAAAGAAGCGCATTTTCATAAGCTTTCAAACACCATATAACTTGCATTAATCCGACTTGCCATTTTCAAATTACACCAAAAAAACGAGCTCGGCTGTTCGGTTTGAGAAATTTCGCCATTTTTCAAATTACTCTTTAACCATAGGGAATTTGGGAAAACTTTATATATGTGGAATGAGCGGTTTTGTAGCAGATTTCCAATGACTTATTATTTGCCTCATTCTGATAAACGGTTTAGAAATGGTCTCGAAAATACGATTCACGTTTTTTTGTATGAAGAAAAATGGTTTGTAAAACTGCTCTTAATCCGTATAGATTTAAAAAAAAATTAACTTAGGTTGTGATCCATGTGGCGACAGCTTTCCAACGGTATATCGCAAGACCCATTTGGATAATATTCGCGGAAGTTCAACCTCTCCTTGGGTGAAGTTCAATTACTACTACTACGACAGGTCGGGTAGTTATCAGAATATTATTCTGATCCCGTGATCAGAATAGTGTTATATATATATATATATATATATATATATATATATATATATATATATATATATATATATATATATATATATAGGGAAAATACATCCTACCACCCAGGGGTAGTTACCCCACATGTCCCATATACTACCATGTGGTAGTATATATACTATTTTATCATTTTAAGTATGTTCATATACTATATATAAGATACTCCAAAGGGAGTTACATGACAAAATTGCAAGTTGGCCCATGGTTTTTATTATAATTATGAAATACTTACATATTTGTACGTAAAAAGGAGCATACTCAAAATACGATACATACTACCAAAAAAGTAGTATATATACTACCTAAACATTGTTATATACTACATACTACGCGTACATACTCTCCGATTTTATAAATATTACATACAACATACAAAACGCAAGTGGTGGTAACTACCACCGGATGGTAGGAAACATTTGTCCTATATAGATAATAAGCGTACTCAAGCATTGTTCAACCATAGTTCAACCGATATTAAGCATACTCAAGCTTATAACTAAGACACTACATAGCCATAGTTCAATTACATCTCATCTACCGGCAGGCCTGCACGAAGGTGAAGCTTCTCCAGGTACTCAGCGTACGTGGTGTGCGCCACCCTGTGAGAATACTTCTGCTTGAAGGAGCCAACGGCTCGTCCTCTTGCATGCGCCAGAACACTTTCATACTCGTCATGAAGCTTTTGGTTGCAAAACGGGCATCCAAAGCCCATATTTCAGGTCCTCACACACTTGTTATGCAGTCCCGCATAAAGCTCCCTGAGCTTTTGCCTCTTGTACCTCCTCTGGGCATCTTCATCCTCGCTGTCAACATAGTCAGATAGCACCTATACATATAGTAAAAATTGTGGCGTCAGTATATTTTATAATAATGCGAATTCAGCAGGCAGAGTTTATGAAACATAATATATCCTATGACAGCGTGAACCCTAAATCATCAAGTGATCTTGATGAAAGAAATGCATAAATAGAGAGAACAAAACTTAGTGCAACAAAATTAAGAGTCTGATTGGTTTGGTACCAACATTTGGCAGAATCAAAAGTTTGGTTTGCTACCGACATTTGGCAAAATCAAAAATTGCCAACACTTGGCAACCTTTTGTGAGATTGGCAATGAACAATGGAATGCAAACTAATCTCTAGCGAACATTTGGGAGTTGCCAAAATTTGGCATGCCAACGACTTTTGGCATCAAACCAATTTACATGTCGTAAAGTAGGATCAAAATTTGGCATGCCGACGACTTTTGGCATCAAAATCAATTGTCAAGATCTGGCTAGGAATTATTAGCAACACTAACCCTAGTCAGATTATTTTTTTAGAAGAACAGGGAGGCTCCTCCCCAGTTCCATTACTCGAATGAAACCCTCATACTGTCATACATCAGCTCACTAAGAGGAGATGTTCGAAAGCAATAGCTAAAGGGAAATACACAACGACAGAAGTATGAGGATTACAAGTTATCCTCCGCCCCGAAGGGGTCCCTAGTCGGATTTTTAGCAGAAATCATTTGTACAGAAGAAACAATTAATCACTTATCATTTGTACCATTCAAACAATTAATACACTACACGGATCTATCGAGTCTAACTCAGATTTCATGGATTGAGAGAACATAACCATAGGATTTCTATTCCAAAAAGGGGAGGCAGGACTAACCAGAGAAACCCTAGGATATATTTGCCACATAAATGGGTATAGATGACTAACCAGTTCTCCGTCATCGTCGGAGTCGTCGCCGGAGTGGTCGTCGGAGTCGTCGCCGGAGTGGTCGTCGGAGTCGTCGCCGGAGTCGCTATGGACCTTCGGCTCCGGCAGTGGAAGCACGACGCCGTCGCTGTCGCGCTTCTGCCCGCGCGAGACCTCGTCGGTGGCGACGGCAACCTCTGTCTCCTGCTTCACGCCGTGCTCAGGTGCTTCAGCAGCCCCAGCATCGCCACTCCCTCCGATGGTGCACTTCGGCGGCACACTCATACACTGACGGCGGTGACGACTAAGAGCGGCGTCGAGGAAGCAGGCGGAGAGAGAGGATTGTGTGTGTAGCGAGAATGGGGGGCTGCGGCTGCCTATTATAACCAGCGGCTCGGACGCGCCATTAATATGGAGCAGTGGGAGCGAGGCGGGCGGCGGTCAAAGGGCTGGCTTGCCTCCCGGTGAGCCTGCACAGCGGACTGCTCGCATGCCTACCTTCATTTCACACAGCTACTCACACGCCTCCAGGTGACACTGCGCAGCGAACACGCCTCCTGTCAATTCACACACCTCCCGGTCTGCCTACGCGGCAGACTGCGCGCATGCGTCCCGTCAACTCACGCCTGCTCGCACGGCACATGGGACGCGTGGTGGCACGTATATTGTATTTCTTTTTTGATGATTAATTCTGCCGCTTTATTACTTAAATGAAGCATGGCACGTACATTGTTGGTCTAACACCCACGGTACGAATAAATAATCCGTTTGCGATATTGGTTGCCAATTATTAATAATCTCCCGTTTGTAAGCATAATATATCAAAAATTGTCTCAAATTTGTAAAAACAATAGAATATCACAGTCTATTGGTGTCCATATGACACCATGATAAGTTTCTTGAATTTCAACTAATTTTTGGATTTACTGGATTTTAAAAATCAAGATTCTTAATGTTTCAAATTTCTTGCATGGGGACTAAACATGCACCCAGAGAGACACATATGATTTTCCAATCCATTTTGGTGTACTATCACGTGTGCATGTAGCTCAATTTTGATTTTTGCACATTATATCCCTAGGAAATCAACCTATGTATAAAAATGTCCGAATGACGATCTCTGATTTTTTTTCGTTCCAATTTTTAACACGACACTCATTTGGTCACATATGTTCACCGCGGAAAAAGTTTAACATGCCTCGTAGTGGCAGTGGTTGTGCGGTGTGTGTGTATCGGGGGGGGGGGGGGGGGGGTCCTGCAGTACACTACGAGTCGTGAGCCACCGTGTGGGATTGACCGTTTGGTGAGGCAGGTGCCACATCAAAGTCGTGAATTGGTTATTTAAAACACTACATGGCCATTTCAAACATACATGTTTGGGCCACATGCATGCATGGTGGTCCTCGGACACTCCCTTGTGCGGTTATCAGCGATGCGCCCATTAGTTAGCCCGCGAAGGTTATCACTTTTCACTGACATCGAGAGGCATTATTTGACCAAACGTGGATTCATCTTGGGATTAGTTACGGTGTGGATCATGGTGAGATTCTAGATCAAAGTTTGAGCGCGTGTGCGTACACATGAATCCCTCCCACCGGCACGAAGTGAGGGGGACTACGACACGTCGTGGACATCTGTGTAGGGCATTTCCGGTTTTCGAAGCATGTGCCACATCAAAGTTGTGAAGTGGGTATTCAGACATCACACAACACCTCTTTGGGTATTGTAACACCCCTATGTAATGAGCTACAGTGATCCTTAATGATTATGCTAAGTCAACTTGATTTACAATGCTTGATCATATTGGATTCATATCTCATTTCAAATTCCACCACTGAATTCAATTCAAATTATAAGTGAAATTTGAAGTTGCACAAAAGTTGCTGCAAAATAGTTCATCATTTAGCAAATATTCCATAACATTTATTTGTTAAGGAAAACAACATCACCTCAATGCTAATATGGACTATAGCAATTAAATTAGTGCCATTTCAGCATTTTAAATGCCATTTCATTTATGAAATATTCAAATGAATTCAAACTTTGCCCAAACTTTTTGAGGCAGTGCTCCATATTCCCTAGTATTTGTTTTGACCAGCTCCACATTTTTGCAAGGTCATTTGATGGCTAAAAATAAATGAAAAATAGCTGCTAGAAAAAGAAGCAGAAAAGAAATGGAAAAAGGCCGAAGCGTAGTGTGCATGTGGGCTTTAAGTCCATAGTGCCAGCGGCCCAGCCCACTCTCTCTCTCCTTCTTCCTCCCGCCTCTCTCCTCTGCCGTGTCGGCGCGCCCGGTGAAACGGCGACACGGCGACACTACAGTCGCTGCCGAGGGGATAAGGATGAGCCCCTCGGCCTCGTCACCGTCCTCGCCCACTTCTCCCCCTCTCTCCCTCGCTCGCTCGCTCTCTCTCACCCACTCCCGAGCGCCGCCGTCGCCATGGCTCCTTACTAGCTGGCCACCGAGCTCCTCCCATCGCCTCACCGTGTCCACGAGGATCGCCGCCATCCGCTACTTCCTCTATGCCGACGCGCGCGAGCCGGGGAGCACCACAGCACCGGATCACGTCGTTTTCTTCCTCGGATCCCCGCCGCCGTTCATCGTCGATTCGGCGCCGTCTACAGCTCCTAAGCCCCCGCAACGGCCACCGTGTGCCACCCGGTGAGCAACCGCACCGAACCCCTCTCTCCCCTGCCCTCTTCTGTGCCCGTAGCCCTCGCTGCCTTAGCCACCGTAGCTTGCCGCCGCAGTTGCACTCGCTGCCATCGCCTCTGTCCCTGTCACGGCAAGCTGGGCACGCGGTCGTGCTCAGGACCTCACGGCGATGCCGCCCGTGCCCTCTGTTGGACCTCCCGAGCCCCGTAGCAACCTGCCCGATCTCGCCCGAACGCCGGCGTCCGCCACGGTGGTCGCCGTCGTCGCTACGGTGCATATCCGGCGACGCCACCACCGCAGTTCGGCGCGGCTCGCTGCACTCGTTCGAACGCCGCAAACTGCGCCCCGTTTGGTGCCCCGTAGGCTATTTCCGACGAGGCCAGTGGCCTCCACCGCGTTTTCGCATCGCCGGCAATGAAACGCCAGCCGCCGCCGACGTGGCTGGCATGGGGCCCACCCCTGGGTCACTGCCAGTGGGTCCCAGGGGCCCCGTTGATTGGGTTGACCTGGTCAACCCTGCTGACTGGGCAACCGCAGTCACTGACAGGCGGGCCCCACTCGCTAATTAAATGTTTTTATTAATAAATTTAATCTGTTAGTTAATTAGTCACTGACATGTGGGGCCCACCTGCTAATTAATCTCTGTTTAGTTTAAATAATCACTGATTAGCCCTCTGTGTATGACATGTGGGTCCCAGTGGTCAGGTTTGACCTGGACCGGCTGTGTTGACTGATGACACCATCCTGACGTACTGCTGACACAATAAAGTATTTCTGGAATTAGATAATTTTTAAAATAATCAGAAAATCCAGAAAATTATTTAAAACTTTGAAAAATCATAGAAAATAATCCGTAGCTCGGATGAAAAAGTTTTCTACATGAAAGTTGATCAGAAAAATGAGACGAATCCGAATATGCCCTCCACATACATGTCACATGCCCACAACATTGCAAACATGGAACCTTCCGCTTCGGTTGATCTGTCTAACAGATGCCTAAAGCCGGGAAAATATTCCTAGATATTTTCCCACTTTGTCTGTAACGTGTAGCACTGTGTTAGATCACCCCCAGCACAACATATTGCTGTGCCGTGCATCTGTGTTGCTTTTGTTTGCTTTTATTTATTGTTTCTTCCCCCTTTTCTCTCCGGTAGACCCCGAGACCGACGCTACTGCTGAGTACGACTATGCCCCTAATGAGAAGACCTTTTCCACAGAGCTTCCAGGCAAGCAAAACCACCTTGATCATTCCTATTCGCCCATTCTTTCTTTCTCATGCTTGCATTAGAATTTGCTACTGTAGTTGATTGCTCCTATTCTGATGCATAGCCTGATTTTGTAACCTGTTGTTTATACTTCATCTATTGTCCTAAATGCTTAGTATAGAATGGTTAGTGATCCGTCAGTGGCCCCGCACCCTTGTCTGTGTTGCCATGCTTAGATTCCGGATACTCGATCCATGTGATCGACGTGCAGAGACCGTCACATCACCGCACCACCACCCCCCTTAGTTGTACGACTCTGCAGAGCTACTATCGAGTGCCGAGGGTGATACCTCCTACCTCACTCCTGATGATATCTCTGTAGCGAAGCTAGTCGGTCGTGGGTTACCGAGGGTGATTCCTCTTTCACCACCTCCGATGAAGCCTCTGTCGTGCCACCCCTCAAGTGTGAACCCATCGCGGGTGATTCCTCCAAGTTCACCTTGACGGATACATCGAGTAGGAATCCAACGAGGGTGATTCCTCGGATTCCTCCTTGATGTTATGGACACACGGATACCATGTATTTACCTTAGTCCCCTATTTAAGGCGGGTCGACCCCGAGGGGTACCCGCGGGAGATGTGGAGTCGGGTTGACCGTGAGGGTACCCGCGAGATAATTACGTGGCACGGCCGGGCATGTAGATTGCCTCAGGAGAGGGAGGAGAGGGATTGGGCCTGGCCCTTGCCGTAAGTCCACGAGATGGGGCGACGGGACCACAGATCATGGAGCACTGATCGTCACCGCGAGCTCCCAATACACTAATGGGTTAGCATATGTGATCTGAGTAGGCCTCTGGCCTTTTCGCACTAACCACCACGCGAGAATAGTATGGGCACTCGGCGTCGTATGTATCATCGGAAGTTCTTCAGACGTCAACAGTTGAGCGGCACGCGCCCGGGTTGACCGCGACAGCCTGCGTGTGTATACAGGGGCTAGGTCTGGTCCCGGTCGTCCTCGCAACGCGTAGGAGTGCAAAGGGTGATGGGCCCAAGACCCCTGAGCGCTTAGGATGTAGACCGGCGTGCTGGCCTCTCTGTTGAGCCTAGGTAGGGCTACGGCGTGTTGATCAGCCGAGGCCGGGTATTACCCGAGTAAGTGTGTCCGGCCTGAGTTAATCGAGCGTGTTGGGTAAGTTGGTGCACCCCTGTAGGGAAGTATATCTATTCGAATAGCCGAGTTCACGGTAACAGGACGCTCGGAAAGTATCCCGATCTACTACAACTAGAACTGGATACTTGTGAATTTAATGATATGTTAGCTCCGGGATTGCTTTCTCGCAGGGAGTCGAGGAAAGATCTTTGGGAATTACTATTATATAATTATTACTTTATGTTATGCTGCTAATCTACACTCTTCTAATGCTGCAAGATGCTAGTCTTCGATAGGCTTGGCCTTCCCCACTGTTATGGCATTTCTGCAGTCTAGTCTACAGATACAACCCCTTCTTTTGATAACGATGCATAACTAGAATAGATCTGATGTAAGTCTTGCGAGTACTTTGGATGAGTACTCACGGTTGCTTTGCTACCTCTTTTTCCCCATACCCGATTGCTGCGATCAGATGACGGAGCCCCGAAGTCAGTTGACCCCGTCGACGACTACTACTACCATGGTGGAGCCTACTACTACATGGAGACCGATGACCAGGAGTAGTTTGGAGGCTCCCAGGCAGGAGGCCTTCGCCTTTTCGATCTAGAGTCATTGTTTTGCTCAGCCTTCTTAAGGCAGACTTGTTTAACTATATGTCTGTACTCAGATATTGTTGTTGCTTCCGCTAACGCTTGTACGCGAGCTTATGTATTCGAGCCCTTGAGGCCCCTGGCTTGTAATATAAAGCTTGTATGACTTTTATTTGTGTTTAGATTTGTGTTGTGATATCTTCCCGTGAGTCTCTGATCTTGATCATGTGCATTTGCGTGTATGATTAGTGCACGATTGAGTCGGGGGCGTAGCAAGTTGGTATCAGAGCCGACTACCTGTAGGAATCCCCTTTCCAACTCCTTGGCAGAAGTTGAGTCTAGTCTTTGAAAAAACTATTTTACTAACATGGCTGTGTGGCTTACGGGCCCACGTCGCCAATGGATGTGTACAGGTTCTTTTATTCCTCTACTTTACTCTGGGACTCTAATCTCTCTTCTATTCGGGTTAAAGATTTTGCTAACTCTAACATTAGGTTCTTGTGTTCACGTCCAACCGGAGAGCTGTATTATTTGCAATCATCCCTTCCTATGTTATCATATGGTTCTCACACTGTCGTTTGACATCTTGCACTCTCTTGTTTCAGATGCGTCCCGCAAGACAGCTCGTACGCCAGACTATGGCTGTTGATGCGATTGGATTCCCTGCCATTCTGGTTGACCTTTTGACCAGGCTGGGATATCGTTGGTACCTCGAGTACACTGTTTACGAGGACTACCGCGAGTTCAACCAGGAGCAGTACCACACTGTGGTTCGTATCTTTGATCGGCAGGATAACTCCATCACTGAGTTGCACACCTTTCATGGTATTGGAGTGACCGTCGACATGGTAGTCCATGATGCTGCCTATACTGCTATTGCCCGTCTCCGTGGAGAGCACAGCCGCTTGGAGGAGACTGGTTTCAGATATATCCCGCATGCCCCCGCTGGGGATGAGAGTGGGTATTACACTACTATCTGTACACCTTCCATGCGATGTCGTTATGACCCGCAGGTTTTGGTCCAGTACACTAAGGCCCTGGATCGCACTGCCCAAGCTCTTGCTGTCGAGTTGTACGCCACTCGTGCTCATCTTTACGACGCTCTGACACAGTTGCTGCCAGCAGTCAGTGCAGGGATACATCCTCAGTACATCCTTTACCCGCGCAGGACGGAGATGCCGCCAGATCTTGATTGGCCTGCTGTTGGAGGTCATACCCCTCCACATGGTCCTCTTCTTCCAGTTCGGGACCAGGTTCTGCACTAGAGTGTTCAAGGAGCACAGGATCCTCGTGTCGAGGGCACCCTGCGTCGTCACTTGCAGTTGCCTGATTTTAGTGGTTTTCTCCGAAGTTGATGTAGCTATCGCTATGTCCCGTTGGTGTATGCCTCCACAGCGTGCCTGCGTGCCGCCTAGTGTGTCTAGCTTTTCCTTTCCGAACTTGTACCGCTGGTTTGTAACCGACTCTATGTATGGATTTGTGTGTCATGTTTGACTATTGTGTTGTATCTATTGCACTTCCTTTGTTGTGCATGTTACTTCATGAATGATTCCATACACCTGCAATGCTCGTTGCTAAACTACCCCCTATTGATTTTGGCAGGATGGTTAGACCCGCAGGTCGTGGCCGTGGTGCCAACAATCCACCACCGCCCGACTATATGGCTGGAATGATGCAACAGTTTGAGTTGAACCGTCAGTTCATGCAAGGGCTTATGGATCAGTTTCCTCGTCCTAATGCTAACCAGCAGCCAGCCCCAATAACCTTGCAAGACTTTGTCCACCTCAACCCGACAGTCTTTCGCAACTCAGTTCAGCCGCTTGACGTTGATGACTGGCTTCACGACATCACTTATGAGATGGAGTTTGCTAATGTTGCCACGGCCAGCTATGTCCCTTTTGCGTCCTACTTTCTAAAGGGTCCCGCAGCTCAATGGTGGGACAGCCACAGGCGTACCCTAGCTGTTGGAACAATCATCACCTAGCTGGAGTTGCAGGCTGCTTTTCGTGCCCGCTACATTCCCCAGGGAGTCATGGACTGGAAGAAACGTGAGTTCTGCAATCTCTCTCAGGGCAGCAAGACTGTGGAAGTTTACCAGCGGGAGTTCCTTGAATTGTCTCTCTATGCTGGAGAGGATATTGCTACTGATGCCCGCAGACAGGAGAAGTTCCGTGAAGGGCTCAACCCTGATATCAAGCTAGCACTTCTTGTGCAAGACTTCGCTGACTTCGCCACCCTGGTGAACAAGGCCATTCAGGTTGAGACTGGTCTGAAGGATCACAAGGACGCGCTCAAACGCACCCGTGAAGCGGGCTCATCTTCGGGCTCGTCTTCGCAAAAGCGCCGTATTTGGATCCCTCACAGCATGTACCGTCCAACTGCTCCTGCACCAAGGCCGTCCTATGCTGCACCTCCTCTGCCTCCTCCACCTTCGAGGCAACCAAGACCTCAAGCTACGCCACCTCGAGCTCCTGCTCCCCGTCCCAATGATGGGCTGTGTTTCACATGTGGTCGTCCAGGTCATCGTGCCAAAAACTGCCATCAGAATCAGAATTAGTTGACACTTCCATCTGTTGGCTGTGGTAATGGCCGTGGTAACAATCAGCCTTGCAACATCAATGCCAGACCTTCTTATGGTCGTGGTCAGGCTTATCATGTTAATATGTCTGAAGATCAAGACCAACTAGCTACTGTGATGGGTACTCTTCTTGTTAATTCAGTACCAGCTTCTGTTTTATTTGATTCTGGAGCATCACATTCTTTCATATCAGAAGATTTTGCATTTATGCATGCATTAAACATGAAAAATTGCACCATCCGTTAGTGGTTAACACTCCCGCGGGCCAATGTCGAACCTCCATGTTCAGCCCCAATGTTAACATTGATATTGAAGGGTTGGAATTCCATGTTTTTCCCATTATTTTGAAGTCTTCCAAAGTTGACCTCATTCTGGGAATGGATTGGTTGAAGGCTCATACCGCCTTAATCAATTGTGCCACTAAGGTTGTCCAACTTCTGCACCCCTTGGATGAGATAGTGAACTACCATGCTCATCTCATTGAAAATGCCGAAGCTCAGATTTACTCCCTGAATGCGTTGAACGCTTCTCCTCTTGAGGGGATCGAAAACGTTCCAATCATTTGCGACTTTCAAGATGTCTTTCCAGAAGAACTTCTAGGAGTACCCCCTGTTAGAGCTGTCGAATTTGTGATCGACTTGAAACCAGGCACTACTCCTATCGCGAAGCGTCCTTACAAGATGCCGCCGCATGAACTCCTTGAACTTAAGGAGGAAATCGACAAGTCACTTCGTAAAGGTTTCATTCGTCCAAGTTCCTCTACTTGGGGAGCACCTTCTCTCTTTGTCAAGAAGAAAGATTGTACGAACCGGTTGGTCGAAGATTACTGACCTATCAACCAAGCAACCATTCAGAACAAGTATCCGCTTCCTCGGATCAACGATCTGTATGATCAACTTGCTGGATCCTTAGTATTCTCTAAACTTGATTTGAGATTGGGATACCACCAGATCTGAGTTCGTGAAGAGGATATTCCCAAGACCGCTTTCGTTACTCGATATGGTTCATACGAGTACACCGTTATATCCTTTGGCTTAACCAATGCTCCAGCAACGTTCTCCCGCCTGATGAATTATATCTTCATGGATTACCTCGACAAATTCGTCATGGTTTATCTGGATGATATTCTGGTATATTCCAAGAATAAGGAAGAACATGCTGAACATCTTCGTCTTGTTCCGGAAAAGCTTTGAGAGCATCAGCTATATGCCAAATATTCCAAGTGTGAATTCTGGTTATCCGAAGTGACCTACCTTGGACATATGATTTCCAAGGATGGTATTGCTGTCAACGCAGAATGAGTTCAGGCTATTCTTGACTGGACTCCTCTGAAGAATGTGAAGCAAGTCAGAAGTTTTCTCGGACTCGCAAGCTATTGCCGTCGATTTGTCGAGAATTTCTCCAAGATTGCCAAGCCCTTGACTAATCTGCTTCATAAAGGCGTTAACTTTGAGTGGATAGATAAATGTCAGGAAAGTTTCTAGACTCTCAAGGACAAGCTGACTTCTGCACCAGTGCTTGCTCCTCTGGATTCTCGCAAGGAATTCGTCATCTATTGCGACGCATCTCGTCAAGGATTAGGGTGTGTCTTAATGCAAGAGCACAGAGTGATTGCTTATGCCTCGCGACAACTGCGTCCTCATGAAGAGAACTACCTAGTTCATGATCTCAAACTTGCTGCAGTTATATATGCACTGAAGTTGTGGCGACATTACCTTCTCGGTAATCGGTATGAGATCTACACTGATCATCAAAGTCTGAAGTATCTGTTCACTCAGCCGGATCTGAATCTCCATCAACAGAGATGGATGGAGGCAATTACAGACTATGATTGCGGTATCTCTTATACCCCTGGTAAGGCTAATGTAATGGCCGATGCTTTGAGTTGCAAGTCTTATAGCAACAATCTCATGGTTTAACGAGCTCAACCCCTTCTTCATGAAGAACTTCGCAAGTTGAACCTTCACATCGTTCCACAGGGTTCTCTTAATACCCTAGTTCTGCAACCAAATCTTGAGAAAGTTGTTAAGTCTGCACAAGCAAAGGACGCTGAAGTTGATCAGATGAAAAGGGATCTTGTCCTTGAAAAGGCCAGAGATTTCTCGCTCGCTGAAGATGGAATCTTGTACTTCAGAGATCGCATTGTAGTACCCCAATTCGAACTTATGACAGACAAAGTTATGAAGGAGGCACATGATACACCACTGTCTATTCATCCGGGTAGCACCAAGGTGTATCACGACCTTTGTCAAAGGTACTGGTGGTCTAAAATGAAGCAAGACATTGCTCGTTATGTTGCCGAATGTGACGTTTGCCGTCGCATCAAGGCAGAACACCAAAAACCTGCTGGAATTCTGCAACCGCTTCCTAGTCCTGAATGGAAATGGGATAAGGTTCAAATGGATCTTATCACTGGCCTTCCCAAGTCACGAAAAGGTCACGATGATATTCTTGTCGTCATCGATCAACTCTCCAAAGTTGGACATTTTCTGCCAGTCAAGGAGACGATCACTGCTAGTCAGTTAGCAGATTTGTATATCTCCAGAATTGTAACTCTCCACGGTATTCCGATGGAGATCAGTTCAGAGCGTCGCAGCCTCTTCACCTTAAAGTTCTGGGCAAGTTTCCAAGAAGCTATGGGAACTCATACAACCTGGAGCTCAGCTTATCACCCCCAGTCCCAAGGCCAAGTTGAACGAGTTAATTAAGTGCTTGAAGATATGTTGCGTGCTTGTGACATTTCATTTGGCAAGAAGTGGGAGGAATCTCTCCCGTATGCTAAATTCTCTTACAACAACAGGTATCAAGCTAGCTTGAAGATGGCCCCCTTCGAGGTATTATATGGACGTAAGTGCCGAACCCCTCTGAATTGGTCAGAAACTGGGGAACGGCCGCTCATTAGTCCGGATATTATCCAACAAGCTGAAGAGCAAGTCCGTATTGTCTGGGAAAATCTCAAGGCGGCCCAGTCTCACCAGAAGAGCAATTATGATCGTAAATACTGGGGATCAATCTATCAACCTGGTGAGCAAGCTTATCTGCATGTCACTCCTATGAAGGGCACTCACCGCTTCGGAATCAAGGGCAAGTTAGCTCCTCGCTACATTGGTCCCTTCCGCATTCTCGCCAAACGTGGACATGTGGCATATAAATTGGAATTGCCGCCATAGTTCTCTCACCTCCACGATGTTTTCCATGTGTCGCAACTTCATCGTTGCTTTAAGGATCCGCACCGTGCAGTGGATCATGAGATGCTCGAGCTGCAAGATGATCTCTCTTATAAGGAGCATCCAATCCGCATTCTTGATCAAGCTGAACGACGGACCCGTCAGAAGACAACCAAGCTCCTTAAAGTGCAGTGGTCAAATCACACTGAAGATGAAGCCACTTGGGAACGCGAGGATCGTCTTCGTGAAGAATACCCCGATCTTTTCCCTTCTACCTCCTGAATTCTCGGGACGAGAATTTCTTTTAGAGGAGGAGAATTGTAACACCCCTATGTAATGACCTACAGTGATCCTTAATGGTTATGCTAAGTCACCTTGATTTACAATGCTTGATCATATTGGATTCATATCTCATTTCAAATTCCACCACTGAATTCAATTCAAATTATAAGTGAAATTTGAAGTTGCACAAAAGTTGTTGCAAAATAGTTCATCATTTAGCAAATATTCCATAACATTTATTTCTTAAGGAAAACAACATCACCTCAATGTTAATATGGACTATAGCAATTAAATCAGTGGCATTTCAGCATTTTAAATGCCATTTCATTTATGAAAATTCAAATGAATTCAAACTTTGCCCAAACTTATTGTGGCAGTGCTCCATATTCCCTAGTATTTGTTTTGACCAGCTCCACATTTTTGCAAGGTCATTTGATGGCTAAAAATAAATGCAAAATAGCTGCTGAAAAAAAAAGCAGAAAAGAAATGGAAAAAGGCCGAAGCGTACTATGCATGTGGGCTTTAAGTCCACAGTGCCTGCGGCCCAGCCCACACTCTCTCTCCTTCTTCCTCCGCCTCTCTCCTCTGCCATGTCGGCGCGCCCGTGGACGCGCGCGCGCGCCAGCAAAATGGTGACACGGCGACACTACAGTCGCCGCCGAGGGGATAAGGATGAGCCCCTCGGCCTCGTCACCGTCCTCGCCCACTTCTGCCCATCTCTCCCTCGCTCGCTCGCTCTCTCTCACCCACTCCCGAGCACCGCTGTCGCCATGGCTCCGTACTAGCGCGGCCATCGAGCTCTTCCCGTCGCCTCACCGTGTCCACGAGGATCGCCACCATCCGCTACTTCCTCTACGCCAATGCACACGAGCCTGGGAGCACCACAACACCGGATCGCGTCATCTTCTTCCTCGGATCCCCGCCACCGTTCGTCGTCGATTCACCGCCGTCTGCAGCTCCTAAGCCCCCGCAACGGCCACCGCGTGCCACCGGGTGAGCAACCACACCGAACCCCTCTCTCCCCTGTCCTCTTCCGTGCCCGTAGCCCTCGCTGCCTTAGCCACCATAGCTCGCCGCCGCTGTTGCACTCGCTGCCGTCGCCTCTGTCCCTGTCACGGCTAGCTGGGCATGCGGTCATGCTCAGGACCTCACGGCGATGCCGCCCGTGCCCTCTGTTGGACCTCCCGAGCCTCGTAGCAACCTGCCTAATCTCGCCCGAACGCCGGCGTCCGCCATGGTGGTCGCCGTCGTCGCTACGGTGCATCTCCGGCGACGCCACCACCGAAGTTCAATGCGGCTCGCTGCGCTCGTTCGAACGCCGCAAACCGCGCTCCGTTTGGTGCCCCGTAGGCTATTTCCGACGAGGCCAGTGGCCTCCTCCGCGTTTTGGCGTCGGCGGCGGCGAAACGCCGGCCGCCGCTGATGTGGCTGGCCTGGGGCCCACCCCTGGTTCACTGCCAGTGGGTCCCAGGGGCCCCATTGACTGGGTTGAGCTAGTCAACCCTTCTGACAGGGCAACCCCAGTCACTGACAGGCGGGCCCCACTCGCTAATTAAATGTTTTTATAAATAAACTTAATCTGTTGGTTAATTAGTCACTGACATATGGGGCCCACCTGCTAATTAATCTCTGTTTAGTTTAAATAATCACTGATTAGCCCTCTGTGTATGACATGTGGGTCCAAGTGGTCAGGTTTGACCTGGACCGGCTGTGTTGACTGACGACGTCATCCTGACAAACTGCTGACACCATAAGGCATTTCTGGAATTAGATTATTTTTACAATAATCAGAAAATCCAGAAAATTGTTTAAAACTTTGAAAAATCATAGAAAATAATCCATAGCTCGGATGAAAAAGTTTTCTACATGAAAGTTGATCAGAAAAATGAGACGAATCCAAATATGCCCTCCACATACATGTCACATGCCCACAACACTGCAAACATGGAACCTTCCCCTCTGGTTCATCTGGCTAATAGATGCCTAAAGCCGGGAAAATATTCCCAGATATTTCCCCGCTCTGTCTGTAACGTGTACCACTGCGTTAGATTAACCCCAGCACAACATATTGCCATGCGATGCATTTGTGTTGCTTTTGTTTGCTTTTATTTATTGTTTCTTCTCCCCTTCTCTCCGGTAGACCCCGAGACCGATGCTACTGCCGAGTATGACTACGCCCCTGACGACCAGAACTTTTCCGCAGAGCTTCCAGGCAAGCAAAACCACCTTGATCATTCCTATATCGCCCATTCTTTCTCTCTCATGCTTGCATTAGAATTTGCTATTGTAGTTGATTGCTCCTATTCTGATGCATAGCCTGATTTTGTAACCTGTTGTTGATACTTTATCTGTTGTCCTAAATGCTTAGTATAGAATGGTTAGTGATCCATCAGTGGCCCCGCACCCTTGTCTGTGTTGCCATGCTTACCTTCCGGATACTTGATCCACGTGATCGACGTGCAGAGACCGTCACATCACCGCACCACCACCCCGCTTAGTTGTACGACTCTGTAGAGCTACTATCGAGTGCCGAGGGTGATACCTCCTACCTCACTCTTGATGATATCTCTGTAGCGAAGCTAGGCGGTCGTGGGTTACCGAGGGTGATTCCTCTTTCACCACCTCCAATGAAGCCTCTATCGTGCCACCCCTCAAGTGTGAACCCATCGAGGGTGATTCCTCCAAGTTCACCTTGATGGATACATCGAGTAGGAATCCAACGAGGGTGATTCCTCAGATTCCTCCTTGATGTTATGGACACACGGATACCATGTATTTACCTCAGTCCCCTATTTAAGGCAGGTCGGCCCCGAGGGGTACCCGCGAGAGATGTGGAGTCGGGTTGATCGTGAGGGTACCCGCGAGATAATTACGTGGCACGACCGGGCAGGCAGATTGCCTCCGGAGAGGGATTGGGTCTGGTGTGGTTGTCTTCGGGCACTATTTCTTTGCGTGGTTATCGGCGAGCTAGCCCATATCTGTGGGGTCGCGTGGATGTCCATCACTTTGATCAACAACAAGAGAGAGGTTTATACGACCAAGGTGGATTCTTCTTGGTCCGTGTTACACTACGTCTTGGTGAGATGCCCCCTCCCACCGACTCAAAGTGTGTGTGTGTGTGTGTGGGTGGGGTGTGGGGGGTACTTCGCACTTCCTGAACCTCCGTGGGGTCGGGGATGTCGGGTTAATTTGCGAGGCACATGTGCCACATCAAAGTTGTGAATTGGGTATTTAAATATCACACCACCCTTTTCATACATATAGTTGGGCCACTCGCAGGTGGTTCGTATGTGGTCTTACCCATCTCGCGCCACAAGCACACATTTGTGGGCCCGCACACAGTCCACCTTTGACCGGAAGCGAAAGGGGGGTTTGACCATGATGGACTCCTATAGGTTTAGTGTTACGGTAGGGTGTGCTATGTCAGACCTAGCTATCTTGGGGCATGCATTCATAGCTAGGATTCCCCTCCCGCCGACACGAAGTGGGGTGGCGGGCGACTAGCAATAATGTTGGCTTTGTCAGACAGGTGCCACATCAAACTTGTGCATTGGGTATTTGAACATCAAACCAGCCTTTTCATACATATATTTGGTCCACATGCAAGTGTGTTTGTGTTCTGACCCTTTCCCACATTTTTTTGGCCACGCAACACACACGGTTCCCTCAGACTACCCGTGTGCCATGCCTGTGCCCCTGTCACCCACATCAGCACAGTAGATTGGGCTCCACGAGGCTTCCCTCGCAATCTCAAAAATATCTACCCGCCTGGAGGGTTTTTCTATTTGATAGCACATGATTATTATGTTTCGACCGTGTGCGATGTTGTTTGCCCCCGCCCCCTGCTCCCTCCTGCGTCCCTCAAAAATATCTATCCGCGTGGAGGCTTTTTCTGTTTGATAGCACAAGGTTATTATGTTCCGACCGTGTGTGATGTTGTTCGCTCCCACTCCCACCTGCATCCCTCAAAAATATCTAGCCGCCTGCAGGGTTTTTCTGTTTGATAGCACACGGTTGTTATGTTTAGACCGTGTGCGATGTTTGTTGCTCAATCCCTTCATCCAAATTTTCAGTAGCCCCGGCATTTTACTCCCGCCTAGTAAAATTTTCAGTACTCGCGTCATTTCCTCAAACACCACCTTGGCCCCCCCTCCACATACACACCTCAAAAACTCCGCGCGCTCGCACACACACACACACACACACACACACACACACACGCACACACACACACACCACCCCTCCCTTGCTCGAAACCCGAGCAAGGTCACCGCCGCCCCCGCGCTGCCTCCATCGTTAACATCTGCCGGTTTGCCCGTGCAGGTTACCCACCGATCTCCATACCCTAGCCACCCTGAGTTTCTTAGATGATGCCTGCCAAACGCCCCCTTTACCACAGTTCGCCATCCCCCTCCCCCACTCCAGCGCATCGCAGCCAAAGCCCGGCTACGCTTCCCGTGGAGCCCCAGGAGCTAATGGCCCAAAAGAGGTTTATCGCGGCCTCTTCGCCCGACGTCGGCAAGGTGGCCGCTGATACGTCTCCAACGTATATATAATTTTTGATTGTTCTATGCTATTATAGTATCAATCTTGGATGCTTTTATATGCAATTATATATCATTTTTTGGGACTAACCTATTAACCTAGTGCCCAGTGACAGTTGCTGTTTTCTGCTTGTTTTTGGCTTTTCAGAGAATCTGTACCAAACGAAGTCCAAATGCCACAAAACTTTTTGGAGATTTTTTTCTGATCAAAAGAGACCTTGGAAGCTTCGGGAGGAGGCCAGAAGCCTCACGGAGGCTTCACAAGGCAACAGGGCATGCCCCAGGGGGGGCGCCGTGTTGCCTTGTGGGGCCCACGTGACTCCGTTTGACCTAATTCCACTTCTATAAATTCACAAATTTTGGGAAACCAACAGAGATCCGGAAGAGAAAACCTTTCCGCCGCCGCAAGCCTCTGTTCTTCCGCGATCCCATCTGGAGGCCTTTTCCGGTACTCTGTCGGAGGCGGAATCTATCACGGAGGGCTTCTACATCAACCTTGCTGCCCTTCCGATGATGTGTGAGTAGTTTACCATAGACCTACGGGTCCATAGCTAGTAGCTAGATGGCTTCTTCTCTCTCTTTGATCTTCAATACCATGATCTCCTTGATGTTCTTGGAGTTCTATCCGATGTAATCTTCTTTTGCGGTGTGTTTGTTGGGATCCGATGAATTGTGAGTTTATGATCAGATTATTCATGAGAAATATTTGAGTCTTCTCTAAACTCTTTTTTGCATGATTAAATATAGCTTTGTATTTCTCTCTGATCTATCAATTTGGTTTGGCCTACTAGATTGATTTATCTTGCAATGGGAGAGGTGCTTTGTGATGGGTTCAATATTGCGGTGCTCAATCCCAGTGACAGAAGGGGACATGACACGTATTTGTATTGTTGCCATTAAGGATAAAAAGATGGGGTTTATTCATATTGCTTGAATTTGCTTCTCTACATCATGTCATCTTGCTTAAGGCGTTACTCTATTTTTATTAACTTAATACTCTAGATGCATGCTAGATAGCGGTCGATGAGTGGAGTAATAGTAGTAGATGCAGGCAGGAGTCGGCCTACTTGTCTCGGACGTGATGCCTATATACATGATCATTGCCATGAATCCGTCATAATTATTTGCTTTTCTATCAATTTCCCAACAGTAATTTGTTTACCCACCGTATGTTTCTGTGCTCGAGAGAGAAGCCTCTAGTGAAAACAATGACCCCCGGGTCTATCTTTATCATATAAAAAACGTAAAAATACATTGCTGCAATTTATTTATTTTTATTTTTATTAGTATTTTAGTTTATCAATTTATCTCTATCAAACTTAATCCTTGCAAGTAACCGCTAAGAGGATTGACAACCCTCTTATTCGCGTTGGGTGCAAGTGTTTGCTTTTCTGTGTGTAGGTGCTGTTCACTGGATTTTGCTTGGTTCCCCTACTGGATTGATAACCTTGGTTCTTAACTGAGGGAAATACTTATATCTACTGTACTACCTCATCCTCTCCACTTTGGGGAAATACCAACGCAGACTACAAGTAGCAGGAAGAATTTCTGGCGCCGTTGCCGGGGAGACATCATCAAAATCTATCAAGTACCTTCGCACAAACTTTCAATCACTTGCATTTACTTTATTTTCCTTTTATTTGCATTTGCCTCTCGTTTTCATCTCCCCCACTTCCATTTTTTTTACAAAAACACAAAAATATTTTATTTGCTTGCTTACTTTTATTGCCATGTCAACACACAAGAACAGAAAGTAAAACAAAAATTTAAGATCAAAAGATCCAATTATAATGAACCAATTTCTAGTGATTTGAGCGCTCTTGATTTTCTCTATGAAGTTTTTCTTGAAAATCGTGAATCTGAAAATTGTGATGAAGTGTTAGAAGAAGAAATTTATAAAGTGATTCATGATAGCTCCTTGATTGAAAAGCATGATTGCAATGATGTTAATATAAATTCTATTAATGTGAAGTGTGCTAATAATATGCAAAACTACAAGCTTGGGGATGATAATTTAGTTATGTCCACTACTTATTGCAATGATCATGATTGGGGTGATAATGCTTCTTATGATCTTGAAATTTTATTTAAGCCTCATGATGAATATGTTATTGATAATAATGTTTGCAATACTATTAAAAGTGGGTTTGGAAGAGCGTCAATTTTAGGTAATAATGATCCCACTACTTTGGAGAATTATCAATCTTCTGAAATTTTTGACAAAAGTGGGTTTGGAGAGGTCATGACTTTAGTTGATGTTAATCTCACTATCTTGGAAGATTATAAAAAATTTATGCATGTGAATCATAGAGAGATTATTGTTTATCATAGCTATATTGTTGAGTTTGTTTACTATCCTACATGTAATTATTATGAGAGAGGAAAATATGGTTGTAGAAATCTTCATGTTCCTAAATTACCTCTCGTTATGTTGAAATTATTGATGCTCCATTCTTCCTATTGGCATACGCTAGATATTGCTTGTCTTGATAATTTGTTTGCTTATAAAATGCCTATGCATAGGAAGTATGTTAGACTTAAATGTGTTTTTCACATGTTTCATGATGCTCTCTTCGTGTTTAAATTACTATCTTTCATGAGAGCATCATTGAAATCTCAAGCCTATCTTAATGGCTATAAAGAAAGAGCTTGTTGGGAGACAACCCAATAAACTTTTTATTTCTGTTCTTGAGTGTTTGCATGATTATAGCTTCTATTATTATTGTGTTTTTATGTTTTAATTAGTGTTTGTGCCAAGTAATGCCTTTGGGATGATTTGAAAAATAGTATGATAGATGCTGTTTGAAAACAGAAACTTTTGCGTCCAGTGCTGGAATTTCTAATTTTCGCTGGAGTGTTAGAACCTTCTGAATTTTTTACACAGTATTGGTATATGAATTTCCCACGTTGTCCAAAGTTTTCAGAATTTTTGGAGTTACAAAAGTATGACCATAATTCAGATCTTTACAGACTGTTCTGTTTTAGACAGATTCTGTTTTTGTTGCATAGTTTGCTTATTTTGATGAATCTATGGATCGTATCGGGGGGTATTAGTCATGGAGAAGTTGGAGTACAGTATAATTATGCCAATATTAAATATGAATCAATTTACTACAGTACCCAAAGTTTAAGATTTATTTGTTATACTAACGGATCTCACGAGGTTTCTGTTGAGTTTTGTGTGCTGAAGTTTTCAAGTTTTGGGTGAGACTACGATGGATAAAGCAATAAGGAGCGGCAAGAGCCTAAGCTTGGGGATGCCCAAGGCACGCCAAGGTAATATTCAATGAAGACTCAAGCATCTAAGCTTGGGGATGCCCTAGAAGGCATCCCCTCTTTCGTCTACAATCTATCGGTAACTCACTTGGAGCTATATTCTTATTCATCACATGATATGTGTTTTTCTTGGAGCGTCTTGTGATATAGTTTGTTTGCTTTTGTTTTCTTTTTAGTTTGTCACAATCATCTTTGCTGAACACACCTTTTTTGAGAGGTACACACATTATTCGTAATTTGTTAGAATACTCTATGTGCTTCACCTATATCTTTTGAGCTAGGCAGTTGCTCTAGTGCTTCACTTATATCTTTTAGAGCACGGTGGTGGTTATATTTTAAAGAAAGAGTTGCACTCTCATGCTTCACTTATATCTTTTTGAGAGTCTCATGATAGCAATCGTAATATGCACGGGTTATGAATTTGGTCCTGATATGATAGGTATTCAAGAGGGATATAATAAAAACTTTCATGTAGATCACTGAATATGATAAGTTTGATTCCTTGCAATAGTTTTGTGATATTAAGATGGTAATATGTGGGAGGTATTAGTAGATAATTTTGGTTTAGTAAGAATATTGGTGTTAAGGTTTATGATCCCCGAAGCATGCACGTATGATCTGTCGTTATGCTAAGAAGTTGGAGCATGATTTATTATTGATTGTCCTCCTTTGTGTGGTGGTCGGGGGCGCGCGATGGTTAACTCCTACCAACCTCCCCCCTAGGGGCATGCGTAGTTGTACTTTGCTTCGAGGGCTAATAAACTTTCACAATAAGTATGTGAGTTCTTTATGACTAATGTGAGTCCATGGATTATACGCACTCTCACCCTTCCGCAATTTGCTAGCCTCTTCGGTACCGTGCATTGCCCTTTCTCACATAAGCCTCCTTATATCTTCCTCAAAACAGCCACCATACCTACCTATCATGGCATTTCCATAGCCATTCCGAGATTTATTGCCATGCAAATTTCACCGTTCCATTTTTATGACATACATCATCATTGTCATATTGCTTTGCATGATCATATAGCTGACATAGTATTTGTGGCTCAGCCACCATTCATCATTGTTATACATGTTACGCTAGCATCATTGCACATCCTGGTACACTGCCAGAGGCATTCATATAGAGTCATACTTTTGTTCTAGTATCAAGTTGTAATGTTGAGTTGTAAGTAAATAGAGGTGTGATGATCATCATTATTAGAGCATTGTCCCAGTGAGGAAACGATGGTGGAGACTAATGTAACATCCCCAGATCTTAACCCTGTCATTTTGCTAATTAACTAGCCATGCCATCATGATCATCCTAAATAAATTGCTTTTAGAGAATAATCCAGATTCAAATTCAAAATTTAAAATAAGGACAAACAATAAAAGTTTTCAAATGTCAAAACTAAAATGTTCTAACTGTGACAAATAATTCATAGAAAATATTGGAGAAGAAACCACATTTTTATTAAATATTTAATTGCACTAAAATAAATAAAATAGTGGCTTAGACAGTTAATTAAATGCCTTTTATAATTTATAAAATATCAAACTATTTTATTTGAGAGTGAAACTTTTTGTGGCAGTGGGTTAGGTTATAACACTAATTTAGGAGTGGGATTTGTAATTATAAAACTGAAAATAAAAAGAAATTAAAAATAAAGCAGTAAAAGAAAATAAACAAAAAATATATAAAAATAAAAGCCCCCCCGGGCCTCGGCCCAGCCGGCCGCCCGGCCGACCAGGCCGGCCCGGCCTCGCCCCCTGGCCTATATGGCCTCGCCTCCCCAACCCCCCCCCCCGAAACCCTAACCCGATTTCCCCCCCCCCCATTCTCCCTCCGCCCGCGCCATCCGCACCCGACGCCGCCTCGCCGCCGCCGTCGCCTCCCCGCCTCTCCCACGCCGGCCTCCATCGCGCCTCGCCGGCGAACCCCTGCAACGGGGGTGAGGAACCCCGTCTCCCCCCTCCCTCTCTCTGTCGCCGCCGCGCGCCCGCGCCCCGCCCTCACCGCGCCGTCCGCCGCGGCTCCCGCTCGCGCTCGCCCTCGCCTCGCTCCCGCTCGCGCCCTGTCGGCCTCGCCCGTGCTCGCCACGCTGCCGCCGCTGCCTCCCCATCCGCGCCGCGCCGCCGTCCGTTCGTTTGCCCCTGGCCGCGCTCGCCCGCGCCTGCGACTGCCGCTCATGCTGCACCGCACCGGTCTCCGGTGCCCTGGCCTCGCCTCGCCGCCGCACGCCTCGCCTGCGCTCGCCCACGCCTCGCCGCGATCATTGCCATGAATCCGTCATAATTATTTGCTTTTCTATCAATTGCCCAACAACAATTTGTTTACCCACCGTATGTTTCTGTGCTCGAGAGAGAAGCCTCTAGTGAAAACTATGGCCGTCGGGTCTTTCTTTATCATATAAAAAACCTAAAAATACCTTGCTGCAATTTATTTACTTTTATTTTTATTAATATTTTAGTTTATCAATTTATCTCTATCAGACTTAATCCTTGCAAGTAACCGCTAAGAGGATTGACAACCCTCTTATTCGCGTTGAGTGCAAGTGTTTGCTTTTCTGTGTGTAGGTGTTGTTCACTGGATTTTGCTTGGTTCTCCTACTGGATTGATAACTGAGGGAAATACTTATCTCTAATGTACTGCATCATCCTCTCCTCTTCGGGGAAATACCAACGTAGACAACAAGTAGCAGCCGCCGAGGAAGCTGACGCCGATTACTGGCCGCAGGCTCTCAATTAGCGGGCTACAGTATGCCGGCATGTCACGGACGCCGGCTACGACATCGAGGTCGTCGACAGCGATGGCCTGACGTGGGCTATGTCACAGGTTAAATGGCCCACCCCCAACCCCTTGGGTTCAAGCGCCATCGATCTCACCCATGGCCCCGCCGCTGATCTCCTCTGGCTCGCTGTTAAGAATTTGCCATCCTACATCGCCATCGAGCCCATTTGGTCATTTTTGAAGGACACATTCTGCGACGCTGGCTTGGGATCCTCAGCTGCCAAGTCAGACCTCATCGATGGCGACCACGAGGAGGGTACCCTCTCCGCCTCTTCCAAGGGGAAAGATTAAATCTGCGACATCAGGGAGGGCACCCTACAGCCGTGCTCTTCCAAGGGGAAGGAGCCCATCTGCAACAACATGGAGCGCACCCAGAGTCCGCGCTCTTCCCATGCGAAGGAGCCCATCTGTGACAAGTGAGGAAACCTATGATTTGTTTTGCCGTGCCTCTTCACAGGGAGGAACCCATGATTTGTTTTGTCGAGCCCCTTTTGTAGTGAGATTATGTCCAATTTTAATTGTTGTGTTTGGTTGTTTGTAGTATGCCTTGTTTATTTCAGTTATTCACAGTGTGATGCTCTATATGTGCAACTATTTACTGTGCAGTACAATTTCATCAATACCAGTTTCAACAATACCAATATGAATGACTATATATATTTGCTTGTTGTTAAGCCTATTATAGCTAGCAGATGCCTCTTTTAACATTTTTTGGTTGTTCGGTTGTTTGTAGTTAGCATATGTCCAGTTTCAATTGCTATCTTAGGTTGTTAGTAGTATGCCTTGTTTATTTCAGCTATTCACAAAGTGATGTTCTATATGTGCAAGTATGAACTTTCCAGTTAACACACCTTTCCACTTCTTGTTTTGATTAACTAGCATGCTTAAACCTACATACTGAAGCTATCATTTGGAGATTATGTTGTCTACCATGGATATATTTGGTTGATGTTTAGCCTGTTGTGCTTAACATGCCTTTTGATGTACTAACACAGGACAATATTGGGAACGACTGTTGTTTTCCATCGAGGTTAGTTTCATCCCATGGCTTATATATACTCACTGTTCAGGATATCGGTAGCTGGTACCATATAGGCCGGGGGCTGATAAGGGATTAATCGGCGAATCAGACATTTAACTGAATATATCTGTAACCCATTTATCGGTACGTTAACTAGGGCCATATCTAATATATCTGAGGCTACATAGCAACATGCATTGTACTGAATTTCTAAATATGCAATCCTAGGATACATAGCAACAAGGAAGAGTGTTACCTTAATGTTCTGATGATGTCTAGATATACATAGAAGAGCAACAACACAGCAGCAGTTAACTGTAGTTAATCGGCCGATATTTGTAACAATGTAATAAACTCCCTCCGCCCCATAATATAAGATGTTAATTCATCCAATATGTGAGTATACTGGATGTAATAAGATCTTATATAATGGGACGGAGGGAGTGTTGTACTACATCATTGTGCAATTGCTGTTTAGCTTCTAATATTAACTTGGTGCTTTTAGGTACATATGTCATTGGTAAAGATCCGCGCTTCGACCCTTTTTGCGTATGGGGCAATGAGATATTCATGAACCAGCATCAAGTGAGGAAACTGATAAATATTGTTAGTAAAATGGGTCAAAAGATGGCAATTAAACTATTTGTTTACACTTTATCCAAGACAACAGTGAACTGCAGGATGGTAAGTAAGAACTCTGCAGCCTTCTTTTTACTGCCCATAATGAGTTGTGTTAGATGACAATGTCTGAATCTTTTTCCTTTGTAGTGGTTCCCAAAGCAGTTTACTCAAGATTACCTCTCAAACTACATGATTGGTGGGCATGCAAAGGTTAAAGTATTTCTACCATAACACAATGACTATCTAGATGTCATCATGAAGACAGTGAAGGATGGGCGGTCGGCCATCACAAGGGGTTGGACTAGAGTCGTGCGTGCCTTCTGCATGGAGGAGGGCACAATATGGGCATTCCGCTTCATCTTGTTCAACAACCAGAATGTCTTTCGCCTCTTTCTTTACCGTCTTTAATAGTACAAGTATACAACCCTGGTTCATCATTCTTTATTTGGTGCATATGTAATTCTTTTTTATGTAACTCTTGAACATATGTATCTGTGAATCGAATAATGCATTGGTTGTTGAACCTGATGGATATGAATAAAGTTATAGCCTACTTTCAAATTCAAATTCGGTACAATTTTAAATAGCAACAATTAAATTAGGGTGAAAATACGCTCTGCAGGTCATTACGGCGCACACGGTCTATAAAGCACATCGTGTGTGATATACATCATAATCCGACACGGTTCACAGAGAGGAAACGTGTGCGACCATGCACACAGTTGCCATTTGCAAAGCGTGTGTGATGTCAGACTATATCACAAACGGTGCGAGCAAACTAAATGTTTGTGATAGTCGCCTTATCGTACACGCTTTACAATCATGAACTGTTTCTGATGTCGTACACATCGTAAACGTTTGCACCACAGAATAGCGTGTGCGATAGTTATCCCGTACAACACTGGTACGACAGTCCGACGTTTCGTAATCCTATCCGACACTCGTATGATTATTAACTAATCTTCTTGATTATATATCGCATACGGTTTGGGAGAAGTGAATGTGTGTGATAGTCTCCTTATCATACACGTTTTACAATCATGAAATGTTTGTGATGGGGCGCGCATCGTAAACGTTGCACCACAGAAACCGAGTGCGATGGTAATGTGAGCACACACGAGTAGCAAGGATGGAGCGTTTGGGATATTCGATAGATCACAAACAGTTGTGTGACGAGTCGCGTTTGGGATAGATCGGGCATCGCAAATGCTTAGTTCTGCGAAATGTATGCTTGCGTGCTCCCTATCGCCGACGGTTTCTGGGTCGTGTGGGAAGACCCCCTATCGCACACACATGCAAGGTGACGGTTTAAAACTCCGTCGCGGAAAGGGGGTAAAAACCATTTGTATAGCAGCTTGCTGTACTAGTGTACGAATCTAGACACGTCACTCAACGCCTGACTGGCCATCTTATCTTGCAATGCACTAGAGAAAGCTAGCTCAATATACCACGTGTTGAGCCAACGGATGACTCCTAACACATAATGCAATGCCGTACTGATTATCTAGTCGGCAATGAGCCGAACGAAGCTGGCTCAATCCACCACACATTAGGCCAACGGATGACTCCTGGCATGTCGCATGACTCCCGATTGTCTATCTGATCTAGCAATGCACCCGATGGAGCTGGCTCATGCTACTTGATAGAAGTTTTTGGAACCCCCCATGTGAAAGGGTTGAGATAGTCTAGCAGCAAGCATTTCCCCCGGTAGAGAAGAAAGGTTTATTGAACTAGTAGGAACTACCATACGTAAGTTAATGATAAGTACCTGCACACAACTAACAAACTTCTGCTTGTCCCCGACGAGTCAGGAAGGTTGTTAGGCTTCCTGTCTCGCTAGTTACAAGGATTAAACATATGGTGCGATAGGAACTGATAAATAATGATAATGAACCAAATGGTCTAGATTGTAGGTAATAGTAAATCATGTGATCAATGATGAAATCAGTGGGTATAAATTGGACCGGGATACATAGTTTCAATATAGGCATCTCCCCAAACAATATAAACAAGTGTCCTTAACAAATTACAGTTTTTTGAGGTTACGGGAAATCGCCGAACATTGCCGTAAGTACCAGAAGGGAGTTCGCACAATGGGGTTACCCAGTTTTGGGCCCTCATGGTGAGGTAATACCCTACATCCTGCTTTGTTTCGGATTGATGATGGAACACCTCGTCCGAGGGGTTGCAAGATGATGGGGATTGTGACTACTGAGAGTATGCTCTAGTGAATAGATGGGAATGGCTACCCCAACGCTTGCCATATATAGGGAATGTCGTGGTTTTGTCACGGCAAGATGTCCTCGTGAAAGGACTTAGTGGTGAGGCCATCGCACCTAGGTGGTAGCTTGAACGGGGTTGATCAGAATTGAGAGACGCGAGTTTTACCTAGGTTCGGCCCCTCACGATGGAGGTAAAAGCCTACATCCTGCTTGATTGCTATTGATGACGATGATCTCAATTACAAGGGTGCTATTTCGCTACCTCTATCTCAAGAGCTACTAATTTGTCTGTCTATCTCAACTTGTCTCTCTTGACTTGTCCCTCTTGGGGTGCCTTGCCCCTCCTTATATAAGTTGAAGGGACTGGCTTACATGTAGAGTCCTAGTAGGACTACAACTAGTCTATTTTCTTTACAAGCCGGATACTAGTCCGGGTCTTATTCGAATGGTCCAAAGCTGGCCTGTTGGGCCACCGCCATGTTGGGCCACGTTCTACTTCCGTGCGGGCACCCGTATTCTCTTCCGCACCAATCAATCCAGGCTGGGTTTGTCCTTCACCGGGTCACGCTTCCTCCACTGGGTCTTGCTTCCCATGCCGGGTCTTAATATTCCTGGCCGGGTTCCGTGCAGGCTCCCAGCTCATAGTGAGCCGGCCCAAGTTGTTTCCTCGATAACCTAGTCTTGGGCCTTTTGGTCTTTGGCGGGTTTATACTTGAGTTGCCGGGTCTAACCACAGGTAATTCCCCCGACATTAGCCCTAGGTTAGCTTGAATTTATTCATGCTAAGCTCCTGAAATAAGAATAATCAATGTGTTAAGGGGCCGACTTGCTCAACTAGCCGTCTTACTGAATGAACCGGCTCCTCAAAGATCCGGGTCTCTTTTTCATATCAACATGTCGTCTTCACAATCAACTTGCTGACGCTCGTTCCTTGCAGAAAAATATTAGGAATAATAATCCATCTGATGTTGAGTCGGCTTCCAGTGCTTTATCTTGATGAAAATATTGAAAATAAAAAATCCGTTTGATGTTGAGCCATCTTTCAATGCTTTGGCTTGAAAAATATTGGGAATAATAACCCGTCTAATGTTGAGCCGGCTTTCAATGCTTCGCCTTGATAAAGAATAACTTGGAGGATATGAACTTTGCAAGCTTTCAAGAAAATGAGACCCGACTTGCTCAAAATTGATAGCTTTTTTATCTCCATATTACCTATAGCCCCCAAGCTCCAAGTTTATTAGTTCATTATGACTTGGTGCTTTGCATAGAAATAATATCTTGACTGCGTAGCCCCCAAGTGTCGGGTTGTCTTGCCTGCAGCAACCCGGGACTTGTAATTGCCTTATACTTATAAAACTTCAGCCAGTGTAGCCCCCAAGTCTTAAGAGTAGAACATAGTGATATCTTAAGACTTGCTTAAATATAAATGTTTGCAACTTTGGAGAAATCCAGGTTGTTCATCTGAGTCACTAGTCATAAACTGAATGTTTTGCATTTCACATGTGTAGCCCCCAAGGGTCGGATCATTAGTATGTGATGGGCCGGGTCTTCAATTAGGACCTTTTGATCTGTTTAAACAACTAAACGTTGTAGCCCAAAGTGACGGGTCGCATGCCTGCAGTGACAGAGTAGTGTAGCCCCCAAGTGCCAGGTAGTTTGCCTGCAGCGACTCGGGACTTACATGTACTTCTCTTTTGGAAAGAATAACATCATATGATGTAGCCCCCAAGTGCCGGGTCGCATGCCTGCAGCGACTTGGGACTGTTGAAGAAGTTATATAACCCTATTTTTATGCAGGCTATGTTGACACAAACCGGCTCAGAAATTGCCGAGTTGAAAGAGCAGGACTTGTTTCTTTATCTGGCAGTGCCATCATGCACTTTTGTAGTATTTGTGACAAAGATCATCCTCAAAACTTGTTATGTTGATTGCTCAATATGAATCCTTGACTGGAGTTGCAGCTTAACCAAATAAAGGCCAGCTTTTGAGGCTCAACACATGAAATATAAAGGCCGGCGACCACTGATGCTGAGACAAAGCAAACATCAACCCGGACAATCCAGCTGCCAGCTCTCAGCCATGAATTTTGCCAGCTTAACCCATTGTGATAAAAACTTTTTTAAAAATGGATCATCTGTGGCTTTGTAATAGCTTTTGAGCTGAGACACTATAGTCCACTAATGCCATGGAGCACTTTAGTATTTTGCCTATGAACTGATGATGCTTTTGCGATGAAAGAAATCCCTGGCCGTGCTTGCAGTACAACCAGGCAAATATGTGTGGAGAAATCCATAAGTAATGTAGTTTACTACAAAGCACGTGTTGAATAACCCAAAACCCGGTCAATTAAATGACCTGGCATTATATGTGACCCGGCTGGATTTGTAACCCGGGAATTTAGAAAAATTGATACCTGCAAACAAAATGCATAGAAAGACAGATACATATATATAGAGAGAAATAAATAGCATATGACATATAAAAAATAAATAACAAGCCGGCTTTCGAGGCACGACATGAAGACCGGCTTTCGAGGCTCGAGTCTGATTTGCTTCGGTGAAGCAGACTTTTTTGGTCTCTTTTGGTTTGTCCTAGCTCTATAAAACCCGGCTCCCACGTGACTTAACCGGTGTTTTAACTTTGATGAGTTCAGGGTCACCTCTGTGATTAACTCATCAGGCGTTCACCGGGTCACCTTTTCGGAGTAGCATCTTACTAACAGGCAGGTATAACCAAGAATAATATTTGGCGTATGCCGGGTCAAGAGGGTGAGAAAGCTAAACTCGGTGAGTTGGAAGCCCCCAAGTGACCATATGATCATGGAAAAGTTCAGCATAGGATATATAGGAGACAATGCTACTACTGCAAAACATCTGGGGTCCAGATAAGCCGGCTTTATTCCATTGATCATAATTGAACAGGATACCCATGTTTAGACTGCGCATCATGGTGACTAGTCTTCTTTGGTAACCTTTCTCTTCGCCAATACGGCAGGATGCCCATGTTTGAACTGCGCATTGTGGCAGCTAGTCCTCTTTGGCAACCCTTACTTTTTCGTCAATAAGGCAGCAACCCCCGGGACCGGGTTGTCTTCCAGCAACGACCCGGGGTTTTTGTATTTGTTGAAACTAGCCAAATCTGCCGAGTCATGTCTGTGTAGCCCTCGAGTCTTAAGTTGACTCGAGGAGTCGGCTTGAGATTCTTTATACTGGGCTGTGGCATAAGCCGAAATAGAGTTGACAGCTGAAAGATGGAACTTTATGGAAACCGGAGGTGATGTGGCGAGTTGATGATCTTCGCGATGCTCGTCGTATGTCCTCGGCATATGTTGTTCAACAAAGCCGTTTTTGCCCAAATTGAGTTCATACGCCTCTTGACTCATTCCTTACTATTCTTTCTTCGTCCGGCTCTCCTGGCTTCTCCAGGGGCATTTTCTTTTCTGCTTTTTTTCTCTTTTTTTTCTCTGCTAGCTTTTGAATTGCAGGCTCAACGGTGGTCGGCTCGCCTAGCTTCTCCAGGGACGGTTCTTCCGTGGCCGACTCTCATGTTTCCTCGATGTGCTGAAGCAGACAGGACCGTGGGGATGGCAGGTCAATGCACCTATCCATTGGGCAACCCGGCGCGGGTGGAGGCTGATAATATATTTTTTTTTCTTTTTTGTTCCAGCACTGTTGGAGTAGACCGGACCATGGGGGTGGCGTGCTGCGCGTGTCTGTAGAGCAGCTCCTGCGAGTGGGCGCGGCCCTGGTGTGTTGATATAGACCGGACCACGGGGGTGGCGGCCTGCGCGCGTCCGTAGAGCAGCTCGCGCGAGCGGGCGCTGGTGTATGATGATGTTGGCGCGGGCTCCGTACTCGCGGTATAACGCCACTTTTGTAATGAATAATTATCTTTTTGTCAGATGAACGCGGACGCTGGTGCTGGATATTGCTTCCTTTTTTATTCTGCCGAGTCAATCTCCCTTTCTTGTTCGTTTCAATGCCTGAATCATAATCCGAGCTGAGAAGCTACTCCCTTTTTTTTATGGAACTACTGTGCGAACGACACTTTGCCCACACGAACTGAGGATGACGGAGGATTGACGGTGCATCCAATTTTTGCTGTGCGCACGTACGGCCAGATGTGATGCATCGTCCATACATCATGCCGACCTTGTCGTGTGTGTAGCAGTACTCTTCTTTTTATCTCCATGGTTTTTGCTGGTAATCTACGAGCTGCGTGTGTGTACGCCGGGCTGCGGTGAGACCCGCTCTAGAAGGCTTGACAGGGCTTGCTTGATGGCACTGAGAGGTCGAAACCGCGTAGCGACGAAGTGGGTACTGCGTGGGAGTCTGAATAGACAGATTGTTCTTTGGCGGGCGAAGCGGCCAACACAACTCGCCTAATATGCGTGCGGCAATTAGTACTAAAAATAGCACTAATTGATGACCATGTGTGTGGCATCTTTTCTTGGTCCTTGCATGAAGTAATGGCTGGGTGGTCATTATTGCCCACTAACTGATAGGGTAGCCAACGTACAGATGCTTCATGGCTGGGCCTCATAGGCCAATCTGGTAACCTGCGTTTGGTTACTTTTTGATTTGCTCGGTGGAGTTTTCAGAGGAGACGTCTGACCCTGGCTGCTGCCCTTTGACTCCGCTTGCAGCCTTGATCTTGAAACAAAGTATGATGATGATCAGCCGGCTTGGCTAATGTTGATTTAAGCTCTGCTGTGAGGGCGCAAGCATCGAGGGACAATGATGCCTTTTTTGCCTGCCCCCTAGTATAGGCTGTGGTCTTGATCATGACCTGACCAGAAAAAGATATTTATCTGACCTCTGGTTCATACTACGCCTCCGCGCGCCTAGTTTGCTCTACGCCATCTTGCAATAATACGACCCCCATGCTGAAACAGTGAACCGATCCGGCGGCCTCACAGCTGGAGGCGCCGATCAATCTAATTGCTTTTTGGTTGATCTGGCTTATCCTGGGGAATTGATGCGTATGGACAGAACTTCCATCGGACTCGGCTTCTTGCGGTGGCGCAGCGGAAATTAATCTGGCTTCGACGGATCTCCTGGTAAACCCTAATTTTTCTTGAACTCAAACCTCATACTGCCAGCTACGAAGTTAATCACGATTCTGATCACCAAACGATGAATTTGTCGGCCCTTCTTCATCCAACCAAAGGCGAGCTTCTCGATCCCTGGGAGATCTCCCTCTAAGAACACAACACCACCGTGCACCTGCCCCACGGTGGGCGCCAACTGTCGTGGTTTTGTCACAGCAAGATGTCCTCGTGAAAGGACTTAGTGGTGAGGCCATCGCACCTAGGTGGTAGCTTGAACGGGGTTGATCAGAATCGAGAGACGCGAGTTTTACTCAGGTTCGGCCCCTCACGATGGAGGTAAAAGCCTACATCTAGCTTGATTGCTATTGATGACGATGATCTCGATTACAAGGGTGCTGTTTCGCTACCTCTATCCTAAGAGCTACTAATTTGTCTATCTATCTCAACTTGTCTCTCTGGACCTGTCACTCTTGGGGTGCCTTGCCCCTCCTTATATAAGTTGAAGGGACCGACTTACATGTAGAGTCCTAGTAGGACTACAACTAGTCTATTTTCTATACAAGCAAGTCCGGGTCTTATTCGAACGGTCCAAAGCTGGCCTGTTGGGCCACCGCCATGCTGGGCCACGTTCTACTTCCGTGTGGGCACCCGTATTCTCTTCCGCACCAATCAACCCAGGCCGGGTTTGTCCTTCGCCGGGTCATGCTTCCTCCACCGGGTCTTGCTTCCCATGCCGAGTCTTAATATTCCTGGCCGGGTTCCATTCAGGCTCCCAGCTCATTGTGAGCCAGCCCAAGTTGTTTCCTCGATAACCCAGTCCTGGGCCTTTTGGTCTTTGTGGGTTTATACTTGAGTTGCCCGGTCTAGCCACGGGTAATTCCCCCCACAAGGGACGAGAGCTAGAGTTTATAGGGTGCCAAACCGATCTCACGCCGAGATCATCTTGGATTGCATGCCTCACTGTGAGCTGCCCGCCAGACCGCCTCTTGGAGCTAGGCCAACATCAGGCCTTTAACATCGAAGCTGGCGCTGTCGTGGGAACGATTCCGAGAATAAAGAGGGGTAGAGTAAAGAAGCATGATCTATCGAGATGCAAACGGGTGACACGAATGATTTTAGCGAGTTCGGGCCTCTCGCGATGGAGATAACAGCCCTACGTCTCGTGCTCCAGAGAGGCTTTGTTTTATCTAGGTATGAATCTGGAGATTACAATGTGTGAGAGATGGGAGAACGGATCTCCATGCCTGAGCTAAGTCCTGAGACTAATGGCGAGAGAGCCAGGGGAGAAGAATGAGCCTGCCCCTAAGTCTAGTGGTGGGGGTGGCTTATATGGAGTGCGCCACCCCCTCACCTCTTATGTTACAAGGTGGAGCATCAATGCCATAATATCATCCCACTACGAAACCGTCATGCTGACTATTGGTCTTCGTATGTCCGAGTGAGTTGATGGTCATCTGAGTGGATGGTATGTTGATTGTCCGAGTGATGCTTTGGGCCCATCTGTCATATGGATCCCATGCTTTATCATATTTTGACCCTTCATGGGCCTACCTGCTATGTGTATCCCCAACATTATCCCCTGAATCGGTTGAGATTTTGCAGAAAGAGTTTGTGAAGGACACAATTTGGCCCGAGTGATTACGGAAATACTCGGTACCCGTCATCGTGCTTCCAAACAACCAAGGTTGAACAAAATCTCAAAGGATTCTAGCATTGTGCTTCCTGACTGATCTGGGGTAAGTGGCCGCAAGGAGAAACTTGGTGACAGTCGTTCATCTCTCGGAAGAGGTTAACTCGTGATCAGAGTATGGGTGTGTCGTTAAATCTGGGCAACAAGATTGACGCATGGACTGCCCTCTCGGAGAGATGCCATTCTTATCCCGGAGGAACATCAATACGAGTCGGCTCTAGATCCAAACTTATGAGTTTCATGCTTTGAGTCCTAGAAGAAGGCTCAAAACGGGTCCGCGGAGGAGCGTCAAACTCACCTTATAGCAATTTTTTGAGTGATCTGGAGCTGGTCCTGCACCGAGTAACTGATTACTCGGAATTTTGTTCTATGAGTGCGCGATCAGTGCACCCATAGGGTGTAGCCCCCAAGACTCTGACTGATTGTTGGTAGTTAGTTGGAGTCTATAGGGTTTGTTGTACTTGAATGTTGTTGCTGGATTCTCCTGAGCAGAATGTTTCTTTTTGAGTTCTCTTCCAGTGGGGGCACGCTGAGTGCACCCACTGGGTGTAGTTCCCGAGCCTCTGTCGGACTAGATGAGTCTGGCAGATGGTTTAAGTCTCCTGGTGAACCTCCATGCAGTCGGCATGGTAAATATCTTTTAGTCTGAAATTGAGTCAATCGGATGGATCTTCATGCGCTTGGCACGGTAAATAAGTTCAGCCTGGAGCTGAATCAGTCGGACTGATCTTCGTGCACTCGGCACGGTAAATAAATTCAGCCTAGAACTGGGTCAAGCAGGCGAATCTTCATGCATTCGGCACGATGAATGAATTTGGCCTCGAAACTGCCGACTGTAGAAAAAAGCTGGACACTCCAGGGAGTAATCATTCTAGTAGTACTTCTTACATTGATCGTTAGCTTTTGCTCTTGCCAACCAGACGATCGGGTTGGGACCGGGTTGGAGACGAAGAGTGAGCGTTAGGTATTGAGCATATTTTATGAAAAGGTAGAAAGCTGAGTGAGGAACGTGCCGACTGGCAGCGCGCCCATAGGTTTAGCCCCCGAATCGGTTGAGGTTTTGTAGAACATGTTTACTAAAAACATGTTTTGGCCCGAGCACTGCGGGGGCAATCGGCGCCTGTCGTCAACCTTTAGTCAACTACAATTTGAACAAAACTTCAATGGATTCTGGACTATATGTTTTCTGATTGATCGGATTGGGTTGATTGCTGGGAAAAACACGGTGGCATTCGTATGTCTCTCGGGAGAGATTGACTAGAGGTCCGAGTGAGGACATGCCATGAAACCCGAGTGACGATGCCGGCGCGTGGTCTGATTCTCCGGAGAGATGCCACTCACTATCCCAGGGGAACGCCAGCGCAGGTCATCTCGGAGTCCAAGTTTATGAGACTCGCGCCTTGGAGCCTAGACAAAGGGCCAAGTTAACCCGCGGAGGGGCGTCGAGCTCATCCGTTGCAATCCTAAAGGTGACTTCAGTTGGGTGTTTTACGTGTCCGAGTGCACGGAGACCCTTGGAGGGTGGTCGGTCGGACCGACGTGTGTCCTTTAGGAAAGGCGCAAAGAGAAACCGTGTGTGTGCGTGCAGAAGCGGTTACATTGTGGTTAGTGGGGAAAGTGGGGCACTGCAAGGAAAAACTTGGTGGCACTCGTATGTCTCCCGGAGGAGATAGACTAGCGGTCCGAGGTGGACGTGCCATGAAAACCCGAGTGGCGAGGCTAGCGCGTGGACTGACTCTCTTGAGAGAAGCCACTCATCATCCCGGGGGAACGCTAGCTCATGCCATCTCCGAGTCCAAGTTTGTGAAACTGACGCCTTGGAGCCTAGAAGAAGTGTATCCGTAGAGGAGCGCCGGTTTCACCCTTTTGCAGTCCTGAAGATGACTCCAGGTAATGTTTTGGGTGACCGTCCGAGTGGACATGCTTCCCGACTGATCGGGGTATGTTGACTGCGAGGAAAAACTTGGTGGCACTCGTATGTCTCCCGGAGGAGATAGACCAGTTGTCCGATGTGGACGTGCCATGTTAACCCGAGTGGCGAGGCTAGCGCGTGGACTGACTCTCCGGAGAGAAGCCACTCATCATCCCGGGGGAACACTAGCACAGGCCATCTCCGAGTCCAAGTTTGTGAAACTGACGCCTTGGAGCGTAGAAGAAGGGCCAAGTGTATCCGTAGAGGAGCGCCGGTTTCACCCTTTTGCAGTCCTGAGGATGACTCCAGGTAATGATTTGGGTGATCGTCCAAGTGAACGATGCTACCCTTATAGTTCTTCGGCAGACCGAGTAAGTATGTTCAGAAAAATATTACTGACGTGATCAACAGGTTGATCAAATGGGCGTAACCCCTGAGGGTGGCATAGCCCTCGGCTGTGGCGTAGCCCCCGAGTGATGCTTGCAAGAGGTAAGCTCACCACAGAGTGTGATCTGAGGTTTGATCATATGAGTAACTTGGCTGTTTCCGCGTTGGGGATGTAGCCGAAGTCGTCGAAGCCATAACACGATGAGAAATGTCCTCGGAGGAGTCAGTCAGATGTTTTCGAAGCTGGTGCAGCGACGAGGTCGGTGTAGCGTGGTTGCGGTGCACCAAGACCACCGCGGCGGACGAGTCTGAGTAGCGACGAAGATGGCGCGTAGAGCGTCTGAGTGATCATGTAACTTGTCGAAGTCGCGGATCCGACTGCAGTCGTTGAAGTGAAGGATCCGACTGGTGATGAAGTACTAGACCACTCAGGAGAGTGCAATTCCGAATGAGCTGCAGCCCCCGAGTGCGGCGTAGCCCCTGAGCGTACTACATGTTTCGTCGGTGGACCTGTCTCATGCCCAACATGACGATGAGATCAATGTCGTTGACACGATGAAGAAGACTCCACGGAGGGGGCGGCTGGATGTGTCCGAAGTCAACAGAGCGACGGGTCGGTGTTGCGGTGCGTTATGATCGGTGCGGTGACTGAGTCCGAGTAGCAATGAAGTCGGCGCACAGAGGCGCCGAGTGATCATGTAAGCTGTGTATGAAAATAGCACAAGCCAACGTAATAATTTCTCGAGGTAATTTGATGTGTGCTGAAATGATTTTTGTAAATAAAACCCATAGACACCCGCTGGGTGTGCAAGGGGCTTGCTGGTTCGGAACCAGCAAGAGTCTAAAAGAGCAAAGGATCCGATCGAATTTGTCAAAGTGAAGGATCCGAATGAACTCATTGGAGTATTGGACCCAAATGAGGCGGAAGTGCAGTGTTCCGACATGAAAATAAACAACCGAGCGTAGAGGTACACTCGGTGGCGTGGCCTCCGAGTGAACGTCATGTGAGGATTACAGGACGCTCGGGAACAAGAAAATAGCTATTTAATAGCATATAGTGCAGTGTATGAAGAATGACTAAGCTGTCTAACGGCGCGCGAGCGGCTGAGTGGTGAAAACGTGTTCAACTGATGGCGGCGCGCGGGGCGGCCGAGTGATGAAGACGTGTCCGACCGATGGCGACACGCGGGGCGGCCGAGTGGTGAGGACGTGTCCAACCGATGGCGACGCGTGGAGCGGCCGAGTGGTGAGGACGTGTCCAACCGAATGGCGACGCGCGGGGCGGCCGAGTGGTGAGGACGTGTCCAACTGATGGCGACGCGCGGAGCGGCCGAGTGGTGAGGACGTGTCCAACTGAGTGGCGACGCACGGGGCAGCCGAGTGGTGAGGACGTGTCCAACCGATGGCGATGCACGGAGCGGCCGAGTGGTGAGGACGTGTCCAACAGAGTGGCGACGCGCGGGGCAGCCGAGTGGTGAGCACGTGTCCGACCGAGGGGCGACGCGCGGGGCGGCTGATCGGGCAAGTTGATGAAGACGTGCCCAGCCGAGTGGGGACACATGGGGCGGTGGAGTGATGAATATGCGTCTAGCTGGGCGACGGCGCGGGTGGTCGAGTGGATGATCCGTGTTGGTGAACCTGTAGGCAGGAAGAGAAGCTACACGCGCGGGGTGCGGTCAACCTCCAGCTTCTGGCTACGTTGGGCCTGCGCCTCCCGCCGTGGGAGCTGCCGCCGAGCGGCTGATCCCGGGGGAGGAGCCGCCGCATGCGTGCACCGCGTCGAGCAGTCGGATGACGAGGAGGTGATCACGCTGGAGAGGCTAACCACAAGCGCGCCGGAGCCTGACACGGCCATGTGCGACCCATTGATGACGATGCCATTGGTGGCTGAGACGAAATAGCAAGGGTTCCCGGCGAAGGGTTGGCGGAGCGGGACGCCGTCGGAGAGGAACGTCGTGATGGCCGGCCGGTCTGCCGGGTGTGCGAGGAAGAACGGGCTGCTGGTCGGAGGGAAGATCTGTCTTGTGCTCGCGCGGCGTCTCTCCACCCCGGGCGATGGCTGTAGCAGTGGGACTCGCGAGCACCACTGGTGGAGCGGATCCGGCGCGACTGAAGCGCCAGAGGTCGGGGAAGCCGGTGTGCGGCGGCGTGCCCATCTCCAGTTCTTGCACCGCGCTGGGTGCGCTCCGAGTGAGCCAGTCCGGTCCTGGGTGAATCTGGGTTCGGCCGAGTGGGCAGGTTAGCTGTCGGAGTAGACAACCCATCTGAGCATAAAATGGTCTGAGTGATCCGCGAGTCAGCGAGCTTCGTTCTGGCCATAATTGACGTTAGAGATTCTCATCAAGTGGTGGATTAATGGCCAGGGCAGCCAATTAACTCCTCGCAGAGTAATGAGATCCACGTCCTTCCATTCTTAATGTGCATGGCAATTTCCTTCTCTTGACCACGCACTAATTGGCATTGATTTGGCAATCAAAGCAATTTCCTTTCTTTTCCTTCTGTTCTTAATGTGCATGCAAGTAGGATAAGTGAGCCGAGGAGCCTGCATGCATGCGTGACAAATGAGAGACCAGCCGCCGAGCGATCGACGCTGGCAGGAGAAGGTGGGCGTGTGTGGGAGCCCGATGACGACGTCGTAAACGAGGCCGGAGACGACGATGGGGCGGACCGCGCCGGTGGCCATGTTCAGGAGCTCGACGACGGCGTCGTAGACGAGGCCGGAAACGACGGGGCGGACCGCGCCGGTGGTCGTGTTCGCGGGCTCGACGACGGCGTCGTAGATGAGGCCAGAGACGATGGGACGGACCGCGTCGGTGGCCGTTTGCAGGAGCTCACCGATGGCTTCGTAGACGAGACCGGAGACGACCGGACAGACCGCGTCGGTGGCCGATTGTAGGAGCTCGCCGACGGCGTCGTAGACGAGGCCGGAGACGACGCGATGGACCGCGCCGGTGGCCATTTGTAGGAGCTCGCCGACGGCGTCATAGACGAGGTCGGAGACGACGGGACGGACCGCGCCGGTGGCCGTTTGTAGGAGCTTGCCAACGGCGTCGTAGACGAGGCCGGAGACGATGGGACGGACCGCGCCGGTGGCCGTTTGCAGGAGCTCGCCGATGGCGTCGTAGACGAGACCGGAGACGATGGGACGGACCGCGTCGGTGGCCGTTTGCAGGAGCTCGCCGGCGGCATCGTAGACGAGGCCGCTTTTGTGGTCACCATTGATGATGATCCTGTGAGAAGGCAAGAAAGATGGGGACGACTTGTCCTTTTCTCTTCTTCTCTTGCCTCATGATCGATCATGCATGGGTGTGTCTGATCCTACAGGAGGAAAAGACAAAATTATTGTTAGACAATTTACTGTAAAAAGAATAGATCGAATGGATACTTCCCTGATCCTTTTGTTTGTACGAATGACGCAATGGCTAGAACTCCAGCGGCCAATTTCTCTGGCGATGGTCGTTGATCCGCTGCCGAAGATTGAAGAAAAAACCATTTGCACCATGGCTCGATAGACGCCATGCCCCACAGTGGGCGCCAACTGTCGTGGGAACGATTCCGATAATAGAGAGGGGTAGGGTAAAGGAGCATGATCTATCGAGATGCAAACGGGTGACACGAATGATTTTAGCGAGTTCAGGCCTCTCGCGGTGGAGATAACAGCCCTACGTCTCGTGCTCCGGAGAGGCTTTGTTTTACCTGAGTATGAATCCGGAGATTACAATGTGTGAGAGAGGGGAGAACAGATCTCCATGCCTGAGCTAAGTCATGAGACTAATGGCGAGAGAGCTAGGGGAGAAGAATGAGCCTGCCCCTAAGTCTAGTGATGGGGGGTGGCTTATATAGAGTGCGCCACCCCCTCACCTCTTATGTTACAAGGTGGAGCATGAATGCCATAATATCTGCCCACTATGAAGCCGTCATGCTGACTATTAGTCTTCGTATGTCCGAGTGAGTTGATGGTCATCCGAGTAGATGGTATGTTGATTGTCCGAGTGATCCTCTGGGCCTATCTGTCATATGGACCCCATGCTTTATGATATTTTGACCCTTCATAGGCCTACCTGCTATGTGTATCCCAAACAGGGGCAACAGAATAAGATTGTATCACAATAAGATGCATAACCCTGCAGCGGTTCGATCTGCCAGCTGATTTATGGTATAATGTTTTGGAAAGGATTCCAGAACTCACAAGCCAGATGAATTTTGACAAGGTCATATGCATCACGTGACTGAATTGTTGAAATATGAGTTGGGCCTTGGGCCCATCTAACAATTTCAGATTAATCTCTAAGGGCCCATGTGGGATTATATGGTACTAGGTGTGGTGGGAAGTTTAGTCCCATACCGCTAGTGGAGAAGGAGTTGGACTGTCAGGCCCGTGTCAGGTATAAATCACAGAATGGCCTCAAGTCATACCAGCCCCAAGAACAACTGGTAGACTTCCTTGATACAGATAACCAGTACAAATATAATATTACACAGGGTTGAGTCGGAGGGCTCAACAATTATTACAAACTTGCCAAAATACTACGGTGGTAGAATAATATAGTGGTGTGGTGGCGGAACAACACTGTTACAATAAAATAAAGTCAAGCGTCAGTGTGCGACTTGACTATTTTATTGGCGTAGCGGAAACACAGCGAATGATACATGTGGTAGACTCCAAGATCACAGGTTGACTGACTGGGACACCTCTAAGCGTCGGGCTCGCTAGCGCAAACTTCCTCCACAAGCTCGTCCTCCTCCAGGTCTGGCCACATTAAAAGCCAGGGACAAGCCTGTGAGTACGTTGGAATGTACTCGCAAACATTATGAACGAAAGATATACCGTATGCATATGCTCATGCTGGATTAAATGATATGCTTATGCTGGTTGAAATTCAATTGGGCATGATAAATATTAGCATGTGCCGAATATGTCGGGAGAGGTATAACCTAGCAAGCCTCTGTGTCGAATATGTTGTCTTTACCGGAATAAAATGTGCCACCTTGGTTAATAAATCTGTGATAACCCGTGTCGTGACCTTGGTAATCCAACAATAAAATCCATTCCTATCACATCCCATTTCCATTCAGGCACTCTCAGTGGCTGTAATAATCCTACTGGCCTCTGATGTTCTGCCTTTATACGCTGACAGGAGTCACACCGTGCGACATATACGGCGATATCCCTTTTCATCCCGTGCCACCAAAAAAATTTCCTGTAGATCCTTGTACATCTTGGTTCCTCCTGGGAGAATGGAGTACGGGGTGGTATGAGCTTCTGCCAAAATTTGTTGCTTTAGCTCTTCTTTATTGGGTACGCATAATCTTTTCCCGTACCACAGAATTCCTTGGGCGTCAATGGTAAATTCAGATGCTTTGCCTAAATTTACCTTCCTTTTAGTTCCTTCAATGCTGGGGTGTCCTTTCTGAGCTTCTTTGATCTGAGCTTCCAGCATTGGTTTTATTTCTAAACGAGCAATGGTTCCTTCCATGACTAGAACCATATTAAGTTTGGCAAATTCCTGGTTGAATTCATGCTGTGAGAATTGTATACTGTCATTGTCGGTGCATGGATTTCGGCTGAGAGCGTCTGCCACAACATTTGCTTTACCTAGGTGGTAATGAATTCCCACATCATAATCCTTGATTAATTCAAGCCATTGATGCTGTCTAAAGTTTAATTCTGGCTGGGCGAAGATATACTTAAGACTTTTGTGGTCCGTGTATATCTCGCATCGATTACCAAGAAGGTAATGTCGCCATTCCTTGAGTGCGTGTATTACTGCTGCCAGCTCCAAATCATGGGTAGGGTAATTTTCTTCGTGTCGTCGTAGCTGTCTTGAGGCATATGCTACGACCTTTCCCGCTTGCATTAATACACATCCAAGGCCCTTCCTGGAAGCATCACAATATATTTCAAAATTCTTGTGCACATCTGGCACAATCAGAACAGGTGCCGTGGTTAACCTCTTCTTTAATTCCTGGAACTTTTCTCGCAAGCTTTGGTCCACTCAAACTTTTTATCTTTCTTGAGTAGCTGAGTCATGGGTTTGGCTATGGTGGAGAATCCTTCAATAAACCGCCGGTAGTAGCCAACCAAACCAAGAAAACTTCTAACCTCAGTCACGTTGGTGGGTTGCTTCCACCCTAAGATATCTTTTACTTTGCTTGGGTCTACTGCTATCCCATCTTGTGTCAGTACGTGTCCCAGAAAACCAACTTCTCGTAACCAAAATTCACACTTACTGAATTTTGCATATAGTTGATTTTTCCGTAATTCTTCCAGGACGATCCGAAGATGTTGCTCATGTTCTTCCGGTGTCTTAGAATAAATAAGTATATCATCGATGAACACAACCACGAACTTGTCCAAATATTTCATAAAGACCTTGTTCATGAGGTGTACAAAATAAGCAAGAGCGTTGGTTAATCCGAAAGGCATCACTGTGAACTCATATAACCCGTATCTGGTGGTAAAGGCAGTCTTGGGTATGTCTGACAATCGAATTCTTAATTGATGGTAGCCTGACCTCAAATCTATTTTTGAGAATACCTTGGCTTCTGCCAGTTGCTCGAACAGGTCGTTGATTCTTGGCAGTGGATATTTATTTTTGATGGTAGCCATATTGAGTGCCCTGTAATCAATACATAATCTTAGAGTACCATCCTTTTTGCTTGGCAAATAAAACCGGTGATCCCCATGGTAATGAGCTGGGTCGAACATAACCTTTTTCCATTAATTCCTTAATTTGTTTCTTTAGTTCAGCCAATTCTGTCGGAGCCATACGATAAGGCTTCTTGTAAATGGGTGCCGTCCCGGTGCTAGTTCAATAACAAATTTCAATTTCACGATCAGGTGGCATGCCTGGTAGCTCCTCTGGAAATACATCGGGGTATTCGCATACCACCGGAACCTTTCTTTACTCTGTCATATCCACTTGATTTAATTTTCCCTGTGAAGTAGAAATCTTCATTGTACCAAATTTTATTGTCTTCCTTTGGCAATTAGTGAGAGTCACTGTGCGGTTGTAGCAGTCTATGAAGCCTTTATTTGTGGTCAACCAGTCCATTCCCAAAATAACGTCCAGATCGACTACTTACAATACAATAAGGTTTGCTAAAAACTTCATCCCCTGTATTTCTATATTCACATCCTTGCAGTACCATTGGGTGTTTTGCTTCGATCCCGGGGACTGAATAATCATTGAATTTTGCAAAGGCGAAAAAGAAAACCGATTCTCCGAAGCAAATCTTTTGGAAATGCATGAATGAGAAGCTCCAGAATCAAATAAGACTGTAGCACTAATTGTGTTGACAGGGAACATACCAAACACGATGTCCGGTGCATTTTGTGCCTCCTCAAAGGTCACGTGATTCACCTGTCCCTTCCTTTGGTTGTTGTTGGGGTTGCTGTGTCATGGGGCTGCGTTTGTACCGCGACCATTGTTGTTGGGCTTCTGAATATTATTATTCCCCTGCTTTGGGCATTGCCTGGCATAATGACCCTCTTTTCCGCAGGTGAAACAGGTAACGCAAGGACAGAACGTTGTGTCCTTGGTCCTGTTGTTGATGGTGCTGCGACTCTGCTGCGGTCGTGGTGTTGGAATTGGTGGTCGTGGTGCCATAGGCCTCTGAAATTCATTTCGGGGCCTGTTGCTGCGAGCTTGCACTAACTAGGTCATACGGCATTTGCGAATTTCATTCATGTTGCGGTGCTCGTTCTCCAGTATAATTGCCTTGTCTACCAGTGTCTTGAAATCTGGAAAGGTGTGGACCACCAGTTGGCACTTCAGAGATGGAACGAGTCCATCAAGAAATTTCTCCATCTTCTTGCTTTCTGTCATGCATTCGTCAATTGCGTACCGGGCCAGCTGAGTAAACTAGTCCAAGTACTGGGTTACCGTGGTGCCTCGCTGCTTGAGATCCTCAAATTCCCTTTTCTTCAATTTCATAATACTGTTGGGGATATGTGCTCCCCGGAAATTTTCCTTGAATTGTTCCCATGTCATATATTCTCCATGAGTGTGGCATATATTTTCCCACCATGATGCGGCTGTCCCAGAAAAATAGTGCGGAGCATATAGCACTTTTTCCTGGTCTATACACTGAGCGATGACCAATTTCCTTTCCATATCACGCAGCCAATCGTCTGCCTCCAGAGGTTTGTCTGTGTGAGAAAAGACCGTTGGATTGGTCTTCTGGAGCTCAGATAATTTTGAGCGGTGTTGATGCTGCCCTTGGTGATTCCCCATATTTATTAAGTGTTGCATCATTTCCTGGTGCTGCTGCTGGCTTTGTTCATACAGACGGCATACTTGTGAAAATGCTGAATCATTGCTCTGCTGACTTGTCTGTCCTTGGGTGAAATTATTTCCCATCTGTGCAAAGTTGTCCTCTGGCGGACTGGGCATAGAACGGGTCCAAGGACGATGCATTTTCTTTCTGGGGTATTTGTGTAACACCGATGAGAAAAGAAAATATATAAAGGAAGGAAATAAAATTTTAAAAGACTGAAAATAATTTCCCTCCCAAAAACGTAAGTGCATGGAAGTAACAGGTTATAACACACATGCAGATTTAATTATAAATGTATGAGATGCATGCTAAAAAAATGTTAGTACTGACCCTATTGCTAGCATTCGCGGCTAGGGCTTCCTACAGTCAGCCTGGCTCTGATACCAAGGTTTGTCAGGCCCGTTTCTGGTATAAATCATAGAATGGCCTCAAGTCATACCAGCCCCAAGGTCAACTGGTAGACTTCCTTGATATAGATAACCAGTACAAATATAATATTACACAGGGTTAAGTCAGAGTGCTCAACAAATTATTACAACTTGCCAATATACTACGGTGGTGGAATAAAATAGTGGTGTAGTGGTGGTACAACACTGGTACAATAAAATAAAGTCAAGCGTCAGCGAGAGGCTTGGCTATTTTATTGGTGTAGCGGAAACACAGCGGATGATACATGTGGTAGACTCCAAGATCACTGGTTGACTGACTGGGACACCTCTAAGCGTCGGGCTCGCTAGCGCAAACTTCTTCCACAAGCTCGTCCTCCTCCAGGTCTGGCCACATTAAAAGCCAGGGACAAGCCTGTGAGTACGTTGGAATGTACTCGCAAACATTATGAACGAAAGATATACCGTATGCATATGCTCATGCTGGATTAAATGATATGCTTATGCTGGTTGAAATTCAATTGGGCATGATAAATATTAGCATGTGCAGAGATATGAGAAAATAAAATATTAGTGACAAACAAAGAAAGTTAAAAGTGGATAATCGGGCGAGACAGGACCGCTCGAGAATCCAAAAGAAATGCCAAATGGGTGTCTAAAAGAGAATCGGGCGAGACAGGACCGCCCGAGAACTCAAGCGACGCCACAAGAGGTCTTGAAAAGAAATGCCAAACGGGTGTCTAAAAGAGAATCGGGCGAGACAGGACCGCCCGAGAACTCAAGCGACGCCACGAGAGGTCTTGAAAAGAAATGCCAAACGGGTGTCTAAAAGAGTATCGGGCGAGACAGGACCGCCCGAGAACTCAAGCGACGCCACGAGAGGTCTTGAAAAGAAATGCCAAACGGGTGTCTAAAAGAGAATCCGGCGAGACAGGACCGCCCGAGAACTCAAGCGACGCCATGAGAGGTCGTGAAAATAAAATCGAGTGTCCGGGGTAGTCTAGCCAACCCTTGAGACACTCAGGAAATAAAATAAGAGAAACGGGTTAGTCCACAATAATATGCATAGTAATACTATCATTAGCATTAATGATAACAAAAAAATTATGCATGATGTCATTAGGGTGATAATAATTTTCCTGCAAATTAATTCATGCTCAATTTAATTATTTCCTCCGAAGACCGACACCGGGACCGACACTTGACCCTGCCCAGCTAACGTCCTTGACCGTGGACACGGCTATTTGAATAGTTATAACTCTGCAGAGGGTGTACTCTTTACCCACAAGTAAGGGATTTCTTTAGCCAGCATCGAGACGCTGACTAATTCCCATTACGGCCTTTGGGTTGATAACACACCTAACCAGCACACACCAGATTAACTTTTCGGATGCCAGGAATGACCCAAAGCATCGTTCAAGAAAAACTCTAAGTCGGGGAGACTACAATCTCGAATAGCATGGGATCACAATATTTATATAGGCGCGCAAATAGGGGTGCTCCCCCCTCGGTCCTAGACCGGATAGACCCATGCCCCCTGACCTGATGACGGGAATTAGTCCATGGCCATGGAAACCCTCATCATGGCCCTTTATGTGGTGTGTACACAGACAGGGGTTAGCAACTTACTAAACTGTACTTCCCTCGCGGGAAGACCCGTGGCAGCACGGTGTTTAGCTAGGTGTGATGGAACAAGACTCGATCTAGGTCGACTCGGGAGGTGTTGTTATTATGACCGGTATATTCCACATATGTCACCGTGACACCACCGTGTCAAAAGGTGACCTGTGCCCACCGGCACGTCCAAGGCAGGAGTACACTCCTGGTTCTCACCATATCCACACGTTAGCAAGATACCATGATGCATGCAAGAAATCCACAGGGTGACATGACCATGCATGCATACACTATTACTACATATGCGGTGCAATATCAAACCGATGCAACCATGCATGCAATTCACCATATCCCAAGTTCAAAAATGCTTGCCTTGATCAAAGTAGTCAGGAAGAGATCCCTCGAAATTCCCGGCAAAGTTTCCCTCTTCTCTTTCTGAAAAATTCAAATTCAAATTCAAATCAAAAAAATTGCAACAGTACCAAAAGTTGTCTCAAAATATTTTTCAATAAATACTAAAAAAACTAGAGTGAAAAATAAGAATTTCAAAAAAAGAATCAACTCAATTAGAGTTGTGGTTTAAAAGTTATTAAACTTTTAAGACCAGGGGTTTTTCTGCAAAAATCCAGTCCCTGTGCGTTTAAAAAGAAAATGCTTCGGGCAGAAGTACGCTTTCCAGTGTAGAAGACATAAACAGAAGAATACGTCTTCGGCTTAAAATCAGAAAAAAAGAAAACGCTGACGGGTGGGGTCCACCCGTCAGGTTTGAATTTAAACGCGCTCGCACACGTGGACAGAAGGGAGGCGGCGATCACCGGTGACGATCACCGGGGTTTTGGAAGGCGGCGATGGTCGGAGCGTGTTCGGGGTGGAGTTCCGCGTCGGTGGGTGGCGGTGGTGGTCGCCGGCGAGCAGCAGAACGACGACAAGGTCGTCACCGGAGGACGGTGGTTTCGGGTGTGGTTGGATCTCGCCGGAGAGACGGGGAAACACCGAATTGAAGCGGGGAATCGATGGGAGGGAGCAAGAGATGACTACTGGTAGATTTTGGAGGGTGGAGATGGCCTAACGGCGACGGGAGCTTCTCGGGTGCCACGGTGTATCTGGTCGTCGGAGACGGGGAAGAAGGTCTCCCCAAGGTCGGGAGAGTGTACTGGAGCTCGATTCGGAGTGTGTGTGGGTGGTGCCTGAAGTGAACGGAGCTCGGGAGCTCCTATTTATAGGCGGCCGAGGATGGCCGAGGCTTGCAGGCGATGCCGGAGTTAATTCTGGCCGTCGAGTTGGTTAGGGTCGGTGGTCATGGGCGGCGCGGAGTTTATGAGGACGGTGGAGTGCTCTGGAAGCTCCATCGTGGACGAGCGTGACTTCTTCGACGTTATCCACGGCGAGGTCTCCGTGCGGGTGTGGCGGTGATGACCGACTCTGGCGACTGCCAGGCGGGGCCAGGGCGGTGTGGACGGTGTGCGAGGATGCGGAGGGAGGCGCCGCGTGGAGAGAGGTAGGCAGGAGAATAGCGGGGAGGAGTGAAGGCGGCGGGCGCCGTGTCGACCTGCTCGGCTGCCGCGGCCGAGGACAATGGCCCTTGCACCGGCCACCTCCTGTGCTGTCGGTGGCGGGCAGCTGACCAGGGGGTCCAGGGTGGCTCATTTTAGAGGAGAGGAGGCGTGAAGGAGAAGCAGAGGGGTTGGAGAGCAGTGCACGCGACGAGCTCCCCCTCTCTCCGAACCAAGTTCAGATAACTGAATTTTTCGACAGTGAACCGTGTGCACACCACATGTTTGATGAAATGACAGAGAGCTCTAGAGATTTTAGGAATTTGTGGGAATTTTTGTGGTGAGGTGTTGATGCATAAGAGAGAGTTTAGCAAAGTTTCAGAATTTTTGGAACAATTAAAAATAGGTTTTGGTCATGGAGTTTGAATCTGGACCAAATTTGAAATGGATGGAATTTGAAATTTTTGAACTGTGGAACCAAATGTTTTTGGTGATATGGGTTATAGGTACTGTCTAGTTGCTGGAGTAATTTTGGTGGGAGCAGAAGAATTATAGAAAATATGGTTGCTTTGTAAACCAAAGAAACTAGGATAAATATAAATTCCAACTTTGGTCCAGCGCGCTCCTCCTCCGCCGCCCGCCTCGCCACGCCACGCCACGCCTCGTCACGACGCGCGACGGGTTCCCGCGCGCTCCTCCTCCGCCGCCCGCCTCGCCACGCCACGCCACGCCTCGTCATGACGCGCCACGGGTTGCGGGATTGAGCCGAGCCGAGCTCACACCTATGCGCTTCTTTTTGCCGGTCAGGAACCGGAGAGTCTTTGACAGATGGGGCCACGATCTGAGACGTCAGATCGTGGGCTGTCCGACTTGGACATGGGTTCGGCCCACGTCTCTCCACACGGCTGCGCCTATATATGTGAGGCGCTGCCAACCCTAGCCGTCACGCGAAACAGATCGCATCTGCGTCCACGCCCACGTCGTTCCATTGCTGCTGCTGCCGCCGGCGACTTCATCCCGTTCACCGCGTACACGGTTGACGGGAGAGCAGTCCTCCGAAACCCCGACTCTCCGGATCCTGTACGGGAGAGGGGCGATTAGGTTTTTGGGGAGCGATTACGCGACTGCTCGCCACCAATCCACTGCTTCCCCTACGTCTTCGTCATCACCATGTCTCAGCCAACCGATGCCGACCGTCTCGCCACCGACAAGCTCGAGGCCGAGAAAAAGGCCGCCGAGGACGCCGCTGCTACCGCCGCCGCAGTGGCCTCTGCCTGGCCTACTGGAGGGTATAACTCGTTTATCCTGCTCCTGTTTATTTCTGTGTTAGCCGTACTAGCATTATGTGTAGATGTGTCTACTATTTGTGTAGTACGTGCATGTCTAGATCGTAATCAGTATGTCATTAATTCTTTCAATGCCATGTTCATGATTATTTCCTAGATTAAATTAATCGAAAAATTGCCTATTTTCTCAACAATCCAAAAACCTAATGTCTATAGGAATTTTTCGGCTAGTGGTTTTGCTGCTGCACTGAAACTGGAAAAGTTTACCGGTACGTACTTTAAGCGTTGGCAGAGCAAAACCACCTTATGGCTCACGGCTATGAACGTGTTCTGGGTCGTCGGTGTCCCTTCCACGGGAACGATTGCTCCCGAACAGGAGAAGGCGTTCAGGGAGGCCACCGTCGTATTCCTCGGAGCAGTTCTGAGCGTGATCGGAGATAAGCTGGATGACGCATATTTACATGTGCGGGTTGCCAAGGACTTGTGGGAGGCGCTCGAATCTAAATTCGGGGCCACCGATGCTGGGAGCGAGATGTATGTTATAGAGCAGTTCCACGATTACAAAATGGTCGAGAACCTTTCTGTATTTGAACAGGCTCATGAGATAATATGCATCGCTAAGGAGCTTGAGCTTCTGAAGTGCGATTTACCGGGCAAATTTGTCGCGGGTTGAATAATCGCTAAGCTCCCTAATTGCTGGAGGAATTTTGCTACCACTCTGAAACATCAGAGGCGTGAATTCTCTGTAGAGGATGTCAGCGGCCATCTGAGTGTTGAGCAGAACTCGAGAGCAAAAGAGTCGCATGGAAAAGGGGTCGAAGGAACTTCTGTGACCAATATGGTGCGTCAGAAGAACTTCAATTCCCACAAGCCCAAGGGAAAGAACGGTGTCCAACAAAATACCGACTTTAAGAATAAAGGTAAGAAGACCTTCAAGAAGAACCAGAAGGGAGATGACTGCTTTACTTGTGGTTCAGAAGAACATTGGGCCAACAACTGCCCAAACAAGTACAAGAAGCCAGGGCAGGACTCCATGTCTGCCAATATGACTGTGGGCAACAATGAAAGTGGTGCATCTGGGTACGGTAATTTATTTGCTGTATTTTCAGTTTGTCGATCCACCGATTGGTGGGTGGACACAGGTGCAGGTGTTCATGTGTGTGCTGACATTTCATTCTTTTCTTCTTACCAGGCCACAGGTCACGGGTCCGTATTGATGGGGAATGGCGCGAGTGCTTCTGTTCATGGTGTTGGCACGGTCGATCTGAAGTTTACTTTGGGAAGGATCGTGCAGCTGAAGAACGTGCAGCATGTCCCCGCCATCAAGAAGTACCTTGTTACTGGCTCCCTTCTGTGTAGAGAAGGGTTTAAGTTGGTCTTCGAGTCTAATAAAGTAGTTGTTACGAAATATGGACTATTTATTGGAAAGGGTTATGAGTGCGGAGGAATGTTCCGCCTTTCTCTCGCTGATTTATGTAATAAAGTCGTGAACAATATTCATTTGAGTGTTAATGTGTTGGGGAACGGAGCATGAATTTCAAAAATTTCCTACGCTCACGCAAGATCTATCCATGGAGATGCATCGCTACGAGAGGGGAGAGTGTGTCTACGTACCCTCGTAGAGCGTTAGCGGAAGCATCTCACAACGCGGTTGATGTAGTCGAACAATCCTTCGAGCTCCACCGATCGAGTACCGAACGTACGGCACCTCCGAGTTCTACACACGTGCAGCTCGGTGACGATCCTCGCCTTCTTGATCCAGCAAGACGTCGAGGAAGTAGATGAGTTCCGTCAGCACGACGGCGTGGCGACGGTGATGGTGAAGTGATTCCGGCAGGGCTTCGCCTAAGCTCTCCGAAAATATGACCGAGGTGGAAAACGGAGATCGGGGCACCGCACACGGCTATGGGACAATTGTGTGCTTTGGGGTGCCCCCCCTGCCCCCGTATATAAAGGATGAGAGGGAGGAGGCCGCCCCCCTAGGGCTGCGCCAAGTGTGGGGAGTCCTACTAGGACTCTCTAGTCCTAGTAGGATTCCACCTCCCATACGGAGTAGGAAAGGGGGAAGGGAGAGGGAAAGGAAAGAGGGGGCTGCGCCCCCTCCCCTAGTCCAATTCGGTTTGGGCAAGGGGGGGGCGTGCCTCCTCACGTGGCCTGCCTCTCCTTTTCCCGTATGGCCCAATAAGGCCCATTACTTCTCCCGGTGAATTCCCGTAACTCCCTGGTACTCCGAAAAATACCCGAATCACTCGGAACCTTTCCGACGTCCGAATATAGCCTTCCAGTATATGAATCTTTACCTCTCGACCATTTCGAGACTCCTCGTCATGTCCACGATCTCATCCGGGACTCCAAACAAACTTCGGTCACCAATCACATAACTCATATAATACTATATCGTCATCGAACCTTAAGTGTGCGGACCCTACGGGTTCGGGAATGATGTAGACATGACCGAGACGACTCTCCGGTCAATAACCAACAGCGGGACCTGGATGCTCATATTGGTTCCTACACATTTCACGAAGATCTTTATCGGTGAACCTCATATGTCAACATACGTTGTTCCCTTTGTCCGGCGGTATGTTACTTGCCCGAGATTCGATCGTCGGTATCCAATACCTAGTTCAATCTCGTTACCGGCAAGTCTCTTTACTGGTTCCGTAATACATCATCTTGCAACTAACTCTTTAGTCACGGTGCTTGCAAGGCTTCTATGATGTTGTATTACCGAGAGGGCCCAGAGATACCTCTCCGATAGTCGGAGTGACAAATCCCAATCTCGATCCATGCCAACTCAACAAACACTTTCGGAGATACCTGTAGTGCACCTTTATAATCACCCAGTAACGTTGTGACGTTTGATACACCCAAAGTATTCCTACGGTATCCGGGAGTTGCATGATCTCATGGTCAGAGGAACGTGTATTTGACATAGTGAAAGCAACAACAATAAACTGAACGATCATTTGCTATGCTAACGGTTGGGTCATGTCCATCACATCATTCTCCTAATGATGTGATCCCGTTATCAAATGACAACTCATGTCCATGGTCAGGAAACCTTGACCATCTTTTGATCAACGAGCTAGTCTAGTAGAGGCATACTGGGGACATAGTATTTGTCTATTATCCACACATGTATTTAGTTTCTGGTCAATACAATTCTAGCATGAATAATAAACCATTATCATGAACGGAGAAATATGATAATAAACACTTTATTAATTGCCTCTAGGGCATATTTCCAACAGTCTCCCACTTGCACTAGAGTCAATAATCTAGTTTACATCTCCATGTAATTAACATCCAATCAGTTCTAGGGCTGATCATGTTTTGCTTGTGATAGAGGTTTTAGTCAACGGGTCTGCAATATTCAGATCCGTGTGTTCTTGGCAAATCTCTATGTCATATGTAGATGCTGCTACCACACTCTGCTTGGAGCTACTCCAAAACCGACTGTCCCACTTTACGTATCCGGTCTGAGACTCATAGTCTTCCGGATCGGTGTTTAAAGCTTGCATCGACGTAACCCTTTACGACGAACTCTTTATCACCTCTATTCCCGAGAAATTCTTCCTTAGTCCTTTTCAGGTACTTCAGGATATTCTTGACCGCTGTCCAGTGATCTACTCCTGGATCACTTTGGTACCTTCCCACCAAGCTAATAGCGAGGCATACATCAGGTCTAGTACACAGCATGGCATACAAAATAGAGCCTATGGCTGAGGCATAGGGGATGACACTCATCTTCTCTTTGTCTTCTGTCGTGGTCGGGCTTTGAGTCTTACTCAATCTCAGACCTTGCAATACAGGCAAGAACCCTTTCTTTGACTGATCCATTTTGAACTCCTTCAAAATCTTGTCAAGGTATGTGCTTCGTGAAAGTCCTATGAGGCGTCTCAATCTATCTCTATAGATTTTGATGCCTAACATGTAAAACAACCTTTACCTAGATTTTCAAGTCTTACTCCACTTCACACCAGGCAAGAACTCATTTCTTTGACTTGATCCTATTTTGAACTTCTTCAAAAAACTCATCAAGATGTGTGAACTTTTATCAGGCGTTTTGATCTGTCTCCATAGATCTCGATGCCCAATCTGTGGATAACTCAAAAACAGGGTTTATTGAAAACCTCCTTTCAATTCTTTATGCTTTCCAGAAATTCTACATCATTTCCAATCAACAATATGTCATCCACATATACTATTAGAAATGCTATAGAGCTCCCACTCACTTTCTTGTAAATACAAGTTTCTCCATAAACTTGTATAAACCCAAACGCTTTGATCACTTCATCAAAGCGAGTATTCCAGCTCCGAGATGCTTGCACCAGTCCATAGATGGATCGCTGGAGCTTGCATATTTTGTTAGCGCCTTTAGGATCGACAAAACCTTCCGGCTGTATCATATACAATTCTTCCTTAAGGAATCCGTAAAGGAATGCCGTTTTGACGTCCATTTGCCAGATTTCATAATCATAAAACGCGGCAATTGCTAACATAATTCTGACAGACTTTAGCATCGCTACGGGTGAGAAAGTCTCATCGTAGTCAACTCCTTGAACTTGGTGATAACCTTTAGCAACAAGTCGAGCTTTATAGACGGTGATATTACCATCAGCATCCGTCTTCTTCTTAAAGATCCATTTATTTTCAATAGCTCGCCGTTCATCGGGCAAGTCTACCAAAGTCCACACTTTGTTCTCATACATGGATCCAATCTCGGATTTCATGGCCTCAAGCCATTTGTCGAAATCCGGGCTTGCCATCGCTTCTTCATAGTTCGAAGGTTCATCGTTGTCTAGCAACATGTCCTCCAAGACTGGATTTCCGTACCACTCTGGTGCGGAACGTGTCCTGGTTGACCTTCGAAGTTCAGTAACAACTTGATCTGAAGTTTCATGATCATCATCATTAACTTCTTCTCTGGTCTGTGTCGATGTCACAGAAATTTCTTTCTGTGGCGTACTACTATCCAGAGGAGGTACAATTACCTCATCAAGTTCTACTTTCCTCCCACTCACTTCTTTCGAGAGAAACTCCTTCTCTAGAAAGGATCCATTCTTTAGCAACGAAAACTTTGCCTTCGGATCTGTGGTAGAAGGTGTACCCAACGGTCTCTTTTGGGTATCCTATGAAGACGCACTTATCCGCTTTGGGTTCGAGCTTATCTGGCTGAAGCCTTTTGACATAAGCATCGCATCCCCAAACTTTCATAAACGACATCTTAGGTTTCTTGCAAACCACAGTTCATACGGTGTCATCTCAACGGATTTAGACGGTGCCCTTGTTTAAAGTGAATGCAGCTGTCTCTAATGCATAACCCCAAAATGATAGTGGCAAATCGGTAAGAGATATCATAGAACGCACCATATCCAATAGAGTACGATTACGACGTTCGGACACACCATCACGCTGTGGTGTTCCATGTGGCGTGAGCTGTGAAACAATTCCACATTGTCTTAAGTGATTTCCAAACTCGTAACTCAAATATTCTCCTCCACGATCAGATCGTAAGAACTTTATTTTCTTGTTACGATGGTTCTCTACTTCACTCTGAAATTCTTTGAACTTTTCAAATGTTTCAGATTTATGTTTCATCAAGTAGACATAACCATATCTACTCAAATCATCAGTGAATGTGAGAACATAACGATATCCACCGCGCGCCTCAACACTCATCGGACCGCATACATCGGTATGTATTATTTCCAATAAGTTGGTTGCTCGCTCCATTGTTCCGAAGAACGGAGTTTTAGTCATCTTGCCAATAAGGCACGGTTCACATGTCTCAAATGATTCATAATCAAGAGATTCCAAAAACCCATCTGCATGGAGTTTCTTCATGTGTTTAACACTGATATGACCTAAGCGGCAGTGCCACAAATATGTGGTACTATCATTATCTTTTGGCATTCGTGTTATGAACATATGTATTACTACGATCAAGATTCAATAAACCTTTCATTTTAAGTGCATGATCATCAATGATATTATCCAAATAGAATAACAATTATTCTCTGAAATTGAATAACCATCTTGCAATAAACACTATCAGATATAATGTTCATGCTTAACGCAAGCACCAAATAACAATTATTTAGGTTCATCACTAATCCTGAAGGTAGAGAGAGCGTGGCGATGGTGATCACATCAACCTTGGAGACACTTCCAATGCACATCGTCACCACGTTCTTAGCTAGCCCTCGTTTATTCCGAAGCTCCATGTTTTAAGTTGTAAGCAACTGAACAAGTATCAAATACCCAGGTGCTCCTACGAGTACTAGTAAGGTACATATCAATAACATGTATATCAAATATCTTTGTTGACATTGCCAGTCTTATTATCTGCCAGTTACTTTGGGGAAGTTCCGCTCCCTGTGACATTTCCCTTTGCAATGGGAGCACTAAGTCTCGGGTTTGGTTCAGCCTTGGGTTTCTTCGCGTGAGCGGCAACTATTTTACCGTTCTTCTTGAAGTTCCCTTTTCTTTCCCTTGCCCTTCTTGAAACTAGTGGTCTTATTAACCATCAACACTTGATGCTCCCTTTTTTTGATTTCTACATCCGCAGATTGTAGTATCGCGAATAGCTTAAGGATCTTCTATCCCTTGCATATTTATAGTTCATCACGAAGATCCAGTAGCTTAGTGATGGTGACTAGAGAACTCTATCAATCACCACTTTATTCGGAAGTCTAACTCCCACTTGATTCAAGTGTTTGAAGTACTCAGACATTCTGAGTACATGCTCACTAACGGAGTTGTTCTCCTCCATCTTGTAGCTATAGAACTTGTCGAAGGTGTCATACCTCTCGACCCGGGTGTGAGCTTGAAAATCAAATTTTCAGCTCTTGGAACATCTCATATGCTCCGTGTTGCTCAAAACATACTTGGAGCTCCGGTTCTAAGCAGTAAAGTATGGCACACTGAACTATCGAGTAGTCATCTTTTCTTGTCCGCCAGACATTCATAATGTCCTCAGATGAAGCCGTAGGGGTATTTCACTGAGCGGTGCATTAAGGACATAAGCCTTCTGTGCAGCAGTGAGGACAATCCTCAGATCACGGACCTAGTCCGCATAGTTGCTTTCATCAACTTTCAACTTCGTTTTCTCTAGGAACATAATAAAAATAGGGGAACTACAGCACGGTCTATTGATCTACAACATAAAATTGCAAAGATTATTTAGACTATGTTCATGATAATTGAAGTTCAATTAATCAAATTACTTAAGAACTCCCACTTAGATTAACATCCCTCAAGTTGTCTAAGTGTAACATGATCCATATCAACTAAACCACGTCCGATCATCACGTGAGGTGGATTAGTTATCAATGGTGAACATCTTTCATGTTGATCATATCTACTATATGACTCATATTCGTCCTTTCGGTCTCTTGTGTTCCGAGGCCATGTCTGTACATGCTAGGCTCGTCAAGTTTAACCCAAGTATTCTGCGTGTGTAAAACTGGCTTACACCCGTTGTATGCGAACGAAAGAATCCATCACACCCAATCATCACGTGGTGCTTAAAAGCGTCGAACCTTCGCAACTGTGCATACTAGGGGAGAACACTTATCTTGAAATTTAGTGAAGGGATCATCTTATAATGCTACCGTCGTCCTAAGCAAAATAAGATGCATAAAAGGATTAACATCACATGCAATTCAATATATGTGACATGATATGGCCATCATCGTCTTGTGCTTTTGATCTCCATCAGCCAAGCACCGTCATGATCTCCATCGTCACCGGATTGACACCATGATCTCCATCGTAGCGTCGTGACACCTTGATCTCCATCGCAGCGTCGTGGTCGTCTCGCCGGCTATTGCTACTACTACTACTGCTAACTCATAGCGGTAAAGAAAAGCAATTACATAGCGTTGGCATTGCATACAATAAAGAGACAACCATAAGGCTCCTGCCGGTTGCCTGATAACTTACAAAACATGATCATCTCATACAACAACTTATATCGCATCATGTCTTGACCATATCACATCACCAGCATACCCTGCAAAAACAAGTTAGATGTCCTCTACTTTGTTGTTGCAAGTTTTACGTGGCTGCTACGGGTTTGCAAGAACCGTTCTTACCTACGCAAAACCACAACGTGGTGTAGTGATTGCTTTTTGATCTTCTAAAAGAACCCTCTTCATTGAAACCGATTCAACTAAAATGAGAGAGACAGGCACCCGCCAGTCACCTTTATGCAACGAGTGCACTTAGCGGTGAAACCTGTCTCGCGTAAGCGTACGCGTAATGTCGGTCCGGGCCGCTTCATCTCACAATACCGCCGAATCAAGTAACAACTAGTAACGGCAAGCAATATGTATACACCCATGGCCACAACTCACTTGTGTTCTACTCGTGCAAAACACATCTACGCATAGACCTGGCTCGGATGCCACTTTTGGGGAACGGAGCATGAATTTCAAAAAATTCCTACGCTCACGCAAGATCTATCCATGGAGATGCATCACTACGAGAGGGGAGAGTGTGTCTACGTACCCTCGTAGAGCGTTAGCGGAAGCGTCTCACAACGCGGTTGATGTAGTCGAACAATCCTTCGAGCTCCACCGATCGAGTACCGAACGTACGGCACCTCCGAGTTCTACACACGTGCAACTCGGTGACGATCCTCGCCTTCTTGATCCAGCAAGATGTTGAGGAAGTAGATGAGTTCCGTTAGCACGACGGCGTGGCGACGGTGATGGTTAAGTGATTCCGGCAGGGCTTCGCCTAAGCTCTCCGAAAATATGACCGAGGTGGAAAACGAAGATCGGGGCACCGCACACGGCTATGGGACAATTGTGTGCTTTGGGGTGCCCCCCCTGCCCCCGTATATAAAGGATGAGAGGGAGGAGGCCGTCCCCCTAGGGCTGCGCCAAGTGTGGGGAGTCCTACTAGGACTCTCTAGTCCTAGTAGGATTCCACCTCCCATACGGAGTAGGAAAGGGGGAAGGGAGAGGGAAAGGAAGGAGGGGGCTGCGCCCCCTCCCCTAGTCCAATTCGGTTTGGGCAAGGGGGGGGGGGGGCGTGCCTCCTCACGTGGCCTGCCTCTCCTTTTCCCGTATGGCCCAATAAGGCCCATTACTTCTCCCGGTGAATTCCCGTAACTCCCTGGTACTCCGAAAAATACCCGAATCACTCGGAACCTTTCCGACGTCCGAATATAGCCTTCCAATATATGAATCTTTACCTCTCGACCATTTCGAGACTCCTCTTCATGTCCGCGATCTCATCCGGGACTCCGAACAAACTTCGGTCACCAATCACATAACTCATATAATACTATATCGTCATCGAACCTTAAGTGTGCGGACCCTACGGGTTCGGGAATGATGTAGACATGACCGAGACGACTCTCCGGTCAATAACCAACGGCGGGACCTGAATGCTCATATTGGTTCCTACACATTTCACGAAGATCTTTATCGGTGAACCTCATATGTCAACATATGTTGTTCCCTTTGTCCGGCGGTATGTTACTTGCCCGAGATTCGATCGTCGGTATCCAATACCTAGTTCAATCTCGTTACCGGCAAGTCTCTTTACTCGTTCCGTAATACATCATCTTGCAACTAACTCTTTAGTCACGGTGCTTGCAAGGCTTCTGTGATGTTGTATTACCGAGAGGGCCCAGAGATACCTCTCCGATAGTCGGAGTGACAAATCCCAATCTCGATCCATGCCAACTCAACAAACACTTTCGGAGATACCTGTAGTGCACCTTTATAATCACCCAGTAACGTTGTGACGTTTGATACACCCAAAGTATTCCTACGTTATCCGGGAGTTGCATGATCTCATGGTCAGAGGAACATGTATTTGACATAGTGAAAGCAACAACAATAAACTGAACGATCATTTGCTATGCTAACGGTTGGGTCATGTCCATCACATCATTCTCCTAATGATGTGATCCCGTTATCAAATGACAACTCATGTCCATGGTCAGGAAACCTTGACCATCTTTTGATCAACGAGCTAGTCTAGTAGAGGCATACTAGGGACATAGTATTTGTCTATTATCCACACATGTATTTAGTTTCCGGTCAATACAATTCTAGCATGAATAATAAACCATTATCATGAACGGAGAAATATGATAATAAACACTTTATTAATTGCCTCTAGGGCATATTTCCAACATAATGAATCTGAAGTTTGGCATTCACGTCTTTGTCACATTAGTTTTGGTGTTATGACGCGGCTAGCAAAACTGAATTTAATCCCAAGTTTCACTTTAGGCAAAGGTTCTAAGTGCCTTACGTGTGTGCAAGCTAAGCAACCTCGCAAGCCTCACAAGGCTGCGGAGGAGAGACACTTGGCGCCATTAGAACTCATACATTCTGATCTTTGTGAGATGAATGGTGTGTTGACTAAAGGTGGAAAGAAATACTTCATGACATTGATAGATGATTCCACTAGATACTGCTATGTGTATCTGTTAAATACTAAAGATGAGGCTCTACACTACTTTAAAATCTATAAGGCAGAAGTTGAGAATCAACTTGAAAAAAAAATTAAACGAGTCCGGTCAGATCATGGTGGAGAGTACTTCTCAAGTGAGTTTGATTCTTTTTGTGCGGAACAAGGTATTATTCATAAGAGGACGCCTCCCTATTCGCCCCAGTCAAACGGGGTTGCTGAGCGGAAAAACCGTACTCTAACTGATTTGGTTAATGCCATGTTAGATACATCGGGTTTATCCAAGGCATGGTGGGGGGAGGCTATATTGACGTCATGTCATGTCCTGAATAAAGTTCCGACAAAGGATAATGAGATCACTCCCTATGAGAAATGGGCGAAGAGAAGGACAACACTCTCATACTTGCGTACTTGGGGCTGTTTGGCGAAAGTCAATGTGCCGATCCCCAAAAAGCGTAAGCTTAGACCAAAGACCGTGGACTATGTTAATTTGGGCTACGCTAAGAATAGCGTTGGCTATAGATTTCTAGTAGTGAAATCTGAGGTACCTGACCAGAAGGTCGGTACAATTATGGAGTCTAAGGATGCTACATTCTTTGAGGATATTTTTCCGATGAGAGATATGCAAAGCACTTCTAGACAGGAATCTAAGGAGACTCCTGAACCTGCCATTCCGATGGAATATTATGAACAAACACATGATGAAAATCCTGAGGAGGATGACAAAGAAGCCCTTGGTAGGGGCAAGAGACAAAGGACTGTAAAGACCTTTGGTGATGATTTCCTCGTGTACCTCGTGGATGATACTCCCACTTCTATTTCAGAAGCTTATGCATCTCCAGAAGCTGACTACTAGAAGGATACGGTCCGTAGCGAGATGGATTCCATCATGGCTAACGGGACTTGGGAGATTACTGAACGTCCCTATGGTTGCAAACCATTGGGATGTAAGTGGGTGTTCAAAAAGAAGCTTAGGCCCGACGGTACGATTGAAAAGTACAAGGCTAGGCTTGTGGCCAAGGGCTATGCCTAGAAAGAAGAAGAAGATTTCTTCGATACTTATTCACCTGTGGCCAGACTGACCACCATTCGAGTATTACTCTCGTTGGCAGCCTCGCATGGTCTTCTCATCCACCAGATGGATGTTAAGACGGCTTTCCTGAACGGAGAGCTAAAGGAGGAAATCTACATGCAACAGCCTGATGGCTTTGTGATAGATGATCAGGAAGGAAAGGTGTGTAAGTTGTTGAAATCTTTATATGGTCTGAGACAAGCACCTAAGCAATGTCATGAGAAATTTAATGAAACTTTGACATCTGTTGGCTTGTTTGTTAATGAAGCTGACACATGTGTATACTATCACTATGGTGGGGGCGAAAGAGTTATACTGTGGTTGTATGTTGATGACATACTGTTATTTGGAACTAGCCTCAACGTGATTGAGGAAGTTAAGTCCTTTTTATCTCAGAACTTTGAGATGAAGGACCTTGGAGTGGCTGATGTTATCTTGAACATCAAGCTATTGAGAGATGATGAGGGTGGGATTACACTTCTGCAATCCCATTATGTTGAGAAGGTGTTGAGTCGTTTTAGATATTTGGACTGCAAACCATCACAGACACCATATGATCCTAGTGTGCTGATTCGAAAGTTCGAGGGCATACCTAAAGATCAATTGAGATACTCTCAAATTATTGGTTCACTCATGTATCTAGCGAGCGCAACGAGGCCTGACATCGCGTTTGCTGTGAGGAAACTGAGCCGGTTTGTTTCCAAACCGGGTGATGTACATTGGCATGCTATTGAAAGAGTTATGCGTTATCTGAAAGGTACTATGAGCTATCGACTTCACTATACCGGATACCCGTCGGTACTTGAAGGGTATAGTGATGCAAATTGCATCTCTGATGCTGATGAGATGAAGGCCACACCTGGGTATGTGTTTACTCTTGGAGGTGGTGCTGTTTCCTGGAAGTCTTGCAAGCAAACGATCTTAACGAGATCGACAATGGAAGCAGAATTAACAGCATTAGACACATCTGGTGGCGAAGCAGAATGGCTTCGAGATCTTTTCATGGACTTGCCAGTGGTTGCGAAGCCGGTTCCGGCCATCCTTATGAACTGTGACAATCAAACAGTTATTGTCAAGGTGAAGAGTTCAAAGGACAACATGAAGTCCAACAAACACATAAGAATGAGATTGAAAGCTGTCAGGAAATTAAGAAACTCCGGAGTGATAGCGTTGGATTATATCCAAACGGCTAAGAATCTGGCAGATCCCTTTACTAAAGGGCTATCACGTGTTGTGATAGATAGTGCATCGAGGGAGATGGGTATGAGACCCACATGAGTTGCCATGGTAGTAACCCAACCTATGTGATCGAAGATCCCGTGAAGTAGGACCTGGGAAAACAAGCCAGTGGTGAACTGGGGAGAGTAACTTTACTAACCCACTCCGTTGGAGATGCAATACTCTCGGAAACTGTATGGTAGGTTGACTACTGTCTTAATGTGTTCCAAGGCTTATATATATAAGCAAGATGCTGTCCTACAGAGCGATCTTTGGAGGAACACACCTATATGAGCCCGACTGCTGGTCACAGTATATGAGATTGGGGTGATCTCTAGCAAGCTCATGAATAGGCCAGGAGTGTGACTAATATGCTCCACCCGAGGGGTCAGCCTTCGGCAGTCTCGTACTATTAAGACATGTGGTGAAACTTCTTTACGCCAAACTGACAATTCAAGGCATAGTCCACTGCTCAGTTATGAAGGAGTGTAACTACTTGCTCTAGGTGAAGTTCAACCTTAACCGGTCTTCACTGAAATACTGGTATATCAAAACAGTGTTTGGAACAAAAGGACAAAATGGGCCCTTGAGATCTGGTGGGGAATTGTTGAAATATGAGTTGGGCCTTGGGCCCATCTAACAATTTCAGATTAATCTCTAAAGGCCCATGTGGGATTATATGGCACTAGGTGTGGTGGGAAGTATAGTCCCATACCGCTAGTGGAGAAGGAGTTGGACCTCCTTATAAGGGATTCTCTTCCACATGCTATTGGAGCTTGAGAAGAGAAGTGGTTCCCGCGCGCTCCTCCTCCGCCACCTGCCTCGTCACGCCACACCACGCCTCGTCACGACGCGCCGCGGGTTGCGGGATTGAGCCGAGCCGGGCTCACACCTATGCGCTTCTTTTTGCCGGTCAGGAACGGAGAGTCTTTGATAGATGGGGCCACGATCTGAGACGTCAGATTGTTGGCTGTCCGACTTGGATGTGGGTTCAGCCCACGTCTCTCCACATGGCTGCGCCTATATATGTGAAGCGCTGCCAACCCTAGCCGTCACGCGAAACAGATCAAATCTGCCTCCACGCCCACGTCGTTCCATTGCTGCTGCTGCCACCAGCGACTTCATCCCATTCACCGCGTACACGGTTGACGGGAGAGCATGCCTCCGAAACACCGTCTCTCCGGATCCTGTACGGGAGAGGGGCGATTAGGTTTTTGGGGAGCGATTACGCGACTGCTCGCCACCGATCCACTGCTTCCCCTATGTCTTCGTCATCACCATGTCTTAGCCAACTGATGCCGACCGTCTCGCCGCCGACAAGCTCGAGGCCGAGAAAAAGGCCGCCGAGGACGCCGCCGCTGCCGCCGCCGCCGCGGCCTCTGCCTGGCCTACTAGAGGGTATAACTCGTTTATCCCGCTCCTGTTTATTTCTGTGTTAGCCGTACTAGCATTATGTGTAGATGTGTCTACTGTTTGCGTAGTACGTGCATGTCTATATCGTAATCAGTATGTCATTAATTCTGTCAATGCCATGTTCATGATTATTTTCTGGATTAAATTAATCGAAAAATTGCCTATTTTCTCAACATGAATTACTTCTAGCTCTAGTATAAATGATGAAATAAAAGTTCCAGTCATGCAGAGTTGTTCAATGGTCTGAGAACCCGGAACCGATTGGAAAATGCAAAACCTATAAACTGCTAGTCTGTCGTGGGTATCAACCTTTGGGTTAGGGAACCAACAGGGGATTTTGAGAAGGTCAGATGCATCACATGACTAAATTACTTCTATCTCTGGTATAAATGATGAAATAAAAGTTCCAGTCATGCAGATTTTTTCAATGGTCTGAGAACCCGAAACCGATTGGAAAATGCAAAACCTATAAACTGCTAGTCTGTCATGGGTATCAGCCTCTGGGTTAAGGAACCAACAGGGGATTTTGAGAAGGTCAGATGCATCACGTGACTGAATTACTTCTATCTCTGGTATAAATGATGAAATAAAAGTTCTAGTCATGCAGAGTTGTTCAATGGTCCGAGACCCCGAAACCGATTGGAAATGCAAAACCTGTAAACTGCTAGTCTTTCGTGGGTATCAGCCTCTGGGTTAAGGGAACGACAGGGGATTCTTCGTCTTGATGGGCACGAATTGCACTTGATTCACTATCATCGCCTTCCTCTGATGCCATGAGATTCACGGTGTCTCTGTCCCGGGGGTAAGTGCAGTACAAGAGGCCATAGGTCAAAGAGCAGATGGCCATGGGCACCGCCAGCTCCACGTACATCGCCTTGGCCAACACAGCCGCGTTCTCTCTATCCATGTCGACGCTCGACTCGGAAGACACCGGCTTATACCCAAACATGCGCTCTGCCAGAATGCCCACCACCAGCGGCGTGAACGAGGCGAACACCGACTCGAAGCACTAGTCCAGCGCGTACACCGTAGTCATCACCTTCGTCGGCACGATCTCCGCGAAGATCGGGCTACAAATAAGACATTAATTTGGAGTCTGAGCAATGCAATGTAGTTGTAAGATGTTTGAGCTGCAAATAAGATTGTGACTACCGAGAGAATGCACTAGTGAATAGATGGGAATGGCTACCCCTATGCTTGCCTTATATAGGGAAAGAGAGCTAGAGTTTACAGGGTGCCTAACCGATCTCACGCCGAGGTCATCTTGGCTTGCATGCCTAACTCTGAGCTGCCCCCCAGACTGCCTCCTGGAGGTGGGCCAACATCAGGCCATAAACATTGAAGGTGGCACAACACAATAAGATTGTATCACTTTTCCTGCTGACGTCATTATTTTTGCCATCCAACCATGAATCTTGCTCCATAGTCTGTCCTTCAGATATTTAAATGCTCCATTTTTTGATACTAGGAAAACGGCCTGTGCGTTGCAACGGGATAAAAATTCTGTCAAAAGCTGCACCGTGCCTTTGTTCCAGAAAATTGTCTCACGGGCCTTTTAATCCCGGACGGAGGTAGTATTTGGGAGAATTGATCAAACTACAATGGTAGCAAACAGGCCCATGGTCGCAACGGTAGAAAAAATATTCAGTTTTTTTGAGAGTTGTATGTGCATCAACACTTCGGTTCTAGTTTCCACACATATCATGTTATTACTTGCTTTGCCCGTTATTTATTGTTAGGCCGCAAGTAATTCAATATGCTACTGCATGTTAATCTAAGGGCGCTACCAATTATTATTGCATGCACATCAGAATGTAAATCCGGTGCCAGTGAGATACACCTCTGTCGATTCTGCTCTGGTTTGGCCAGTATCTTCCCTCCCTCCTTGTTGTGGAGTGCACCAGATTTGATTTATATTCTAATAATCCTCCCTGCCCCTTGTTATTTGCGGCCGTCGATGGGTGGTTCGTTTGGTCAGCGCGGTCGACGCGTGTGAAGTCTAGTGGCTTCGTGTGACATCCCGAGCAGTTCTTAGCGACGCGTGCACATACTTTCTGGTGTGCTTACTTTGTAAAAGCCTGGATGTATCTACATCTCATTTTCAGTTTACTTACACAAACAGCGCAGTCCGAGCCTCCCAGATCCCACGCGCCCGAGCGGCGAGCACCTCCATGCCCGAACTCCTCCTTGCGCACTCGACAAGTGATGACCCATAAGTACAGAGGATAAATCGTACTCATTTCAATAATTAAGAGTGTCAAACCCAACGAGGAGCAGAAGGAAATGATAATCGGTTTTCAGGAAGATGTTTTCTACAAGTACTGAAAGTAGCGGTAACAGATATTTTTGTAGCAAGATAATTCGTAACGAGTAACAAGTAACAATAGTAACAAAAGTGCAGCAAGGTGGGCCAATCCTTTTTATAGCAAAAGACAAGCCGGAACGATCTCTTATATAAAACAAAGCGTTCTCGAGGACATATGTGAATTCTCGTCTAGTCACTTTCATCATGATTATTTGATTCGCGTTCACTATTTTGATAATTTGATATGTGAGTGGACCGGTGGTAGGGTGCTGTTCTTACTTGAACAAGCAACCCTCTTATGATTATCCCTCTCGCAAGCATTCGCAACTACAAAAGAAAAGTTAAAATAAATCAAACCATAGCATGAAACATATGAATCAAAAACAGCCCCTTACGGAATAACACATAAACTAGGGTTTAATCTTCTGTCACTCTAGCAACCCATCATCTACTTATTACTCCACAATGCCTTCTCTTAGGCCCAAATATGATGAAGTGTCATGTAGTCGACGTTCACACGACAGCACTAAAGAAAGCAATAACATACATATCATCAAAATATCGAACGAATACCAAATTCACATGATTACTTATAACGAGACTTCTCCCATGTCCTTAAGAACAAACATAATTACTCACAAATCATATTCATATTAAAGATCAAAGGGGTATTGAATATCATTAAGAATCTGAACATATAATTTTCCACCAAATAAACCAACTAGTATCAACTACAAGATATAATCAACACTACTAGCAACCCACAGGTACCAATCTGAGGTTTTGAGACAAAGATTGAATACAAGAGATGAATTAGGATTTGAGATGAGATGGTGGTGGTGAAGATGTTGATGAAGATTGGTCCTCCCACGATGACATGATCGTTGGTGATGTCGATGACTTCGATTTTCCCCTCCCGGAGGGAAGTATCCTCGGCGGAATCGCTCCGCCGGAGGGCAAAAGTGCTCCTGCCAAAGTTCCTCCTCGAGACGGCGGTGCTTCGTCCCGAAATTCCTCCTCTTACTTTTTTTTAGGGCAAATGGCTTCGTATAGCAGAAGGAGGGAGCCAGAGGCCAGCTGTGGGCCCCACAAGGCATCAGGGCACGCCCCGGGGAGGCTATTGCCTTGTGGGCAACTGGTGGGTCCCCTCTGCTCTTTCTTTTCTCTACTATTTTTTTACATATTCAATAAAAAATCCTCATGAAATTTCAGATCATTTGGAGCTCTGTAGAATAGGTATCTCTGCCATAGCTATTTCAGGTCCAGAATTCCAGCTGCCGGTATTCTCCCTCTTCATATAAATCTTGCAAATTAAGAGAGAAAAGACATAAGAATTGCATCATAAAGTGAAATAATGATCAAATACATTATAAATAACAGTAGGAAATCATGATGAAAATTGGACGTATCAACTCCCCCAAGCTTAGACCTCGCTTGTCCTCAAGAGAAGGGCCAAAATCGATAATCATGTCCATATGTTTAGAGAGAGAGGTGTCGATAAAACGAAATACGGACAAGAGAGCATCATGATCAATTCTATTGCAGCAATATATTATCATAATACTTCTCATGAACAAGTAATAATTCATTACAACATCGAAGTATATAGCATAAACTTTCTTGAAAATTAACAAATTATGTTCTTAGTCAATGAAATAATCACAATTCATCATATTTTCAGGAAGAGTTTATGTAAGAGCTTTTGTTTTAGCAAGTCCACATACTCAAGTATCATTTATTCTTCTATGATTGCTGACACTCACTGCATATTTATGGGGTGAAAGCTTCAATCAGACACATAGGAAGATGGGGGTTTATAGTTTCACCTCCCAACCAATTCACCTCAAGGGTAAAGTCAACAATAATAACTCATGATTACTTACATCCAACTGGATATATATGCGTAGATCTTTTCCCACCACATGATGCTTGGAAAGAGAAAAATAAAAACGGAATAGAGAGGAACACTATTGACTCTTGCATAAAAGTAAATACAGAAAAGTAAAAGATAGGCCCTTCGCAGAGGGAAGCAGAGGTTGTCATGCACTTTTTATTTTTGAATGTGCAAACTCTTAATGCAAAGGAACGTCACTTTACATTGCCCCTTGTGATAGCAAACTTTATTATGCAGACTATCGCTTTTATTTATTCACCATCACAAGTTCGTACAAAGCTTATTTTCCTTTACAATAAAAGTTCTTACATATTTAGGGAGTAATCTTTTATTGCTTTATGCATCGATGACAACTTACTTGAAGGATCTTATTCAATCCATAGGTAGATATAGTGGACTCTCATGACATGAAACTGGGTTCAAGGGTTTTGGATGCACAAGAAGTATTTCTACTTAGTGCGGATTTTTTGGCTAGCAAAAGATAGTGATCAAGCACCACATGTTAGAGGATCTACGAGAATATAACTTCTATGTGAATATAAACAAACTTTACTCAATACGTTGTCTTCCTTGTCCAACGCCAACTCTTTGACATAAAATATTTAATGGGGGCTCACAATCATAAAAGATGTCTAAGAAGTATATTTTTATGTGAATCCTCTCTTCCTTTATTACTTTTTCATGAATTGCATCAATGACCAATGCTATGTTTGTTAACTTTCAATAAATTTTATCAACTATACTTTTCTTTATGTAACGTCATTACTCCCAAAGGGATTAGCATATGATCTTTTCATTCTTTCAATGCTAAGTGTCATGCGTACGACCATCTATGGGGCCATCTAGCCCCTTTGCGGTTCGACTAGGGAGATCGACGAGCACAAAGAGGAGAACCAGCAGAAATGCAAGGAGTTTACCCAGGTTCAGGCCATCGTGAGGTGTAAAACCCTACTCCTGCTTTGATGTATTGGATGTATTGGATGAGTATGAACACAAGTACAAGGAGCGCTTCCCCTGCAAGGTGCGGAAAGAGCAGCTACGCATGCAAGTTGTGCAAAGGATCGATCCCTGTAAATGTTGCCCTGGCCCTCCTTTTATAACTCAAGGGGTCACCACAGTGGCAAAACAGTCATTACAGTTTGATTAGATAGCAAACAGTGCTATCATACCTAACTCTGCCAGTTTAGGACAAAAGCAATAAATGCTCCGTTAGGTGTCATGTGGAGAAGGAGCCCCGGCAAGGATTCTGCACCGCACGCCCAGCTACCTCCTATTATCTTGACACGCCTTCTGGACGGGTGTCATTAAAGGCAAATCTCCTTCCAGCGCGCTGACACATGCCCGACAAATCTCACCTAACTGCATGCGGGCTTGACACCTCATCGATTAGTGACTAGCTGCTCGATGAGGTGGAGCGCTAACAGCTAGCGAGAGCTTGCCGGCACAGAGCTTGCCAGGCCTTCACCTTCCCAGCTCGGCCTTGCCGGCAAAGGTTATCTTTGGTGTAGAACTTGATGCTTCGTCTTGATCTCCCCCCTAGTAGCCTCTGCAGCTGGGTCTTGAATCTTGTTATTGGTTCTGGACTCGGCTTGAATTATTCTCCAGCAAGCGCCGGCGGGAAGGCTACTACTGCCTGTGCATAAGTCAGGGGTATTAAGGACCCATTTCTTAATGCACCGACAGGAGCCCCCGGGCCTGGGCCATACGCGCATGCCAAGCGTCGTTGGGCTAGGCCCAAAACAATGCATAGGCACGCATGGCAGAGAATAACTGCCGGGTCTGTCATAATTTTCACTTTTACTGCTCTTTCCGCCACGCGTTTTACATGCGAGGCGAGGGATTGGCGAAGCGGGGCGGTCGCTGGAGTAGTGCGCTTGATAATGTACAGTCACTTCGAACAGTGAAGAGCCAGCCCCCGTGCCTTCCCCATAAAGAGAGGGCTACGGAGGGCGCTGCTCATCCATCTCTTCCCATTCCATTCTGCCAATCATCATCGCTCTCTTCCTTCGTCTTCCTCCCTTTGCTGTTCTCTCTAAAGATCCACCGTTGCGATGGTGAGAGGTAGAGCCCGAGCACGAGCGTCTGCCGCCTCCGTGAGGTCGTCTGCGCGAGGCTGGGTGAGCGCCCTTGCCATGCCTGTGGAGGCCGGCTCCAGATTCCGTGGGGGAAGGGCCACAAATCATGGTCGTGGAGGGCGCGGACTCCGGGGCCGATGTGGCCACGCCGGATTATTCGCGCTTCCTCCCCCAGCAGAAGCTCACTCGGTGGAAGCGGCGCACGAGTTCGTCATGGCGATGCATCACCAGCCACACAGCTGGTTGTGGCTTCCAAAGTCTTTCACAAAGACAATGGAAGGCGACGAGCCCCCAGGCCTCTGGCTGCTAGCAGATGGGTGCTGCAACGGCCCTGCCTGGGTGGCCACGGAAATCTCCCCCAACGGCTTCATTTATTTGTGGTCGGGGTGGAAGTCGTTCGCCCGCTCCCGTGGGCTAGGACGAGGGCATCTTCTCCACTTCAGATTTGATGGTTCTTCCACGCTCTTCATGAAGTTCTTCGGAGCTTCCGGTGGGCGCTTGCAGTGCTGTGCAGAAAGCGAAAGCAGCAGCGACGCCAGCTCCTCCAGCGAGACCGAGGATGACGACGACGGTTCTCCAAGCATCAAGAATGAAGATGACGACTCCGACTCCAGCTAGACACCGGCAGCACCATCATCTGGCCTTCTGGGAATGAGTCGTGCTTTACCTAGGCGCTCCTTTTGCCCCTGTAACGGAATCGATGTATCTCGTTTACGACGCGTTTGAATGAAATGCATGTTGATTCCATTGCGTTTAAAAATGTGCAATTTTTCCTTGTATGTCTTTGTTTTTGCATGATGTGCCCCCTACGCTTTTTGGAAACTTGCCAGTGCGCACTTTTGCCGTGAGCGCTTTGAGGAACAGGTCCTTAGCGGCTTGCTGGAAGCGTCGCCTCTGGCAAGGTAACTTGACGGTCACAATGCAGCTGCAAATATTGCCGAGCGGACTCAAGGTAAGATAAGAGCGCAATCTGATCGCGACAAGGTTCCTTCGCGTGTAGATTTTTCATACAAACACAAAATCGTTCAAGGAAAATTGCAAATGTAACAAGGAATTTGTTTCAAAGTTTTTTGACTTAGCTTTTCCTTGTACTGTCTTTCTTGTCGCACAAAATGATCACTTGAACGTCATTCAATGGTATCCCCATCATCACTCCCCTGGGAAACTTGCACGCGAGGAATCCTTCTGTCCTTTGAGAAAAAGAAAGAAGAGAAAAGAGTGGTTTGGAAACCTTGACGATTCATCAGTCATTTCATACAAATCAAAGTGTAATCACAACATCACATGCATTTATACATAAATGAATATGTACAAAAAGTTGCGAAACACTTAGCTTTATTTTAGTTATGCACAGGGTCTGCGCCTGGCTTTGTACAAAGGGTTACAAGTCTTGACGACAAAGCTTTTACAAAAGGGGTTGCCGGGAATAAGGCCCGGCAATTGCGCCTTATGGGTAGAACTTGCAAAGATGCTCAATATTCCATGAGTTCTGCACTTGAACGCCATCTTTGGTCTCCAAACGGACTGCGCCAGGTCTGGTGACTCGCGCTACCCGATAAGGGCCTTCCCACTTTGGCGTCAACTTGTTTGATTTCTTGGCGGACTAAATGCGCCGAAGAACAAGGTCGCCTTCCTCAAGACTTCGGGCATGCACTTTGCGGCTGTGATAGCGGCACAAGGCTTGCTGGTAGCGTGCAGCTCGCACAGCCACCCGAAGACGATCTTTCTCAAGGAGCGTTGCGTCATCTTGCCGCAGCTGCTCTTGCTCTGCCTCATGGTAAGCGAGCACTCGAGGTGACCCGTATATGAGTTCCGTGGGGAGCACCGCTTCTGCACCATAGACTAGGGAGAAGGGTGTTTGTCCGGTAGCTCGATTTGGTGTCGTTCTAAGTGACCAAAGAACTGCCGGCAACTCATCAATCTAGCGTCTTCCACACTTATGCATCCTGTCAAAAGTTCTTGTCTTGAGACCACGCAACACTTCAGCATTCATCAGTTCTGCCTGTCCGTTGCTTCTCGGGTGAGCGACAAAGGCAAAACAAGTCTTGCTTCCAAGGTCTTGGATGAACTGCATGAAGGTGCAACTCGTGAACTGGATGCCGTTGTCAGTGATGATTCTGTTAGGAACCCCGAAATGGCAAACTAGTCATTTGAAGAACTTGATGGCTGACTGTGTTGTCACCTTCCTCACTGGCTCCAACTTCAGGCCACTTTGTGAACTTGTCGATGGCGACGTACAAGAACTCAAAGCCCCCGGTAGAACGGGGGAAGGGGCCCAAAATATCAAGCCCCCAGACCAAAAAAGGCCAGAAGAGAGGGATTGTTTGAAGAGCTTGAGCTGGTTGATGTATGTTCTTCGAATGGAACTGGCATGCTTCACACTTGGTTACTAGGTCAGTTGCATCCTGGAGGGCAGTGGGCCAATAGAAGCCTTGCCGGAAAGCTTTGCCGACAAGCGCTCTTGTTCCTATAAGAGAGCCACATATGCCTCCATGTATCTCTGCCAACAACTTTAGTCCATCTTCCCGGCAAATGCACTTCAATTTCACACCGTTTGGTCTCTTTTTGTGCAGAATGTTGTCCACAAACTGATACATACTTGATTGACGGGTTACTTTCTCAGCTTCTTCTTGCTCATCGGGAAGTTCTCCTGTTTGAAGGAAATGAACTATGTGTTGTGCCCATGCCGGAGCCTGCGGCTCGACGACAAGGATTAAAGGCATCTCTTCGACCGTGGGAGCGCTTGCCTCAGGGGCAAGAACCTGAGGCTCTGCGCGAGGCTGCTGCTCGCCGACAGTCGTGTCGTTGTTCCCGTCAACTTCCTTGCCGGCAGCTTCTGGGAGCTCTGCCAGAAAATACTTGCCGGTGTTCAACTTTCTTCTTTTACTGGCCTGCGTTGATAGAGTGACTGATGGTTGATTCAAATGGAGCACAAAAGTTCCCGATTCCATAGGAAGCTTTTGAGTGGCACACTTTGACAGATGATCAGCAATGCTGTTTTCCGCACGAGGAATGTGTTCTGTTTGCAATCCGTCAAAATGTTCTTCCAATTTCCTCACTTCTTCCACATACGCTTCCATCAACGGGCTCTGGTAATCTTTGTTCACTTGCTTCACAACAAGCTGCGAGTCTCCACGGATGATCAACTTTCTGATTCCTAAATCCACCGCGATCCTGAGAGCGGCAAGGAGTCCTTCATACTCAGCAGTATTGTTCGTTGCTTTCTCCCTGGGAAAGTGCATTTGAATTACAAACTTGAGGTGCTCTCCGGTGGGTGCGACAAGCAGCACTCCAGCATCGGCGCCTTGAAGCGAGAAGGCACCGTCAAAGTACATGATCCATTCTTTGGCTGTCTCTTTGCCGGGGAGAGCTGTTTCTTGAATTTCCTCGTCTTGCATTGGCGCCCATTCTGCAATGAACTCCGCCAAGGCCCTGCTCTGAATAGTTGATGTGCTTTCAAACTTGAGTGCAAAGCTTGACAGTTCCAACGCCCACTCCACTATCCTGCCAGTTGCATCTGGATTCCTCAAAATACAATGCAACGGAAAGCGAGTGACGACAGTGATCTCATGTGCTTGCAAGTAGTGGCGCAGCTTTCTCGGGACCATGAGAAGACCTAAAAGCAACTTCTACACACCAGAATATCTTGACCTAGCCCCCTGCAAGAGGGAACTAACAAAATATATCGGCCGCTGCACCACCTTCTTTTTTGGCACCACTTGTTGATTAGCTTCACTTGCTTGCGCTATTTCTGATTTATCGGCACCACACCTTGCCGGAGAAGATTCCGGCTTGTCGCTGGACGGGCTTGCCGCAGCTGCTTCTACGTCATCAACTTCCATCTGCGCCACTAATGCAGCACTGACCACTTGATTTGTTGCCGCCAGATATAGCAGCAACGGCTGTTATGGTTTAGGCGCAACTAGCGTTGGCGTAGAAGAGAGGTATCTTTTCAAATCTTGCAGTGCGGCCTCCGCTTCCGGAGTCCATTTCATTGGACCTGCCTTTTTCAAGATCTTGAAAAACGGCAAGGCGCGCTCAGCAGATTTTGAAATGAACCTACTTAAGGCAGCAACACAGCTGGCAAGACGCCGCACATCCTTGATGCTCTTTGGTGCTTGAATCTGCTCAATTGCTTTGATCTTGTCGGGATTTGCTTTGATTCCACACTAAGATACAAAGAACCCGAGAAGTTTACCGGATGGAACACCAAACACACACTTCTTAGGGTTGAGCTTCAAATTGATCCTGCGCAAGTTTGCAAATGTTTCTTCTAAATCTTGAATGAGGGTTGATTTGTCCTTGGTTTTGATCACTATATCATCCATATATGCTTCCACATTCCTGTGCAGCTGGGGCTCAAAACCAATCTGGACTGCTCTTGTAAATGTTGAACCAGCACTCTTTAATCCGAAAGGCATACGCACAAAGCAGTACGTGCCACATGGAGTAATGAATGCGGTTTTCTCCTCATCCTCCTTGGCCATGAATATCTGATGGTACCCAGAATATGCATCAAGGAATGAGAGTAAATCACAGCCGGCAGTAGAGTCTACAATTTGGTCAATGCGCGGCAAGGGGACAGGATCCTTTGGACATGCTTTGTTAATATCAGTGTAGTCGATACAAAGTCTCCACTTTCCATTTGCTTTACGCACTACAACTGGATTTGCTAACCAAGTTGGATGCAGTACACCTCTAACTAAGCCTGCTGCTTCAAGTTTCTTGATTTCCTCGGCAATGAACTGTTGCCGCTCCAAAGCCCGCTTCCTAATTTTCTGCTTGACGGGCCGAGCATGAGGACAGACTGCAAGGTGGTGCTCAATTACCTCCCTGGGAACACCAGGGATGTCTCACGGTTGCCACGCAAACACATTGACATTCGCCCGCAGGAAGGCAATGAGCGCGCTTTCCTATTTGCTGTCAAGTGAGGCACTGATGGTGAAGGTACCGCCAGTGCCATCCTCCTTCGCCGACACCTTCTTCATTGCTGGTGGAGTGGCCTTGGATTTTTTCCCGGTACAGCACTCCAGCAAGTCTTCAACAGGTGCGCAGCATTCCGAAGAGGTGCGCTTCCCGGAATTCTTGTCAAAGGTCTTGCCGGACTTCTTGCTCTTCTTCTCTTTGGCGGGAGCTGGCGCCTTGGCGGCCTCTGCTGCAACCGCATCTCTATAGAGCTTATCGACGCAAATAACTGCATCTTTCTTGTCGGAATTGATGGAAATGACACCCATCGGCCCTGGCATCTTCAACGTGTTGTAGGCATAGTGGGATGCTGCCATAAACTTAGCCAAAGCTGGGCGGCCAAGAATTCCATTATACGGCAAGGGGATCTTGACAACATCAAACACAATCTTCTCTGTTCTATAGTTCAATTCCCCGCCAAACGTTACCGGCAATGTGATCTTTCCCTTGGGTTGGCTCCTTCCCGGATTCACTCCTTGAAAAGTGCCTGTTTTCTCGAGTTCCTCGTCGGGAATCTGCAGCCTCTTGATTACTTCTGGAGAAATCAAATTTAGGCCGGCCAACCGTCAACTAACATTTTCGTGACCTGGAGGTTGCAAATTGTCGGTGAAACCAACAACGGCAAACACGCGACCGCAGTTGTGCGATCAGGGTGATCCTCGGCATCGAAAATGATAGGCGTGTGTGACCATTTGAGTGGCTTCTGGGCACCCATTGCCGGTTCTACCGCATTGACCTCATGTGCCCACTGCTTGAGTTGGTGGTGAGAAGAGTGCAAAGATGCGCCTCCGTCAATGCACATGGCCTCAGTTGCCTTCTGGAATTCCAGTTCGCTGCACTCTCCATCGTCCTCTTCCTCTTCACTTCCATCATCTTCCTCTTTCTTTTCGCGGCCTCTAGCAGGCTTCTCTTTTTGCTACTTGGCCTTGCCACGGCGACCTCCTCGACCACCACGGTTTTTCTTGCCAGAACTGCCAGCACCACCCTGGCCCTTCTCCTTGTCGCGTTTTTCATATTCAGCTTTCTGCTTCTCCGCAAGGTTCTCGACTTGTTGGCACTCTTGGAGATCATGGCCCTTGGTGCGGTGAATCTTGCAGTGTGGCCCATCAGATTTGCCGGCCTTCTCATTTGCCGCCGCCTCCTGACAAGCGACGCATACAGCAGCCTCCTTGCGGGAGTCTTCCGTTTTGGCTTTCTTGGTGGTGTTGGAGTTGCCGGACCCTTCGATAGCCATCACAGTTTTGTCTTTGCGCTTCCTGTTGCGCTTTCGGCCTTTCTTCTTCGGGGTGGAAGCATCTTCGTCCTCGGAGTCCACCTCGGCACTAGCGTCCTCCCCGGGAAGTCTCCTTCCTTCCTCAGCATGCGCACACTTATCCGCCAACATGTAGAGCTCGTTGATAGTCTTCCGCAGCTTGACGTTCATCTTCTCCCGCATCCTTCGATTGCGCACGTTTGTGTGGAAGGCGGCAATCACGGTCGCGGGGTGCACATCTGGGATATTGCGGTGCACGCGGCTGAATCTCTGGATGTACTTGCGCAAAGTTTCACTATCTCTTTGTGGGATCACTTGTAGATCGCTGGGTTGTCCAGCGGCGTTGTGGCCTCCGGTAAAGGCACCAACAAACTCATTGCAGAGATCTGACCATGAAGAAATGGAGTTCTTCAGCAAGTTCATCAGCCTAGATCTCACGTTGGGCTTCAGCACCGACGGAAAGTAGTTGGCGAGAATCTTCTCGTCTCTTCCCCCGGCAGCTTGCACGGCAATCGTGTAGATGCCTAGAAACTCTGCCGGGTTCAGCTTGCCGTCGTACTTTTCTGGTACTTCCGGCTTGAAGGCCCGGACGGACGGCCAGCGGACTTGCCGCAGCTCACGAGTGAAGGCTGGACATCCAACCACGTAAGGCAGATATCCACCAACCTCGGGCGCAGGCTCATCAACGACTAGGTCGTTGCACGCGTCGGATTGACGGCGCACCTCCCAGTGCCATTGAATGGTGGTGCGGGCATCCTCTACCCACCTGTCTTGCAGCACTTGCCGCTGATCTTGCCGTGCCCGTGGATCTGAAGAGGCCATCGACATCTCGTCGGGCTCTACAGTTCGCTAGGTTTGTCGTGGCTGCTGGCATTGCTGCTGTTGAAGTTGTTGCCGCGGAGGTGACTGCACCGTTGGTGCAGCACCTTCAACACGGCCACCAGTTGGAGCTACAGGTGCCGTTTGCGGAAGCCGAGATGGCTCTGCTTGCCGTGACCTGCTCGTCTCGGCAAATCCAATCAGGCTCTGGATGGTGGATCTCGACTCATCCATCTTTTCTGCTGCCGGAGGAAAGTTCAGCAGCATCTGGGCTCGCGCCATCGCCTCTGCTGCTGTGGCTGGCATGGCCGGAAGCGAAGACCGCGACGTCGCTCTACTCCTGGTAGAGCCAGCAGGTGCGCCATTGAGATCTTGCTGCCGTTGCACATGGTCAGCAACGGGCTGTCATGGTGGAGGTGGAGCCTGAGGATCTGGAACTTGATCGACAGGAGTTTTGCCATGTGGTCGCCGCCATCTTGAGTCATCGACGCCGCTCGGAGTTGCGCTGCGCCCATTGTGTGAGGGGCACGGCGTCTGTCCTGACGCGGCATCTCTAGACGCCGCTGCGGCGGGATCTTGGCTCGTGCCGGCCCGGGCATTGTTGCTCCGGTGGCTGCGCTCGTCGACGCGGCGAGGAGGAAGAAGATGTCCATCCGCTCCGCCCACACCATCGCGGCTTTGCTCGCCAGAGGGTCGAGGAGGTTGACCGCCTCCAGCGCCTCCACCTCTTGCTCTGACCACGGCGGGCACAGCGACCGCGCCGCCCGCGCTGGTCGTGCCAACCGCGGCGTCCACACCATCCGCATTGGCTACGCCGCCTGCGCCGCCTGTGGATACGTGTGAAGGAGCCTTGGAAGTGGAAGGAGCCATCATCGTGATGCCCTTCTTCTTGGGGGACCATCGATGATGAGGAAGATGGTGATGAAGCTGATGAAACTGACGCGCAATCTGCTGATTCAGGTTCGCGCAAGCGATCCCCCTGCCTGGCGCGCCATAGATGTCGTGCGTACGACCATCTATGGGGCCATCTAGCCCCTTTGCGGTTCGACTAGGGAGATCGACGAGCACAAAGAGCAGAACCAGCAGAAACGCAAGGAGTTTACCCAGGTTCGGGCCACCGTGTGGTGTAAAACCCTACTCCTGCTTTGATGTATTGGATGTATTGGATGAGTATGAACACAATTACAAGGAGCGCTTCCCCGGCAAGGTGCGGAAGGAGCAGCTACGCATGCAAGTTGTGCGAAGGATCGATCCCTGTAAACGTTGCCCTGGCCCTCCTTTTATAGCTCAAGGGGTCACCACAGTGGCAAAACAGTCATTACAGGTTGATTAGATAGCAAACAGTGCTATCATTCCTAACTCTGCCAGTTTAGGAAAAAAGCAATAAATGCTCCATTAGGTGTCATGTGGAGAAGGAGCCCCGGCAAGGATTCTGTACCGCTCACCCAGCTACCTCCTATTATCTTGACACGCCTTCTGGACGGGTGTCATTAAAGGCAAATCTCCTTCCAGCGCGCTGACACGTGCCCGACAAATCTCACCTAACTGCCTGCGGGCTCGACACCTCATCGATTAGCGACTAGCTGCTCCATGAGGTGGAGCGCTAACAGCTAGCGAGAGCTTGCCGGCACGGAGCTTTCCGGGCCTTCACCTTGCCGGCTTGGCCTTGCTGGCAAAGGTTATCTTTGGTGTAGAACTTGATGCTTCGTCTTGATCTTCCCCCTAGTAGCCTCTGTAGTTGGGTCTTGAATCTTGTTATTGGTTCTGGACTCGGCTTGAATTACTCTCCGGCAAGCCTTGTCGGCGGGAAGGCTACTACTGCATGTGCATAAGTCAGGGGTATTAAGGACCCATTTCTTAATGCACTGACACTAAGTTTGAAACATAAAAGTAAAGAAGCAAAACTCAAACTACTCTTTATTATATAATTCTCAAACACGATTAAATAGATAGATAGATCACGAAATGAGCACTCAAAAGTGGATCATACTAAACTTTATTCTTTTAGATCACGAAATAACTAAGGATTGAACTAAGAGATAATGATGATAAAAAGGTAATGATGATACGATACCGGGGCACCTCCCCAAGCTTGGAACAAGCCAAGGGTGGTGCCCATACCTGTGTACTCAAGTGTCTTTCTTTGGTGATGGAGGTGATGAAGTAATTCTTTTAGCGATGATCCCCCTGAGGGTGTGAATTTCTTCCTTGAGCTCAATGACCTCCCTTTTAAGATCCGCATTCTCCTTGCGGAGCTTGCTTGTAACAATGGATATACAATCCTCCAGGGGATGGGTTTTGGTGGAAGAAGAGGAAACATCCATCTGCACACGGCGATAGGGGGTAAATCGAGTATTGGAGGGTTTAACCTTATTCGGTAGGCTCGACTTTTTGAACTCCACATGCATATCTCCTGGCTGGGGCAGAGGATCCTCTTCTTCTTCTTCACTTGATGATTTCATCTCCTTTAAATTGGCATCCTCCTCCTCATCGGTCGTCCATTCATAGGGCTCAATATCCCCATAGATTCTAGGGTTTGCGATAAGGTGTGAAACATAACTTTCCCCATTTGAATCCTGAGATGACATAGTGTCTGGCCTCGAAAATCTGACAGAAAACAGCACGAAACAAAAACAGAGGAGAAACTTGCGATACGGTGGTCAAAACATACGGGAGTATATATGAAGAATTTTTATCTTGCAAAACAAGCATACGGGAGGAAAACGGAGTCGGGAAGGCACACGAGGGGCCCACAAGGCAACCCGGCGCGCCCCAGCGGGGTCGCGCCCTGTTGCCTTGTGACCTCCTCGTGGGTCCCCTCGACTGTTTCTTATTTTTGTATTTTTCTAATATTCCAAAATGGATAGAAATAATTTTTATGGAATTTTTGGAGTCGGTTTACTTACCGTATCACGTACCTACCCCTTTTCAGGGTTCTGGAGCGTTCCGGAAAGACTCGTTTATGTGTTCCTCCGGCGTCATTGTTTGAATAATATTAGTTTCAACATTAATGGGCATACCTGAGATGTAGTGCTTAATTCGTTGCCCATTGACCACCTTCGGATTGGTGCCTTGGGCATTATTAATTTTGATAGCTCTGGAGCGATAAACTTCTTCAATGATATACGGTCCTTCCCATTTAGAGAGAAGCTTCCCTGGAAAGAATCTGAAACGAGAGTTGTACAATAGAACATGCTCACCTACTTTAAATTCCCGTTTTTGAATTCTTTTATCATGCCATCTTTTAACTTTTTCTTTAAACAACTTGGCATTTTCATAGGCTTGGGTTCTCCATTCATCTAAAGAGTTAATATCAAACAACCTCTTTTCACCGGCAAGTTTGAAATCATAGTTAAGTTCCTTAATTGCCGAATATGCCTTATGTTCTAGTTCAAGAGGTAAATGACATGTTTTCCATAGACCATTTTATATGGAGACATAGACATAGGATTTTTATAAGCAATTCTATAAGCCCATAATGCATCATCAAGTTTCTTAGACTGATTCTTCCTGGATCTATTAACGGTCTTTTGCAAAATTAACTTAATTTCTCTATTACTCAATTCAACTTGACCACTGGACTGAGGATGATAAGGTGATGCAATTCTATGGTTAACATCATATTTAGCAAGAAGTTTACGGAAAGCACCATGAATAAAATGTGAACCACCATCGGTCATCAAGTATCTAGGGACTCCAAACCTCGGGAATATAACCTCTTTAAGCATTTTAATAGAGGTGTTGTGATCAGCACTTCTAGTTGGAATAGCTTCTACCCACTTAGTAACATAATCAACAGCAACAAGAATATGTGTATACCCGTTGGATTTAGGAAAAGGTCCCATATAATCAAAGCCCCAAACATCAAATGGTTCAATAACAAGTGAATAATTCATAGGCATTTCCTAACGTCAACCAATATTACCAATTCTTTGACATTCATCACAAGAAAGGACAAACTTACATGCAACTTTGAAAAGAGTAGGCCAATAAAAACCAGACTGTAATACCTTATGTGCAGTTCTGTCTCCCGCATGGTGTCCTCCGTATGCCTCGGAGTGACACTTCCGTAGGATTTGTTCCTGTTCATGCTCAGGTACACAACGTCTAAAAATACCATCTACTCCTTCTTTATATAAATGCGGGTCATCCTAAAAGTAATGTCTTAAATCAAAGAAGAACTTTTTCTTTTGTTGGTATGTGAAACTAGGTGGGATATATTTAGCAATAATATAATTAGCATAATCTGCATACCAAGGACTATTGCGGGAAGCATTTACCACAGCTAATTACTCATCAGGAATATTATCATTAATAGGCAGTGGGTCATCAAGAACATTTTCCATCCTAGACAAATTATCCGCTACTGGATTTTCAGCTCCCTTTCCATCAACAATATGCAAATCAAATTCTTGTAGTAAAAGAACCCACCTAATAAGTCTAGGTTTAGCATCTTTCTTTTCCATAAGATATTTAATAGCAGTGTGATAAGTGTGAACAGTTACTTTAGAATCAACAATGTAAGATCTGAACTTATCACATGCAAACACAACTGCTAAAAATTATGTCTCAGTAGTAGCATAATTTCTTTGAGCACTGTCTAGAGTTTTACTAGAATAATGAATAACATTTAATATCTTATCAACTCTTTGCCCTAGAACAGCACCAACAGCATAATCACTAGCATCACACATAATTTCAAATGGTAGGTTCCAATCAGGTGGTTGAACAATAGGTGCACATATTAAGGCTTTCTTAAGTATTTCAAAGGCTTCTACACAATCATCATCAAAAACAAATGGAACATCTTTTTACAAGAGATTAGTAAGAGGCCTAGAAATTTTAGAGAAGTCTTTTATGAACCTTCTATAAAAACCAGCATGACCTAGGAAACTTCTTATACCTTTGATATCTTTAGGACATGGCATTTTCTCAATTGCATCAACTTTAGCCTTGTCTACTTCAATACCTCTTTCAGAAATTTTATGCCCAAGGACTATACCTTCGTTCACCAAAAAGTGGCACTTCTCCCAATTCAAGACAAGATTAGTTTTTTCACATCTCTGCAAAACTCGATCAAGATTGCTTAAGCAATCATCAAAATAAGTTCCATAAACAGAAAAATCATCCATGAATACCTCAACAATCTTTTCACAAAAGTCAGAGAATATAGCAGTCATACAGCTTTGAAAGGTAGCAGGTGCATTGCATAAACCAAAAGGCATACATCTATAAGCATAAGTTCCAAAAGGACAAGTAAAAGTGGTTTTCTTTAAGGAAGATCCCGTTTGAATTCAATGGTTCTCTTTATAAAGGAACCAGTGGAAGCAGTCATACAGGTTTCCAGAAGATCCCGTTTGAATTCAACGGTTCTCTTTATAAAGGAACCTGTGGAAGAAGTATCGAGTATGGATTGATCATTACGAGAAAGCCGAGCATAAAAGTTTTGTATAGTTATTTCTCTTGAGAGCTCATGATTGGGGCATGTGTGCATCATATACTTAAGCCTCCCCCAAGCTTGAGTGATACTTTCTCCTTCACGAGGCCAAAAATTATATATATAATTCCGATCACGATGAACCAAATGCATAGGATAAAATTTCTGGTGAAATTCCAGCTTTAACCGGTTCCAATCCCATGTTCCAGTATCATCCAATAGCCTATACCATATCAATGCATTTCCCTCCAAAGATAAAGGGAATACCTTCTTCTTAACTCCATCCTCGGATAAACAAGCAAGCTTAAACAATCCACAAATTTCATCCACATAGATCAACTGCATATCAGCATGTATCATTCCATCTCCTCCATAAGGATTAGCTAGCAGTTTCTCTAACATAACCGAAGGAATTTCATAATAAATATTTTTAGTAGGTTCAGTAGGTTGAGGGGAACTCTCAATTCTTCCGGTCGAGGTGAAGATACCCCGAACAAACCCCTCAAAGGATTACTTTCCATAGTGACAAGTGACAGTAAATTTCAGCACGTAATAAAAGTGTTTCCTAACCAAATTCCACTTACCAAAGGCGCTTCACTCCCCGGCAATGGTGCCAGAAAAGAGTCTTGATGACCCAAAAGTATAGGGGATCAATCGTAGTCCTTTAGATAAGTAAGTGTGTCGAACCCAACGAGGAGCAGAAGGAAATGATAAGCGGTTTTCAGCAAGGTGTTTTCTGCAAGTACTGAAAGTAGCGGTAACAGATAGTTTTGTAGCAAGATAATTCGTAACGAGTAACAAGTAACAATAGTAACAAAAGTGCAGCAAGGTGGCCCAATCCTTTTTATAGCAAAGCGTTCTCGAGGACACATGGGAATTCTCGTCTAGTCACTTTCATCATGTTTATTTAATTCGCGTTCGCTACTTTGATAATTTGATATGTGGGTGGACCGGTGCTAGGGTGTTGTTCTTAATTGAACAAGCAACCCTCTTATGATTACCCCCTCTTGCAAACATCCGCAACTACGAAAGAAGAATTAAGATAAATCTAACCATAGCATGAAACATATGGATCCAAAACAGCCCCTTACGGAATAATGCATAAACTAGGGTTTAAGCTTCTGTCACTCTAGCAACCAATCATCTACTTATTACTCCACAATGCCTTCCCTTAGGTCCAAATATGGTGAAGTGTCATGTAGTCGACGTTCACACGACACCACTAAAGAAAGCAACAACATACATATCATCAAAATATCGAACGAATACCAAATTCACATGATTACTTATAACAAGACTTGTCCCATGTCCTCAAGAACAAACGTAACTACTCAAAAAATTCATGTTCAAGATCAGAGGGGTATTGAATATCATTAAGGATTTGAACATATAATCTTCCACCAAATAAACTAACTAGCATCAACTACAAGATGTAATCAACACTACTAGCAACCCACAGGTACCAATTTGAGGTTTTGAGACAAAGATTGAATACAAGAGATAAACTAGGGTTTGAGATGAGAGTGCTGGTGAAGATGTTGATGAAGATTGGTCCTCCCACGATGAGAGGGTCATTGGTGATGTCGATGGCTTCGATTTCCCCCTCTCGGAGGGAAGTATTCCAGGAAAAAGTGCTCCTGCCCAAGTTCCACCTCGAGACGGCGGAACTTTATCCCGAAAGTCCTCCTCTTAATTTTTTTTAGGGCAAATGGCTTCATATAGCAGAAGGAGGGGGCCAGAGGCTAGCTATGGGACCCACAAGGCATCAGGACGCGCCTTATGGGCAACTGGTGGGTCCCCTCTGCTCTCTTTTTTCTCTAATATTTTTTATATATTCAATAAAAAATCCTCGTGAAATTTCAGGTCATTTGGAGCTCTGTAGAATAGGTATCTCTGCTGTAGCTATTTCAGGTCCAGAATTCCAGCTGCCGGTATTCTCCCTCTTCATATAAATCTTGCAAATTAAGAGAAAAAATGCATAAGAATTGCATCATAAAGTGAAATAATGACCAAATACATTATAAATATCAGTAGGAAATTATGATGCAAATTGGAAGTATCATCGAGCCAGTCACCCCCGCCGGCAATCTGCAGCAGCAGTAGAGCAGCAGGACCCCCGCCGGTGAGCCAGCTCGTCAGCGGTTCTCCCTCTCCTTCTACCCTTGGTTTCCTCTCTCTCCTCACTTGAACAGGAAGCAGCAGCTGCACCACAACAATGGCGTCGCCCCCATGGAACATGGAAGCGGCGGCTCACCCTCGCGGCGGCGGCTTGTCCTTCCAGTGCTCCCCTTGCGACCTCCCTGGACTTGGTCTTCGCTTGGTTTTGGCGGACAGTCGAGCAGGAGCATCTCCCGCACTGGCCTCGACCGCCTCTCGTCATCTCCCTCTCTTCGAGCCTCGTGGCGTCGACCTCCTCCTCGTCCGGTGGAGATTGGCAGGTCTCCTCTCCCGTTAATTGTGGACGCTCTCCCTTGCAGGTCACATATGCATCCTGTTTATAATTAGGCCACCATATAAGGTCTCTGTTCCATTAATTTCTTCTTTGACCATCTCTTTCAAGGCCGCCTGTTGTCTTCAACTCGCAAACATATTTGAACTGGTGGGATTCTGTATAAGAAAACGATGTGGGACTATTAATTTTACCAGATTATTAGGCCACGATGCGGAGGATCGAGGATGGTCCGAGGCCCAAGCGGCAATGCGCATCGTGGCCGTGTGCTTGCTCTGTATCCTATGCGAGAGGGTAAGGAGCACTGCGGGTTGAATATACCGAATGACAGGGGGTTTTGTTTTTGTATTTTTGTAAACTCAGGTGTAGTACACCCGAGAGTAGAAAATCCACTCTCCTGTCTCACCAGAAATATTATAGTATTTCTTTTTTGAAACTGTCAACAAGGGGAAAGACTCCCCACGAGTAGTAATGAAGGCACCCATGCTATACCATGAATGGAATGGAAAGATTACAGCCTTGTAACTACAAACATAAAGTTGGCAATCACACGCAAAAAAAAACATAAAGTTGGCAATCAGTTCATCAATAAATCAATTTGGAAGCACAAACTGATTAACAGAGCTGCAATGCCAAAAGAATATAGAAATTAGGAGGCACCTTTTCTAGATGGTGTATGCTGCACCAAGAGATCAGCATTGATACATGACTGAAAAATATGCGGTCTTACGACTTCACCGGCCTGCAAAACAAAATAACATAAATCAAATATTTCTCAAGGCATAAACCTGTAGGACTCCAATGCCAACAAATACCTAGTTGTCCGATTAGCATGATGGATTGATCTCATTGGGGGGCAACGCTGTATAGCCATGGATGTGGAACCTCACGGACACGTTGCAACACTTGCATAAACTTCGTGCAATTGTCATGCTCTTCTAGCTCTGAGTAGATGTATTAGCAAAATAAAGAAACGCACAAAAGAAAAAAATGATGTAAGAATCATATGCTGCCATGACCTGTTCTTCTTACCTGAAAAGTTCAGATATTTGCGGACACCATATGTCATTCTTGCTCATCTACAGAATAGCATGGCAAATACAAAATAAAAAATAAAAAAGTAAACCTAATTGGATACCGATGGGTAACAATAATCAAAAATTCTAATCAAAGCTTCGAATAAACACATCTGCATCCCTCCAGAAGAGCATAACTAATCAACAAACCCAGATTGTATGAGGAACTGAGGATTGTCGGTATGTAGCTAAAAGGAAGAATAGTAGATACGGGAATTAACTTACAGCTGCCGTTCGCTCAAATTCTTCTTTTAGTTCCACCTCATCGTTTGGCGTTTGCATTTGGTCAGCCTCAGGCATGGCCCCGCCTGAGCAGAGTAACCGCCGGTGCCGCTGCTTTGGGGTGCTCGCGCAGCACCACGACAGTGCTTCGTCGCATCCACCGCTCGTCGGTGAACGACGCTTGAGGGCTTCGCCATAGCTGCTAGCACACCTACCGCTGTTGGCCGCGCCTGAAAGTGTCGCTAGTTGAAAACATCCATGCACCATGGAAGGTCGCGTCGGGAGTTGGGGCACCCGGTCCGAGGGCCGCCGTGTGCTCCGCTTCGTGGGCCGCCTCTGCCTTGGGACAATCCTGATGCCCGGACTGGAGTGCATCGTGCAGCGAGACGTCACAAGTCAAAGGTCGTCGTCGGACGTACGCCGTCGTTCGGCCTCAAGTTCCACACCCTGGGCATCCAATTTATCGAGCATACTACCGAGCGCTACTTTGACTTCGCGGCGGCTATGCTCCGGGATTGCGTCCAATCCAGCAATACGCACACGCACTGAAACGTGATTTGGATATGATTGTCTGCTAGACATCGGGTATGTTGCGTGGTGACGGAGATTCAACGGTAGCGCCACACACGAAGGGGATGATGCAGCCGTGTTGCTGGATCCATAGTGGGGAGAGGTCTCACGCTTGCCGCCCGGGAGGATGGCCGCGGGCGTCGTGCACGACGACGACAAAGCTGTGCCCCGCCATGGATGGAGCTTCTGGGTGATCTTCAGGCGTGCTATTGTGCTTGCCCTAACCGCTAGGGCTTCGAGACGCGGGTCGGCCGGCAGCCACAATGTTGTTGCGTGTACCGGTGACGCTTATTTGCTGGCCTACCGAAAGCATCAGGTCCTTTCCCTATTCCTAGTGGTTATCGTTGAAAACATGTCGTATCGTAACGGACTTGAGGTTGATCGATCATTTTTTTTGGGAACGGATCCATCCAATACGTGTGTATTTTACGAGAACGGATTGATCGATCAACCATGATCGTTTTTTGGGAGACAGATCCATCCATCGATACGTGCACCTTTTGTGGGAACGATCAATCTTTTATATATGTATAGGAGAGAAATCTAGGCCGTCAATCTTTATGGTTAACGTAAAATTAACGGATCTAAAAAGGTGACGTATGGAGAACTATCAAAGCCTTCGTCCTTTATTATTACCTAAATTCTAAAAAGTGCAACTATGCCCGATTGCTGTCTCGAGCGCACACGTCTCAGCGCCGTTCGATCGCGATCGCCAGCCCCAGGTGCCGCGCGATCGGATCGCGACGGCGCGCTCAGGTGTAGCCCCGGTCGGTTCGAGGCCCATTGGGTGCGAGCGGCGGTTCCAGGGCCCACCACTACTCTCTCGTCGTTCCACGCCCCCCGCCCCCACACTACGGCTCGTCAATCGAAACCGCGGGCAGAGCGCTCCTCGGCAGTTTCTCCTACCCATCCCATTTTCCCCCAAATCCGGCGAGGCGTCATCGGCGAATCCGTGGCCGATTCCGCGGGGCCGTGCGGCGACCTTGGACGTGCGGCAGCCAGGGGCGTGCGGCGACCAGAGGCGTGCGTCATTTTCGGAGGAGGAGAAGTGGAGGAGAGCCAGGGTCGTGCGGCGAGCAGCATGTCGCGGTGGGGGAGTGATTCGAGGTGCGACGCTTCGCCGTGCGAAGATAAGCAGAAGCCGAGGCTCTGCGATTCCACACTATCCCCCACTTCGTCTTCTTCTACCTCTCGTCGATTCCACGGGCTGCGCAGCGTTTCCGCGCCTGCAAAACTCTGGTAAGCATCTCGTTCTCGATTCTGCTTGTGTTTGTTGCTCGTGGAGGGGATGCAGCTTGGATTTTCGGTGATGGATGTGTGCGTGCAAGGTTTTGGTTACGCGTGTGCGAGATGCGCAAGGAATGAGGGAGGGGTGGGGTTTGTGGCTTCAAGGGTTTGGCTATGGGGATTTTTGCAGTACTTTTGCTCGTTTTGCAGTGCTAATTTGCCAGGATCCCTCTTGTGATTTTGCCAGATCTATCTGTTAGTTTTTTCGGGGAATTTTTGGAGATAGGTACGAGATATGTCGTTAGTTATGATATTGAGTCCTCAATATAGCTGTTGACATTTGGTATCCTTGATATTGTTTCCTGACTACCCTCTATATATTTATACTTTCCTTTCTGAACTTGCCTAATAGCTGTTTCGTTAGTTGCCTGTTATTGTCATGGTTTTTGCCTAATAGGGTTTGTCAACTTGCTTATGTATTAGTGCCCCATCCACCATCGTCAGCAACAACTCTTTTTCTCTTCGTGTGAAGAAGGAAGCAGCGTAGCTAGCTTCTGGGCTTAATTGGTTAGTTTGATTGATAATATTATGTTCATTTTGGTACTCTTGTTTATTAGTTCTAGGCTTATAGCTAATTTTTTGTCCACGCTGATCTGCTCCCCGACCCGACGGGAGGCTGCTAGTGGACATGCTGACCACACTGCTCAAGTTGTGGTACTCACTGCTGATGATGATGTGGTTCTTAGATGCAGATGTTGGATGGGGGCTGTGCAAATAAGTGTCGCCGGCCCAGGAAGTAGCGGATGGGATTTGACGATGTCCAGGGCATGGATGAAGCCAAGCAGGAGCTTGTCGAGGTGAATATGGTCTCTCTAATTCTTACTCATGATTTGTGTTTCTGTGATGTTGATGACATGCCGAGATTCGATGTTGATCCGGAAGTGTCCAAAACTTGCCCAAACGCGTGATACTTAGTTGCTATAGATGCTGGCGCGAGTTGCCGAGTGATCCGCCACTGAGAGTGCTAGGTTTTGTTTCAACCAAAACTTGCCCAACGCGGGATAGGTAATATAGCTGGCGATGTTGATGTGAGTTGCCCCGAGATTTTTTTAGCAACAATTTGATTTTAATTTGTAGAAAAGTTATTATTTCCAATAGGTTTTCTTCTTGGTGTTTTAGGAGCACATTTGGGCGTGGAATATGGATCATAGGTGCTGGCATAGATAACCAATGTGTATGGGCCTCATAGGTTATTGATTTGATTGGTGTTGTAGTAGTTACAGCATTTTGCATTTTTAAATTGGAGATATACTATAGGAAGTAGAGGGTTGATTATAGTACCTTTTTTATGTACTGAATGTAGTTTTTGTCGCTGCATTCTCAATATTATGGGCATATAATCTGTCCTATGACCTATATATTTTGCATTTGAGTTCCAGCCAGAAATATGCTTTTTTCTAGTCCACGGTTTTGCACTAACTTGCCTACTAATGCCAGAAAGTTGCCTACAATAAATTTTCATTTTCTAATATCTATGGGAGATTTGAGAATAGTTCTATGTTGAATTAAGTGTTTGATCAGGAGGATTTCACATTGGTTTGGTTTTTGTGGAAGTATGTGCAATATGCTATATAAAGTGGGCAATACTTGCCCAACCCATGATAATTAGTTGCTAAAAATGCTGGCGCGAGTTGCCCAGAGATCCGCTTCTGAGAGTGTTGGGTTTTATTTTCGCCCAAAACTTTAAACTATTAAAACTTGCCCAACACATGATAGTTATTTGCTAGAGTTGCCCTGAGATATTTTTAGCAGAAAATTGATTTAATTTTCACGTTGCTATTTCCAGTAGGATAAATTGCCTACATATAAACATTACTTGCCTAATAATGCCAGAAAGTTGCCTACAATAATAGTTAGTTGCTAGAAATCATTGATGTTTTGAGCCGGAAATGTTCAAAACTTGCCCAACTAATGATAGTTAGTTGCTAGAAATGCTGCCGTGAGTTGCCCAGAGATCTGCCACCGAGAGCGCTGGGTTTTATTTCGTCCAAAACTTTAAACTTTAAAATTTGCCCAACACATGATAGTTATTTGCTAAAGATGCTGGCGCGAGTTGCCCCGAGATATTTTTTAGCAACAAATTAGTGCAGCAAATTTTAACAATATTCATCCCTGTCATACATTTTTCTTCTAAGGAACATCAATTTTTGAACTTGTTTCTTCCTCTTTTTCTGTGTTTGTTGAGCAGGCATCATGTGTATTCAAGGGAGCGGTGGGTGGCGGTGATATTTTTGAAGCAGCAAGGGAGGGAAGCAAAATCTCATCATATTGGTGAAGGCTGGGAAAAGCACTGTGTTCTTTTTCAAACTGGAAGCTAGGAGTAACAACACTAGTCAGGTGGGCATGGCCTATTTTTTGCTTTTTCTTTCTACTATTACAACTAGCAGTATCGAGGAACAATACTTCTTTTGTATTTCCTGTACGGGGTTTGGTCCATCGGCGCGTTGTTTGATGATGCACCCAACACTATTATCTTCAGTATATAACCTTCGAACTACTACTAGTACCACTGGTCATGTCTAATAGCTTTTGGTTGTGGGGTGTGGAGTTTTGTTTATACCACACGCGCCCCCTCTGTTTTTCTTCATTGTTTTTTGCAGGCCTACTGACAAAACATCTTAAACTAAATGAAGTCAACCTATTCAGTAGATACTTCCAAGTAAACCACAACTTGCTTGAACCTACTTTGTATCTTGCATAAAATACCTGACTTGACTTGCTTTTTGATTTCTATCAAACCAGAGATTCTTGCAAACTACATAGGCGAAGAACAAAAAAACAGGACCCAAAAAAGAAGCTCCACCACTTTCTTTTTCCAGGTATGCTTCGCACAACCCAAATTTCTTGCAATCAACTTGTTTGTATGTCACAAGTAAAAATAAAAAAGAAAAAACATCTATTAATTTCTATACACGGGGTCGGCTGCAACATAGATGTTATTTTTTGCCCACTGATTGAACTGTTTTTGCCCATTGATTGCACTGATTTTGTCCAAAAAAGAACATAAGTAGTTGCTTGACTATTTTTTGTAGATTTTTGCATACACAACCACAAATCAGAATAGGGAGCATGAACCCATCAATATGTATTTTTTACCCACACCACCAACCCAGCAGTTCATGCAACCTACATATCCAGCATAACATAGCCCAAAACCCCAAAGGACAAGCATCCAAAAAACTGATCTCCAAAGGGCTTCTATTCTGATTTTAGTTTGGCTGCACTTTTGTAGAATGTAGGTCTTGTTCTTACCACAAAACCATCAGTTGCCCGCAAAGCATTCTGTACTTGCCCAAATCTCAACACAAGCTTGCCTAAAAAAATCAGAACGCTACACGAGCAAACCAGCTGCTGATGCAACCTACAACCTACAAACCCAAAACAACCCAAACAGCCCAAAATCTCAAGGGAAAAACAGCCAAAAACCTGTTCTCCAAGGGCTTCTTTTTTCCTTCTAATTCACCCCAAAACCATGAGTTGCCTGCATCTGAACACAAACTTGCCTAGAAAAACACCCCCCTACTTGCTGGTTGAATACATATTACACAGGATTGGGTTGTATTTTTTGTTCCAACGCAAATGAAGTTGCATGCTTTGCTCCATGTGTTTGTCTTTGTTCATGCATATATAGCTAAATACTTGTGTTTTTTTCTTGTTCATGCAACCCAGCAGTTCATGCAACCTACAAAACCAGCATAACATATCCCAAAACCCACGAGGACAACATCCAAAAAACTGATCTCCAAGGGCTTTTATTCTCATTTTATGTTGGCTGCACTTTTTTAAGACTGTAGGTTCTGTTCTTACCCCAAAACCATCAGTTGCCTGCAGAGCATTATGTACTTGCCCAAATCTCAACACAAACTTGCCTAAAAAAATCATAACCCTACAGCAACAAACCAGCTGCTCATGCAACCTACAACCTACAAACCAAAACTACCCAAAGCAGACCAAAACCTCAAGGAAAAAACAACAAAAAAACATGTTCTGCAAGGGCTTCCTTTTCTTCTAATTCACCACAAAAACATGAATTGCTTGCATCTCAACACAAACTTGCCTAAAAGATCACCCCTGTAGTTGCTGGTTGATACATATTATACAGGTTTTGGGTTGCTTTTGTGTTCCAACGCACATGAAGTTGCATGCATGGTCCCCCTGCATGTTTTTCTTGTTCATGCATACCTAAAGACTTGTGTTTACTCTGTCCAGAAAAAGAGATAGAGCTGGAGAGGTCCTACAGGATAGGAGGGGAGAAACTCATCATGTTTCTATGCTGGAGCCATCGGAGGGGAGGTGCTGGGTGGTGGGCGTGGGGTGGATGGAGTCCTCAGAACTCCATGATTTCTCAAATCTTGGATGGTGAGGGAAAAAGCAAAGCAGATGGATGAGAAGGGGAGCCAGGAGCGGATTGAGAAGAGAGTACGATTGGGAGAAAAAAACATCTCGCCCATGTGCGCTGGGGGAGGAAAGATATTCATGCCATGTGCGCTTTGGGGAGGTTGTAACCGTTGCTTTCCTTTTCTGTATGACAGTTGGCAACGGGGGGGGGGGGGGGGGGGGGGGGGGGGGGGGGGGTGACCACTACAATATTTGGGTGTGTGCCCTCGAGCGCTAGCCAGCCAATGTTTGCTGGCTAGTTTATTATTATTAGGTAAAGATACCCACATCCCATGCAAAAAAAAAGATACCCACATCTACAGGCATCCCAAGATACTTCTCATTAAGCTGCTCATTAGGCACATTTAAAATATTTTTTATTTCATCTCTCACCGTTTCAGGATAACCCTTACTAAAAAATATCGAGGATTTTTCTTTATTAATCCGTTCGAGGTATTGGTTAAATCCATTGCACAGGCGGTCCCGGTATTTTCTATGCCTTGTTTCAAATTACCACGGGGTCTATGCGATCGTTTAACATCGATGATTAAGGCCTTTTGGTGGGGCAACAAGCAAGGTAAGAGAAAACCATATTGGGTGTCTTGGGACACGATATGTATTCCTAAGTATATGGGAGGATTGGGATTCAGAGATTTTGAAATTTTTAACTTGGCCTTGTTGGCGAAACAAGCTTGGAGAATTTTTGAGAACCCTGATGCATTGAGTGCAAGAATTATGAAGGTGATTTATTTTCCGGGAAATGATTTTTTGGAGGCAATTGTTGGAAACCATCCATCTCAAATATGGAAGAGATATTTTGAAAGAAGGTTTAATTAAGAGGATTGGAAGAGGTGAGTCCACTGAAATTTGGAACACAAACTGGATTCCGAGATCTAAAAATATGAGGCCCATTGTTTCTTTGGTGGCCACACCACCCATTATGGTCTCGGGTTTAATTGTTGCTAATGAAGCTAGGTGGAACTCGGAGCTCATTGAACAGGTTTTTCTTCCTTATGACTCGACAACAATTTTAAAGATTCCAGTGTGTTCATGCAATATCGATGATTTTTGGTCCTGGAATTTTGAGAAGTCTGGAAGGTTTGCAGTTCGGTCTGCTTACAGAATGATTATTCAAACCAAGAAACGGAGAGAAGATTGGTTAGAGGAAAGGGCGGGGTCTTCTAACAACGCGGCTGTCGAAAAATCATGGGACACTTTGTGGGAAACCAAGGTGCCAGCAAAGGTGAGAATGTTTTTGTGGAGGCTAAAAAAAAATTCGCTGCCAAAGGAGGATGTACGAAAGCATAGAAATATGGTTACATGTGATGGTTGCAGTATATGTGGCATGCAAGATTCATGGAGACATAGTCTCATAGAGTGTACTATGGCGAGATGTGTTTGGGCGCTTGTCGATCCGATGCTATTGGAACACTTGATAGAGAAAAGAGTCTTGATAACCCAGAAGTATAGGGGACCGCAACAGTCTTCGAGGGTAGTATTTCACCCAAATTTATTTATTTCACACAAGGGGAGTCAAAGAATACTTATGAGCCTTAGCAGTTGAGTTGTCAATTCAACCACACCTGGAAAGTAATATCTCTGCAGCAAAATGTTTTAGTAGCACAGTAGTATGATGGTTTGATAGTAGCAGTAACAGTTTGTAGTGATTGTAACAGCAGTAGTAACAATAGTAACGTAGCAAAGATCAATATGAGCAAATCGTAGGCATTGGATCAGCGATAGATATTTGTGTGAATGGCATTCGTCATGTAACAGTCACAACCTAGAGCGATACACAATAGCTCCAATTCATCAATTCAATGTAGGCATGTATTCCGTATATAGTCATACGTGCTCATAGTAAGAACTTGCATGACATCTTTTGTCCTACCCTCCCGTGGCAGCGGGGTCCATAAGGAAATGTAAGGGATATTAAGGCCTCCTTTTAATAGAGAACTGGAACAAAGCATTAACACATGGTGAATACATAAACTCAAATTACAGTCATCCCCGAAGAGTATCCCAATTATTGTCACCTTGGGGTGTACGGATCAGAACAATAACAAGTGCGTATAACTAGCAGATAGGATCAAGAACTCAAATATATTCATGAAAACATAGAGGGTTCAGATCTGAAATCATGGCATTCGGTCCCTAGTGACAAGCATTAAGCATAGCAAAGTCATAGCAACATCAATCTCAGAACATAGTGGATACTAGGGATCAAGCCCTAACAAATTGACTCGATTACATGATAAATCTTATCCAACTCCATCACCGTCCAGCAAGCCTACGAAGGAATTACTCACTCTCGATGGTGAGCATCATGAAATTGTCGATGGAGGATGGTTGATGACGACGACGACGACGAATCCCCCTCCCCGGAGCCCCGAATGGACTCCAGAACGGCCCTCCCGAGGAAGAACAGGAGGTGGCGGTGGCTCCGTGCTACTTGTAAACTGCGTTGGGATTTCTCCGAAGAGGAGAAGATGATGCAGTATAGTAGAGATAAGTATTTGCCTTAGTTAAGAACCAAGATTATCAATCCAGTACGAGAACCACACAGAACCTCGTTAGCAGCACCTACACACACAAAAGCAAACACTTGCACCCAACGCAAATAAGAGGGTTGTCAATCCCCTTAGCGGTTACTTGCAAGGATTAATTCTCATAGTGATAGATAGAAAAGTAAATTGCAAAATAAAATAAAAGTAAATAAATTGCAGCAAGGTATTTTTGGATTTAATATATGATAAAAGTAGACCCGGGGGCCATAGTTTTCACTAGAGGCTTCTCTCTTGAACACATAGCATACGGTGGGTAAACAAATTACCGTTGGGCAATTGATAGAAAAGCAAATAATTATGATGCATTCATGGCAATGATCATGTATATAGGCATCACGTTCGAGACAAGTAGACCAACTCCTGTCTGCATCTAGTACTATTACTCCACTCATCGACCGCTATCCAGCATGCATCTAGAGTATTAAGTATAAAACAGAGTAACGCCTTAAGCAAGATGACATGATGTAGACAAAGTAAACTCAAGCAATATGATTAAACCCCATCTTTTTATCCTTAATGGCAACAATACAAATACATGTCATGTCCCTTTCTGTCACTGGGATTGAGCACCGGAAGATTGAACCCATCACAAAGCACCTCTCCCATTGCAAGATAAGTCAATCTAGTAAGCCAAAACAAACGGATAGATCGGAGAGAAATACAAATCTATAATAATCATGCATAAAAGAGTTCAGAGAAGACTCAAATATTTCTCATGAATAATCTGATCATAAACTCACAATTCATCGGATCCCAACAAACACACCGCAAAAGAAGATTACATCGGATAGAACTCCAAGAACATTGAGGAGAACATGGTATTGAGGATCAAAGAGAGAGAACAAGCCATCTAGCTACTAGCTATGGACCCGTAGGTCTGTGGTAAACTACTCACACATCATCAGAAGGGCAGCATGGTTGATGAAGAAGCCCTCCGTGATCGATTCCCCCTCCGGCAGAGTACCGGAAAAGGCCTCCAGATGGGATCACGAAAAAACAGAGGCTTGCGGCGGCAGAAATGTTTTCTCTTCTGTCTTTCTGGTATACGGGGAATATTTTGGAATTTATAGCGCTGGAATTAGGTCAAGAGGTGCCACGAGGGGCCCACAAGCCTGGGGGGCGCGCCTACCCCCCTTGGGCGCGCCCCCTGGACTTGTCGCTTCCTTGTGATTCCTCTGGTCTTCTCCCGGAGCTTCCAGGGTCTCTTCTGGTCCAGAAAAAGTTAATCCAAAGTTTTTTCTTCGTTTGGACTCCGCTTGAGAATGATTTTCTGAAAAGGCAAAAACAGGCAAAAAACAGCAACTGGCACTGGGCACTAGGTTAATAGGTTAGTCCCAAAAAATGATATATAATTGCATATAAAACATCCAAGATTGATACTATAATAGCATGGAACAATCAAAAATTATAGATACGTTGGAGATGTATCAAGCATCCCCAAGCTTAACTCCTGCTCGTCCTCGAGTAGGTAAATGTTAAAAGCAGAATTTTTGAAGTGGAATGCTACCTAACATGTCTCATAATGTAATCTCTTACGATGTGAATATTAAGATCCGAATGATTCAAAGCAATAGTCTATAATTTGATATAAAGACATCAATGCTTAGGCATACTAATAAAAAATCATGCCTTTCAAAATAAAAATGCTAAAGAAAGTTATCCCTACAAAATCATATAATCCTGTCATGCTTCATCTTCTTAACACAAAGTATTTATCATGCACTACCCCCAATGACAAGCCGAGCTATTGGTTCATACTTTTTAACGCGCTTCAGCTTTTTCAACCCCCATGCAATACATGAGCGCAAGCCATGGACATAGCACTATGGGTGGAATAGAATGTGGTGATAGAGATTAATAAGGGGAAGTCAAAAAGAAGAAGATAGTCTCACATCGACGCGGCTAATCAACGGGCTATGGAGATGCACATCAATTGATGTCAATGTGAGGAGTAGGGATTGCCATGCAACGGATGCACTAAGAGCTATAAGTGTATGAAAGCTCAACATGAAAACTAAGTGGGTGTGCATCCAACTTGCTTGCTCATGAAGACCTCGGGCATTTGAGGAAGCCCATCATCGGAATATACAAGCCAAGTTTTATAATGAAAAACTCCCACTAGTATATGAAAGTGACAAAATAGGAGACTCTCTATATGAAAAACATAGTGCTACTTTGAAGCACAAGTATGGAAAAGGATAGTAATACTACAACTTCTCTCTTTTTCTCTCATTTTTCTTCTTCTTTTCTTCTTTTTTTCTTATTTTTCTTCTTTTTTTCTCTTTTTTTTTGTGGGCTCTTTTTGGCCTCTTTCTTTTTTCCTCACTGGGACAATGCTCTAATAATGATGATCATCATACTTCTATTTACTTACAACTCAAAATTACAACTCAAAACTAGAACAAATATGACTCTATATGAATGCCTCTGGCAGTGTACCAGGATGTGCAATGATACTAGCGTAACATGTATGAAAAATGATGAACGGTGGCTGAGCCACAAATACTATGTCAGCTATATGATCATGCAAAGCAATATGACAATGATGACGTGTGTCATAAAAATGGAATGGTGGAAGTTGCATGGCAATATATCTCGGAATGGCTATGGAAATGCCATAATAGGTAGGTATGGTGGCTGTTTTGAGGTAGATATAAGGAGGCTTATGTGTGATAGAGCGTATCATATCACGGGGTTTGGATGCACCAGCGAAGTTTGCACCAACTCTCAATGTGAGAAAGGGCAATGCACAGTACTGAAGAGGCTAGCAAATTGTGGAAAGGTGAGAGTGCGTATAATCCATGGACTCACATTAGTCATAAAGAACTCACATACTTATTGCAAAAGTTTATTAGCCCTTGAAGCAAAGTAGGAAAAGACCATCACTCGTCCCCGACCGCCACTCATAAGGTAGACAAATCAAGAATAAATCATGCTCCAACTTCTTAGTATAACGACAGATCATACATGCATGCTTCGGGAATCACAAACCTTAACACCAATATTCTTACTAAACCACAATTATCTACCAGTACCTTCCCCATATTACCATCTTAATGTCACAAAACTATTGCAAGGAATCAAACTTTTCATTTCAGTGATCTACATTAAAGTTTTTATTATATCCCTCTTGAATACCTGTCATATTAGGACCAAATTCATAACCCGTCCATATTACCATTACTATTTATTAGACTCTCAAAAAGATATAAGTGAAGCATGAGAGTGCAACTATTTCTTTAAAATATAACCACCGCCGTGCTCTAAAAGATATAAGTGAAGCACTAGAGCAACTGCCTAGCTCAAAAGATATAAGTGAAGCACATAGAGTATTCTAACAAATCATGAATAATGTGTGTCCCTCTCAAAAAGGTGTGTTCAGCAAAGATGATTGTGGCAAACTAAAAAGCAAACAAACCATAGCACAAGACGCTCCAAGTAAAACACATATCATGTGATGAATAAAAATATAGCTCCAAGTGAGTGACCGATAGATTGTAGACAAAAGAGGGGATGCCATCCGGGGCATCCCCAAGCCTAGACGCTAGAGTCTTCCTTGAATATTACCTTGGGGTGCCTTGGGCATCCCCAAGCTTAGGCTCTTTCCGCTCCTTATTCCTTTATCCATCGTAGTCTCACCCAAATCTTGAAAACTTCAGCACACAAAACTCAATAGAAACCTCGTGAGATCCGTTAGTATAACAAACAAATCTTAAAGTTTAGGTACTGTTGTAAATTGATTCATATTTAATATTGGCATAATGCTACTGTACTCCAACTTCCCCATGGCTCATACCCCCCCGATACGATCCATAGATTCATCAAAATAAGCAAACTATGCAATAAAAACAGAATCTGTCTAAAACAGAATAGTATGTAAAGATCTGAATTAAAGTCATACTTCTGTAACTCCTAAAATTCTGATAACTTAGTACAACATGGGAAATTCATATACCAATACTGTGTAAAAAATTCAGAATTTATCACGCTCCAGTAAAAAATCAAAATTCCAGCACTGGACGCAAAAGTTTCTGTTTTCAAACAACATCAATTATACTATCATCCAAATCATCCTAAAGGCATTACTTTGGCAAAAACACTAATTAAAACATAAAAACACAATCATAACAGAGGCTATAATTGTGTAAACACACAAGAACAGAAAGTAAAACAAAAATTTATTTTATTCATTGGGTTGCCTCCCAACAAGCGCTATTGTTTTATGCCCCTAGCTAGGCATAATATATAGTTTCAAGTGTTGTCATCCTTCATTTCCAAATCCTCAATTACACACCCACTCTTTCTAGAAGATTTAACATGGGGGTTTCTCATCATCACGCTCCTAGGCACAAAATTAAGAATTTTGCTTTTATAGATAGGTTCCTTTATTATATCAATGAAATTGGGGTGCACGCTAATCATTTTAAGATCCTCATTTCCCTTGCTAGAAGTGGCACCCTTATTCTTAGGAACATACATAAACTTGTAATTTTTATTGGGAGGGGTCCTATCAATTGTTTTAGCGGAGGAAAAACCGGAACCCAAATTATTAATAATTTCCTCTAACCACTAGTGCAGAAAAGCCTAGCTATGGCGTGCTAGAAACAGCCTTGCTAGCGTAGACACTCGATGCCACCAATATGGCGCCATTGTTAGAATATAGTGGTGGCGTTGGATCCCACGTCAGCAGTATTCCACGTGCTGATGGCGTGCCCGCTTGGCCAACGCTAGCACTAAGTTATATTACCACTGTCGTTCCTTGTTGGCCAACGCCGGCAAATTGTTTTTTGTAATAAACAAAATTAGTTCAGAAACTAAATAATTGTACTTCAGAAAAGTTACTAGCTAGTTACTCAATAGATACTCATTAACTCAATAAACTTCACAAAAGTTACTCATTGTACTCAGGTTACTCATCAACTCAAGACTAGCTAGCTACCTAGCTAGTAAAGAACTACTACCTAGTTAAAGAAACTACTCTTCATCAAGGATTACGCTCAGCTGGCGAATCTTCTTTCTGTTGGCCGCTCCATCTTTTTTGAAATGAGCTATGTCCATCTTGAGGTCAATCTTCTCTGCCTGAGGAGTTTTCTCTCCTGCTTCAGCTTATTCCTTTCCTCGATGAGCTCATCCCTCTTGTCCCTCAGCTTATTAGTGATCTTTACGAGATCAACCCTTTCATTGTGCAGCTGACCGATCTCCGCGTTCAGCGAGGCAGTCAGCTCCTGCTGGCTGTTGATGACATACTGCTGAGACAGAAGGAGATCTACGTTCAGCATGTCCACATCGTAAACCTCCTCCATGTTGCCTCCAGAATTGGCCATGAGACCTGATGCATTTTAAGAACGAAGGTCGCATAGTAAGAACTAAGCAATGATATAAATTTACCAAAAATATGATTAAAGGTGATCATCTAGTTACATTGGCATAGCATAATTGTTTTGTCAACTACACTAAAAATGTCAAGTACACTCACTTGGCATAGCATAATTTTTTTGGCACTGACTTGGGAATGCACTAGAGCAAACAATTAATGTGGCACAGATTTGACACTGATCGACTTGGGAATGCACTAGAGCAAACACTACACTAAAAATGTATAAACTAAAAATTCCAATAATGGCACTGACTTGGGAATGCACTAGAGCAAACAATACACTAAAATTTGACACTGATCGACATGGGAATGCACTAGAGCAAACACTACACTAAAAATGTATCAACTAAAAATTCCAACAATGGCACTGACTTGGGAATGCACTAGAGCAAACAATACACTAAAAATTGACACTGGTCGACTTGGGAATGCACTAGAGCAAGCACTACACTAAAAATGTATGAACTAAAAATTCCAACAATGGCACTGACTTGGGAATGCACTAGAGCAAACACTACACTAAAATTTGACACTGATCGACTTGGGAATGCACTAGAGCAAACACTACACTAAAAATGTATCAACTAAAAATTCCAACAATGGCATTGACTTGGGTTTAATGCACTAGAGCAAACACTACACTAAAATTTTCAAGTACACTGACTTGGCATAGCATAATTTTGTCAGTTGTAGTTCTAATTGAACCCTAGCAATGAACTTGTCAACTACATTAACTTGCATTCTAATTGAACCCTAGCGATGAATCCTAGCAATGCAAATAAAAAAAAGTGGAGGGGACGAAGGTGGAGGAGATGAACTCACCGAGGGGACGAAGATGGAGGCGAAGAACCCTAGCAGTCCGTCGTTTCCGCCGCCGCCGTCAAAGAAACCCTAGATCAAAACAAAATGTACAGCAATCAAATTGGAGGGCAACAAGCGGCGAGAGAGGGAGAGAGAGGGGGGAGAGAGAGGGAGATTACCTAACCGCTGGAACCGGCTGGAATCGGAGCATCGACGACGAGCGGCGAGAGAGGGAGAGAAAGGGGAACGAGAACAGAGTACGCGCGGGGCAGAGAGAGAGGGAGTGGGGTGAGGGGGCCGTTGTCCCCTTGGTTTTGATCCCCCACGGTCTCCTAATTTCGTATTGGGCTTGGCCCAATACGAAAATTAAAAATGATCACCACCTAAAAAAATAAAAAGGAAAAATATTTCAAGTGTCAAACTACATATTTGAAGTCTCAAACTACATATTTAAAGTCTCAAACTAAAAAGAAAAAAGTAAAATTGAAGTCTCAAAGTACATATTTTAAAAAATGTCAGTATTTCAATTTAAAATAATATAAATTTAATAAAAGTAAACTACAATATACTATAAAGATGATCACCACCTAAAAAAATAAAAAGGAAAATATTTGAAGTGTCAAACTACATATTTGAAGTCTCAAACTACATATTTAAAGTCTCAAACTAAAAATAAAAGAAAAAGTAAAATTGAAGTCTCAAAGTACATATTTTCAAAAATGTCAGTATTTCCATTTAAAATAATATAAATTTAATAAAAGTAAACTACAATATACTATAAAGATGACGAGCACCTAAAAAAATAAAAAGGAAAAATATTTGAAGTGTCAAACTACATATTTGAAGTCTCAAACTACATATTTAAAGTCTCAAAAACTAAAAAAAAGAAAAAGAAAAATTGAAGTCTCAAAGTACATATAATATAAATTTAATAAAAGTAAATTACAATATACTATAAAGATGATAATATAAGAATGTTCACATTGACAAAATAACAATGCTGGCGTGGAAACCAATGACATGCCAGAACTAAACGTAATAGTGTTGGTGTTCTGATACGTCTCCAACGTATCTATAATTTTTTATTGTTCCATGATGTTATATTATCAATCTTGGATGTTTTTATATACATTTACAGCAATTATATATCATTTTTGGAGACTAACCTATTAACTTAGTGCCCAGTGCCAGTTGCTGTTGTCTGCCCTATTTTTGTTTTACAGAAAATCAATACCAAACGAAGTCCAAATGCCACGAAACTTTTTGGAGATTTTTTTCTGGACAACATAAACACTATAAGCTTCGGGAGGAGGCCAGAAGCCCCAAGGGGTGCCCACGAGGCACCAGGGCGCGCCTGGGGGGGGGCAGGTGCGCCCTGGTACCTCATGGGGCCCACAGAGCTCCGTTTGACCTAATTCCTCCACTATAAATTCCCAAAAAATCAGAAACCCTCAGGGGAGTCCATGAAATAGTTTTTCCGCCACCGCAAGTTTCTGTTCTTGAGAGATCCCATCTGGAGGCCTTTTCCGGTACTCCGCCGGAGGGGGAATCAATCACGGAGGGGCTCTACATCAACCTTGTTGCCCTTCCGATGATGCGTGAGTAGTTTACCACAGACCTTTGGGTCCATAGTTAGTAGCTAGATGGCTTCTTCTCTCTTTTTGATCTTCAATACAATGTTCTCCTCGATGTTCTTGTAGTTCTATCCGATGTAATCACTTTTTGCGGTGTGTTTGTTGGGATTCGATGAATTATGAGTTTATGATCAGATTATCCATGAATATTATTTGAGTCTTCTCTGATATCTTTTATGCATGATTATTATAGCTTCATATTTCTTCTCCGATCTTTGATTTGGTTTGGCCAACTAGACTGATTTATCTTGCCATGGGAAGAGGTGCTTTGTAATGGGTTTGATATTGCGGTGCTCAATCCCAGTGACAGAAAGGGACATGACACATATGTATCGTTGCTATTAAGGGTAAAAGGATGGGGTTTATTCATACGTGAGTTTATCTTGTCTACATCATGTCATCATTCTTAAGGCATTACTCCATTCTTTATGGACTTAATACACTAGATGCATGCTGGTTAGCGGTCGATGTGTGGAGTAATAGTACTAGATGCAGGTAGGAGTCGGTCTACTTGTCTCGGACGTGATGCCTATATATATGATCATTGCCTTGGGTATCGTCATGATTATTTGCTTTTCTATCAATTGCCCAACAATAATTTGTCTACCCACCGTATGCTATTTTCTCGAGAGAAGCCTCTAGTGAAAACTATGGCCCCCGGGTCTATCTAAATCATATTACTAAAACCCTAAAAATATTGCTGCCATTTTCTTTTATTTATTTTATTTTGTATTTTTGTTTCAATATATCTATCTATCATATACAATTTAATCTTGCAATTGACCGCCGAGGGATTGACAACCCCTCGTTTGCGTTGGGTGCAAGGATTTGTTGTTTGTGTGCAGGTGCTGCTAACGAGGTGTTGCATGATTCTCCTACTGGTTCGATAACCTTGGTTTCATAACTGAGGGAAATACTTATCTCTACTGTGCTGCATCATCCCTTCCTCTTCGGGAATAATACCAACGCAAGCTTCAAGTAGCAGGAAGAATTTCTGGCGCCGTTGCCGGGGAGACATCATCAACATCAATCAAGTACCTTTGCATAAACTCTCATTTCCTTGCATTTACTTTATTAGCCTCTCATTTTCATCTCCCCCACTTCTAAAACATTTTTACAAAAATACAAGAATATTTTTCGTTTGCCTTTTTCTAGTTTGCGTGTTTGCTTGCTTGTTATCTTGTTTGCGTAGTCACGATGTCTCAAGAAAATACAAAATTGTGAGATTTTTCCAATACTAATAATAATGATTTTATTAGTACTCCAATTGCTCCTCCCGCCGCTAGTGCGGAGACTTGTGATATTAATGCCGCTTTGTTAAATCTTGTTATGAAAGAACAATTTTCTGGTAGTCCTAATGAAGATGCTGCATCCCATCTTAACACTTTCGTAGAATTGTGTGACATGAAAAAGAAAAAAGATGTGGATAATGATATTGTGAAATTAAAATTATTCCCGTTCTCATTGTGGGATCATGCAAAAATTTGGTTCTCATCTTTACCACGAAATAGTATCGATTCTTGGGATAGGTGTAAAGATGCTTTTATTACCAAGTATTTTCCTCCCGCGAAAATTATTTCTCTTAGAAATCAAATTATGAATTTTAGGCAACTTGATCATGAACATGTTACCCAATCTTGGGAAAGGATGAAATTAATGATAAGAAATGGCCCTACTCATGGTTTAAATTTATGGATGATCATACAAAAAAATTATGCGGGATTGAATTTTGTTTATAGAAATCTTTTAGATTCCGCCGCGGGTGGTACTTTTATGAAAATTACTTTGGGAGAAGCTACTAAATTGCTTGATAATATTATGGCAAATTATTCACAATGGCATACTGAAAGAACTCCTGCTAGTAAAAAGGTGAATTCTATTGAACAAATTAGTACTTTGAGTGATAAAGTTGATGCACTGATGAAATTGGTTGCTAGTAAAAATGCTCATATTGATCCTAATGATGTGCCTTTGTCCACTTTGATTGAGCAAAATAATGATCCCGTATATGTGAATTTTGTCTCGCGAAACAATTCTAATAATAATGCTTATAGAGGTAATTTCAACGCTAGACCGTTTCCTGGAAATTCCTCTAATAATTATGGCAATCCTTATGGTAATTCTTATAATAATAATAATAATAGGATGCCCTCTGATCTTGGAAGTAATATTAAAGAATTTATTAATGCTCAAAAAGTTTTCAACACTACGATAGAAGAAAAATTGAGTAAACTTGATGATATGTCTAGGAGCATTGATAGAATTATTCATGATGTGGAAAATCTAAAGACTAAAATTTTGCCACCCAAAATTGATATTAGTGAATCAATTAAATCTTTATATGTCTCCATGGATGAGAGTAAGAAAAGAACTGCTATGCTAAAAGCTAAACGAGAATTTTTAGAAAAAGCGATTCCTCCCGGTTTCTATCGTAGTAATGATGAGGATATTAAAATGATTGGTGTTTCATCTATTGATTCTTTGTTTAGCAATATAAAACTTGATTAAAAGGGGACTGAAGAAGAGTCAACTTTAGCTAGTAGGCGTTCCCATAATTTGGAGGGTGAAAATCTTAATGAAAAAATTGCTAAAAGTGGGTTTGGAGAGGTAAAAACTTTAAATAGCGATGTGCTCACTCTCTTGGATTACAAAGATTTTAATTATGATAATTGTTCTTTGATTGAGTGCATTTCTTTGTTACAATCCATGTTAAATTCACCTAACGCTTATGAGCAAAACAAGGCTTTTACTAAACACATCGTAGAAGCAATGATGAAAGCGTTAGAAGAAATGCTAGAACTAGAAATTTCAATTCCTAGAAAATTATATGATGAATGGGAACCCACCATTAAAGTTAAAATAAAAAATTATGAGTGCAATGCTTTATGTGATTTGGGTGCTAGCGTTTCCACAATTCCAAAATCTCTATGTGATGTGCTAGGTTTTACCAATATAGATGAATGTTCTCTTAATTTGCATCTTGCGGATTCTACTATTAAAAACCCAATGGGTAGAATATTCTTGCAAATAGAAATTATGTGCCCATTTATTTTATTATTCTTGATATTTAATGCAATTCTTCTTGCCCCATAATACTTGGCAGACCGTTCTTACGAACTATAGGTGCCGTTATTGATATGAAAGAAGGGAATATAAAATTTCAGTTTCCACTCAAAAAGGGTATGGAGCATTTCCCTAGGAAAATAATTATAGTACCATATGAATCAATTATGAGGGCCACTTATGGAATCAACTTGAAAGATGACAATACTTGAAACTATGCATTATGCCTAGCTAGGGGCATAAAACAATAGCGCTTGTTGGGAGGCAACCCAATGAATAAAATAAAAGAAAATTCTGTTATTGTGTGTTTTCACAATTATGCTACTGGTATGATTGTGTTTTTGTTTTCTTAATTAGTGTTTGTGCCAAGTAAATCCTTTAGGATGATTTGGAAGATAGTATAATTGATGCTGTTTGGAAAACAGAAAGTTTTGCGTCCAGTGCCCGAATTTTGTTTCTGTACTGGAGCGTCTAAAAAATATGAAATTTTTACACAGTATTTGTATATAAATTTAACACGTTGTTATAATTTTTCAGAATTTTTGGAGTTACAGAAGTATGGATTTTAAATAGATTACTACAGACTGTTCTGTTTTTGACAGATTCTGTTTTTGATGCACTACTTGCTTGTTTTGATGAATCTATGGATTGTATCGGGGGGTATAAGCCATGGTGAAGTTAGAGTACAGTAGGTATAATGAAAAAATAAAATTTGAATGGGTTTGCAACAGTACTTAAAGTAGTGATTTATTTTGTTATACTAACGGGTCTCGCGAAGGTTTTGTTGAGTTTTGTGTGATTGAAGTTTTCAAGTTTTGGGTGAGATCACGATGGATGAAGGAATAAGGAGTAGTAAGAGCCGAGGCTAGGGGATGCCTGAGGCACCCCAAGGTAATATTCTAGGAAGACTGAAGCGTCTAAGCTTGGGGATGCCCTGGAAGGCATCCCCTCTTTCTTCTACCAACCATCGGTAATTTTACTTGGAGATATATTTTTATTCGTCACATGATATGTGTTTTGCTTGGAGCGTCTTGTATAATATGAGTCTTTGATTTGTTTGCTTTTTAGTTTGTCACAATCATCCTTGCTGAACACACCTATCTTGAGAGAGCCACACGTTTATCATCATGTGTTAGAATACTCTATGTGCTTCACTTAAATTTTTTGAGCTAGGCAGTTGCTCTAGTGCTTCACTTAAATCTTTTTGAGCACGGTGGTGGCTATATTTTGAATAAATAAATTCTCATGCTTCACTTATATTATTTTGAGAATTGATAAGATTGAAATTTTGAAGAAATATTTGCACTCTCATGCTTCACTTAAATCATTTTGAGAGTTGATGATAGTAATTGTAATTTGCACAAGATATGAATTTGGTCCCAAAGTGATGAATATTCAAGAGGGATATAAATAAAAAAAATTCATATAGATCATTGGATATGATAAGTGTGATTCCTTGCAATAGTTTGAGATATGGAAACGATAATATGTGGGTCATGTTAGTGAGTAATTGTGATTTAGTAAGAATATTAGTGTTAAGGTTTGTGATTCCCTATGCATGCACATTAAGTCAATAGTTATGCAGCGAAATTATATCCTACTTATGGTGCATTATTCGATGTTCGTTATGTTCAATGCTTGTTTATGACCGTTTTCGTTTTTTGGTTGGTTGCTTCTCAATCTATTTGCTAGCCTTCATTTGTACTAAGCGGAAATACTGCTTGTGCATCCAAAATCCTTAAACCCAAGTTGTGCCAAATGAGTCCACTATACCTACCTATATGCGGTATTTCAATGCCGTTCTAAGTAAATTTGCATGTGCCAACTCTAATTTTCAAAATAATTTTCCGTTTTGTGTGCCCGTACCGTTCATGAAGCGGCAGGGGATGGCCATTATTTTCCATGCTAGATGTGTTATTCTCACGATGAGTGTTTATTCACTTGTCATTGCACGAGAGAGTGGCTGGTAATAGGGATGCCCAGTCCCACAATGAATCAAAAATTAGTAACAACAAAATTCCTTGGAAAGTGTTGGTTTGGAGGGCACCCGTGGATACGGCTAGCCATGGATTGTGAAAGAATGGTGGAAAGGAAATAAACTTTACTTTCTGTTTGGGAACCGCCTATGATGTGTCTAGCATGGAAAATAATGGGAATTCTCGATCGTTTTCATTGACAGGAAAAGCATGCCTCTAAAAATATTTTTATCTCCTTAATTTCAGCTTTGAGCTCTGGCACATTTGACAAATCTCTGCTTCCCTCTGTGAAGGGCCTATCTATTTACTTTTATGCAATTTTTATTTTATTTGAGTCTCCATCTTTTCTTACAAAAGCACCAACTAGAGAGCACTATTGTCATACTTGTGCATTGGATGTAGCTAATATTTGAGTGTGTTTCATGAATGGATCAATGATTGAGCATAATGGGCTAGGGATAACTTTCTTTAGTGTTGATATTTTGAAAGACATGGTTGCTTGTTAGCATGCTTGAGTATTTATATCTTCATGTCAAATTATAGACTATTGCTTTGAATCATTCAAGTCCAATGTCCATGCTATAAAAGAAAAGAATATGTGATGAATATGATAGGCAGCATTCCACATCAAAAATTCTGTTTTTATCATTTACCTACTCGAGGACGAGCAGGAATTAAGCTTGGGGATGCTGATACGTCTCCAACGTATCTATAATTTTTTATTGTGCCATGCTGTTATATTATTAATCTTGGATGTTTTTATATACATTTACAGCAATTATATATCATTTTTGGAGACTAAGCTATTAACTTAGTGCCCGGTGCCACTTGCTGTTTTCTGCTCTGTTTTAGTTTTACAGAAAATCAATACCAAACGAAGTCCAAATGCCACGAAACTTTTTGGAGATTTTTTTTTGGACAAGATAAACCCTAGAAGCTTCGGGAGGAGGCCAGAAGCCCCAGGGGGTGCCCACGGGGCACCAGGGCGCGCCTGGGGGGGCAGGCATATGTACATGCCCTGGTACCTCGTGGGGCCCACGGAGCTCTGTTTGACCTAATTCCTTCACTATAAATTCCCAAAAAATCAGAAACCATCAGGGAGACCACGAAATACTTTTTCCGCCGCCGCAAGTTTCTGTTCTCGAGAGATCCCATCTGGAGGCCTTTTCCGGTACTCCGCCGGAGGGGGGAATCGATCACGGAGGGGCTCTACATCAACCTTGTTGCCCTTTCGATGATGCGTGAGTAGTTTACCACAGACCTTCGGGTCCATAGTTAGTAGCTAGATGGCTTCTTCTCTCTTTTTGATCTTCAATACAATGTTCTCCTTGATGTTCTTGGAGTTCTATCCGATGTAATCACTTTTTGCGGTGTGTTTGTTGGGATCCGATAAATTGTGAGTTTATGATCAGATTATCCATGAATATTATTTGAGTCTTCTCTGATCTCTTTTATGCATGATTATTATAGCTTCGTATTTCTTCTCCGATCTATTGATTTGGTTTGGCCAACTAGATTGATTTATCTTGCCATGGGAAGAGGTGCTTTGTAATGGGTTCGATCTTGCAGTGCTCAATCCCAGTGACAGAAAGGGACATGACATGTATGTATCGTTGCTATTAAGGGTAAAAAAGATGGGGTTTATTCATACGTGAGTTTATCTTGTCTACATCATGTCATCGTTCTTAAGGCATTACTCCGTTCTTTATGGATTTAATACACTAGATGCATGCTGGATAGCGGTCGATGTGTGGAGTAATAGTAGTAGATGCAGGCAGGAGTCGGTCTACTTGTCTTGGACGTGATGCCTATATATATGATCATTGCCTTGGATATCGTCATGATTATTTGCTTTTCTATCAATTGCCCAACAGTAATTTGTCTACCAACCGTATGCTATTTTCTCGAGAGAAGCCTCTAGTGAAAACTATGGCCCCTGGGTCTATTTAAATCATATTACTAAAACCCTAAAAATATTGCTGCCATTTTATTTTATTTATTTTATTTTGTATTTTTGTTTCAATCTTTCTATCTATCATATACAATTTAATCTTGCAATTGACCGCCGAGGGATTGACAACCCCTCGTTTGCGTTGGGTGCAAGGATTTGTTGTTTGTGTGCAGGTGCTGCTAACGAGGTGTTGCGTGATTCTCCTACTGGTTCGATAACCTTGGTTTCATAATTGAGGGAAATACTTATCTCTACTGTGCTGCATCATCCCTTCCTCTTCGGGGATAATACCAATGCAAGCTACAAGTAGCACGTTCCATGTTATACGACGCCAACACTATATTACACCTTGTACAAATTGTTGATCCCATATACTTCTGACTCTCACCTGTTTTCCAACGCCACCACTATGACCCTACTAATGTCATACCAAATAAGCCAACGCCACCACTACTTGAAAAAAATAGTGCTAGCGTTGATTGAAAATGGCGCGCCACCAACGAAAGTTGTGGCTAGCACTTTTTCCACTAGTGAACTTATCGATTCTAGCGGGACTTTGTTCTATCCTTTCGTTAATTATTGGTTCCTTTTCCTTTAGGGTTTTCAACATAATTCCCACCTTAGAACCAAATTGAGTAATGTGATTATGGACCTTTTTGTCTAAATTCTCAAGATGTTCAATAGTAGACAATTTATTTTCAATAGCCTCTAACCTTTGTATAACATGTTCCAAAGTCAATGCCGTTTCATTAATAGTGATAGGTGGTGATCCCACTAGATTTCCCATAGCATTAAAAGCATCCATAGAGGGACACATCAAGAAATTCCCTCCGGTAATAGTATCAAGCACAAATCTATACCAAGTAGTAATTCCCACATAAAAATTGCGAAGAACGCTAGTGGATTGCTTACGAGTTGATCTATTTTGAGCATCGCAAATCCTATACCAAGCATCTTTTAAATTCTCTCCTCCCCTTTGTTTAAAATTAAGCACTTCATTTTCAGGGGTATAAGTAATGAGCGAAGAACTAGCCATAGTGGTGAAGCAAACTAACGAGCAAGCAAACGAAAATATTTTTGTATTTTTGTAAAATTGTTTTAAAAGTGGGGGAGATGAAAATGAGAGGCAAATGCAAATAAAAAGGCAAATAAGATAAATGCTAGTGGATGATAATTTATGCGAAGGTACTTGATAACTTTTGGTGATGTCTCCCCGGCAACGGCGCTAGAAATCCTTCCAGCTACTTGTAAACTGCGTTGGGATTTCCCCGAAGAGGAGAGGATGATGCAGTATAGTAGAGATAAGTATTTCCCTTAGTTAAGAACCAAGGTTATCAATCCAGTAGGAGAACCACACAGAACCTCGTTAGCAGTACCTACACACACAAAAGCAAACACTTGCACCCAACGCAAATAAGAGGGTTGTCAATCCCCTTAGCGGTTACTTGCTAGGATTAATTCTCATAGTGATAGATAGAAAAGTAAATTGCAAAATAAAATAAAAGTAAATAAATTGCAGCAAGGTATTTTTGGATTTAATATATGATAAAAGGAGACCCGGGGGGCCATACTTTTCACTAGAGGTTTCTCTCTCGAACACATAGCATACGGTGCGTAAACAAATTACTGTTGGGCAATTGATAGAAAAGCAAATAATTATGATGGATTCATGGCAATAATCATGTATATAGGCATCACGTCCGACACAAGTAGACCGACTCCTGCCTGCATCTAGTACTATTACTCCACTCATCGACCGCTATCCAGTATGCATCTAGAGTATTAAGTATAAAACAGAGTAACGCCTTAAGCAAGATGACATGACGTAGACAAAGTAAAATCAAGCAATATGATTAAACCCCATCTTTTTATCCTTAATGGCAACAATACAAATATGTGTCATGTCCCTTTCTATCACTGGGATTGAGCACCGCAAGATTGAACCCATCACAAAGCACCTCTCCCATTGCAAGATAAATCAATCTAGTTGGCCAAACCGAACGGATAGATCGAAGAGAAATACAAAGCTATAACAATCATGTATAAAAGAGTTCAGAGAAGACTCAAATATTTCTCATGAATAATCTGATCATAAACTCACAATTCATCGGATCCCAACAAACACACCGCAAAAGAAGATTACATCGGATAGAACTCCAAGAACATTAAGGAGAACATGGTATTGAAGATCAAAGAGAGAGAGAAGAAGCCATCTAGCTACTAGATATGGACCCGCAGGTCTGTGGTAAACTACTCACACATCATCAGAAGGGCAGCAAGGTTGATAAAGAAGCCCTCCGTGACCGATTCCCCCTCCGACAGAGTATCGAAAAAGGCCTCTAGATGGGATCGCGGAAAACCAGAGGCTTGCGGCGGCGGAAAGGTTTTCTCTTCTATCTTTCTGGTATACGGGGAATATTTTGGAATTTATAGCGCTGGAATTAGGTCAAGAGGTGCCATGAGGGGCCCACAAGCCTGGGGGCGCACCCCATGGACTTGTCGCTTCCTCGTGACTCCTCTGGTCTTCTCCCGAAGCTTCCAGGGTCTCTTCTGGTCCAGAAAAAATTAATCCAAAGTTTTTTCTTAGTTTGTACTCCATTTGATAATGATTTTCTGAAAAGGCAAAAACAGGCAAAAACAGCAACTGGCACTGGGCACTAGGTTAATAGGTTAGTCCCAAAAATGATATATAATTGCATATCAAACATCCAAGATTGATACTATAATAGCATGGAACAATCAAAAATTATAGATACGTTGGAGACGTATCACTCCGTATCGTAAAACACGATAAAACTTCTTCTCTTATTTTTCTCTCGGGGAAACAAAATTTATAGGCTTCGAATTAGGTTAGACGGCTACCTGTGGGACCCACAAGGCATCAGGGCGCGCCCTGGGGGGGTAGGCGCGCCCTGTTGCCCTGTGAGCAACTGGTGCCCCCCTCCGGTGGATCTTCGTTCCAGTATTTTTTATTTATTCAATAAAAAATCTCCGCAAAATTTCGTCTGATTCCGAGAACTTTTATTTCTCCATAAAAGAAACACCATGGTAATTCTGCTGAAAACAGCGTCAGTCCGGGTTAGTTTCACTCAAATCATGTAAATTAGAGGCCAAATCAAGAGCAAAAGTGTTTGGAAAAGTAGATACGACAGAGACGTATCAACTCCCCCGGCTTAACTCACTGAAAGGGATAAAGAAAAACTTTTACAAACACTTTTTGTTCTTGTATCCTTATATAAGTTTAAATAGTAACCAAGTTTTCAGCAAAGATCATGAACTAACCATGTGAATGATAACACTTAGAACTCACATTTACTCATATCAATGGCATAATCAACTAGCGAGCAATAATAACATATCTCAGATGCCAACAATTTGTCAAAATAATCATGATATAATATGATAACATGGTATCTCGCTAGCCCTTTTTGAGACCACAAAACATAAATGCAGAGCACCTCTGAAGTTCAAGCAGTGACTAAACATTGTAATTCAGGGTTTAAGAGATCCAGTCATGCTCATTTCCAACATTAACTTGACGCAATGCATGTTAAACAAAGAATGACAATTGTGCTCTTAAAGTTGGTGCTTGAATGAGAAGGTGATGACTCAACAATAAAAAGTGGCGTGCGTACGACCATCTATGGGGCCATCTAGCCCCTTTGCGGTTCGACTAGGGAGATCGACAAGCACAAAGAGTAGAACCAGCAGAAACACAAGGAGTTTACCCAGGTTCGGGCCACCGTGAGGTGTAAAACCCTACTCCTGCTTTGTATATTGGATGTGTATGAGCACAAGTACAAGGAGCGCTTCTCCCGGCAAGGTGCAGAAAGAGCAGCTACGCATGCAAGTTGTGCAAAGGATCCATCCCTGTAAAGGTTGCCCTGGCCCTCCTTTTAGAGCTCAAGTGGTCACCACAGTGGCAAAACAGTCATTACAGGTTGATTAGATAGCAAACAGTGCTATCATACCTAACTCTGCCAGTTTAGGACAAAAGCAATAAATGCTCCGTTAGGTGTCATGTGGAGGAGGAGCCCCGGCAAGGATTCTGCACCGCTCGCCCAGCTACCTCCTATTATCTTGACACGCCTTCTAGACGGGTGTCATTAAAGGCAAATCTCCTTCCAGCACGCTGACACGTGCCCGACAAATCCCACCTAACTGCCTGCAGGCTCGACACCTCATCGATTAGCGACTAGCTGCTCGATGAGGTGGAGCGCTAACAGCTAGCGAGAGCTTGCCGGTACGGAGCTTGCCGGGCCTTCACCTTGCCGGCTCGGCTTTTCCGGCAAAGGTTATCTTGGGTGTTGAACTCGATGCTTTGTCTTGATCTTCTCTCCAGTAGCTCCTGCAACTGTGTCTTGAATCTTGTTCTTGGTATTTGTTCTGGATTCGGCTTGAATTATTCTCCGGCAAGCCTTGCTGTTGGGAAGGCTACTACTTCCTGTGCATAGGTCAGGGGTATTAAGGACCCATTTCTTAATGCACCGGCAGGAGCCCCCGGGCCTGGGCCACACGCGCCTGCCAAGCGTCGTTGGGCTAGGCCCAAAACAATGCACAGGCACGCGTGGCAGAGAATAACTGCCATATCTATCATAATCTTCATTTTTACTGCTCCTTCCGCCACGCATTTTACATGCGAGGCGAGGGATTGGCGAAGAGGGGCGGTTGCTGGGGGAACAGTGAAGAGCCAGCCCCCGTGCCTTCCCCATAAAGAGAGGGCTACGGGGGGCGTTGCTCATCCATCTCTTCCCATTCCATTCTGCCAATCACCATTGCTCTCTTCCTTCCTCTTCCTCCCTTTGATGTTCTCTCTGAAGATCCACCGTTGCAATGGTGAGAGGTAGAGGCCGAGCACGAGCGTCTACTGCGTCCGCGAGGTCGTTTGCACGAGGCCGGGCGAGCGCCCTTGCCATGCGTGCGGAGGCCGGCTCTAGCTTCCGCGGGGGAAGGGCCATAAATCATGCTCGTGGAGGGCGCAGACTTCGGGGCCGAGGCGGCCACGCCGGATTATCCACGCCCCCTCCCCCAGCAGAAGCCCACTCGGTGGAAGCGGCGCACGAGTTCGTCATGGCGATGCATCACCAGCTACGCAGCTGGTTGCGGCTTCCCAAATCTTTCGCAAAGACAATGGAAGGCGATGAGCCCCCAGGCCTCTGGCTGCGAGCAGATGGATGCTGCAATGGCCCTGCCTGGGTGGCCACGGAAATCTCCCCCAACGGCTTCATATATCTGCGGCGAGGGTGGAAGTCATTCGCCTGCTCCCGTGGGCTAGGACAAGGGCATCTTCTCCACTTTAGATTTGATGGCTCTTCCATGCTCTTCGTGAGATTCTTCGGAACTTCGGACGAGCGCTTGGAGTGCTGCGTAGAAAGCGAAAGCAGTAGCGACGTCAGCTCCTCCAGCGAGACCGAGGACGACGACGACGGCTCTCCAAGCGTCAAGAATGAAGATGATGACTCCGAATCCAGCTAGGCACTGGCAGCACCATCATCTGGCCTTCTAGGAACGAGTCATACTTTACCTAGGCGCTTCTTTTGCCCCTGTAACAAAACCGATGTATCTCGCTTATGGCACGTTTGAATGAAATGCATGTTGATTCCATTGTGCTGATGAATGAATGTATGTTGTTTCCCCTGTATTATTTTGTCTTTGCATGTTTTTATACCCTACGCTTGCCAGAAGTCTTGCCGGTGCGCACACTTGCCACAAGCGCTTGAGGAGCGGATCCTTAGCAACCTGCTGGAAGTGCTGCCTCTGGCAAGGTAACTTGACGGTCACAATGCAGCTGCAAATCTTGCCGAGCGGACTCGAGGCGAGACAAGAGCGCAATCTGATCGCGACAAGGTTCTTTCGCATGCAGGTTTTTCATGCAGGGACTAAATCATTCAAGGGAAATAGCAAATATAACAAGGAATTTGTTTCAAAGTTTTTCAACTTAGCTTTTCCTTGCACTGTTTTTCTTGTCGCACAAAATGATCACTTGAACGTCATTCAATGGTATCCCCATATCGTCACTCCCCCCAGGAAACTTGCACGCGAGGGATCCTTCTGTCCTTTGAGAAAAAGAAAGAAGAGAAAAGAGTGGTTTGGGAACCTTGACGGTTCATCAGTCATTTCATACAAACTAAAGTGTAACCACAACATCACATACATTTATACACAAGGTGAATATGTACAAAAAGTTGTGAAACACTTAGCTTTATTTCAGTTGTGAACAGGGTGTGCGCCTGGCTTTGTACAAAGGGTTACAAGTCTTGACGACAAAGCTTGTACAAAAGGGGTTGCCGGGAGGCCCGACAACTGCGCCTTATGGGTAGAACTTGCGAAGATGCTCAATATTTCATGAGTTTAGCACTGGGATGCCATCTTCGGTCTCCAGACGGACTGTGCCAGGTCTGGTGACTCGCGCCACCTGATAAGGGCCTTCCCACTTTGGCGTCAACTTGTTTGATTTCTTGGTGGACTGAATGCGCCGAAGAACAAGGTCGCCTTCCTCAAGGCTTCGGGCATGCACCTTGTGGTTGTGATAGCGGCGCAAGGCTTGCTGGTAGCGTGCAGCTCGCACAGCGGCCCGAAGACAATCTTCCTCAAGGAGCGTTGCATCATCTTGCCGCAGCTGCTCTTGCTCTGCCTCATCATAGGCGAGCACTCGAGGTGACCCGTATATGAGTTCCGTGGGGAGCACCGCTTCTGCACCATAGACTAGGGAGAAGGGTGTTTGGCCGGTAGCTCGATTTGGTGTCGTTCTGAGTGACCAAAGAACCGCCGGCAACTCATTCATCCAGCGCCTTCTGCACTTATGATGCCTGTCAAAAGTTCTTGTCTTGAGGCCTCGCAACACTTCAGCATTTGCCCTTTCTGCTTGACCGTTGCTTCTCGGCTGAGCAACAGATGCAAAACAGATTTTGTTGCCAAGGTCTTGGATGTACTGCATGAAGGTGCGGCTCATGAACTGGGTGCCATTGTCGGTGATGATTCTGTTAGGAACCCCAAAACGGCAAACTAGTCCTTTGAAGAACTTGACGGCTGACTGTGTTGTCACCTTCCTCACTGGCTCCACTTCAGGCCACTTTAGGAACTTGTCGATTGCAACGTACAAGAACTCAAAGCCCTCGGTAGCACGGGGGAAGGGGCCTAAGATATCAAGCCCCCAGACCGAGAAAGGCCAGGAGAGAGGGATTGTTTGAAGAGCTTGAGCTGGTTGATGTATGTTCTTCGAATGGAACTGGCATGCTTCACACTTGGTTACTAGCTCAGTTGCATCCTGGAGGGCAGTGGGCCAATAGAAGCCTTGCCGGAAAGCTTTGCCAACAAGCGCTCTTGATCCTATGTGAGAGCCACATATGCCTCCATGTATCTCTGCCAACAACTTTAGTCCATCTTCCCGGCAAATGCACTTCAATTTCACACCGTTTGGTCTCTTTCTATGCAGAATGTTGTCCACAAACTGATACATACTTGATTGACTGGCTACTTTATCAGCTTCTTCTTGTTCATCGGGATGTTCTCCTGTTCGAAGGAAATGAACTATGTGTTGTGCCCATGCTGGAGCCTGCGGCTCCACGACAAGGATTAAAGGCATCTCTTCGACCATGGGAGCGCTTGCCTCAGCGGCAAGAACCTGATGCTCTGCGCGAAGCTGCTGCTCACCGACAGTCATGTCGTTGTTCCCGGCAACTTTCTTGCCGGCGGCTTCTGGGAGCTCTGCCGGAAAATACTTGCCGGTGTTCAAATTTCTTCTTTTACTGGCCTGCGCTGATGGAGTAACTGATGGTTGATTCAAATGGTGTACAAAAGTTCCCGGTTCCACAGGAAGCTTTTGAGTGGCACACTTTGATAGATGATTAGCAATGCTGTTTTCTGCACGAGGAATGTGCTCTGTTTGCAATCCGTCAAAGTGTTCTTCCAATTTCCTCACTTCTTCCACATACGCTTCAATCAACGAGCTCTGGTAATCTTTGTTCACTTGCTTCACAACAAGCTGCGAGTCTCCACGGACGATCAACTTTCTGATTCCTAAATCCACCGCGATCCTGAGACCGGCAAGGAGTCCTTCATACTCAGCAGTGTTGTTCGTTGCTTTCTCCCTGGGAAAGTGCATCTGAATTATATACTTGAGGTGCTCTCCAGTGGGTGCGACAAGCAGCACCCCAGCACCGGCGCCTTGCAGCGAGAAGGCACCGTCAAAGTACATGATCAATTCCTTGGCTGTCTCTTTGCCGGGGAGAGCTGTTTCTTGGATTTCCTCGTCTTGTGTTGGCGTCCATTCTGCAATGAACTCCGCCAAGGCCCTACTCTATAAAGTTGATGTGCTTTCAAACTTGAGTGCAAAGCTTGACAGTTCCAACGCCCACTCTACTATCCTGCCAGTTGCATCTGGATTCCTCAAAATATGCTGCAACGGAAAGCGAGTGACGACGGTGATCTCATGTGCTTGGAAGTAGTGACGCAGCTTTCTCGAGGCCATAAGAAGACCGAAAAGCAACTTCTGCACACCAGAATATCTTGACCTAGCCCCCTACAAGAGGGAACTAACAAAATATACCGGCCGCTGCACCACCTTCTTCTTTGGCACCACTTGCTGATCAGCTTCATTTGCTTGCACTGCTTCTGATTTGCCGGCACCAGACCTTGCCGGAGAAGATTCCGCCTTGTCGCTGGACGGGCTTGCCGCTGCTGCTTCTTAGTCATCGACTTCCCTCTGCGCCACTAATGCAGCACTCACCACTAGATTTGTTGCCGCCAGATATAGCAGCAATGGCTCTTGTGGTATAGGCGCAACTAGAGTTGGCGCAGAAGAGAGGTATCTTTTCAAATCCTGCAGCGCGGCCTCCGCTTCCGGAGTCCATTTCATTGGACCTGCCTTTTTCAAGATCATGAAAAACGGCAGGGCGCGCTCAACAGCCGGCAAGACGCCGCACATCCTTGAAGCTTTTTGGTGCTTGAATCTGCTCAATTGCTTTGATCTTGTCGGGATTTGCTTCGATTCCACGCCGAGATACAAAGAACCCGAGAAGTTTGCCGGATGGAATGCCAAACACACACTTCTCGAGGTTGAGCTTCAAATTGATCTTGCGCAAGTTTACAAATGTTTCTTCTAAATATTGAATGAGGGTTGATTTGTCCTTGGTTTTGTCCACTATATCGTCCATATATGCTTCCACATTTCTGTGGAGCTGGGGCTCAAAACCAATCTGGACTGCTCTTGCAAATGTTGAACCAGCACTCTTTAATCCGAAAGGCATACGCACAAAGCAGTACATGCCACATGGAGTAATGAATGCGGTTTTCTCCTCATCTTCCTTGGCCATGAATATCTGATGGTACCCAGAATATGCATCAAGGAATGAGAGTAAATCATAGCCGGCAGTAGAGTCTACAATTTGATCAATGCACGGTAAAGGGAAAGGATCCTTTGGACATGCTTTGTTACTATCAGTGTAGTCGATACAAAGTCTCCACTTTCCATTTGCTTTACGCACTACAACTGGATTTGCTAACCAAGTTGGATGTAGTACACCTCTAACCAAGCCTGCTGCTTCAAGTTTCTTGATTTCTTCGGCAATGAACTATTACCGCTCCAAAGCTTGCTTCCTGATTTTCTGCTTGACGGGCCGAGCATGAAGACAGACGACAAGGTGGTGCTCAATTACCTCCCTGGGAACACCGGGGATGTCAGACGGTTTCCATGCAAACACATCGACATTCGCCCGTAGGAAGGCAATGACCGCGCTTTCCTATTTGCTGTCAAGAGAGGCACTGATGGTGAAGGTACCACCAGTGCCATCCTCCTTCGCCAACACCTTCTTCGTTGCTGGTGGAGTGGCCTTGGATTTTTTGCTGGTAGAGCACTCCAGCAAGTCTTCAACAGGTGCGCAGCACTCCGAAGAGGTGCGCTTCCCGGAATTCTTGTCGGAGGTCTTGCCAGACTTCTTGCTTTTCTTCTCCTTGGCAGGAGCTGGTGCCTTGGCGGCCTCTGCTGCAACCGCATCTCTGTAGAGCTTATCGACGCAAATAGCTGCATCTTTCTTGTCAGAATTGATGGAAATGACACCCATCGGCCCTGGCATCTTCAACGTGTTATAGGCATAATGGGACGCATCCATAAACTTAGCCAAAGCTTGACAACATCAAACACAATCTTCTCTGTTCTATAGTTCAATTCCCCGCCAAATGTCACCGGCAATGTGATCTTCCCCTTGGGTTGGCTCCTTCCCGGATTCACTCCTTGAAAAGTGCATGTTTTCTCGAGTTCCTCGTCGGGAATCGGCAGCCTCTTGATTACTTCTGGAGAAATCAAATTTAGCCCGACCCCACCGTCAACTAACATTTTTGTGACCAGGAGGTTGCGAATTATCGGTGAAACCAACAAAGGCAAGCACCCGACCGCAGTTGTGCGATCAGGGTGATCCTTGGCATAAAAAATGATAGGCGTGTGTGACCATTTGAGTGGCTTTTGGGTGCCTATTGCTGGTTCCGCTGCATTAACTTCAAGCGCCCACTGCTTGAGTTGGCGGTGAGAAGAGTGCAAAGATGCGCCTCCGTCAATGCACATGGCCTCGGTTGCCTTCTGGAATTCCTGTTCACTGGACTCTCCGTCGTCCTCTTCCTCTTCACTTCCAACATCTTCCACTTTCTTTTAGCGGCCTCTAGCAGGCTTCTCTTTTTGCTGCTTGGCCTTGCCACGGCGGCCTCCTCGACCACCACAGTTTTCTTGCCAGACCCGCCAGCACCATCTTGGCCCTTCTCCTTGTCGCGTTTTTCATATTCAGCTTTCTGCTTCTCCGCGAGGTGCTCGACTTGTCAGCACTCTTGGAGATCATGGCCCTTGGTGCGGTGAATCTTGCTGTATGGCCCATCAGATTTGTTGGCCTTCTCGTTTGCCGCCGCCTCCTGACAAGCAGCGCATACAGCAGCCTCCTTGCCAGAGTCTTCCGTTTTGGCTTTCTTGGCGGTGTTGGAGTTGCCAGACCCTTCGACAGCCATCACAGTTTTGCCCTTGCGCTTCCTGTTGCGCTTTCGGCCCTTCTTCTTTGGGGTGGCAGCGTTGTCGTCCTCGGAGTCCACCTCGGCACCAGCGTCCTCCCCGGGAAGTCTCCTTCCTTCCTCAGCGCGCGCACACTTATCCGCCAACGTGTAGAGCTCGTTAACGGTCTTCGGCAGCTTGACGTTCATCTTCTCCCGCGTCCTTCGATTGCGCACGTTCGTGTGGAAGGCAGTAATCATGGCCGCGGGGTGCACATCTAGGATATTGCGGTGCACGCGGCTGAATCTCTGGATGTACTTGCGCAAATTTTCACCATCTCTTTGCGGGATCACTTGTAGATCGCTGGGCTGTCCAGGGGCCTTATGGCCTCCGGTAAAGGCACCAACAAACTCATTACAGAGATCTGACCACGAAGAAATGGATTTCTCAGGCAAGTTCATCAGCCAAGATCTCACGTTGGCTTCAGCACCAACGGAAAGTAGTTGGTGAGAATCTTCTCGTCTCTTCCCCCGGCATCTTGCACGGCAATCGTGTAGATGCCCAGAAACTCTGCCGGGTTCAGCTTGCTGTCGTACTTTTCTGGTACTTCCGGCTTGAAGGCCCGGACGGACGGCCAGCGGACTTGCCGCAGCTCGCGAGTGAAGGCTGGACATCCAACCTCGTAAGACAGATATCCGCCAACCTCGGGCGCAGGCTCATCAACGACTGGGTCGTTGCGCGCGTCGGATTGATGGTGCGCCTCCCGACACCGTTCAATGGTGGTGCGGGCATCCTCTACCCACCTGTCTTGCAGCACTTGCCGCTAATCTTGCCGCGCTCGTGGATCGGAAGAGGCCATCGTCATCTCATCGGGCTCCACAGTTCGCTGGGTTTGTCGTGGCCGCTGGCGTTGCTGCTGTTGAAGTTGTTGCCGCGGAGGTGACTGCACCGTTGGTGCAGCACCTTCAACACGGCCACCAGTTGGAGCTACTGGTGCCGTTTGCGGACGCCGAGAAGGCTCCGCTTGTCGTGACCTGCTCGTCTCGGCAAATACAGTCAGGTTCTGGATGGTGGCTCTCCACTCATCCATCTTTTCTACTGCCGAAGGAAAGTTTAGCAGCATCTGGGCTCGCGCCATCGCCTCTGCTGCTGTGGCTGGCATGGCTGGAAGGGAAGACCGCGACGTCGCTCTACTCCTGGCAGAGCCAGCAGGAGCGCCATTGCGATCTTGCTGCCACGGCACATGCTCAGCAGCGGGCTGTCGTGGCGGAGGTGGTGCCTGAGGATCCGGAACCTGATCGACAGGGGTCTTGCCATGTGGTCGCCGCCGCTCGGAGTTGCACCGCGCCCATTGTGTGAGGGGCGTGGCGTCTGTCCCGACGCAGCATCTTTAGACACTGCTGCGGTGGAATCTTGGCTTGTGCCGGCCCGGGCATTGCTGCTCCGGTGGCTACGCTCGTCGACGCGGCGAGGAGGAGGAGGACGTCCATCCGCTCCGCCCGCACCATCACGGCTTTGTTCACCAGAGGGTCAAGGAAGTTGACCGCTTCTAGTGCCTCAGCCACCTGCTCCGACCATGGTGGGCACAGCGACCGCGCTAGTCGTGCCAACCACGGTATCCGCACCGCCCGCGTTGGCTGCGCCGCCTGTGGATACATGCGAAGGAACCTTGGAAGTAGAAGGAGCCGTCATCATGATGCCCTTCTTCTTGGGGGCCATCGACGATGAGGAAGATGGTGATGAAGTTGATGCAACTGACACGCAATCTACTGATTCAGGTTCGCGCAAGTGATCCCCCTACCTGGCGCGCCAAAGATGTTGTGCGTACGACCATCTATGGGGTCATCTAGCCCCTTTGTGGTTCGACTAGGGAGATCGACGAGCACAAAGAGCAGAACCAGCAGAAACGCAAGGAGTTTACCCAGGTTCGGGCCACCGTGAGGTGTAAAACCCTACTCCTGCTTTGTATATTGGATGTGTATGAGCACAAGTACAAGGAGCGCTTCTCCCAGCAAGGTGCAGAAAGAGCAGCTATGCATGCAAGTTGTGCAAAGGATCCATCCCTGTAAAGGTTGCCCTGGCCCTCCTTTTATAGCTCAAGGGGTCACCACAGTGGCAAAATAGTCATTACAGGTTGATTAGATAGCAAACAGTGCTATCATACCTAACTCTGCCAGTTTAGGACAAAAGCAATAAATGCTCCATTAGGTGTCATATGGAGGAGGGGCCCCGGCAAGGATTCTGCACCGCTCGCCCAACTACCTCCTATTATCTTGACACACCTTCTGGACGGGTGTCATTAAAGGCAAATCTCCTTCCAACACGCTGACATGTGCCTGACAAATCCCACCTAACGGCCTGCGGGCTCGACACCTCATCGATTAGCGACTAGCTGCTAGATGAGGTGGAGTGCTAACAGCTAGCGAGAGCTTGCCGGCACGGAGCTTGCCGGGCATTCACCTTGCCGGCTCGGCTTTGCCGGCAAAGGTTATCTTGGGTGTTGAACTCGATGCTTTGTCTTGATCTTCTCTCCAGTAGCTCCTGCAACTGGGTCTTGAATCTTGTTCTTGGTATTTGTTCTGGATTCAGCTTGAATTATTCTCCAGCAAGCCTTGCCGTCGGGAAGGCTACTATTGCATCTGCAAAGGTCAGGGGTATTAAGGACCCATTTCTTAATGCACTGACAAAAAGTAAATAACATGAAAGTAAATAGAAGGGCCCTTCGTAGAGGGAAGCAGAGATTTGCAGCGGTGCCAGAGCTCAAAGCTTAAAACAGAGATGAAAACAATTTTGAGTGGTGTGCTTTTCCTGTCAAGGTCACGACAAAGGATTTCGATATCTTCCATGCTAAATACATTATCGGCGGTTCCCCAGCAGAAATGTAAAGGTTTACTCCCCCTCAACCATACAAACACAAGCCATGGCTAGCCGAATCCTCGGGTGCCCTCCAAACAATCCACTTTCAGGGGGACTTTGGTTATTATATTTTTCTTTGGTTTTTTGTTTAACAGGACCGGACATCCCAATCACCAGCCTCTCTCGTGCGATGACAAGTGAATAAACACCCATCATGAGAGTAACCCACTTAGCATGGAAGATATCGACCGTCCCGTCGCTCCGTGAGCGGTACAGGCACACAAAACTGATGTTTATTTGAATGATTAGAGGTGACACATGCAAATTTACTTGGAACAGTAGGGTAATACCGTATAGGTACATATGGTGGACTCTTTTGGAACAACTTTGGGTTTAAGGATTTTGGATGCACAAGCAGTATTCCCGCTTAGTACAGGCGAAGCCTAGCAATTAGATTGAGAAGCGACCAAATAGAGAGCGACAACAGCCATAATCATGCATTGCGAATATTTAACATTGACTATGAGCATGAGTAGGATATAAACACCCTGAATATAAATATCATACAGACTGCATTGGTTCTGAATCAACTACATGTGTAAACATGTGCCAAGTCAAGCCACTTGAATTCTTCAGAGGAGGATATCATGCTAGCATACTACATCAAAATCATTTTAATGTTGACACTCAAGATAAATCATTATTCACTCCTAGCTACTTAAGCATGGCATGAGCAACTATACTCTCTAATTGTCATCACAAAAACATGTTTACTCATAATATGTTGAATCAAGGATACTGAGTTAAACATATTTACATAAACAAAACCAAGAAGAGTTCATACCAGCCTTTCTCTGCCACAGTCACTTCATCAAATTATCGTCATTATTGCCTTTCACTTGCATGACCGAATGATGTGGAAATTATAATAGTGCAAGTGTGCCGTGGACTAAGCTGAAATCTGCAAACAATTTACTCAAAGGAGAAGACAAGGTAATATTGGCCCTTCGTTAGATCAACAACAAAGCATATGTGAGCCACTCAACAATTCTAACATAATCTTCTCCATACTGCGACTCAACGAAAAGAAAAGAAATTCAAAGAAACACACTGAAATATTTTTGGAGTTTTTAGTTTTTCTGAAGAAAGCAAACTATTTACACGGGAGAACTCCCAACAAGCAAAAGAAGAAACGGGAAATCTTTTTGGGTTTTCTTTTAATACTACTATAAACTAACTAAGAAAGAAAAACCGAAAAGAAGCGAGAAATATTTTTGGGTTTTTCAAAGTTTTTCAAACACACAAAAGAAAAGCGAAATAAAAGGAAACATGGGTATACAATGAAAACGATGAACGTCGACAAGTGGAATGAATGTGTGATACATGAATGTAATGTCGGTGACAATACGTACTCCCCCAAGCTTAGGCTTTTGGCCTAACTTGGTGATCGCCATCGTTGGTCGGGATATTAGTCATAATGATAGCTCGGCGTGGCATTCAGTGTTGCCTCCTCAGCAAGACAGGTAGCCCCTACCGTCTCGTTGTACTCATGGACCTCATACTCGTAGACAAAACGCCTTTATTTGTTCTGAAAATCAAAGAGAGCAGGCGCAGGCAAAATAACAAAGATATCGCGGTATTTATCAAATATCAGGTTGTAATCATATTTGTTAGTCTTGTACTTAATAAAGTGATGGCGTTGCATTGCCTCAAAATCTAAGTACTTATCAGGCAGTATGGGATCATTGGGTCTAGAGGGACCCCAAGTCTTGCAGCTACGCGAGAGGCATAAAATCCTCCATATAAATCACCATCGTCCATGTTTCGGCTTAACCGCCGTGCAATAATTGCCCCTAGGTTATAATTTCTACTGCCATAAATAGTAGCATGAATGATGCTCAAATCAGGAGCACAAAGTGCACTACAATCATGTTTGCCAACAATACATCTCCCATTAAAAGTTGCAAAGTAGCGAATAGTGGGAAAATGAGTGCTTTTTATTCTAGCTTGTGTTACACCCCTATCATCTCCATTGCAAAGACTACTAAGAAATGTCTCACAATCGGATTTCCGACGTTCGGCAAGCGAACCCCAATACGGAATTTTGCATGCATCACAAAATTCTTCTAGAGACATACTATAAGAGCGCTCATAGTGGTCAAATAAAACTCTAGAAATGGAAGAGTGATATTTAAACTTTTGAGTAAATGTATGGGTGAGATGGTAGTGTTGCGTACACTTATCTGCGAGGAAGGCGGTCAGCTTGGCATTATCAATATATTGATCGAATTCTTCCTTAATTCTGGCACCTATCATGAAGGTGCCGCACGGCCACTGGCACGATTTCACCTCGGCACCTCGCACCGAACTCACCCATGGCTCAATGTACGCTTGTCTTGCCGAGTCCTGGCTAGAGGAACCTTCCGAGAACCTCCTCCTTAAAGAACTCCTCCTAAAGAAGTTCATTTTCCTAGGAAAAATTTTGGAAAAAAATTTGGACCACAAAAGATGTTAACAAAACTTCACAAGATTGGTAGCAACTACACATATAAGTGTCTAGAGACTATATCAAGCATTCAAACTACTTAGAACCAAATAAATTCAGCATGCAAGCTCATTTTCAGTGGAACCAATAGTAGCAAAATAATCAAAATATAATCCACAAAAATAAAAACTAATTGGACCAATGGAGGAGTCATATACCAAGGAGCAATCCCCCAAAACAGTTTTAGAAACGGAGCAGCGAGCAAAGAGATCGAAAATCTCAGTTTTGGAAGCAAGAACACGAGAACAAGAGCTACAATGATTTTTTTTTGGAGGAAGGAGAAGCAATGGGCAGGTGGACTACGTGAGTGGGTCCCTGTGGGACCCACAGGGCATCTTGGCGCTCCCTAGGGGGGTGGGCGTGCCATGTTGCCTTGTGAGCAATAGGTGCACCCCCCAGGGGTGTGTCCAGTGCCAAAAATTCTTAAATGTTCCAAAAAAATCATGTAAATTTTTTATGACATTCTGAGAACTTTTATTTTTGGGTCATTTTTTATTGCACGGATAATTCAAAAAACAGGATAATCATGGCATTTTTTCTTTATTAAAACTATAAATAACGGAGAGTCAACTATGGGTATAGAAAGTTGTGCATACTAAATTCATCGACCACATGCCCCTCAAAAAGAATCCATTAATAAGGTTGATCAAGTCTTATTAACGAACTTTTTCCAAGTAACATGAAACCGAAGAATTTTCATATAACACTAAGTTACCTCAACTGGGATATGCATTGTGCCAACAATAAGAGTTTGATATTTGTTTTCAGGTACTGGAAGTGGGAATTCAAAACCTCCAATAGTGATTGTCATAATCTTTTCAATAGAGTTTATACTATTCACTTTGTTTTGTTTCTTCGAAAAATATACCGTATGCTCATTATTGTTGACATGAAAAGTGACCTTGCTTTTGTTGCAATCAATAACAGCCCCTGCAGTACTCAAAAAGGGTCTACCAAGGATAATCGACATGTTGTCGTCCTCGGGCATATCAAGAATAACAAAGTCTGTTAAGATAGTAACATTAGCAACAACAGCGGGGACATCCTCACAAATACCGATGGGTAAAGCAGTTGATTTATCAACCATTTGCAAAGAAATTTCAGTAGGTGTTAACTTATTCAAATCAAATTTCAGTAGGCATAACACTAACACCAGCTCCTAAATCACATAGAGTAGTTCTAACATAATTTTTTTTGATAGAGCATGGTATAGTAGGTATTCCAGGATCTCCTAACTTCAGAGGTACTTTTCCTTCAAAGGAATAGTTTGCAAGCATAGTAGAAATTTTAGCCTCAGGTATTTTCCTTTTATTAGTGACAATATGTTTAGTGTATTTAGCATATGGAGGCATTTTAATAATTTCAGTCAAGGGTGTTCTCAAATACAAAGGTCTAAGCATTTCAACAAAGCGATTAAAAGCCTCTGCATCTCTATGTTTCACAGCCTTACTAGGAAATGGCATAGGTTTTTGAACCCGTGGTCTCTTTCTTTACCATGTTTCCTAGCAATAAAGTCTTTTTTATCATATCTTTTATTCTTAGAAGGTGGGTTATGAAGCTCACCTGCTGGTTCTATTTCTAATTCATCATCAGATTCTCTGTTATTGTCTGGTGGAGCATCGACATGTTCATCACTAATATTGTTATTATCATTATCACTAGGTGTATGCTCATTACCAGATTGTGTCTCAGCATCAGAAATAGAAACATCATTAGGATTCTCAGGAGGTTTTTCTACCATAGGTTCACTAGAAGCATGCAAAGTTTTATTTCTATTCTTTTTCTTCTTCCTAGGTGAGCTAGGTGCATCATTATTAACTCTTTGAGAATCTTGTTTAATTCTTTTAGGATGACCTTCAGGATATAGAGGATCCTGAGTCATTTTACCACCTCTAGTAACTACTCTAATAGCATGATCATTCATTTTATTATTCATCTCATTAAGCAAATCATTTTGTGATTTAGAAACCTGTTCTAACTGGGTTTGAACCATGGATGCATGTTTACATAAGCCTTTTGTAACACCCCATGTAATTAGGCTACAGTGATCACCTTTTTATAGTGCCAAGTCATCATGATTAACTATGCTTGATCATCATTGCATCATATCTCATTTCAAATTCCAATTCAAATTGTAATTCAAATTCAAAGTGAAAATAAAATTTGTCCAAATTTGAAACTAAAATGTTCATTAAATAGTAAATAATCTATAACTAAATATGTTCAGGAAAACAACATCACCTAAATTCACTAAGTAACTCTATCAACATAAAACAGTAACCAAACAGCACATTTTAATACATTTTATTTAATCCAATTTACAAATGAAATCATATTTTCCCCAAACCAATTTCTGGTGGTTGAGAATATTGCACTGTAATATTTGAACCAAGTCACACATTTTATAAAAGTCATTTAGTAGCCTAGTAATTACAAAACAGAAAATAAAACAGAAAATAGAAAAAGAAAAAGGAAAAGACTTACCGTTTACTGTACCTATGGGCCGCGAGTGCACAGTGTAGCGCTGCCTAGCCCAGCCGAGTCGTCGTCCTCCTCGGCAGCTGTCGCCTGCGCGCGCGTCCGAACGCCGATGCGCCACGCGCCGTTCATCCGCCGGCGCCCCCGTCTCGATAAGGCTCTCCCCGTGCCCCTCTCGTCCTCCCCCGCAACCCTAGCCCCCTCACTCGCCCGCACGCGCCTCGCCTTCCCCTTTTTTTCGCATCTCACCGAGAGCTCGCCGCCGACCATCGCTCAAATCCACGGCCACCGCCACCGCATTGCCTCGCCGCCGTGTCCTACGTCGTCGCCGTCCTCGACTCCTTCGACTGCGTCTCGCCATCGAGCTCGGAGAGCACCACACGGTCAGGATCGACCACGACTTCATCTTCTCGGTCGCCGGCGATCTCCGCCGTCCCCGAGCTCCTCTGCTGCTCCAAAGCTTTCGCGGGCTTTTCGTAGCCGCTAGGTGAGCTCCTCCCCCCCCCCAATTCCTCTCCTCGCGTCGCCTGCTCTCTCCTAGCTAGCTCGCCGCCGCGCCGTGTTTCTGCCCGCCGCCCGAACTCACCGTAGCCGCCGTCTCTGACCACCGTAGGCCGCGCCAGTAGGTTAGATCGACGCGCGCTGCTCCCCTCATTTGAACAAGCGCGAATGCGCGCGTTAAATCGCACCGCAGCTGCGTGCCTGACCACCGCCCGAACACGGCCGCCGCCGACGTGCTCGCCGCCGTCTTCTCCGGCCACCCCAACTCCGACCACCCCCACCACCGGATGCGGCTTCGTTCGCTCGTTCCAGAGGACCAAACCGCGCTCAAATCGGAGCACCACGGCGAGATTCCGGGCTCGCCGGAGTTGTCGCCGTCGTGCGGGCTCGCCGGAGCACTCCGGTGCCGGCGCTGACTAGGCGTCCGACGCGGCGCCGCGGGCCCCGCCTTGTGTCACTGCCATTGGGTCCCACTGGGCCCAGTTGACCCGGTCAACGCTGACTGGGCAGGCCCAGTGAGACTAACTGTTGACCGCTGACGTCAGCACTGTGTCATGCTGACGTCATCCCCTACTGTTTCGGATAATTCTAATTTAAATAATTAAATTAATTCCAGAAAATATTTAAAACTTTGAAAAATCATATCTTTTAAAGCGTAAGTCAGATGAAAATAATTTATATATGAAAAATGATCAGAAAAATATGAAGATTTTGAATATGTAATCAAAATGCATGTCCAACACTCCTAACTAGGTGAACATGGAACAATTTGCCCGATTTCGATAAATGAATAGTGCTCTACCTTATTAAAATAAATCCAACTAAATTCCTAAATTAAACTAAACATTTAGTTAGGCAGTAAAACACATCTGCATATCATTCTAGGCTTGTCATGCATAGTGATTGCATTTTGCCGTGAAATTTATTGTTTCTTCCCCCCTCCTTCTCTCTCGATAGACGCCGAGACCGACGCCGTTGCAGCAGAGTTTGACTACACCCCCGACGAGCAGCCTACAGACGATCAGCCTCTCTCAGCAGAGCTTCCAGGCAAGCAATTCCCCCTTGACGCATACCGATACCTCCTATTCTTTCTCCCTCCTGCTTGCACTAGAAATTGCCGCTGCCCTGCTTTAACCTATTCTGATGCATAGCCTGATTTTGTCGCCTGCTACTGATACATTACCTGTTATCCCATGATGCCTAGTTAGCTATGCCGCTGTTCCATCTTTGGCCCTTCGCCTTGTCCGTATGCCATGCTTGTTACCGGGCCGTGATCACTCTAGGTGAGGATCACGGAAATGCTTACATTACTACATTCATTTACTGTTACGGGGCTAAAGGGCTGGTGGTACCATCCAGTCAGAGATGGACCTGAGTCCCGACAGCTTCCAATGTTAAAGTCGGGCTGGCCCCAAGGGTGCCCGCGAGTGAATATCATTAAAGACGGGTCGGCTCCAAGAGCACCCGCGCGTCATGTTTTACCAAGTTGGAGCGACAGAAACTCTGTTCGTCTCTGCGAGTTACTAAATACGCCTAACGGAACTGGGTATTTGATCTGAGTGGGTCGTCGTGCCCTATACGCACTACCACCACGTGGGATAATGGTTTAATGGGGCCCTCTACGTCGTATGTATCAGCCGAAAGCTCTTCAGACGTCACAGCTCAGAGATGCGGGCTGATTGTTGGGGTTGGGCTGGTTACGTCACTGGTGTATTCAGTGTCGCGCCTGCTCCCCGGCCAATCTCGCAACGTGCAGGAGTGCAAAGGGCGATGGGCCCAAGACCCCTTCACACTTAGGATTTAGACCGGCGTGTTGACCTCTCTGCTGAGCCTAGGTAGGACTGCGTCATGTCGATCACCCGAGGCCGGGTATTACCCAGCCAGTGTGTCCGGCCGGAGGTAATCGAGCGTGTTGGGTAACAGTAGTGCACCCCTTCAGGGAAGTTATCTATTCGAATAGCCGTGTCCACGGTAACAGGACGCTCAGAGTTGTATCCGGATCTATGACAACTACAAACTGATGATGATGCTGATTAAACGATTACTAGTGCTCTCGGATCGCTTTCTCGCGGGATAGTCGAGAAAGGATCTCAGGGAGTTGCTACCATACAACCACTATGATATACTACTATATTCTACTCTCTTCTGATGCTGCAAGATTGCTTCAAGATGCTAGTCTTCGATAGGCTAGGCTTCTCCCCCTCTATTCTGGCATTCTGCAGTTCAGTCCAAGAGATAGCCCCATTCATTTGATACCAATGCATAATTAGTATAGTTCCGATGTCAGTCTTGCGAGTACTTTGGATGAGTACTCACGGTTTCTCTGCTATTCTTTTTCCCATATTCCATTGATGATACATCAGACGACGGAGCCCAGGAGCCAGATGCCACCGCAGGAGCTTACTACCAGGAGGGTCCCGACGGCACTTACTACTGGATCGAGCCAGCCGACCACGAGTAGTTAGGAGGCCCTAGGCAGGAGGCCTTCGCCTTTCGATCTGTATCGCTGTTTGTGCTAGCCTTCTTAAGGCAAAACTTGACTAACTATGTCTGTACTCAGATATCATTTGTGTGTATGACTTATTTATTTGGGTCCTTGTGACCCCTGGTTTGTAATATGATGACTTATGCTTTCTTTTGAGTTTAGAGTTGTGTTGTGATATCTTCCCGTGAGTCCCTGTGCTTGATCGTGCACGTTTGCGTGTATGATTAGTGCACGATTAAGTCGGGGGTGTCACACCTTTAACATCATTAGCAATTCTAACCATCATATCACCAAAACGTTCAATCATGATAGCATTATGTTTCAATTGATCACTAGTTTGCATATTGAAGTTTTCTTGCTTAACAATGAAATTATCAAATTCATCCAAACACTGGCTAGGAGACTTATTATATGGAATATCATCTTCATCAAATTTACGAAGAGCATTTACCTCCACTACCTGTGTCAGGATGTCAAGTCCATGTATTTCTTCAATAGGTGGTAGGTTCTTAACATATTCAGCTTTAATACCCTTTTCTTTCATAGATTTCTTTGCTTCTTGCATATCTTCTGGATTGAGGAATAGAATACCTCTCTTCTTTGAAATTAGTTTAGGTGGTGGTTCAGGGAGTGTCCAATCATCGGCATTCCTCAATATACTATCCAATAATTCTTGAGCCTGTTCAACAGTTTGTTCCCTGAAAACACAGCCAACACAATTATCTAGGTAGTCCCTAGAAGTATCGGTTAGTCCATTATATGTTATCAAGTATTTCATTTTTCTTAAGAGGATGACCAGGCAAAGCATTTAATAATTGGAGAAGCCTCCCCCAAGCTTGAGGGAGATGCTCTTCCTCAAATTGCACAAAGTCGTATATTTCCTGTAAGGCAGCTTGTTTCTTATGAGCAGGAATATATTTTTCAATGAAGTAATATATCATATCCTGGGACTACGCACACAACCAGGAGCAAGGGTATAAAACCATTCTTTAGCATCACCCTTTAATGAGAAAGGAAACAACTTAAGAATATAGTAGTAACAAATCTTTTCCTCGTGAGCAAATAGGGTGGCAATGTCATTTAATTTAGTAAGATGTGCCACAACAGTTTCAGTTTCATAACCACGAAAACGATTTGATTCTACCAAAGCAATTAATTCAGGATCAACAGAGAATTCATAATCCTTATCAGTAACAAAGATAGGAGAGGTCACAAATTTAGCATCATATTTCATTTTCTCTATCATAGCCTTTTCTTTTAGCTTACTGTCGGTACCAAAACCGGCAGATCTCGGGTAGGGGGTCCGAACTGTGGATCTTGGAGTCAATGGATAACAAGGAACGTAGAGACAGCGATTACCCAGGTTCGGGCCCTCTCGAAGAGGTAAAACCCTACGTCCTGCTTGATTGTATTGATGTGTTTGTATGATGATTACAGAGTTGATCTACCTCGAGATCGGATGGACTAAACCCTAGGTGGGTATGATGATAATGGTTCTCCTACCTCTATGGACTGAACCCTCTGGTTTATATAGACACCAAGGGGCCCTAGGGTTACATATGGTCGATTGCCATCAGGGGATAAACATGCCGGCTACGCTAAACATCTCTTGGAGGAGACGTCAAGTCTTCGAAGGTTTCCTTCTGGTGCACGGGGTCGCCCGCAATCCGGCCTTCCTTCGATGAGTTAAGAGTGGCCCATTAGTCCGGCCTATAGGAGATAGGCCGGCAGCCCGAGTACACCCTAGTCCGGGACACCCTCAGTAGCCCCCGAACTAGTCTTCGAAGCCGAGGTATATGCCAAACACCATCGGCTTTGTGGACCAGTTCCTTCCCTTCTGTGATACTTGTGTCAAGCCTGCGTCCCCTCGGAACCAAGTTTTTAAGGGTTGCCTAGCCATATGTTCCCCTAACTATGCTTCGGTGGCCGAAGTGTACCGATAACTTAGCCCCGAAGGCTAGTCGCATAGGTGTGAACAGTGACCCCATCTGACAACTTTTGCCAAAGGGTCACGACCCGCCATGACCATGAGTTGGTTTATGAAAACTCGATTCACGGTTCTAGGTGGTTCCTCCATTGGCGCGTCCCATCGATATGGAGATCGTGCCCTGTTTTTAAGGGATATGATCAATGATTTCCACTATCCCACGCGCGCATAATGGCACGATTATACGGGGAAATGGCGAAGCCTGCGGCGCAGTAAAAGGACCCTTGGTTTTACAGCAGCCCATAAAAGGGGAGTGGCCACCATTTCCTTCGCACGCTCTCACTTCCGCCTTCGCTGTTGCCCTCCCAATCTCTTGAGCTCCAGCGCCCAGATCTGTTCTCCCTTCCAAGAACCTCTCCAGCCATCTCCTCAATCCGGCCATGGCCGGCTCCGGTTCTAAGGGCAAGTGGGAGGCCTCCATCGTCACCGAGAGCGCCATCCTGGAGCTGAAGAATGCGGGTTACCTTCCCGCCAATGTCGCTCACCGCGCTTCGGAGGCGGGCCAAGTCATCCCCACGCCGAGGCCGGGTGAGAGGGTGGTATTCCTTCCCCATTTCATCCGGGGGCTAGGTTTTCCCCTCCACCCCTTCGTTAGGGGCCTGATGTTTTTCTATGGGCTGAACTTTCATGATATCGCCCCAAATTCCTTCCTACACATCTCGGCCTTCATCATCATCTGCGAGGCCTTTCTTCGGGTCCGACCACACTTCGGGCTGTGGCTGAAGGTGTTCAATGTCAAGCCGAAGATCGTTGACAGCCAGCAGGCCGACTGCCGGGGGGGGGGGCGATGGTCAGCAAGCTCCCCCGGGTTGAGTGGCCAGAGGGCACTTTCATCGAAACCGTCAAGATCTGGCAGAAGGAATGGTTCTACATCACAGAGCCGCGGAACGCAGATTGGGGGGCGATCCCTGCCTTCAGATCCGGACCCCCCATGAGGTTGGTCTCGTGGACCAAGAAGGGGCTCGACTGGGGGTCAAGCAAGGAGGTGGCATTACTATAGAGCCGAATATCCAAGATGATAGAGCAGGGGGTTGAGCTGCCCAACGTGATCCAGATCATGCTCTGCCGCCGCATCCTCCCCTTTAAAGACCGGGCCTCCCCCATGTGGGCCTACAAGCCCGAAGACCCCGCCACCGTGCTCAGCTTCTACCGCACTTCCCACGCTCAGCTGTGGAAGGTGCTGTTCAAGCCGCAAAAGGACTGGCCGGCCTAGGAGGAAGACATCGGCCTTGACGCCGCAAACCCCCCTCGCGAGATATGATAAGTTTTACTCTTGTATTCGGATTGTTCCCTTTTGACAAAGTACTCAACTCTCTTATTTCTCATCCACAAAGCTGGCTGAAGAAGGCTGAGCGAATTGACAGCCAGGCCCCGCTGCCCAAGGGCCCTAGGACGGCCTTACTGGCGGCCATGTTGGCCGAGGAGCCGTACGAGGCGCCGGAGAAGAAGGAGAAGAAGAAGGAAAAGAAGAAGGAGGCCAGAGAGGGCCTCCGTTCCCGAGGACCTCCGGACACTAGATCCGGGGACACCCAAGCCCCCTCCGCCTTAGAGGAGGAGAAGGAGCAGGGAGAGGATGGGGAGGAAAGCGATTCCTCCCGAACAAGGAAGAGGGCGGTGTCCGAGGACGCCGAGGAGGATCAGCTTCCTCCTGTCCCTAAAAAACCGTGCAGGTCCAAGGTGGCTCTGTCCAACAACAGCTCGGCCTCTGCCGAGGACTCTGAGGCCTCTGAAGAGGTTCCTCCGCGGGCCCCTAGGATCAAACCGCAGGCCCAAAGGTACGTATCCTAAGATACGCCTATGCATTTTTAGCCAAACTAAGTCTGCTATTGATCGCGCTTTTGCTTCTAACATCACAGCCCGCTGCGCGACCTCCCTACCGATCGAGTCTCGGAGGGGGATTCTCCACTGGCCGCGCTGGCGGAGAGCGGGACCGAGTCATGCGCCTCGCCTCCTCCGATCGTCGAGGAGGTCGAGGAGGTTCTGTCAAGGAGGACCCCTCCCATGCCGCACACAGGGGGAGGGGGCAACACCATTATGGCCGAGGTGCATACCCTGGCCACCGAATATCAGGAGGGGAGAACCCCTCTGGTGAACGAAGAGGGGCAGCCCGGACCATCTGAGCTCTCCCCGAGAGTGGCTCCGGAGCCGTTAAGGCACCCGGAGCCAACCATTCCAGTCTCCACAGAAGGAGGAGCAGAGGTGCCCCCGCCACCCCCGCCAACTCAAGAGCGGGTTTCGACCGGGTGGCCGGACAAGATGGAGGAAGCTTTAACCAGCTCCTCTATCGCCGAAGAGCATCGTGCCCTTATGGACGCGGTGTTGCAAAGTCTTCGGTCCGTGGACAACGGACTAAAGGAGGCCTTCAGCGGCCTTCTCACAGGCTTCAAGGTAGGCCATGTAATGCCTTTTCCTTAGAAAATTTCCTTTATATGAATATGTAACCTCATACACAGTAGCCCCCGAGCCCTGGATAAGTTTGAAAAAACTTAGGCGGGGGTCGAATAGATTTGATGTATAGATGATAGCAGAATGAGCAGTAGCCCCCGAGACTCTGACTGGATTGACAAAAGCCGGTCAGAGGATCGAAAATTGATAACTCGGGAGTCATCCTTGGCGACAGCTGCCAATGCCGAGGAGTTGGCCGAGCTGAATCGGAAGCTCAAGAATTCCGAGGACGACCTCGGCCTGCTGAATAAGTGGTTCGACGAGGCACAAGGCGAGTCCGAACTAAACTGTTTTACTACAGCGGCTTTAGTAAGGTTTGAAGAAGTTAACCTAAACTGGGTGCGATGGACTTTTCTGCAGTTGCCGCCGCGGAGGTCGAGAACCTCAAGGCCAAGCTGAGGAAAGCTCAGCAGGAGGCCGCGGAGCAGAAGGCTGCGCATGCGGCCGAACAGGCAGCCGCCGAACTGGCTATGTTGAAAACCGCTAGCCAGAAGCACGAGGCCAGAGTGTCTGAAGTGCAGCAAGAGCTCAAGGATGCCATCACAAAGTGTGAGGTCCTTGAGCAGAAGATTAAGGACCAGGCGGCCGAGCTAACCTCACAGGGATCGGCGGCTAAGGAAGCGCGGACGGAGGTGCGAGGCTACCAGGAGGAGCTCCGCCAAGTTAGACTTATTGCGGATGGTAAGCCATACTTACTGCAAAGTGTCTTTGGTGGTAACAGGTTCACTTTGCTCATGCGAGTGTGGCGTTCCCCAGGCGCCTTTGCGGACCTCCCGAGGAGTGCATCGGATGCGGCTAGGTTCTTTGCAACCCAGGAGGGTCGTGCCGAGCAGAGATTGTTTTGGGCGCAGTTTCAAGCCCCCGAACACCCTCCCCTCCTCAACAACCAGATGAAGCAGCTGATGGAGTTGCATCGGATGGCGGAGCCGGCGATGAAGGACCTCTGCGTCAAGCTGTGGCCTTTGGAGCCGCTGCCGAGCAGCTATTTCGGCTTAGTGCAGAAGCTGTACGACGCCACGCCCCGGATTGATGCCTGGAAGCGCTCCGTATGCATTGAGGGAGCTCGGATGGCCTTCGGCAAGACAATGGTGCACTGGCTGAAGATCAAGCCAGCTGAGGTGTCCACCGGATCTCCGCTCCCTGGGAAGGAGCACAGGCGCCTCGAGCACTACTTTCCCATCGTGATGGATGGTGCTCGGGCGATAGAGGCCTAGTGCTCAAAAGATGTAATTTATGAATGAATGTTATTTTCCTTGTATCCGAGGAGCTGAAACTTTTGTGCTGTTAAAATGCAACTAGTCGGCTATAAATATAATGCCTTTGTGTTTTTATTTTGACTCCTATGCGGCCATTTTAAACTGAAAGTTACCAGTCGTCGGCTTCAACCCCCTTGCAGATACTGCATGGGGTGTTTCTCCTGAACACCTTAACCCTTAGCCGATGTCTCGGTGCCCGGGGGCTGTTGTGTGTAAGGAAAACAAGGCAATCGAACTATGCGGCTTTATTGCTTTCACTTAGCCATAGGAGTTTGACTGTGGGAGCTAGTGACTAGCCCCCAGTATGTGTGATATCCGGACGTGCCGAGGTTGATACCATTATCACTTGGTTCCTGTAACAGCGAATCCTTCGTTTGACACAGACTAACCTCCATCGATTTTTAGTTTAACACTTGTCATCGGATCTTCGACCAGTTCTCGCTTATTATGACAGTCGGTTTTCGGCTTTCTCCACTGAGGTACTTAACCAGGCTAGCTAGAGGTACAATCGTAGTGGTTCTCCCTTTACCCTCCTAGCCGAACAATGCGGAACGTAAGAGGGCAAGCACAGGAGCCGAGCAACCTAACCATTGACCAAAGACATAATTCGGCACTGATTCATATAATGCAATATCCATGACGCCGAGCACATGTAATGAAATTGGTGCCGGAATGATGTTTGGGGCAAGATTTATGGTCGAGCCCCCTGTCTATTAGCCGATCACATCTAAAAAAAGAATGTATCATAATAGTTTACTTCGGCCTAGGAAGCGGAAAGGAAAGCGCAACATAATTGACTGCAGTATGACCGGAGAAAAATGGTCTTTATTTCCATTGAATTCGTGACGTCTATCCGTACACTCATAACTGCCGAAGTAACTTTTACAGATACTTTAAGAAATAAACACATTAGAGGAAAAGGTTTACACATGGCCTTCATGAGTGGTTTGACGTCCCTACTGCGCCCTGCCGCACGTCTGTGCCTTTGCTCTTTATGAAGCTTCCGTGTGCTTGGCGGAAGTAATAATGTTCGGCGGCCGAGCCCTTGGGAAAGGGTTTTGAGAAGTCACCGCGAGGTACCGGCTTGACGCTGATCATGCCCTAGATGGTGCCTGATATTTAGTAATGTTCCGAGAACATCTTTGGCCGTGGCTCGGTCGAACCGAGCTCTCGGCCCCTGAGTCGTTTGCCCCCATAGCTGCCCATGGAATCTTGAGCGCGAAGTTGTGCACTCGAGGTACGTATTTCGCGGCTGCGTAGGCCGTGCTGTGTGGCGCGTATCCCTATTTAGGGTGAGCATGGGAGTGCTCCGGGACCGAGGTCATAGCTCGGGCGCGTTTGCGTGCGTCCAGTGCCTTGATGGTAGACTGGGCCTGCGATGCTTCTTCGGCGGCTAAAGCCACTGTGTGTTCCTCTGTTCGGACTGAGATCTCGGTGTTACCGTTGACGGTAATAACACCCTTCGGTCCTGGCATCTTGAGGTTCAGATATGCGTAGTGCGGGACGGCATTAAAGCGGGCGAACGCTGTCCGGCCGACGAGTGTGTGGTAACCGCTGCGGAAGGGAACAATGTCGAAGATTAAGTCTTCGCTGCGGAAGTTGTCGGGCGAACCGAAGACTACTTCCAAGGTCACGGATCCCGAGCATCGTGCCTCGACGCCCGGGATTACACCTTTAAAGGTGGTGTTACTGGGTTTGATCCTTGACGGGTCGATTCCCATCTTCCTCACTGTATCTGAGTAAATCAGGTTGAGGCTGCTGCCTCCGTCCATAAGGACTCTGGTGAGGTGATATCAATCCACGATGGGGTCGAGCACCAGAGCCGCCATAACTCCATGACGGATACTGGTCGGATGGTCTCGACGGTCGAAAGTGATCGGGCAAGCCGACCATGGGTTGTACTTCGGGGCCACCAGCTCTGGGGCGTAGACATCCTGAAGTGCACGTTTCCGCTCCTTCTTGGGTATATGCGTGACGTAAATCATGTTCACGCTTTTTATCTCGGGAGGGAACTGCTTTTGGCCTCCATTGTTTGGCCCGCGAGCTTCGTCGTCATCCTCGCTGCGGGGACCCTTGCTCTGTTCCTCGGCTGTAAGCTTGCCGGCCTGCTTGATTACCCAACAGTTATGGTTGGTGTGGTTGGCGGGCTTGTCCGGGGTACCGTGAATCTGGCAGGGCCTATCCAGGATTCTATCCAGTGCAGTTTCTTCCGCGGTCCTGATTTTGATCCGCTGAACCCGGCGTTTACTGCCGCATCATCGGCTTCACTGCCGTTGTTTGTGTGCTGGCGCTTATTATTCTTGTTGCGCCGGGGTTTACCGTTCCCGTCCCGGGCCTCTGAGGTGCCGGGGTCATCGGGATGGTTGCTTCTACGAGCCAACCAACTATCCTCACCCGCGCAAAAGCGGGTCATTAGGGAGGTGAGGGCCGACATTGTTCTCGGCTTATCTTGGCCGAGCTGGCGAGCGATCCATTCGTCCCGAATACTGTGTTTGAATGCGGCAATTGCTTCAGCATCCGGACAGTCGACGATCTTGTTCTTCTTAGTCAAGAACCGATTCCAGAATTGCCGAGCTGACTCCCCGGGCTGCTGAACGACGTGGCTCAGGTCGTCAGCATCCGGCGGCCGAACATAGGTGCCTTGAAAATTGGCTCGGAATGCATCCTCGAGCTCCTCCCAGCTCCCGATGGAGTTTTCGGGTAGGCTGTTCAACCAGTGCCTTGCCGGTCCTTTAAGTTTTAATGGAAGATATTTAATGGCGTGGAGGTCATCTCCTCGGGCCATATGAATGTGGAGAAGAAAATCTTCAATCCACACAGCTGGGTCAGTTGTCCCATCGTACTGTTCTATGTTCACGGGTTTAAACCCTTTGGGGAACTGATGCTGCATCACCTCGTCTGTAAAACACATTGGGTGTGCGGCGCCCCTGACCCGGGCCACGTCGTGCCGGAGATCGGTTGTCATCCGGGCACGGTGCTGCTCCCGAGCTCTATCGTTCCTGTCGCGCCAAGCTTGGTATCCGTCCCGTCCAGCGGGCGTGTGTCCTCTGGATCCATAAATGGATCTCGACTGTGCCCCTCTCGCATTTAGGTTGTGCCGCAGATCATATGGGTCATCCGGTTGAACCGGCTCCTTGCCTGCCCGACGAGGGAGCACGGGTGGGTTTTTGGCTTCTCCAGCCGTCCTATCCCGTCCTCGAGGGGGGCGGTCGGGCTGGTTTGCCTGAGTTCGTCTGGGAGGTATAGGCTCAAGGGCCTCGTCTTCAAATGACGGAAGCAAGCGCCGCCGTGGGTAGCTTTTGCTCTGGTCCTGTCGCAGATTGTCGAAGCCCTCTTCGGCTGCTAAGACCAATGTCCACCTGTCATTGAGGGTATCCTGTTCTGCATTTAGCTGTTGTTGCTTCTTCTTCAGACTTCGGGCGGTGGCTATGAGTTGCTGTGTGAACCTTTCCTGGTCCAGAGGGTCCTCGGGGACGAGAAAGTCTTCGGGTCTGAGGCTGTCCTCTTCTTCAGAAGGAGGGAGGTAGTTGCTATCCTCGGAATCTTCGGGGTCCTCGGGGTTACCCTGATCCTCATGCTCTTCAGAAGCGTGGAAGTGTTGTTCAGGGGTGGTGTTGTCGCCGGGCTCCCCCTTGTTGCCTGGAGCATCCTTATCTCCGGTGCCATTTGTGTCTGTGTTACTTTCCCTGCCCCTTCCGCGTCCCCTAGATCGCTTTCGTTGACGTTTGGGCGGTTCCTCGTCGGGGCCGCCGCCATCCTTCTTGGGGGTGTCATCATCCTTTTGGGGATGTCTACCATGTAGACGTCGTAGGTGGATGTGGCGGTCCACTTTCCAGTGTTGGGAGTGGCAAGGGAGGGAGCCACATAAGGCATGACGTCGATGTCCTCGTCCATGTCGTCAGCCTCCTCGGAGGCGTAGTCCAACATGTCGGTTAAATCGTCGACAGTGGCTACTAAGTGGGTGGTGGGTGGGACGTAAAATTCCTCGCGGTTGGCCTCAAGTCCGATCTGTTCATGGACTGAGGACGGGCCATCCGCGATACTCATCTTCTGGATCCGATCTAACATGTCGCTTAAGAGAGAGAGGTCCGCCGTTCATCCTTGGGCATCCTTCGGAGTTGAACTCCGGTGTGCCTGCGCCGGGGGTGTGTTCGGCCAAGGGCGACCCCTGGTTCTCTGGCGCCGGGGTCGGATCCGAACTCGAGGCCAGATCCGAACTGAGGACCAGCCCGGAGACCGGGCCGGGGAGAAGATCCGAAGTTAAGGCCTCGGGATTATTAGGCTCCTCATGTAAAGCTGAGAACCTAGTAAAGATCAGATCGCCCCGATAGTCGGCGACGTACTCTAGGTTGCCAAACCTGATCTCATGCTCAGGGACGAAGCTGTCGATCTGGTCAAGGTGACCGGTCAGGTTGGCGTGCAGCACGATGCTGCCAAACGCGAAAAGCTGGCCGGGGACGAAGATGTCCCCGCTGCGGATGCCGTCGCTGATGACTAGGCGAGCCATTGATCCTTGATGACCCAACAGCGGAGCTCTCAATGAAAGCACCAATGTCGGTACCAAAACCGGCAGATCTCGGGTAGGGGGTCCGAACTGTGGATCTTGGAGTCAATGGATAACAAGGAACGTAGAGACAGCGATTACCCAGGTTCGGGCCCTCTCGAAGAGGTAAAACCCTACGTCCTGCTTGATTGTATTGATGTGTTTGTATGATGATTACAGAGTTGATCTACCTCAAGATCGGATGGACTAAACCCTAGGTGGGTATGATGACAATGGTTCTCCTGCCTCTACGGACTAAACCCTCTGGTTTTTATAGACACCAGGGGGCCCTAGGGTTACATATGGTCGATTGCCATCAGGGGATAAACATGTCGGCTACGCTAAACATCTCTTGGAGGAGACGTCAAGTCTTCGGAGGTTTCCTTCTGGTGCACGGGGTCGCCCGCAATCCGGCCTTCCTTCGATGAGTAAAGAGTGGCCCATTAGTCCGGCCTATAGGAGATAGGCCGGCAGCCCGAGTACCCCCTAGTCCGGGACACCCTCACTTACAATAATTTCTTAAGATCCTCTCTATCATTACAAGCAAGAAAATCTCTAGCAATCTCCCCATCCATAAAATATCCCTCAGGTACATTAGGCAATTCATATCTAGGAGAGCTAGGCATAATAGGTGAATCATAATTTTCATCAGTTTCAATATTCTCATGTTCTTTAAATTTAGCAATTTGTTCATCAAGAAATTCACCTAGTGGCACAGTGTTATCAAGCAAAGTACTAGCATCATCACGAATATCATTCATAGCGGAAGTAGTATCATCAATCAATTGCGACATATCAGATTGAATAGCAGGTGGCGGTGGCGCAAGTCTACTTAAAACAGAAAGTGGATCAAGTGTAGAGCTAGATGGCAGCTCCTTACCTCCCCTCATCTTAGAGGGTACGATCTTGGTCTTAGAGTCTTTCAGATTCTTCATAGTGATCAGCAGATATATAATTCCCAAGTGAACTCACCAAATAAAGCTATGCTCCCCGGCAACGGCACCAGAAAAGAGTCTTGATAACCCACAAGTATAGGGGATCGCAACAGTCTTCGACGGTAGTATTTCACCCAAATTTATTGATTCGACACAAGGGGAGCCAAAGAATACTTATGAGCCTTAGCAGTTGAGTTTTCAATTCAACCACACCTGGAAAGTAATATCTCTGCAGCAAAATGTTTTAGTAGCACAGTAGTATGATGGTTTGATAGTAGCAGTAACAGTAACAGTAGCAGTTTGTAGTGATTGTAACAGCAGCAGTAACAATAGTAACTTAGCAAAGATCAATATGAGCAAAGTGTAGGCATTGGATCAGCGATGGATATTTGTGTGGATGGCATTCATCATGTAACAGTCACAACCTAGAGCAGTACACAATAGCTCCAATTCATCAATTCAATGTAGGCATGTATTCCGTATATAGTCATACGTGCTTATAGTAAGAACTTGCATGGCATCTTTTGTTCTACCCTCCCGTGGCAGCGGGGTCCATAAGGAAATGTAAGGGATATTAAGGCCTCCTTTTAATAGAGAACCGGAACAAAGCATTAACACATGATGAATACATGAACTCCTCGAATTACAGTCATCCCCGGAGAGTATCGCAATTATTGTCACCTTGGGGTGTATGGATCAGAACAATAACAAGTGCATATAACTAGCAGATAGGATCAAGAACTCAAATATATTCATGAAAACATAGAGGGTTCAGATCTGAAATCATGGCACTCGGGCCCTAGTGACAAGCATTAAGCATAGCAAAGTCATAGCAACACCAATCTCAGAACATAGTGGATACTAGGGATCAAGCCCTAACAAATTGACTCGATTACATGATAAATCTCGTCCAACTCCATCACCGTCCATCAAGCCTACAAAGGAATTACTCACTCCCGACGGTGAGCATCATGAAATTGTTGATGGAGGATGGTTGATGATGACGACGGCGATGAATCCCCCTCTCAGGAGCCCCGAACGGAATCCAGAACAGCCCTCCCGAGGAAGAACAGGAGGTGGCGGCGGCTCCGTATCGTAAAACGCGATGAAACTTCTTCTCTTATTTTTTTTCTCAAGGAAACGGAATTTATACGCTTGGAATTAGGTCATACGGCCGCCTGTGGGACCCATAAGGCATAGGGGGGTAGGCGTGCCCTGTTGCCTTGTGAGCAACTGGTGGCCCCCCTCCGGTGGATCTTCGTTCCAGTATTTTTTATTTATTCAATAAAAAATCACCGCAAAGTTTTGTCCGATTCCGAGAACTTTTATTTCTGCACAAAAACAACACTATGATAGTTCTGCTGAAAATAGCGACAATCCGGGTTAGTTTCACTCAAATCATGCAAATTAGGGGCCAAATCAAGAGCAAAAGTCTTTGGAAAAGTAGATACGGCGAAGACGTATCAGATAGCTACCACAGAACCCCTTGCAAGGAACTGGTTATTTTCAATGATGGAGGTGTTGTCCCATGATGAGCTGACTCGGTTGACAGTTACTCTTTGGGCAGTTTGGACAACGCGTCGTAAGCTTATTCATGAGGGTATACATCAGAGTCCTCTTTCGACTCACTTATTTATAACCAGGTTCATTGCGGAGCTTGATCAGGTTAATGAGGAACCAACAACATCTATTTTTGCTGGTTCGGAAAGGAGAAGACAAAAATGGCTGCCTCCACCGATGGGGAGTATTAAAATTAATGTGGATGCTGGGTTCTCCTTAGACCAAAACAGAGGAGGAGCAGCAGCAGCCATTTGCCGCGATAGAAATGGTACATACTTGGGTTCGTCTATACAGGTCATTCAGGGACTTGTTTCACCTACAGTACTTGAAGCCATAGCATGCAGAGAAGCTTTAGCATTGGCGGGGGATGTGGGGATGCAACATCTCTACATTGCATCAGATTGTAAGGAGGTCATAAATCATATTCGCGATGGCTTCGGAGGAACGGATGGAGTGGTAATTAGAGAAATAAAACAGATAGAATCAGAGTTTTGTTCTTGTATCTTTTCTCATGAAGTACCAGCTCATAATTTTGAAGCTCATAAGTTGGCTAGGCTAGGTGTCACCCTCCCTCAGGGTAGACACATTTGGTTGGGTGATCCCGTGATATTCTTGTAATTCCTGTAAACATTGCCATAGATTAATAAAGCCTGACCTACTTTGCTCAAAAAAGAAAGATTGTATCACAATAAGATTCATAACCCTGCAGCGGTTCGATCTGCCAGCTGACTTATGGTATAACGTTTTGGAAAGGATTACAGAACTCACAAGCCAGATGAATTTTGACAAGGTCAGATGCATCACGTGACTGAATTACTTCTATCTCTGGTATAAATGATGAAATAGAAGTTCCAGTCACGCAGAGTTGTTCAATGGTCCGAGACCCCGAAACCGATTGGAAATGCAAAACCTGTAAACTGCTAGTCTCTCGTGGGTATCAGCCTCTGGGTTAAGGAACCGACAGGGGATTCTTCATCTTGGTGGGCACGAACTGCACTTGATTCACTGTCATCGTCTTCCTCTGATGCCATGAGATTCACAGTGTCTCTGTCCCGGGGGTAAGTGCAGTACAAGAGGCCATAGGTCAAAGAGCAGATGGCCATGGGCACCGCCAGCTCCACGTACATCGCCTTGGCCAACGCAGCCGCGTTCTCTCTGTCCATGTCGACGCTCGACTCGGAAGAGACCGGCTTATACCCGAACACGCGCTCTGCCAGAATCCCCACCACCGGCGGCGCGAACGAGGCGAACACCGACTCGAAGCACTTGTCCAGCGCGTACACCGTCGTCCTCGCCTTCGCCGGCACGATCTCCGCGAAGATCGGGCTGCAAATAAGCCATTAATTTGGAGTCTGAGCAACGCAGTATAGTGGAAAGATTTTGCTGAAAGAATGGAGAAGAAACGGTTTCTCACTTGTTCGTGGACGCGGCGTTCCAGGAAATGGCGAACCCCATGACGAAGAACACGGCCGCGTGCGCCACGCCGGTGGACGGGTCGTTGGGCAAGCCGAGCAGCAGGACGGCGCCGAGCGGGAGCGCCGACGCGGAGCTGATCTGCGCCAGCGCGATCCTCCCGGCGTCGGGGAACCGCCGCGAGACGGCGTCGCCGATGACACCCCCGAAGAGCGCGCCGAGAGCGGTGGCGAACAGGTAGAGCCCCGTGATGATGCTGGTCTCCCAGTGCGTGAACCCCATGAGCTCCAGCCACATGGTGGCGAAGTTGAGCCCCGACCAGGCGATCAGGCCGGCGACCCCCTGCGCCACGATGACTTGGAACGTGGGCACCGCGATGACGGCCCTGGCGTCCCGGAGCAGCTCCCGGGCCTCCTCCCTCGCCGACGCCGGGCTCTTGGACTTGGAGTGCGGGTCGGCGGCGAGGAGCCACATGAGAAAGCCCAGCGCGACGCTGATGATCCCCACGATGTGGAACGCGAGCCGCCAGCCGGGGATGCCGAGGAATGTGACCGGCGCGAGGAGCACGCCGAATGAGCCCCCCACGATGGACCCGAGGTTGCAGGTCATCTGCAGCCATCCGAACGCGGCGCCCCTGGTGTGGTCGTCCGTATAGTCGGCGACCAGCGAGTTGATCGCCGGAATGACCAGCGCGAGGCCGATGCCGTTCAGCCCCCGCGAGATGGCCATCTGCGCTACAAATTAGTTCCATTCAGTTCAATTCTTAGGGACACCAATGGCGCAAATTTTCGGCCGGCGCCGTCGCAATTCGCAGCTCGCAAGAGAAGCATGTACAGAGTTGACTTCGCCGGTCATGGCAGTTTAATTTCATTTCGCAGAAAACAGAGGGGATAACCTTCCCTCCATTTGGCAGAAGGTGCGGGCAAAACTGAAAAAGAACCTGGAGGTAGGTGCGGGAGATGGCGACGAGGAAGGTGGCGGCGGCCCAGAGGAAGGCGCCGACGGCGACGACTTTGGCGCGGTCCTGGCGCGCGGAGGCGTAGGCGGCGAGCGGGAAGGAGAGGGCCTGGACGAGGGCGCGGCAGAGGGTGAGGGAGCCGAGCGCCGTGGGGGAGACGGCCAGGGCGACGCCCACCTCCCGGTACACCGCCGGCAGCAGCACCTCGTCCGCCTTCTCCAGCATGGACGTCAGGTTCACCAGCACCAGCGTCCGGCACCGCGTCGACGCGGCAGCTTCCGCCTCCCTCATCCCTCCGTCGCCTGGCTAGCTAGCTCGATTTGGCCGGCGATTGGAAAGAAGCGTCTCCCCCACTCGTCTCTACTACGCGGAGGAGGAGCAGAGTTTGCAGATCGGAAGCGACATTGACCCCGGGCCGAGCGAGCAGCTGAGGTGGAGATATCAATTATCCGTGGAGGCCATGTGTGTGGGCGTGGATATTATTCAAGTCAAGAAGGCTATTTGTTGGTTGCACGTTCCATCCTACGTCTCGGTATACTCATCATATGTCAATGTATCAAAACATGTGCGTTTTTTATCCTAAAAAAAAAAACATGTGCGTTTCCTTTTATTTGGATCTTTTCAAATCAAGGAAAACAAAGCCAGGACGGTGTGCTCCCATCCCAGCTCACCAATAATTTACTACTGTACTACTCCCTCCGTCCCATAATGTTACGAGACGGAGGAAGTAGTTCCAAATAATCTTCTCGTTTTGATGCACTGGTCGACGAATCTTGATATAATTTTTATTATATATTTGTTTTTTTACAAGTGAACTATTATAATAGTTCTGAAGCCTTTTAAAAAAAAAATGATTTGATTGCATTAAATAGATCTAAAGTCTTTTCAAAGAAAGAACGGTGTTGATGGCATTAACAATATTCCTTCCGGTCCATCGGCTACGATTTAGGCCGGTTGCACCGCTGGCTCGCTAGCCCGCCTTTTTTTCGAAAATGATCCAGATCTATTATCAAAACTCGCCGGAAGTACAAAGCATTTCAAACATAATAAAAACTACATCGAGATTCTGACACCATCGAAAAACCACTACCGTCGTCAGAACGAGCCGCCGACGCGCCGCTGTCGATGCTCCCCTATCGGAGCTGGCTTGACCTTGTCGATGACAGACGGGAAGTCTTCATGCACATGCCCCTAAGAACCAGCGCCCTGGAGCCGCAGTCGTCGTCGATGAACCCTTCAATAGATCTGAAGCACCTGACACCAAATCTCGCCGCATGACGAGAAATCATAACCTCACCGCCCCAAGGAGACGGCAGAAATCTATGTCGGATCTCCGTCGACTACGTCCAGATGGACGAAGTCGTGGAGGATCGGAGCCCGGAAGACAAACTCGAAGAAGAAGCGTCGTTATCCGCCCGAGTGACGTACCTGCGAGGACTAAAAAAAACCCTAACCTAAACTACTAACCGGAGCGAAGGCACCGGGATTCCCCTTCCCGTCACCGGCTGCCGGGATGGCACGCAGAGAGGAGGTGAATCCACGGGCACGCCGGCGAAGCCTGGAGGGGAGAGTTTACCTTAGCCGCCAAGGGATAGGGGAGGGAAAGAGAAACCCTACATTATCTCTTTGTGTCATCTTCCTGCTTAATTCGCTTCCTTTTTTTTCATCCTCGCCTCGTGTGCTAGCCACTATAGCTCTACCGGGCTGTCAATTTTTTTGCCCTGCTTGGCACAACCTCTCCCTCCGTCGTGGCAGTCAAGCGCCTCTCCCATTTCCTAGCGACCATGTTTGCTGCAACCAGCAGCTGTTGGCGGGGGAGACAGCGGGCTTCGGTGCTGCAACCGGAGAGCTTTTTGCTGGAACCGGACAGCGAAAAGTTGCAACCACTATTGCCCGGTGCTGGAACGGGACTGTGTTGAGATCGTATTTGCTGGGACCGGCAATAAATTTTGCTAGAACTAGCAAGAATTTTGCTGGGGATAGGCGAGATTTTTTCTGTGACCGGCGGCGACATCACGTTTTGCTGGAATTGGGAATAAATTTTGCTGGAATCGGGAATAAATTTTGCTGGAACCGGCACGACCTTTTGCTGCGGCTGGCAACTACTGGAGTTCTTTTTGTTGGGAACAGGGTGGTGCGAGCCGACGACGGCGACGAGCTGAGGCAGCGACGCAGGGATGCCGCAACCACGGTTACCGCACGCTGGAACCGGCCGACGGGTGAGCTGCAGTCATCAACGGCAGAAGCACGAGTGGCCGGGGGCGAGCGAGGTTGACCGTTAAGCACGAGCACGGGTGGCTCGGGTGGTCGGCGAGCGTGGGCGGCAAGGGGGGCGAACATGGAGTGGTGTGAGCGCGGCGGCCGGCGAACAGGGGGACTCCTTTTTTCAGCTCGCGTGCGTTGGCGCATCTGACGGTTATAAATGGTCCAATATAACGACGGCGCGGCGACCGGCCCAAATTCGACCAGCACCTATCATTGTCCTAACAATATTCGCCTGCAACATATTTAAAAAAATTAATCATGTGCAGTGCATTGTGTAACGAAGGACCAGAAAGGAGGGGAAATTACAATTTCGAATGGTTTAAACTATCTGAAACAATTAATTATGAATTAACAATTTTGAATGGTACACCGCCGGCAGCAGTACCTCGTCCACCTTCTCCAGCATCGACGCCAGGTTCACCAGCACCAGCGTCCGGCGCCGCCTCCCTCATCTCTCCATCCGCCGGCTGGCTAGTTCGATTTGGCCGGCGATTAGAAAGAAGCGTCTCCCCCCTCTCGTATCTTGTCTGCTACTGCGCGGAGGAGGAGCAGAGTTTGCACATCGGAAGCGACATTGACCCGAGCCGAGCGGTGGGAGCAGCTGAAGCTGAGCTGGAGATATAATCCGTGCCATGTGTGTGGGTGCGGATATTCAAGTCAAGAATGCTGTTTGGTGGTTGCACGTTCCATCCAATATATCCAGGTATATTCGGTATGGAAGTTTTTTTTTTCCTTTTTCAGATAGCGGCTTTTTTGGGGATGGTCCGAAAGAACCGGTTTCCAGAAAATCTCAGAAATTTCAGCTTTCTTTGTCCAAAATAAATATCCAAGTGAATTTTGAATTCAACAAATTTTGGCGTAAAAATGTTAAACCAAAATTTTGAACAAGAAGGGAGTCGATCCCACGACAACGCGGTAGTAGAGCGCCATTCCACCAAGCCAGGGATTGCGCTATGTATACAGACCGTACTTGACATCTCTTTGGACCTTTAAATTAAAATATGTTTACTTTTTTCCAACAACAGAAATATTTTCCGAGGGCCATCGGGATTTCCGTTAACCGGTCGGTTACCGAAAAATTCGAACGGAAAAAGAAAACTTGCTCATATTATTTTCTATAACTTTCAAAGAATGGAAATATTTATTTTAGCCAGCACCGTGTACTCTTGAGCTCAAGTACCATTTAAGCCATCTCCAGTGCGGAGCCCTAAAACCGACACAGTATTCGTTCGAACAGTGATACGGCAGCCGGCCATCTAACCCTGTCCGCATACATTTCAACCGGGATTTGAACAAACCGGACGATTTTGTGCAAAACAGGATGATTTTCATTTATACACTACTAGGGAAAACCCTAATAGTAGTGCGGGGATAGGGCCTAGCAGTAGCGCGGGTGCCGGCGCTACTGCTATGGCGCTACAGCTAACATTTAGCAGTAGCGCGCGTTTCGCCGCGCTACTGCTAAGTCTGTTATCAGTAGCGCGTTCCACAGCCCGCGCTACTGCTAGTTACTAGCAGCGCGCCTGGACCCCACGCTACTACTACTATTACGTATTCTATTTCTATTTTATTTTATATCATATTTATACACCGTTATACAAGTTTTCATACAGTAGCAATTTAGAGATTGTTATATCATTATGATCATGATGGGTTATTATATCATTAGGTGAAAGAACCGCGGATTAGATTCAAGTGAATGGATCCAGTTCTTTCACCGAATGATATAATAACTCATCATCATCATCATCATCATCATAATATTAACAACTCATCGTCATCGTCATCATAGTCATATAACAACTCCTCATCATCATAACAACTCCTCATCATCATCATCATCATCCATGAGTCATATAACAACTCATCATTCTAACACATTGTAGCACATAATAACAAGTTCTCATCATCATCATAGTCATAATCAACACTAACTAATTGTTCTTAATACCTAGGACCTATTCCTCTCTCCTAGGTAAAATAGCATAAAAGAGGTAAACCGGTCCATCTCCAAAATGGAGAATGGAGATCCACCTGTCGCCAACTTCTGGCTTGCGCACACGCATGTTGTCTCCAATCGGTTGCGTGCGCGCCTTCATTACTTTGCTCCAATCTTTGATATTGAGCCTTCCATCTTTCAAAGAAATAGAGTATGCACTTTGGTAAGCCGTCGGTGGAAACGGTCGTAAGCTAACCATGTACATACTCCCTTCGGTAAGCATCATGTGAGGCACAACCTCGCTAGGGAGCTTCTGTTGAACAATATAGTTAGCAATGTAGTTTACTTAAGAAGAATATATGCAACGAAGTTACCATCATTAACAAAATCATACCAAGTTTTTCGCAATGAGGTTACCATCAAGCAACTGATGGACTAGTGGCACGTATCCAGATAATTTGGGCTGATAAACTGATTGGTCTTAAAAGTCTCAACATCATCTATAAATGAGACAAGATATCCTTTCTCCTCACAATTAAGCTCGGAGCCATAACTGTAGTACGTCATGTCCATAGCTTTCCGAGTATTTTTTGAAGATAAGAAATAAGCTGATAATTATAAATAAACAAGTTTAGTAGCGATGAACACCAAAAAAATTTAAATAAAAAATATAAATTACTTAACAAATTAGTTTGACAAACTCACATTTAGGCAAAACAGGAGGCATATCCACATCGACCCAAATGCCGATATTATCTTCAATATCTTCATCTTCGGGACGAATATCAAAAGTTATTTGCAGATTCTCCTCAAATCCATAGGCCTTGCAGAAAGCTTCCCAATTAGAGCAGCCAAAATGTGAGTGATTAAGCACATTGTAGAGCTTAACACGAAAAGCATAACCGTGTTTAGTCCTGAGGTGAGCCCTCCTCGTCTCCATATTCTCAAGGTCTTGGAAACCGAGCTTCTGCAAGACAAACGGTCTTGCATGGCACGGGATGTACTAGTCGAATTGAAAAAAAATGGAAATTACACGTTGAACCAAAGAATCACAAGTCATGATTAATTACGATGAAATACTTGTCATTGCGTACCGTACAAACATCGAAGGTCTCTTCCAACTTCACGGTGAAGAACCTACCATTTTGCAGGTGAGGCTCCCTGTCGCACAAACCCCGGTCATCGCAGCAGTAGTCGCACTCCGGGATCTTATCATCGTCGGACATTCCTGTGTTCAAAATTCAAAGATTATAAATCGACGGCAACTAACAGGAACTCAACACACAGATCATTATTATTCATCACGGGTTGACTGTCGGTCTGTCGAGTCTTTCCTTGAAAACTCTCATCTCATGTGGTGTATATGGTGGGCACTCCCTCTCTGACATTTTCGACCGTCGGTGATGGTCGCTACTCCTCCTTCCCCTAGTGCATAACAAAGGTCTAGCACAAGGAGAAGAAGGAGAAACGACCCCCACGACAACAGTCGGTATTCTTCTTCTCTCATATATGGTGGACACTCTCCCTCATGTATGGAGTCCCGACAGACTTAAAGTCAACCCGAAATGTCATTTAATTCTCTTTCCGGCAAATCCAGGGCACTCGATATTTCCTATATATTCTAGCACAAGTCATGCTAAAATTCACGGAAAAATCCGGCATGACCTTCGCTAAAATAGGACATATCGAGCGCCTGAAATTTGCCGGAACGAAAATGAATCAACACTCCGGCAAAACATAGGCCACTCGGATTTTCCCTGCGATACAAAGAGTCAAATGTGGCCATATTTGGCACCATATACACAGCAGCTGAAGATCGACATGTCCATACACATACACATGTTCTTTTTGAAGCATGAACAGAGTCAAGTTCTTTTTTATACAGAAAAGTTTAAACTTGAAATGCTATCCGAATCAATTATCATTTCAAAAAAAAAAACTAGCTTCGCATTGTCACAGCTACTCATCTACTACTACTACTACATCTATAAAAACATCTATGAAAACTAGCATATAACATGACCTCTATGCATGTCCATCATTGACATTCACAACACATCATCATCGACATCAACGACATGGGGATTTGGTTGGTCTCACCTCGAGGTCGGAGGGGGTCGATGACGGGGACGACGGCGGGGACGATGCAGGGGCAAATGCTTGATTTCTGTGAAAACAAAATATAAACAAAAAGATTATTATGCTGATTTTAGGACTTAGTGAAACCCTATAAGCTATCAACTAAACCCTAGAAGCATACTAAATCAAAGTGTTACATATCAACTAAATATATTAACTATGTCTAAATTTTTACTAATTCACTCTAAACCCTAAAAAATATTAAATATATCAAAGTGTTACATATCAACTAATCAAAATGACTAAATCTATCAACTATGTCTAAATTTTTACTAATTCACTCTAAACCCTAAAAACTATTAACTAAATCAAAGTAATACATATCAACTAATCAAAATGTAGGAGGGGTTGTGCATGGAGGAGGGGGGAGGAGGGGCTGTGTGGATGGAGGAGGGGGAGGGAGGAGGGGCTGTGGATGGAGGAGGAGGGGCGGCTAGAGGAGGGAGGAGCAGGGGGGAGGGAGGAGGGAGGAGGAGGGGCGGCTAGAGGAGGGAGGAGCAGGGGGGGAGGAGGGAGGAGGAGGGGCGGCTAGAGGAGGGAGGAGCAGGGGGAGGGAGGAGGAGGGAGGAGGGAGGAGGAGATGGACGAGGGGAGAGGCAGGAGGAGGCTTACCGAGGCCGGGGGATGGCGGCGACGATGGCGGCGACGGTAGGAAGAGTGAGAGAGTGAGACATGGAGAGTGAGGAACGGGCGGGACGGGGAGGATAAGGCTGGATTAGCAGCAGCGCGGGTCACGGCCCAGCGCTACTGCTAACTCAGTTAGCTGTAGCGCGTGTTCAAGCCCACCGCTGCTGCTAAGTGGGGAAGGGCAGCTGGGCCCGGGCTGGCCACAGTAGCAGCGCGGGCCGTGGGCCGGCGCTACTGCTAGTGGGTTTAGCAGTAGCGTTGGGCCGAGATCCGCGCTACTGATATGGCCAGCCCATGGTAGGACGGCGGGGCCCTCATAGTAGTAGCGCCTGTTTGGCAAGCCCGTGCTACTACTAATCTCCAGCTGCAGCGCGTGTGCTATGCCTGCGCTACTGCTAAATAACAGTAGCGCGGCCAATTATCCCCGCGCTACTGTTAATCCTCTACCTATAAGGTATTTCCTAGTAGTGATACTGAACCACATTCATTACATTTTCGACATATTTCATTAAACAAAAGAGTCCGGGCGCTAACCAAGTCTAATCTTCGCCGGCGCCTGTCCTCCAAGTCCTTGTTGTTCCCCGCTGTGTTCATATCCGGCGGCCTAGAGCCCCAGGAAGTGAAACTGCGGTCGCCGACGAGGAAGAGTAAGACATGGAGCACGGACTGGCCCACATGGGACACGAGGCGCCATCGTCTTCCATGTCCTACTTTTCCTGGTCGGAGTCCGCGGCCTGGGTGTCGCTAGTGGAGCTGAGGTCGATGATGGATGTGGACGGGCCGGCCTCATGGTCGTAGCAGCGCCAATGGCGTGCAACTGCCGACGCGAACGACGCGCAGCTGCCGGCGTTCTAGTCCGTGACCGCCTACACCGCCTACCCGTCCGACGTCGCCGCACGAGCATTGCAGGCGGCCTCGTAGAGTGGCCGCTGCTCCTCAACGAAGTTCGGGTTCTCCGCGGCCATGGTCACCATGGCCTCCTCGCTCACGAACTCGCCGTAGATCTGGCCATCCACTAGCAAGTGATGCGCGAGGAGGGCGAGGTTGTAGCGCTGCTTCTCCTGCTCCTACTAGAACGCGACATGGGTTGCAGCGTCGGTTGCTTCTCCGCCATTACAGCGTCGAAATGCGCATGCGCCTGCTCCATAGTGAAGCTGGCATGGACCTGCGCGGGCAGGGGCGCCGGCTCGCCGTCGAAGGCTTCCTCCGTCGTCGGGTCATCGTCGCTCACCTCCGACGAGCTTGCCGGCAAACCTGCCTCTATCCGCCTCCGCCGCAAGGCCGGCACCTTGTGTTTCAGCTCCGTCGAGAGGCTCTTCCACATCGCTCTCAAGCTTGCGGTCATAGCGGAGGTTATGCACAGAGCAGGATTGGAAGCAGACGTGTTTGTGGTGCGGATGGTGCAGGGCGAGGCCGCATTTAACTAGTGCGTACCGGCCAGACCAAGCGGCGGGTTGTATCAATGCGGGGCGCCGGAGTGTGCTTCTTGACTGTGGCGTCTGTTTAATGCCGGCAGGCGGACGAACGGGCAGCATGTTTAAATGCGTTAGATAGTCGTCCCATCCCTTCTAGTCACGTCGCTCCGGCATTGAATAGGGGCAAAGACCGAGACGCTACGCGGGCGACGCTCTCGACCGGCGGGCTGCTTCAATGCCGGCTCCAACGAGTGGTCGTGTCCGCTCTAGGTCGGCATGAATGTGGTGTTGGCGCTCTGGACCGTCATGAATATGCGGGAGAGGTTTTTGGGTAGGTCCGGGATGGTGGACGCGTACGTGGCAGCGGACCGGACGACCGCAAAGCCCCCTGGTTTGTCTCCGGTTTGCGGGATTTCAGACAGCCGGACTGATCCACAGACCGATGGAGTACTATTTTCGATGCCACATTGCGTTCAGACAACTACGTTCGAACATATGCAGGCAGTTTAAGGATCACGTTGGAGATGCCCTTACTAATTCTAAATGCGGGTCTTGGCATGCCGGCCACTGGATGAATCTTCAGCCACCTTGTATGTTTTAGCTGTCATGATATCACCCCAAAAAACGGTGATGATAGCATTAGCAATGTCGCATGTAAAATAATTAAATAATGAATTATTTGTAGTGCATTATGTACTGAAGAACCAGATAGGAGAGGAAAGATTACAACTTTGCATGGCTTAAACAATCCGAACAATTAAAAATAATTAATTATGCATTACACAAAGTATATAAGATCTATTTTTGCAAGCACATTTGCCTCCTCGTTCTTCAATCATATATAGCAGAAATATTATTCATATTCACAAAAAAAAAAGATCCAAAATAGGGCAATGCTAGGCGTCGGCCGGCCTAAATTTTGGTTGGTCGCCTAGCAGCCATTCGATTTGGGCACCGTAGACCGTTTTATTCCTCCCTTGTCTCTATCCTTCTATCTTACCTCCTCGTGGCGCTAACCTCCCTGTCGCACTGCACGCTCTCCTCTCGTCCCGACGCTCGCTCTCCTCTCGTTGCACAACCCTGGTTTCATGTGCGGTGCGCAACAAGAAACATGTCGCCGTCGTCACAAAAACTGCCTGCGACCTGCAGCTCGTGGTCGCCATCGTCCTCAGCACACAGGGGTTTCCCGTCGCGCCGTCGCCGAGCAAGGTTGTAGCAAAACCTGGTGCTGGTTGCAGCAAAAAAACCACGGCGCACGGTCACCGTCGTTCGACTTTAGCTCGCTCGCCGCAGCACCCGCAGGTTGTAGCCCCTTAGACGGTTGTAGCACAGCCAGAGTTGGATTGTAGCTCCTGCCGACAATGGTTGCAGCTTCTGTTGCGGAGGGTCGCAACTTTGATGGAAGTCGTTCCAACAAAAAGCAATGTCGGTTGCAGCTCCGGTGAGAGCCGGTTCCAGCAAAAAGTATATGTGGTTGCAGCTTGTCAGCGCAAAAATCCAGCAAAACGCAATGCCGGTTCCAGCTCAGGTGAATATAGTTCCAGCTCCGATGAAAGCCGGCTCCAGCCAAAAAATCCAGGATGCAGCATGTACGTTCGCTTTCCATCATTGCAGCCGACCGGTTCCAACCTGCAGTGGTGGCATGCAACAATTCATCGGTTGCAGCTCGGGCTAAGCCGGTTGTAGGAAAACCAAATGTTGGTTCCACATCGCCGTTGCTTGCCAGTTCGCAACCGATCGTCGTGGTCGGTCGCCATGGTCACAGCGTTCGGTCGCCACCGTTCAAGCATGCGGGGCTGTGGGTTGCGGTGCTCGTCACCGGTGGCAGCGTTGATGCCGCCTGCACACAACATCACCATGTCGCTGGGCCGCGCCATCTGCCCCGCAACCGTCGCCGTCGTCGCCTCACCTCTCCAAGATGGGATTGAATCATGAAGGGTGTCTGATGTTTCGTATCGCGGCTGTGTATCCCCGGTAGCGTGCAGCGCTGGATCTAGGGGGAGCAGTGGGGCAGCCGTAGTAAGGAGAGGATGTTGCGGTCGGGGGGAGGGGTAGCCATGGCGAAATGAGAAGGAAGATGGGAGGAGGAAGAAAGACAGTGACGTGTGTGAAACGATGGGCTGTTGGATCTGGTTTTGATCGAGAGGCCATAGTGCGACTGGCCGAATTTCTAGCCGGTCGGGTGGGCACCAATCATTTATCTCCAAAATACGTGAAACCACCCATGCAGTACAACAAAATATTTCACAACATATACTTTGGGGGCAGCGAAGAAAACAACCTCACATTCCAGCGCAGATAAGGGTTAGATTTTTTTTTGCAAGCATGGATGTTAATATTGGTTTCATTATGAACAACCAATACATAACACTAATTTTCTTAAGCTACGGCATGAATTATAGTAGTTACTAATTTTCTTAAGCTATGACATGAATTCTACTTGTCGTGGCTCTATATGTTTGGTGTACTCCTGCTCCCTAATGCACCAAAGCTAGAATAAACTTACCGGGAAAAGCCCATTTATAGAACCATGTACCGCAAGATTGTTGGCACTGTTTGCTGCAGATTTTGCCTTCTAAATCGAGTGGTTGCCATAGTTCGAACCTTGCAAGCCCAAACTTTATTTCCATTTCTTTTAACCATGCCGTGCACCGAAACTAAATAGCCTAACATTGTTGTCTATATTGCACCATGTAGTTGCTCAACGGTGAGTCACACTTTGGTGAACCATATTCTTCTTTTTCTTTGCATGGAACCATGTTTGTACAACACATTGAAAACCAGGGAGAAAATATGGATGCTTCACACGGTTTTGTAGGTCCATGCAATACGTACTCAATGATTCAAACGTGTGTGCGCGCCCATGCAAGCAACGACAAAAAATAATGGGCCGGCAAACAAGAAATCGCGCGAGCCCACCATGTAGCGACGCATGCACCCGCAACGACAATCAGTCGATAGTAAGTAGAGAAAGATACACCATTGGTTTGTTTAGGATCATGTGTCTAATGTTACCGGTTTAAAAAAATGTGTCAGCTATTGTTGTTTGGCAGTACAACTTGTCGGTTTTCTTGAAGAAGAAAAATAAGTGGAAAATGTGCGTCACACTTAAGAGGTGAATTGGTGATTTGTGTGTGTGTGTGTGTTTGTCACACATAGAGGTGCACCGCAGATGTATTCAAGTTCTTATTTTTGTTTTCCTCTTTATTGTTTTCTTCATATTCTAAAAATGTTGCCTATGAGATTTAATGAAAAAGAAATAACTGAAAATACGCAATCATGTCATGCATACGAGCGTATCTTTGGAAAATCTTTAACAGCTCATTTGGCACCCCTCATTTCATTTCAGTTGATGGAAATGAAATGAATCTCAAAGGATTCCATTTGGTTGAAATGGAAATCCGATGGAAAAAAAACATGTTTGGTTGCCACAAGGATTTCTAAATTGAAATGACTCTCATATCATGTTTGGCTGCCATTTTGGCAAGAATTGATAAATCTAAACATAGTTTGGCTTCAAAGAGAAGCTTTATAATACACAAAGATCATCCATCCAAAATTAAACATCCATGCCAACATGCCAAAACTAAAATTTTGCATCCAAATAAGATACTATGGCTTGACTTGCATTATAACTTTTTTTTCCATTCCATCAGGTGAGTCTTGAAGAGACTTGATGTTGTGGCTAATTTTTTGTCCTGCAAATATGATAAGGGCATGTAAGCAAACAAACTAAATTGCTATCAAATACATCAGTATCATCAGGAGAAAACGTGGCATCAATATTTTTGTTTTAATATCTATGCATGACATGTGTAGTAGGGTGCCTGCTTACATCATCATGAAATGTGTTAATTTGCAAGTCCAACATCTATATTGAGAAAAAAAAATGACACTTGAAAAAAAGGAGAAAAAAGAAAATAAGTTTTGTGAGGTAGCATTCAGATCAGAGACAAGATGCCCAGCTAGAATGCAGCAACAGCAAGAACCAACCAAGAAACATATATAGGGTTTAGATACCTAGAACTTCAACAACAAGATCTGACCTTGGTTCTGTTATGCTTAAGTAAATAACTCAGAATCTTGTGATTATAGGGTCCTTGTACAGGATCTGTTGCTAGTGTAGTGAGATCAGATGATGGTCATTTTCATTTCCAAAATGTTCCACTAACACTGTTTGGTTAAAATTAATTGAGGTCTTTAGGCATCAGTACCTAACACACGAAAACAGAAATATAATAACCAAATCTTAAACACCAGGCGAGCTCATTTATTTCTCTTATGCGTAACCTGATGGTTTCCTGGGTTCTGGCTATTATAGCAACTGAACATATGTCAGTGCACAATACATATGCTTCCTTGAAAGTAATGGTACATTTAATCTAATTTGTGGTACTGAAGTACAGATGCTTTTCTGAATATAACAGTCAGGAGCAGTTTAAGTTTTGGATTCTAAAGAACAGTCATATTTGACAAAAGTCTTGTGTACATGCATGCCTCCACGTTCCTAAAAATGTCATGACTCTGATTATCCCTTTATTCAAGAGGCAAGCAGGGAACAATAAACTTGTACAAAAGCAACAGCGCACAAGTTGTATGTTTCAGGATACATGCATGTGTGAATCCTTATAGTCGAATGGACAGTAGGTACATGCTACCCACACTGGCCGCCAAATATTTCTGAAAGTGAAAATCAAACAGTTCAAATCTCGCAAACTATATTCAGAAGATTTTCTTACCTGTTACCATTTCAGCACATCAGAACATCAAACCAGACAATCACCCTGTGTATCATGGATCATTTCAGCTCCATCAAATCCACTAGCAATGGATGTGCCTAGAAGCATAAGGCACACATTTAATAAAGTTCCAACAAAAATACAAATGGACATGAGACGGCAACAGTGAGTCAACGCCGACGTCAAGATCAGTCTCGTTTCTCTTTCCACATAGATGAATTGACAAATATAAGAAAAACACGCACTCTTGTATTTACGTTCTCACTACTGATACTAGTAAAAAATAAAACCACATATGTTGTTACTGGCAAGGAATATTCATTTAAACAATATACATATACATAGCTACCTCGTAATGAAAATTTTAGCTTATAAGAAAGGAAGACAGGGCCTAGAATTGATCTCATGTAACTCATCACTCCTCATTTCAAGAAGACAAAATAGAAACATGCGAAAAGTCATAAACACTATGGCAAAAGTGATCTTGGGTATTTAAATTAAGTAAACGGAGCCTCATTAGAGACAACAAATGCGGAAAAAGGTGTGTTACACTAGTCTCTTGCAGGACGAAGACAACTACATTGAATGATGACACAAAAGAAGGCCATAAGCTTGTCTATCTAGGAAATAAATAGTGAAGCATGAAGACAAGTATATTGAATGATAACATATAGTATTAAGCAATATAGCTATAAGTTTGTCTATCTTGTAAAGGGACGGTAACTAAGTTTAAGTTGTTACACTTGAGAATCACAACGAAGGTATTAGAACATCCATGTACAGAACACATCATGATTAAGTTACTCCTAAAATACGGGAACTAAGGATGAAAAATAACCTGGAGGATAGAAACTCTTTAAAGAATGATAGGTAGTATAATAGCTGTTTTCACAAAGTTTCCTAGACTCCATGGACTTAAGTTGAACCATATATACACCGAGGCCCACAGATAGAAATATTCCATCAGTATCTTCAACACATCCCAGTATATGTCTCACACCTGCCTCTCCTTGAATCTGGGGAGGAAGCCCAAGAAGTGTACGCACATCAATGGTCTTCCATAACACCCATGTGGCAACACCATGGCAATTGATATTCCGCTGCCACATTTGCAAGTGAGGGTCAGATAATATGGCGAAGCCAACCGCGCCATCCTCAGCCTGGATGATCCAATGGCTGCCATCGCGAAAATCATTTGCAATGGGAGGTCCCGTGATCATAGCTAGGCTCTGCTTATCCAAATCAAACTCAAGTATGCCATCGTTTATAGAATACGGCAACCAATAAAGTGCATTACCAGAAAGCAACCCAGGGATACCATCATCAAAAAGCTCACATTTAATGAATGTCGAGATGATATCACACCATTCGCCGGTCTCTGAGGAGTAAACAGACGCGATGGGTTGATTGTCCCCTCCTAGATAGGAGATCAACACCACCTTGAAGGGGCCCGAGTGGAAGCTTTCGTGCATGTAGGCATGGTCGATGGCAGCGCAGAGCACAGCCCCGTAGACGCCATGTTCTAATTCGAACTCCGGCGGAATGGCAATGAGGCGCTTCTCGCCAGTGATGGGGTCCCACACGATGACCTCTTCCGAACCCTGGTCGATGAGAAGGACTCGACCGTTGCGGCAATCGAGCAGTTTGAGCAGCGACATGATGCCTTGTTGCAGGTGGAAACGGCTTGGAGGGATTCGGTCGGGAGCTTCCAGGACGGGGGTGAAGACGATATAATCGCCGTTGCGCTGGTGGAAGACACCGAGGTGGGGCGGCTTCCCGTGGTGATGCCGAAGCGGCGGAGGATCTTGGGGTCGGTGGCGGCGCATCGCCACTGCTTGCAGACGGCGGAGGCACGCGGGAGCGAGGAGGGCTGCGGCGGAAGGCGGAGGAGGATCTCCCTCAGGAGATCGTCGTTTTCAAGCGGCGAGGCCAGCGGCCAGCGCCGCCTGGAAGCTGCCGCGGTGGCGGAGCACTCGGGCTCCCTCCTGACTCGCGTGACAGACCTGGGGATGGAGGCGCGTGCTGCGGCGGCGGCAGGCCATTCCGGAGCCATCCTCGCTGGCGTGCATTTGGGCGCCGCCACCAGAGGAAGACCTTCTAGCCAGAGGAACAACACACACGGTGACACACGAGGTTTGGGTTTTGCTCGCTCGCTCGCAGTGTTGTTGGGCCCTGACCGAGAAAGTGGTGTTGGGCCCCCGTTCCGTCGTCCTGCTCGACTGCTGCTGCATCGGCGAGGGTGACACTGACACATACGAGTACGACCATTGGATATGGAGCTCAACAATATGATGTTTTTCCTGCTAAAAAAACAATATGATGTTTTTCCTGCTATAAAAAAACAATATGATGTTTTTCTGCGCAAAAAAATGGTTTCTAAAAAATATTTTTTTTTTCTTTTGCGAAATTCATCATCAACAATATGATGTGATAGAGGGGTGCCACATGTTTAACGACACGTTGAAGTTTCCCCTCCCTCCCCTCTCCATGCTACAGTGAAAGCAAGAGGAGAGAAGGAGGCGAATCCGTCCCCTCGTCCTACCGCGGGCGAGCCCGTCGGTCTTCTCTCCCTCCGGCCGCCGTTTTGGCGGTGGGAGGGTGGGGGTACCGCGGTGCTTTGCTCCGGTGGTGTAGATAGTAGGGGTAGGCTCCCCGGCGGCGCTGCTCTGAGGATGGTGGCGGTGCGGCCTTGCGGGAATAAGTGGCTCCGGTCTTCTCCTCCTCGTCGGCGATCTTGTGATTGGCGGCGAGCGGCTGTGAGCGGTGGTCCCCTGCGCGGAGGGTGTGGCGGCGACATCCTCCGTCTATCGGGTTTTTGTCCTCCCTCTTCGTCGCTGCATCGACGAGTTCTCCGGCGTCGGTGTGGAGAGCGTGAGGTGTTGTACAGGAGCTTTTCGGGCGGCTGCCCTTCGCTGGAGGGGCGGCGTCTTCTTCCTCGGATGCGGACCGTTCCTCGCCCTCTCTCTTTTCTTTCTTCTTGTGGCGCTGGTGGAGGAATGGCCTGCGGTGCCAGGGACGGTGTCCCGGCCGATGTTCCGGAACCGGGGTTCAGTTTTCGTCCGCCTGGACGGACACTTTTGCGGCTCTCAAAGCCTTTGATGGCGATGGCGTATGCAGGTTCGACGTGCGGCGTTTGATTTCCTCCCGTGGCTGCAGCTGTGAAGAGGAGGAGATGCTCGGCGGTGGAGCAGCCGTGGATGAAGACGATGCTCTCTGCAAACAGGGACCAGAGGGACATCTTTGTTATTTTCTTTTCTCTGGGGTTGTTTGTGTAGAAGCGTTGGGTCAGCTGTGCTGGATGTTTCTGGTGGTGCGTGTGCGTGTCTGTATGTGCTGTCTTTGATCTGGAATGCATTTGCACTTTCTCTCAAAAAAAAAAAAACAATATGATGTGATACAAGAATATCCAACTTTGTTATTCGCTAGCACGTACTCCCTTTGTTCGGTTTTTGTTGTCGCCATTTGTATACCTGATTTGTACTCCTGCCGTAATTCTCCCGCGACAAGAAAAACGGGACGGAGGGCGGTTGCTTTGGAGTGGACTCGTTATTGAATGAAATACTATACTCGTATAAAGTAAGTCGATGAAAGAAAACATCATATGCTTAATCTGTGGCATGTCAGTGTTTCACTCCAGTGTGTTATGTACAGCTTTCTACCACATGTTAACTCCACTGAAGTTGGTGCATGCACGCATACCTCTTGGCTGGATCCTTTACCTGTCCAGCCCACTCGTACCACTACTTTGGTATACGTTCTTCAAGCTAGCTCAGGCATCTGCAGCTAAAAACGATACTCTAAATTTTAAGCAAATGACAAACCATTTCAGTGGTGATGATTTCCATTTCCATTATTGTGCTAATATGCATTGAAACTCTGCATTGTTGTGAAGGTTCTGTTGTATTCAGAATTTCAGATAAAGTCTCACGATTGGCAGTGAAATGGAGATGCTGGAAGGTGAAGTTATGGTTGTATCTAGTGTTACGTGCAAAAAAGCTTGTCGAGAGTGGCGTTTTGGCTCCTAGGTGTATATACACCTATTGTGAAATATGTATACACATTTCAAAATGGCTCATAGGTGTATGTGCACCCATTGTCTAAATACACATTTTAAAAAGTTAAAAAAAATTGAGAAAAAATCCCGCGTGTAAATCCGGACATTATATGTGCGTGCACAAAGTTTCGGTGAAAAAGGACATTTTTTGTGGCTTGTGTAAAAAAGACAATTTTCGATGCTTGATTACAGCTATTCACGAGGCATTTTTTTAAATCTTTTTTATGCATGCCACAAAAAATGTTTTTTTTCACCGAAATTTTGTGTGCGAACATAGGATGTCCGGATGTACACGCGGGATTTTTTTCTCAAATTTTTTTAACATTTTGAAATGTGTTTTTTATACATATTTCACAATAGGTGTATATACACCTAGGAGCCAAAACGCCACTCTCCGGTCTTTTATAGATTTATCTAAATACGGATATATCTAACACTAAAACATGTATAGACAAATCTAAGACAAACTTTTTGGGATGGAGGGAGTATGAAATAATCTACCACGCGCATCCATTCATACATCTCCGATTCACCACACTTCACACACATACACCAGCAGGCACGCAAGGCACAACACATACAATTGCATCTCCGTCTCTCCAATCCAGCGAACTTCCGCACAAATCAACATCAAGCACGCACAAAGCACAACATGATGCATCTCTGATTCATCATGTGTAGATCAAGTGGCAACCGCATCAAGGACAGAGGAGAGCGCTGATTCGATGCAGCGCCATGGACGGAGGGGAGTACGTCGCAGCCCACCTCGATGCATGGGGCTCGGGAGGATGGCTCTCCTCGGGAGGAAGGGGAGGTGGGCCGTTGTCAGCGCTTGGGCACGAGGAGAGCGGCGCGGTGCGAGGAGGTAGGCCTCGATGGCGGGGTTCCTCCACGAGGAGCGCAGGCGGGGCCAGGCGTCGCGCATGACCAAGCGGTTGTTGCGGCAGGGGCGGAGCGCCGTGCGTCCTACTAGAGGCGGCTGGCTACGGTGGCGCGTGGGGACGGCAGCCGGAGGTGGCAACGTGGCGGCAGGAGTTGGCGACGATGATTGGATGCGGGTGTGTGGTGCGGTTAGGTTAGCTAGGACGGATGTGTGTATAGATTAGGGTATGGGTCACTTCCAAAGTGGCCCACAAGTCAGTAGGGGCAACTTATGTCTCTTTTTTTGCGAGAAAGTTTTCAATCTATTCATTTTCAATCATGGCAGTACAACGAACACCAGAAATAATAAAAATTACATCTAGATCCGTAGACCACCTAGCGACGACTACAAGCATTGAAGCGAGCCGAAGGCGCACCGCCGTCATTGCCCCTCCCTCGCTGGAGCCGGGCAAAACTTATTGTAGTAGACAGTCGGGAAACTTATGTCATTTTTGCAAATACTAGCAGGTTTTTTCCTGATCAACTGAGTAGAAGAAATGGTCAACTCACGTAAGTGTAACATAATGACATTTACGATATATTATCAAGAGTTAAGAGTGTCAAATACGAGATGTCAAATTTTAAAGTGGCATAAACAAAACAGGCAAAAGCTAGAGTGGCAAAAACGAAGTTTCCTCTGAGAAAATATGGACATTTCACCATGGGTTTTGGTCCATGTTAATACTCGATGATTCAAACATGCACGCGAGCCCATGCAAGCAACAAATAGAAAATCATGGGCCGGCGAACAAGAAACCACGCGACCCCACCATGTAGTGACGCACGCACCGGTAACGACAATTAGTCAGTAGTAAGTGAAGAAATACACATCATTTTTTTTTCTTTTCGATCATGTGACCACAGTTGCACGTTTAAAAAGAAATGTACGCTATTGTTGTTTGGCAGTACAAATGTGTATCACACTTAAGAGGTGCATTGTAGTGTGTGTGTGTGTGTGTGTGTGTGTGGGTCACACATAGAGGTGCACTGAAAATGTTTTCAAGTTTTTATTTTCTTTGTTTCCCTCTTTATTGTTTTCTTCATATTTTTAAAATGTTGCCTATGAGATTTTACTGGAAAATAAATAGTTGAGAATATGCAATCGTGTTACGCATAAGAGTGTATCTTTGGAAATCTTTAAGGAACAAATATATGAATAACAATAGATTTTATGTTCTCAATGAATTTATGTCGCTTAATTACGTTGTATCTTGGCATAGTAGAGAGGTTGTGAGTATAAATTCGGCATATGCTTTTATATTAATGCCTTCATGTTGATTTTGTGCTCGAGACGCACGCCACAAGGGTCGAGACGAGCACTCGAAAGGTAACTTGCGTTTGCAAAGGAAGCTAAGAACCAGCCAACATGCGTTCATGATTTTCATGTGGATTTTAGAATTTACAACGATCAGAAATTGGTAGGGATGTATCTTGCAAAATGGGTGATGTGGATTTCACTTGTCGCGCTATATTTTTTTGTTACCGTTTATATCGCAAGTTCATAAAATTGAAACAAAATTAGTATTGGTAAGCTTCTTTTGTAGAACCATGCATCACATGGGCATGTGCTACTTGTGAGCTGCGTTGGTAATTCCCTGAAGAGGAAGGGAGATGCAGTACAGTAGAGATAAATATTTCACTCAGTTATGAAACCAAGGTTATCAATCCAGTAGGAGAATCACGCAACACCTCGTTAGCTGTACCTGCACACAAAACAACAAATCCTTGCATCCAATGCAAACAAGGGGTTGTCAATCCCTCGGCGGTTAATTGCAAGATTAAATTATATGTGATAGATAGATAGATTGAACTAAAATATAAAATAAAATAAATAAAGTAAAAGTGCAGCAAGGTATTTTTAGGGTTTTTAATATATGATTTAGATAGACCTGGGGGCCATAGTTTTCACTAGAGGCTTCTCTCAAGAAAATAGCATACAGTGGGTAAACAAATTACTGTTGGGCAATTGATAGAAAAACAAATAATCATGACGATATCCAATGCAATGATCATGTATATATGCATCACGTCCGAGACAAGTAGACCGACTCCTACCTGCATCTACTATTATTACTCCACACATCGACCGCTATTCAGCATGCATCTAGTGTATTAAGTCCATAAAGAACGGAGTAACGCCTTAAGCAAGATGACATGATGTAGACAAAGTAAACTCACGCATGAATAAACCCCATCTTTTTAGCCTTAATAGCAACGATACATACGTGTCATGTCCCTTTCTGTCACTGGGATTGAGCACCGCAAGATCGAACCCATTACAAAGCACCTCTCCCATTGCAAGATAAATCAATCTAGTTGGCAAAACAAAATCAACAGATCGGAGAGAAATACAAAGATATAACAATCATGCATAAAAGAGTTCAAAGAAAACTCAAATAATATTTATGAATAATCTGATCATAAACTCACAATTCATCGGATCCCAACAAACACACCGCAAAAAGTGATTACATCGGATAGAACTCCAAGAATATCGAGGAGAACATTGTATTGAAGATCAAAAAGAGAGAAGAAGCCATCTAGCTACTAACTATGGACCCGAAGGTCTGTGGTAAACTACTCACGCATCATCGGAAGGGCAGCAAGATTGATGTAGAGCACCTCCGTGATCGATTCCCCCTCTGGCGGAGTACCGGAAAAGGCCTCCAGATGGGATCTCTCGAGAACAGAAACTTGCGGCAGCGGAAAAAGTATTTCGTGAACTCCTCTGTTGGTTTTCCGATTTTAGAGAATTTATAATGGTGGAATTAGGTCAAACGGAGCTGTGTGGGCCCCACAAGCCACCAGGGCGCGCCCCCCCTTGGGCGCGCCCTGGTGCCTCGTGGGCCACTGCTTCATCTTCTGACCCTCTCCCGAAGCTTCCAGTACTTGTTATGTTCAGAAAAAAATCTCCAAAAAGTTTCGTGGCATTTGGACTTCGTTTGGTACTGATATTCTGGAAAACCAAAAATAGACAAAAAACAGCAACTGGCACTAGGCACTAAGTTAATAGGTTAGTCCCAAAAATTGATATATAATTGCTGTAAATGTATATAAAAACATACAAGATTGATAATATAATAGCATGGAACAATCAAAAATTATAGATACGTTGGAGACGTATCAGCATGTTATAGTTGTCAGCACCACTCATCGATTTCCATCTTTAATCGGGTGGCTACTGTTCTTGTTCTTCAACCACCTAGGAGGAGTTTCTCTTCAAATAGAGATAATATGTCTTTGGAATATTGTGTTCGTTAACGGGTAAGACATGTAATTAGAGTGTATCATCGCAAAAATATTTTAAACGTGACCACATGAAAATAGATTGGTGATGGCGTGTGTGGCATGACCGCTTCATGATGAGGGCTAATCAAACCATGGAGGGACGTTGCATTGCCATCCGACGGCTGCCTAGTGCAAAAGCGTCTGTCAGCGATTCCAGATATTTTTTTATTTCCATACCTATTCTTTTAATCAACTTCTTAAAATGGTGCATATGAGATTTGTTTTCGGAAAATAAGTCATTGGCAATATGTTTTCTTGGCAATACGTTTGAGCAATCCTATAACACGTAAGTGCGTATCTTTGGAAGATCTTTAAGGAATGACTAAATGAGTCAAAATGCATTTGAAAATGCCTAACGTGCGTACGGTTATTACATGCGAAGCCTAGCTGACCGCTTGATCGGGCGATGAGCTGGAGGGAGCTGAACCAATGTATTGCACACCGGTCCAACGAGTGGCTCCTAACACGTCGTGTGATGCCTAGCTGGCCTCCTGATTCGGTGATGCGTTGGAGGGTGCTGGCCCAACGTGTCATGTGGTAGGCCAACGGAAGGCTCCTGACACGTCACACAACGCCCAGTTGGCCACCTAATCTGGTGATGCGCTGGAAGGAGTTGGCTCAGTGCACTGCACATTGTGCCAACGAAAGGCTCCTGACACATCATGCAACACTCAAGGCCGCCTGATCCGGTTATGCGGTGGAGGGAGCTGGCTCAATGCGCTGCGCGTTGTGCCAACGAACGGCTTGAGACACATCACGCAACATCCAGCTAGTCGTCTGATCCTGAAATGCGCTGGAGGGAGTTGGCTCAATGCGTCGGGCGTTGGGGCAACGAACTACTCGTGACAGATCACGCAACTCCTAGCTGGTTGTCTTATCCGGTAATGCGCTGGAGAAAGCTGGCTTAATGCTCTGCGTGTTGGGCGAACGGATAGCTCCTGACACATCTACTCCTGGTTGGTTGTTTACTCCGGCAATACGTTGGTGAGAGCTGGTTCAATGCATCTCGTGTTGGATCAACAGATGGCTCTGGACACATCATGCGACGCCCAACTGGTCATTTGATCCGGTAATGCGCTAGAGGGAGCTGGCTCAATGCAATGAGATTTGGGCCAGCAGACGGTTCCTCACACGTCACACGATGCCTAGCTAGGTGTCTGATCCGGTAATGTGCTAGAGGGGTTGTCTCAATGCGCCGCACGTTGGGCCAATGGATGGCCCGTGACAAGTCTCCCGTCCACACAACTGTGTGAACGTCCATGCAAGATTAGATCTCAATAGATTTTGTGTTCCTAAAGAAACTATGGTGCTTAATTATTTGTGTATCTTGACTGTTGACTGAATCATGAATGGTTCTTGGATTGCCATATGACTGTTGCCTAGCACAAAAGAGATTTTATTTTTCTTTTCTTCATCTTTTTCTTGAATACAGTACAGACACAGACACTTATACATACGCACATATACTCAACCATATGAACGCATGCACACACACCCTACCCCTATGGGCACCTCTAAGAGACTGATCGAGCCGACACATCATCTTGAGATTGATGAACCACCACAGACACATTCGTAGTCGACGAGAACGTCTCCTCCCACTGAACGCACATCGCCGGATGGCCTGAAATAAATCCAAGAAATGTGAGCACCAATGTCAAGTCTAGGCCTTGAATTCTGGTGGGCTGGGGATACCATTGTTCTCCTAACCATCCATTGTTCCCCTTCATCTTATTTTTGCGTTGCCTATGAGAAATCGTTTGGAAGAAGAAATAGTTGGAAATACATTTGCACAATATTGTAACACATAAGGGTGTATCACTGGAAAATTTGTAGGGACCAAATAAATCAATGAAAAATAGTTTCGTTTGTAAAGAATGCAAGAGAGTTAATTATTTGCAACCTATAAGGGTCTGCTTTGTTTTTTTTTTTTGCAAGCATGATGTTAATATTGGTTTCAGTATGAATAACCAATACACAACACTAATTTTCTCAAGCCACGACATGAATTCTACTTGTCGCGGCTCTATCTATTTGGTGTACTCCTGCCTTAATGCACTAAAGCTAGAATAAACTTACCGGCAAAAACCCTTTATAGAACAATCTACCGCATGATTGTTAGCGCCATTTGTTACGTTTTTGCATTCTAAATCGGGTGGTTGCCATAGTTCGAACCTTGTAAGCCCAAATTTATTTCCTTTTCTTTTAACCATGTCGTGCGCCGAAACTAAATAGCCTAACATTGTTGCCTTCATTGCACCATGTAGTTAATTAAGATGGAATTTGATGCAGTGGTGCAAAAGGTAAGTTAATTACTATGATTGAGGAACGTACGGGAAGGTGCAGTCAGATATGATGTGGTGGGAAATAAACCGTTTGGAGAAAAACATCGGTGGAGGAACACGGTGGGAGGAGGGGAACCGATTGATGAAGAGTTTTGCCTAGCCGGAAAATGAACACGGTGGGAGGAGGGGAATCTATATCTATATCTACTAGCAAAAAGGCCCGTGCGTTGCAACGGGTAAAAATAGAAAAATGCGAGCACCTTTGCCTGCTAAAACCACTATCGATGATTAATTTTCCACTGTATAAATAGAGTGGAACAAAAGTTTTTGAGGGATTAATCTAGAAGGTATGTCATTTTATTCACTGTTCGGAAATATGATGCAGCAAAAGCTAAGAATGATGTGGCTGATAAATCACATCTTGTAGAATATACATGACCATTGATGTGGATATAAACATTAAGGGGCAGCAGAACTACTTGGCTTTTTTTGCGGGTTTAATAGGAGTTTTATTTCATAGTAACACGGTTATAATTCAGAGGTAAGATTTTCTCTATAGATGAAGGTCCTTGATCCAACCACACAGTCGTGCTATGATACGACTATATCTTGCTAAGCAATCTGCAACCTCTATTCTGATCTCTATGAATTTTCTGAGGAATAAACTCCATAAACGGAACGATCCAAGCTATTACCAGAAAGAATGGACAACGCCATCGCTGAATCCGATTGCACGATGATAGGCATGTCAGAATATTGTATAGCTAGCCCCATGCCAATTATTATCGCATGTATCTCCGCTTCGAGAGCTTCGTTGCAATTGAATAACTATCGATATGCAGCGAATATCACCGAGTCATCCTGCTTCCGAAGCACCATTCCGGCTGTTGCTGGGCCGTCAGCTTCCACGAACACACCATCGACTGAGAGAGCGACCATGTTTGCCGGCAATGCCGTAGCAGAACTACTATTTTGTAGAATAATAAAGTAGTGTACCCCTAATTTGTAGAACAATAGCAAAGAACCCGTTTAAATTTATGTATGTATGTTGATTGAATACTAATGACATGCAGCCCATAGCTGAAATATCTTTTGTAGTCTAATAGTGAAAATCCTAGGCATCCTTTTTGAAGTAATGATATGTTAATCAAAATGAAACTATAAACACTCGGCATAACACAATAAAATTTGTATTGTAAAAAAGATATTTGTTGCATATATAATATTACGTGTCTAGATACATCTGTATATAGACAAATATAAGACAACTAATTTGAGACAGAGGGAGTAGTATATAAGAATACTGAGGCTAACACTGACGTGTGAAAAGCTGCAGTTGATACTCTTCAGACATGAAAAATAATAATTCAAGGTGTATGAAGCGCCGATTTAATCTCCATCATGGGCACACGAATCCCACTCTCTCCCTTCAAGGCGTCTGGTACAGAACAGGCGATGTACTCCACCCTTTTGTCATGCACTCACGAATCAAGTTTAATTAGCCAACTGCATGCATGAAGCGCTGATTTAACATCATGGGCTCACGAATCCCACTCTCTCCCTCCAAATACGCGTGTCTAGATTTTATTGGGGAGCCCCTACTCGTTCCATCGTGGCACACCAATCCTACTCTATCCCATGTCTCATGAATCCCATCATATAATTAGCCAACATATAATCTGATGGTCTCTCTCTTCTCTTCCTTTAATTCCGCCACAAATGCCTCACAAATTCTGTTTAATTTAGCCCACATATAATCCGATAGTTTCTCTCCCTCTGTCCCATTAAATCCAACATGTATGTCTCATGGATCTCGGGTCTTAGCTCACGCCCGACAACGCACTAAAAACATATATAAATTGATGTGAATAAGTTTAAGGGAGCAAGGTGGGACTAATGTGCTGCAGCTTAGACTGGGCGGGAGGTTATAAGCTCGATCCCTTTTTCGGTGATTCTTTTTTGTAAGTTCCTGCAGAGCCCATTCTGGTTGCTGACGGCCCAATGGAGAAGACCTAGCAACATGCTTGTAAGAAGTATGTACGTCATCTAAAAAAAGAAGTAAGAAGTACGTACGAAGAAACGAACCTTTTCTACAGACTTGTACGTGTAGCTAGGTAGGATTCAGACTCATGTATATATATGAAGCAAAGTTGAATTAGGATTCTTATTATGGCTACGTGCGTGTTCAGCTGGCCCACAACCTCCACGTCTGGATGTAGTCTATAAGTAGGGAATAACTTTGTCTAATGCAGATCAGCTAGCAGACTCATCTGGCTAGCGTGGTGGGAGTTCCATCTTAAGATTGAGCTAGGTCACGAGTTCGAATTCTTTCATCGCCTTGCCTTTTTTTAGCTTTTCCTCTGTCCGCTTGGGTGGCCCATGAGAGCACACGTACGGAAGAAGTGAAAAAAAAAAAGTAGGCGACGGTGAACCCATTCAACTAATCTCAACCATTAAATAAAAAGATCCAAAGAGACAGATTCAACTAATCTCAACCATTAAATCATGTTAATCCAATGACTTAGATTGCTTCAATGGCGAGCGCAGTGCGTAATTAATATCATACCAAATCAATAGGAGCGATAGTCACATATAATTAGCATACAATTAATATCCAATTGTCAAAAAAGCATACAATTAATATTCTGCCTAATATCAGTGTGCAATTAATAATAAGTAGGTAAAAGATACATTTATAAAAAGATCCAAAGAGACAGATTCAACTAATCTCAACCATTAAATCATGTTAATCCAATGACTTAGATTGCTTCAATGGCGAGCGCAGTGCGTAATTAATATCATACCAAATCAATAGGAGCGATAGTCACATATAATTAGCATACAATTAATATCCAATTGTCAAAAAAGCATACAATTAATATTCTGCCTAATATCAGTGTGCAATTAATATTCTATCAAATATCAACGTGCACATAAGCATTGACTAGTACTCCCTCCATTCCACAATGTAGTGCGCCCGCGTTTCCCGAGATCTAAATTTGACCATAAATTTAACCAACGAGACCGACTGCGGCGGGAGCAAAAATTATACTACTGAATTCGTAGTACATTGTGGAATGGAGGGAGTATATAGTAGAGATAGAGACTAGTATACTAGTTTTTTTAGGGGTACTACTAGAGTACTAGTACTAACTAGTAATTGTGTACAATGCACGTTAATATTACGCAGGTTATTAATTGTATTGTACATCATCATCATCATCATCATTATTATTATTATTATTATTATTATTATTATTATTACTTCCTCCGTTTCATTTACTCTGCATATTAGCTTTGACTGAAGTCAAATTTTATAAAGTTTGACCAAGTTTGTAGAAAATAATAGGAACATTTACAGTAACAAATTTATATGATGTAAAAATATATGCAATAATGAATCCAATGATATATATTTGGTGGTGTATACGTTAATATATTTTTCTACAAACTTATTGAAAGTATATAAAGTTTGACTTTAGACAAACTTAATATGCAGAGTAAATAAAAACAGGGAGAGTATTAGACAAGATATAAATTGTATTATTAATATTAGGCAAGATATAAATTTTATTATCATTATTAGGCAAGATATATATTGTATTTCAATATTAGGTAGGATATAATTACTTGGTTAATGCTACGTTGAAATTAGACATGATATTAATTAATGAAAGGTGCTAAACACGTTTAGCAACAAACATATTTAACGCTTAACACCAGAGTGATGCATACTATTGGATAGATGTGATTGAACGAGTGAGATTTCTTAAATCTCCGCAACTCGCTTTTTTTATAGTATTGGTATAGATATAAATATAGGTACAAATTTACTTGAGAAAAAAGGTACCCTTATGATTGGAGGCATCAACCCAACCCAAGACAAAACCGAGGAGACTGGGGCGACAAAAACACTCCTGTCACAATAAAACCGCGAGAGAGTGATGTGTCAGGCGAATGAAAACTGTAGGCGAGCCCAGCGACAGTGACTATCCACCCGAACCCGCACCAAATCCACCCGACCCCTCGGTACTGCAAGTAGCTCTCGCGGCCCGCTTCTGAGCAGACCGTTGCCAGCTATCAGTACTCGTAGATCACGCATTCAAAAGGCCGCGAATCGTCAAAATTATTTATACACCGGCTCATTGGACCGTGTGACACACAAGGATTCTGACGTGTGGGTTCATCGCGGGGTTAGTGCCATTGGCTGATCTATATAAAGGCCTAAATGGTAGGCTGGGTCGGTCGTGGCCCACCCATACTTTGTCAATTGGGCTATTTTGACCAACAAACCCACAGTCGTAACAACCCAATAACCCGGCGCACGTCTATTTCCTCCCGGTATGTAAGAGAGTGTGACCTAAATCGGCTGGCCACCACTTGACCAGACCCTACCCTCACCTCGCCGGCACTCCCTTCCTCTCACCGCCGCCGCCCCCTCCGCTCAAGGGCCCAATCAGTGCACGCCATCGCGCCGCCGCTCCCCTCCCCTCTGCCGCCGCCCGCTTTGTTACGTGCCTTGATTGAACTACGTATGTTATTCTTTTGCCATATATCGTACTATGACATTTGGATTATGCAGTTTTTTTTTTTGAGTGTGCACACCCTTCGTCATGCCATGGGAGTCGCAAACCCAACGGCGCGTGCGAGCCCGGCCGGGCCGAGAGAGAAACCGCGCGAGCGACGACGCGTGCCGCACCGGAACCGATCGAATCGCACGAGGCGGCCGAGTTCTGGTGGGATGGAGCCGGAGAGACCGGGAATCCAGGGGCAAAGGTACTCTTTTCCTTTTCAAAAACCTCGCCCTTTCCTTGCCCTGGCTCCTCTTCCCCTGCCCGCGCCGCGCGACTCTCGTCAATCATCATGGTTCTCATGGCGGCCGCCTCCGACGACCATCGCCACCACGACCATCACCACCACCACCACCACCGCCGCCGCCATCGCGCGGCGAAAAGCTCGCCGACTCCGCCCCAGCCCGAGTCTCCGTCCCCGTCCCCCCTCGATTGCTTCTCCTTCACCTGGGGCGTGCGCTGCCGCCTCCGCTGCTCCAAGGATGGCACCCCCGTCATCGCGACCGCGTCTCCTCCCCAGCACCCGACCACCCCGTCGCCGGACAAGGAGAAGCCGCCCCAGGGCGACGCCGGCGGCTCCTCCTCCCGACCGCAGCGGTCCCGGTACCTCCGCCCGCTCCGCTACCCCGCGACGCATCCCGCGTCCAGATCATCGGACGCTGGTGCGGGGCAGGCGCTCCACTCGCCCGCCTCCGCGCCTCCGCCGCCGCTGACGGAGCCGCAGCAGCCTAGGAAGAGGGGATTCGCCGTCGCCCTCACCAAACAGCAGATCGCCCGGGACTTCGCCGCCGTCCGCTGCAAGCGCCCGCCGCGCCGCGGCAAGAAGCGGTCCAAAGCCCAGCAGGCCAAGATCGACGTAAGCATCCGATCCTCAACTCGCCTGCGATTCCTTCCTTCCTTCCTTTCTCATGCCCGATCTTGGGTCCGCCTCGGTGTTTAATTAAGAGATTCTCGCTCCTTGGATTGGAACTGCAGGCGCTGTGCCCGGGATTCTTCCTCTCGACGGTGGACCTGGACAACTACAAGATCGATGATAATAATAATGTAAGATACTGACATGATCCATCAGTTAGGCTGCTGTTTCCAACAAAGTTGGTTCTTTTTCTTCATGTGCGTTTGTTTTCTTCTTGCAGAGGTGATTCATGGCTGCCGTGATGAAGCTTCAGACGGGAGCAACTTCTCAATTGCTCCCATCTCTTTCTTCCTGTGATGGCTAACATGCGCTGATGCCCATCACTGAATAGTGTTGGTTCTTCTGAGTCAGAGGACAGCGAATTGGGTCTAGTTAGGTTCCTTGAGCGGCTTTTGTATACAGATTTTCCTTTTAGAAGAGTCACCGGAACGATGGGAAAGTTTATGCTTCAGGGTGGTAGCTATGTTGGTGGTTTGGAGTATAGTTCCTGCAGCTTGTAAGAAATGATAATATTCTTAGATAATGGGAAGCAGCCATGTTTTGTACATTGTTTAAATTATCAAATAGTGTTGGACATGGCTAATTGGAAGTGAAAGTAATAGGTGCTTCATACTTGTGATATAATAATGCCCGACTAACCATGGCCTCTATTTTTCAGCAATAAGTGTAAATCAGTGAAGAATACAAGCAAATTGTCCGACAAAGTTTGCATCTTGTCTTATCTCGTTTTATGTGTAATGTTTCTGAAAGTTTTCTTTCATAATTATTAATCCATTTTCCTTCTCTTTTTCAGTTTTTCTGTTCACGTTTTCAAGCATTTTCTGATATATTGCTGCATGACATTCTTGCCTTCAGAATGCTTATACTTGTAAATGCGGTGTTACATTTGTTGTTTCTCTGATCTGCATTCTTGCTTTACGGAAGAGGTGGCATGTTCACCCGTCATCACCCTGTTTTACAGTGGTTAGTTCAGACAAATAATTCTTGAGTATGACAAAGCATTCTGGTTATGAAGGGTTCTTGAGGATGTTTAAATGTTTCTTGAGATCGCTCTCAGGATTTACTGATGAAAGATAGATAGTTAGCTCTTAGTTGCATAGCATGACTCCTTGGCAGGCATCTCCCTGGCCCTACTTACCTCGAGATCAGGTTGTATTAATCTCCTTGTCTGTGTTATGTGTATAAATATATCGATAGTTATCCATTCATTTCCTTTTTCTTAATTCACTTATCTTGTTCATGCTATCTTGCATTTTTCAATGTATGAGGAAGCTGGTGCATGCCATTATTGCTTTCATATCGTAACAATGTTATGTCACAGTTTTCATAATGCTATTCTGTTTTGCAGAGGAGCTGCCATGTTCAGCAGTCATCACATTTTTGTAACAGGGTTTACTTGTTGACTGAACCTATATTCGTCGAGTTGAACACAAATTGATTCTATTGTTCAAGAGCACATCGCCGTTGTATTTTTTTCCTTGTATGTTTGCACATTTACCCATTTAACATTTCGACATCTTATCAATCTGTTTCTGATGAATAATTTGATGAGCGTTATTGTTAAGGTTTTAAAATCATGCTTTTTATGGATTGTGATGGGGGACGGTGATCTTTTTTGGTTTTGAGAACTAGATTCTGGTATTCTGACGATGTAGATGAGCCTGGGAATTTCCGTTTTGTACCTCTTGGTTTATAATCAGTGCGGGGTACTCGTAATCGACCCTTTTTTGAGAGATTGTTCCCATGATCGACCTGACGATAATGCTTCATGTTGCAAATGTTGATTTCATTGGTCCCCATGTTGTGTTGTGGTTGCTGTGAGTTTATCCATCATATTACGTTACTGTGCTGCAGTTCTGGTTCATGTGAGTTTATCCATCATGTTATGTACTGTGCTGCAGTTGTTCTCTTGAAATGCCATACTGCACCTGTTCAGGAAGCAGCCTGAAAGCTGCTGTGTCAACCTGTTGACAGCATTCATCAGGCCGTACATGGTTTGTTGCCTATAATGTCCTACTCCCAGATCAAGGCCATCTGAACTGGTTAACAGTTAGTTGTGTACTTCTGTTCAATGGTTGTTCTACTCCGACTCGACAGTGACAGCAGCAATGTGAGGTGACCAAGAGGAATAGCAAGATGTGGCTGGGCTCCGTCGAGCTTGACTACATCGGCCTAGTTGCCTACATTGGCTCATGTTGATCAGGATTCGAGGACAAGCATCACCAGATCAACCTGGCAAAACCTTTATCCACCGCCTAAGCCAAACATCAGAAAATGATAAAGAACTGCCTGTTAGTGTACAATTGTCTTAAGGGGTGATTGTGCTTAGCGAGTACTCCAAAAGATAACGACGCTAATTGACACCTTGCGAAGTCTATAAATACCAACCATCACATGGTACCCTGGCCCTAAAGGTAAATGGCAAATGGACAGCAGCAGGAGAAATGACTAAACCCACACCCAGATGCCAATAGCTGACTAAAGACCAAGCTTCACAACAAAACTTCACCCATAGAGTATGGGGCTGTTTGGTTTTCGCCACAGCCTGCCCCACAAAATGCGGGTGCACCAAAAAATTGGTGCTCATCCAAACGTGCTCACAATCCTGGTCAACGACCAAAATTTTGGACGGGACCAAAATTTTGGACGGGCGGCTTAGGGATGCAATCCAACAGCCCCTATATACAATAAAACACTTCCACAGCTACTGCTGAGCACCAACTAGGACAACTGAATGTCGTGGACCTGGACCAGGCGCTTCATTATATGACGCCATGTCAGATGAAACACCAGCTTTAATATTACTCATGCAAGAGACATATCATATATAAAATTGGACATGGCTAATAGGTGCTTCATACCTGTGATAGAACAATGGCCGACTAACCGTGGCCTCTCTATTTTTCAGCAATAAGTGTAAATCAGGGACGAATCCATGCAATTATCAGATAAAGTTTGCATCTTGTCCTAATCTCCTTTTATGTGTAATGTTTCTAAAAGTTCTCTTTTACAGTTATTCATCCATTTTCCTTGTCTTCCTTACTTTTCATGTTCACATTTTCAAGCATTTTTTTGATATATTAAGAAAAAAAATTGCATGCCGTTCTCGCTTTCAGAATGCTTATGCTTTTTACTACGGTGTTACATTTGTTATTTCTCTGGTCTGCATTTTTGCTTTACGGGGGAGGTGGCATGTTCAGTAGCCATCGCCCTGTTTAACAGTGTTTTGTTCAGACAAAAAGTTTTTGAGTATGACAAAGCATTGTGGTTATAAATTGTTCTTGAGGATGTTTACATGTTCCTTGAGGTTGCTTTCGGGATTTACTGATGGAAGATGGATGGTTAGCTGCATTGCATGAGCCCTTGGCTGCAGTGGCGGAGCTAGGAGGAAAAAACTGGGCGGGCCAGCCTAGAGGAGAACACAAAAGAAATATAAATTCTGAACCATACTAATTCAGCAGGCATTAGTTGGTTGCATGTGCCTGTGCAACGCTGGTTGCTAGCGTAATAATTCTTGATGTTCAGCTGATAATACAAGCCTGCAGCTGCATGTAGGGGTGAGCTGGTTCGGAGCTAGCTAGCAACTAGCCTACCTGACAGACCAGTGCATAGGAAGCGAAGAAAAGTCCAGTGCTGCATGTGAGGAAACGAGCGAGCCAGTGCTGTACGCAGAGTGGTGCAGTGTTGGACTGGACATATGTATAAATTTTTCCTCATGGGCTGGGCGGGCCACTGCCTGGTTTTGCCCTCACGTAGCTCCGCCGGTGCTTGGCTGGCCTGTCCCTGGACCAACTTATCTCTGCCCTGCTGGAGACCAGGTTGTATTATCTCCTGCTTCTTTGTGTATTGTGTACAAAAGTATGGCAATAATTATCCATGCCTTTCCTTTCTATTATTCCACTTGCATTTTTTTGTTGCTTTCATGACATTAATACTGATTACTGTGATGTTAGAGTGGTAATTTCTCTGATCTGTCATTCTGCTTTGCCGAGGAGCTGCAATGTTCAGCAGCCATCACATTTTTGACAGTGTTTATTTGTTAACTGAACTTATGCCCATTCTTTTACTGGAGCTGAACACAAATTGATTATTGGTGTTCAAGAGTACATTGCTGCTTCGGTTTTTTCTCTCTATGTTTGCACATTTAGCGATTCGACATCTTATCAAATGCAATTCAAGAGTACATTGCCGGTTCAGATTATCACATTTGATTATAGGTCCTTTTAAAGATAGTTTCCATGATTGACCTGACGACAATGCTTCATATTGCAAATGATTGATTCGCATGTGGTGCTGTGGTTGCTGCGAGTATTGTCAAGTTATGTTGCTGTGCTGCAATTGCGCTTGCTCAGAAATGCCATACTGCACTTGTCCATGGCATTCAGAAGTCTTGCTTTCATAACGCTAATACTGATCACAATGTGATGTCACAATTCTTATTTCTTTGATCTTCCATTCTGATTTGCGGAGGAGCTGCAATGTTAAGCTGCCATCACACTTAATAGCAGTGTTTATTTGTTAACTGAACTTATGCCCATTCTTTTACTGGAGCTGAACACAAATTGATTATATTCTCCAGAACACGCAAAAGGCTTGGGTGCCATTATATTGAGTGAAAGGAGAGTTGTACACAAGAGGGAGAGTACACTGACAACACCAAAAACATCACCGCTTACATACAAGCTCACATCCACCCAACACCCTACTCATCCTATCTCTCTGAAAACCCTGCCTCTGCTTGCTTGCCTATCTAGCGAAAAGTCTACACGAATCTTATTTGCCACTTCTGAAGCCAAGCTGGATTATTATGTCCAAGAGTAAATTGCCACTTCTGTTTTTTTTTCTCTATGTTTGCACATTTAGCGATTCGACATCTTATCAATCTGTTTTTGATGGACAGTTGGATTAGTGTTATGCCGATAAGTTTTTGATCGATCATGATGGGGGATGGTGATAGTGTTTTTTTTTTTGGTTTTGAGAACCTGATCCTGGTATTCTAACAATGTAGTTGATCCTGGGAATTCACATTTTGTTCCTCTTGCTTATTATCAGTGCACTGACCTTTTTTAAGTCTTTATGTTGCAGATGATGACTTCGTTGATTTCCCGTGTTGTGTTGTGGTTTAGATGAGTATTCATCATTTATGTTACCGTGCTGCAGTTGTGCTCTCTTATTTATTTTTGGGAATACATCAGCTATACTCTTGATGAAATGCCAAACTGCACTTGTTGTGTCCTGTGAGTTTCTCTTGACAACATTCAGGTAATATATGATGAGCATCCTTGTACATTACCTGTGCACATCATATCCCAGGTGATCTGATGTTGTACGTTTCAGGCTAATCTTAATTTATATACATCAGTTTCGCTAGATTCAGTCATGCGGTGTTTGTGGGAACTGATGTTGTGAGTGGTACCCCCTTGTTGACAGCAAAATTGTCTGCGCAGCAACACACTCAATTCCTGAACTGATCAACAATCTGGCCGGTCTTCTCTTTTGCTGTATGAGGAACAGAACGGCCTTCTTCTTGCTGATCTCAAAGAAAACTTGATTCTTCTGGACGAATCTTCAACGGATCAACGGCAAACGGAACCTAAGCGACGTCTAGGTCCCGTTTTCCGGGTGCAGCGGCGTAGGATCGACCTATTGCTGCGGCGATCTCTGAACTTGCAGGCAAGAACAGAGCTAGGCGATGGAAAAAAAAACGAACGAAAGAAAAACTGTGCGTAGAAATAATAGATTTTTTTTTTGTCGATGTTGGGTTGCCCCTCTACCGGCCTCAGCCCCACAATTATATAGGGCGATCTGGACTTCGATCCTTTAAGCGACCAGGAGACCGATCTGGATACAATTCCTTTTTAAGTGATTCGGTCTTTATCTGTACGCTCAAATCCTGAACGGAAACCTCCTGGTCTTCCTTGATAAAAAAGAAAACTGTGTAAAACCGGCAACGTCCGCTACTGTCCTTGCTCCAAAACAATCAGGCGTATTCCCATACCAATCATAACTCCATCTTCATCTTAGTTACCTGATGGTTGTTGTCCCTGAATCTACAACTTCCTGTACTAAAGTACTGCCCCAACTCCATGGGCGTATGAACATCTTCAGTTGAAAAACAATCTGCAACTGAATACACACATTAGCAGATCAACATCATTGAAGCTAAGACTTTGATTCAGAATCCATATTTTTAATCTGCCAAATTTGACTATCAACACATGCCCACCTGTTTTTTGGTAAAGCTTGCTTGCCAAAAATCATCTGTACCTTGCATCATACAATCATTAAACAACACATTAATCATTTAGCTCTGTCTTTGGGCGATGACTAGCACCGGCCATTTGTATCCATTTTTCTCAGGGCGATGGTAGTCAAGCACCGGCCATTTGTATTCTATTTTCTTAGGGCGATGATAATAAAGCATCGGACGCATAATACTATCATTCAGGCGTCTTGCCAAACGCTTGGATAGTACTTTTTCAAGTACTTCCCATTAAGAGCTCTGGGCAATTTTTCTCCTTGCAAACTTTGCACTAAATAGGAATTTCCAGGGACAACCTCTAAAATTTTATATGGTCCTTCCCAATTTGGTGACCACTTTCCAAACTTATTATCCTTGGACCCAACAGGCAAAATCGTTTTCCAAACCAAGTCCCCAACCTGGAACGATTTTTCTCTTACTTTCTTATTATAAGCCTTGGCTACTCTCAATTTATCCCTCTCAATTTCTCTTAAAGCTTTCATCCTCTCATCTGTCACTTCATCTATTCTATCCATCATGAGGTTATGATAATCTACGGCCGACAAATCATTTTGTTTGGCCAGCCTAAGTGCGTCCAGATTTACCTCAATAGGTAAAACAGCCTCTTGCCCGTATACTAATTCAAATGGTGTCACTTTCCTAGCACCATGTTGAGATATTCGATGAGCCCATAATGCTTCATGCAACACCTCATGCCACTTTTTTGGATGTTCCTCTATTTTCTTTTTGATAAGCTTAATCAAAATCTTGTTACTGGACTCGGCCTGACCATTAGCCTGAGCATAATATGGTGATGAATTCAAGAGCTTGATCTTAAGTGATTCGGCAAATTCACGTACTTGATGCGATATAAAAGATGAACCTTGATCTGTGGTTAAAGTTTGTGCTATGCCGAATCGATAAACAATATGTTCTAAAATAAATTTAATCACCTCCTTATGAGTCATATTTTTAAGAGGAACAGCTTCTGTCCACTTTGTAAAATAATCGGTAGCTACCAAAACAAAACGGTGACCTTTGGATGACTTAGGGTGTATTTGGCCGATAAAATCCAAACCCCATCCACAAAACGGCCATGGCTTAATTATAGGATGCAACATAGAAGCAGGTGCTAACTGTATATCCCCAAATTTTTGGCATGAGTACACCCTTTATAGTATCTAAAACTATCTTATAACATAGTCGGCCAATAAAACCCAACTCTTCTTAACAACCACTTCATCTTATGAGCCGACTGATGTGTACCACACATCCCCTCATGTACTTCACCCATAGCAACTTTGGATTGGTCTGGACCTAGACATTTTAAAAGCAATCCCTCTAGTGTCCGACGATATAATTCACCATCTAATAATGTATATTTCAATGCTTGGCGTCGAACCTTTCTATCTACTGATTGGCTAGGATCTTCTAAATATCTAATTATGGGTCTTCTCCAATCATTAGGTTCGGCCATAGAAATTTCAGCACACTGTAGCACCGGCTGTCTCAGGACATATAATTCTCCTCTACTAACTTTATAACCTGATGCTTGCTGTGCTAGATCATTAGCTTTAATATTCTCTTCTCTAGATATATGGCTAATGGCAAAATCATCCAGGGCTGCTATGATTTCCAAACACTTCTCCAAATAGTTATTTAGTGACCCATCAAAGCATTGATAATTCCCACGAATTTATTGTACGACTAATAGTGAATCACCAAAAGCTCGTACACTCCTCACACCCATGGATTCTAAAATTTGCAAACCCAGCAAAAGAGCTTCATACTCGGCCTGGTTATTGGTACACAAATATTCTAAGCGTACTGATGTTTCAAAAACAGCACCCCTTGGTGAGACTAAAACAACACCAACACCTTGTCCTTCTCTACAAGCTGAGCCATCAAAATATAATTCCCATGGACATATCTCAATATAGCCGACCTCTATATCATTTTCATCACTAACCCGATGATCAACAATAAAGTTAGCTACAATTTGGCCTTTCATGGATTTTAAAGATTTATAAGCCAAATCATATTCTATCAATGCATAAGCCCACTTACCGATTCTGCCACTCAAAATCGGTTTTTGTAGCATATATTTGATAACATCGGTCTGGCATGCTATTTCACAACTACTAGATAGCAAATAGTGTCTCAATCTTGTGCAAGCATGATATAATGATAAACATAACTTCTCAATAAATACATACCTTTGTTCTGTTTCCAATAGACGTCGGCTCAAATATGTGATCACATACTCCTTTTCATCAATTTCTTGTGTTAGGACAGCACCAATAACATTATCTTCCGCAGCAACATACATCCGAAACGGTGTTCCGGCTTTAGGTGCCCTCAACACAGGAGGCGTAGACAAATATTTTTTGATCTCATCAAATGCATGTTGTTGCTCTGCCCCCCAAGTGAATTCATTTTCCCTCTTCAACCGAAGTATAGGTGTAAATGCACTAACCTTTCCAGACAAGTTAGATATGAACCTTCTCAAATAATTAACTTTGCCTAGAAATTTCTGCACATCCCTCTTACATTGTGGCGCCTCTATTTTCTTAATAGCTTCTATTTTACTAGGATCTATCTCAATGCCTCTCTCATGTACTATAAATCCTAGAAATTTACCAGCCGACACACCAAAAGCACATTTGAGTGGGTTCATTTTTAAACCGTACCGACGCATTCTTTCAAAGGCTAAGCGTAAATCGGCTAAATGATGGTCCACACTATCCGATTTGACAACTATATCATCAATATATATCTCTACTACTATACCAAGTAAATCATGAAAGATTAAGTTCATAGCTCTTTGATAAGTCGCGCCGGCATTCTTTAGACCAAATGTCATAACAACCCACTCAAATAAACCAACAAAACCGGGACACCTAAAGGACGTTTTAGAAGTATCCTCTTCAGCCATAAAAATTTGATTATAACCAGCATTACCATCTAAGAAACTGATAACTCTATGTCCTGAAGCATCATTAATTAACATGTCGGCTATAGGCATAGGATATTCATCTTTAGGTGTAGCCCTATTTAAATCTCTGAAATCGATACATATTCTCAACTTACCAGTATTTTTCTTCTCAACCGGGACAATGTTAGAAATCCATTCAGCATACCTACATGGCCTTATGAAACCAGCTTTCAATAATCTCCCTATTTCTTCTTTGATCCCATCATACATATTAGGATTAAATTTTCTAGGTGGTTGTTTGTGAGGCCTAAATCCATATTTAATAGGCAACCGATGCTCTACTAGCTCTCGGCTAAGACCCGGCATTTCATGATACTCCCAGGCGAAGCAATCAACATATTGTTTAAGTAACTCGATCACTTTCACTTTGTAATCGGCTGTCATGTTCCTATTAATAAAAGTCGGCCTAGGAACAGTACCATCACCTATATCAATCTCTTCTAATGGATCAACAGACGAAAAACCTTGTCCTAACTTTTGCACTTCATCAAAGTCATCAATAGCCTCACAAATATCGTTCTTATCTGACCGATATTGTTCTACACGTCTTTGCAACCAATCTAAATTATCTTCTTTACTCATCTATAACATCATATTCTCGAGCCGAGCTGCAACAGCCGGCTTTACAACTACGGGTACAAATCCATCTTTTGTTACACTAAGAAAATCAAAATCTGTAAGATCTAGCCCTGACAAACATTGGGCATCACCATGTTGGCAATTAGCTGAAGCATCAGCCATAGCAATATAGGTCGATGTATCCGCATGAACAATCTCCACATCATCATCGACCCACTGTATCAAAAACTGGTGCAAAGTAGAAGGAACACACCGGTTTGCGTGTATCCAATCACGACCCAATAAGACACTATAATTACCTTGCTTATCAGCGACGAAGAAAGCCGTAGGTATGGTCTTGCTTCCAATAGTAAGTTCCATAGAGATAACCCCTTTTGCTTCTGTAGGCTCTCCCCCAAATCCATTAAGTGTCAAATTGGTCTTCACAAGCTCGCTGTCCTCTCGCCCCAATTTCTTAAACAGTGAGTATGGCATAAAGTTTACAGCAGCTCCGCCATCAACTAACATTCTAGATATTGGTTTCCCATTAATATGCCCCTTAATATACAGTGGCCTCAAATGATGGCTTGATTCATCTGGCTTCTCAAAAATAGCTTCCTTGGGACCAAGACACAACTGTGCCGCTTCACTTTCCTCCACAGCCTGGAATTCTGAAGGCAATACAAATACCATATTAATATCCATACCATCGCAAGTTGGAGAGCCATTTTTAATCATCGGAGATCCTTCATCATCCAGCAGATCATCTTCATCATCACTAGACGGTTGAGCGGGTACATTAACTTGTTTTACTCTCCACTCCTTTCGAACAGGAACCATAGGCTTCCACTCATTGAACAACTTGTCCCTCAATTTTTCGGCTTCATCCTCCCTCAACTTCTCCATGCGTAGCCTCTGTAACCGCCGTCTTTGTGAATTGGAAAGACCCTTTGGGCACCAACGTGGTTGCGGCTTTGTCCCAGGCAGCAAAGGCACATTCCTATCAACTTTCTGTATTTCTGAACCATTGCTCAAATTGGCACAATCTGACATTTTTGGTACCCCAGAATCAGCACAGGGAGTAACTAAAACAGATTTTACTGTAGCAGAATCACTGTTCACGGATGGTACTGTAGCTTCCAGACTATTTGCCGCTCCTGTAGCCTCATCCTTCTCATGTGTTGCTGTTGTGACTTGTATTCCACTGTCGGCACTTGAAAGTATGCGACATGGTTGTTTCTCACTTGTAATTGAGCCTGGTACCTCATTCAAATTTTTAGTTCCCTTCACACGGTATACTTTTTTTATTATGGTCACCTCTACCATTAGACCGATCCCTTTGATCAAAACGGTCATGTTTTGGATGTGACAATCTATCAAACATCGGCCTTCTGTGGGGTGCCCAACCTGGATGAAAATGTCCAAAAGGCATTACCGGAGGAGGTGGCATCCATGGTCCGCACCAACCCCATGGCGGACAAGGAGCAAAATTGAATCCCCACGGTATAGGCATTAGCGGCCCATTAAATGGATATGGGGCTGCTGCACGAAAACCTCCATGTTGATATTCTGGACCATTAAATCCCTGTTCTAGTGATCTCGGCCGCTTAAAGTTTCTCGGCCGATCAAAATATTTCTGACCAGCCTTGCCATGTTCATACTTAGCCAGAAGCTTATCAAAAGTGACCTTCGGCTTTTCTATCTTTTTTATTGCCTTACTCTTCCCCTCATTAATTTTCCAACAGTCAACTTCGGGGCTTTTTGGTTTGATCATTCTTGGCCTGGCACTTTGCATAGCACCCGAACCTAATGCTAGTACTGTAATTTTAATAGATTCACCACCCCTAGAGTTTTTCTCAATCTGCACTCTTCTGGCCACTTGTCTAGTCTCCTCCAGAGACTTTGAGCTACTCTCATCCACCACCATATTTTTCCCTTTTGCTGATTCAGCCTGAGATGGCCGAACAAGAACCTTCTTATTCTCAAAATCAATCGTGTTGACAGGAAAAGGATTAGCGTCTAATTGCATTCGCTCATCAAACTTCAACCGTCCTTCGTTAATGGCCGATTGAACCTGTCGACGAAAAACATTACAGTCATTAGTAGCGTGAGAATAAGAATTATGCCATTTGCAATAAGCACGCCTTTTTAATTCTTCTGATGATGGTATAACATGGCCATTATTCAGTTTAATTTGCTTCCATTGTAACAAATAATCAAAGATCTTATCACACTTAGAAACATCAAATGTATATTTCATTTCTTCCTTCTTATGTGAAACCGGCTTTAGTGCAGAGCAAACAAATGGTTTAGACTTAGAAGCCCAATCCCACTCAGCCACACACATATCTGTACCTTCATCATCTGATGACTGAGAATCATATCCAACCATGTTCATACCAGGCCGATCATTTTTATTAACTCTATCACTAGATCTCTGAAAATTTCTAGATTCTTTTGCCCGGCTTTCTTGAGCCAGAGCTTTTTGCAAAACTTGACTAACATCCACAAAATCATGTCCTTCTAGCTTTTCTTTAAGATGTACAAGCAAACCTGAATAAGCTAGATCAGCGAGGTCCCTATCGGAAATTACCAAATTAAAACATCGGTTTCGTGTATCTCTAAACCTTCTAATATATTCAACAACAGATTCAGTATGCTTCTGTTTAACCGATGTTAAATGTGACAATCTGAGTTCATTTTCTCCAGTATAAAAATATTCATGAAATTTCTGTTCCAACTGAGACCATGTATGAATAGAATTGGGTGCAAGCGAAGAAAACCAAGAAAAAGCTATGCCAGATAAGGACAACGGAAATAATCTCAGTTTTAATACTTCACTAGCACTAGCCTCACCACATTGTACAATAAACTGAGCAATATGCTCCAGAGTTGTTCTACCATCTTCTCCCGTGAATTTAACAAACTCCGGCAACCTGAACCCTCTAGGATACTGAAACGTATCATAATAATCAGGGTACGGCTTTCTATAAGCTCGTGCATTCCCCTTTGGTTCAAAACCAAATGAATCCTTCAAGACAGTAGCCAACTGTTCCTTAAGATTGTCAGTCCCTGTGTGAGGCTCGGCCATAGGCCGATCTCGCGCCATTGGCTGTTGTTGCCCTACAGTACTAGGTTGTGGAATATCATGGTTATGCTGCAGTGCTTGGTTCGGCTGTGTGGATGGCAAATGTCTGAAAGAACTGTTAAAATTACTAAATGGTATTTGACCATATGCACTGGTTAAATTCTGAGGTGGTATGGCAGGCATATAATGTATCATAGGCTGGTATGAAGACACGGGAATGCTTGCTGGAATAACATCTACTCGGCTTTGATTATTGATCATAGATCGAACCGAGGTGTATGGGCTAGTTGTAGGACCTGACAAAGAAAATGCAGGAGGTGCATATGCATGCCCTGGACTAGCAACACTTGGTGGAACACTAACAGCCGGACCACTACTATTGTGGTTAGCATACAAATTCATCGGCATACCATATTGTGGTGCTCCAGGGGGTGTGAAGAGCGCCGATGAATTGAGAGGTATAGCCCCGTGTTGCATATTAATAGCACTATTATTAGAAGTTGAAGCGTCAGTTGCTAAGGGCTGCCTATCTCTTTCTCTGTCAGAATATGGCAGTGATGGCTGCACAGAGTTACTAACTTGCATCTTTTCAAACAGATTTTTAACATGACTAGCGACCATGCTGTCTAGATTTCTAACATAATTTTCATGTGTATTATGAACAGATGCACTTACTGATTGATCAATCATAATAGCCATCTCTTCCTTGAGACCATGTGTAATTTCGCTTACCGGTCCTACCTTCGATGCTTCTGTGACGGATGGCAGATCAGGTCCCTTCATGATGACACCTTGGCGAGTCTTCTGGAAGCAGGAAAGCATTGTATCTTCAAACTCTTGCTTGCGTCGGCGTTGAACGTCTTCAAATTCTTGCAAACGCTGCTCATACTTCTGACGATGTTCTTCTGACAACTCATCTAATGCAGGTTTGATGATGTTGCCGGAGTTGAGTTCGGCCTTGCCGTCAGACATGATAGCCGATTGACTCGATTCCCCAGCGGAGTCGCCAAATTGTGTTGACAGCAAAATTGTCTGCGCAGCAACACACTCAATTCCTGAACTGATCAACAATCTGGCCGGTCTTCTCTTTTGCTGTATGAGGAACAGAACGGCCTTCTTCTTGCTGATCTCAAAGAAAACTTGATTCTTCTGGACGAATCTTCAACGGATCAACGGCAAACGGAACCTAAGCGACGTCTAGGTCCCGTTTTCCGGGTGCAGCGGCGTAGGATCGACCTACTGCTGCGGCGATCTCTGAACTTGCAGGCAAGAACAGAGCTAGGCGATGGAAAAAAAACGAACGAAAGAAAAACTGTGCGTAGAAATAATAGATTTTTTTTGTCGATGTTGGGTTGCCCCTCTACCGGCCTCAGCCCCACAATTATATAGGGCGATCTGGACTTCGATCCTTTAAGCGACCAGGAGACCGATCTGGATACAATTCCTTTTTAAGTGATTCGGTCTTTATCTGTACGCTCAAATCCTGAACGGAAACCTCCTGGTCTTCCTTGATAAAAAAGAAAACTGTGTAAAACCGGCAACGTCCGCTACTGTCCTTGCTCCAAAACAATCAGGCGTATTCCCATACCAATAATAACTCCATCTTCATCTTAGTTACCTGATGGTTGTTGTGCCTGAATCTACAACTTCCTGTACTAAAGTACTGCCCCAACTCCATGGGCGTATGGACATCTTCAGTTGAAAAACAATCTGCAACTGAATACACACATTAGCAGATCAACATCATTGAAGCTAAGACTTTGATTCAGAATCCATATTTTTAATCTGCCAAATTTGACTATCAACACCCCTCCCCTGCGATCCTTGTTTTGTGCCATGGCTCAACGCAGCTGCAGTGGATGATCCCGTGCGTGTCCATTGGATCCAAAGTGGGCGGTTGCTGTTTTGATGTGTTGGTCCTTTAAGGCTTTAGCACGACAACTTTTCGACTGTCTACTACAACAGAGGGTGTTCACAGTATTCAAGTGTTGGGGCAGTGGGATTGCAAGACCCTTCTGCTCTTGTTTAGTTAAGTCTAACTGACAAGTACTGAAGTTGGATCAGTCTGCTTTTGTTAGGTTCCGCTTGGTATGGGTGTAACATTTTACACCCGTATTAGTTTACAGGTGTATTTCACCTGGAAACAAAACGGCGGACGGAGGTCTGTATATTTTACAAGTGTATATCGCTGTGAAACGACGATCCAATCAGGGCCTTAGTCTACATCTTGAACATATTGTTACTCGCAGTTTGAATTAGAAAGTCATGTGTCTTCTTTACTTACTTAGATTATAGTAGGACTGCTAACCGAAACTCATTTGGTCAATCTGTTGTAGGACAGCTGCTGCTGCTGCTGTCGAGGCTAGAGACGTGTCTGAAATTCCCAGGTAGGTCATCCATGACTATACCAGGCTATACCTGTAGCCGTGGACTGAAATACCAATGGACACGCACGGCACGGGGTCATCCACTCTGCTGTGTTGAGCCATTGCACACCAAAAAAAAAAGGATTGTAGGGGAGGGGGTACCACTCACTCAACAACAACAACAGTCACCAAATTATGATAGCCTATGCTGTGTTGCGCAAGAAACATACAAGGATGCTCATCCTATATTACCTGAATGTTGTGAAGAGAAAGTCACAGGACAATAACAGAGTGCAGTTTGACATTTCAAAAGAGGAAATAGACAGCACAACTGCAGCACTGTAACATAACTGGTGAATGCTCACGTAAACCACATCACAACAAGGGCAACCAATGAAGTCATCATTTACCGAAAAAGGCTTTTGCCCCGCTTTATATATAAAGCAACGATCGACATACAGGAAGCAAACCACCCAACACCACACACACCCAAGGCAGATACAAGGGAGCTGACGAACAGCAACACTACTCCAGACACCCCAAAGCAAACAACAGGTAGACAGAAGAGCAAAGCTAAGGATCTAAGGAGCTCTCCACTGTGAACGAGTCACCGCGAGGAGACGAAGCCACACTAGTAGAAAACAGGGCTTTCGTTCTAGCCGAAAAGGATCAATAGTCCCGGCCGCGTTACGAACCGGGACTAATGTGAGCATTAGTCCCGGTTCGAGCGGCTAGGACGCTGGACGGGGCTCGGCTAGCTTTAGTCCTGGGTCAAACGCAACCTTTAGTCCCGGTTGGAGATACCAACCGGGACTAAAGGGGCTGCGGCAGGATGCGGCCGGTGTGAACCGGGACTAAAGGTTAGACCTTTAGGCCTTAGTCCCGGTTGGTGTCTCCAACCGGGACTAAAGGTTAGACCTTTAGTCCCAGTTGGAGATACCAACCCGGACTAAAGGGGTTTTGAAAGTTTCTTTTCTGTTTTTCCATTTGTTTTCTGTTTTTAGTTTCTGTTTTAAATTGCTTATATCTTTTAGGATATTTGATGTTTTTGAGTAATTCTTTTTGCATTAGATTCAAAATTTTGTCTAGTTTCTGTTTGTGCCATTAGTTTTCAAATTTGAATGGTTTAAATTTGAATTTGTTTAAATTTGCTTCAAACCCTAGATTGTGAATAACTTGAGTTTCAAAATAGTTTTTAATTTAATTCTTTTTGCTCCTAGTCACATGTTAGATTGTTGTCACAGTAAGATTTATTTGGTTATTTTTAGAATAATTTAAATTAGGATTTTAATTAAAACAGTACTGTTTTGCTTATATAGTTGTTTTAGTCATTTAATTGTTGTTTTTAATTATTTTTAGTTAGTTCTTTCTGTAGATTTTAACATGTTGTAGTATGCTTCTGTTAGACAACAGTAGATAAAATTTTATAATTAATTAATATTAATTTTGCTACTGTTTTGTATTAATAGTTGTTTAGCCTTTAATTATAGTTGATAGAATTAGTTTTGCCATTAGTTTTGCGATATTATCTTCATTAACTATACCAGGCAAGTTCACTTTGACCATACTTTTCATACCTATGTTTGTATTGCATTTAGTGACACCTTTTCAACTTTCCTCCAGTAGTATATTGAATCTTGTAGTTGAGTAGAAGCATGAGGTAGGAACCCACACCCATGTTAGTAAGCCCGGGAACGTGACTCTGGCTTGGTTAAACTTAGTTGTGACTCTGGCTGGGACGATGCTAGCAGATGTAGTCGACGGTAGGATTGGATGGACACCAACCCGGACTAAAGGGGTTCTGAAATTTTCAAATTCTACCCCTATGTATCGCCATTTCAGTTTTGAAAAAAACAAAAGAAAATGATAAAAACTTCAAAAATTAAAATCCTTCGAGATGTAGTTATGTTACTACATCTACTAGTTAGGAAAATTAAAAAACATAAATTTCGACATGTTTTGCAAAAAAGTGTTATGAAAAAGTAAAACGGCTATAACTTTTGCATACGATGTCGAAAAAAAACCGTATAATATATCAAAATGTTCAGCATGAGAAGCTGGTTCCGATTTCAATGCCGTAGGCCGTTTTGCAAATTTTTAGAATCCTCAAATTCCGAAAGGAAAAAAAGCTATCCTCAAATTTAAGTTTTTTCGAATTTTTGGTCAGACTCTGGACAAACTGTGGTCAAACTATGGTCAAACTACTTATTCAATAAATATTAGTGTTACTAAATAATTATTGTTTTTTAGAGTAATAGTTTCAAACTCAAACGGTGAAACGTGTGACATCATGCTCAAGTTCAACTCCTAAAATCAAATAACAGCAGTTGCTGCAACTGGACAGACATTGTATATAGTGATTCAGGGATTCACCATTTTATACCTGAGCTAGTATCAGATGAACAAATTATAACCATTTTATCAATGAATCCAGATCAGGCACTTGTGCTTAGCCAAACATAGAAAGCTCATTAGTTCTCATCCTAATCACATCACCAAGAAGCAATTGATTCCAGCACATGAGAAATAATTTTAAAAATTAATTTTATTTAGAAATAAATAAATGATGTCATATTTGGATTCCTCGCATTTTTCTGATAATAATGCATATATTATTTGTCGAATTTCTATTTACAGATTTAAAGATATTAATTATGCCATATTAAATGAATAAATGGCAAAAAAATGAATAAAATAATATTATTACTTATTTTATTTTCATTGAAATTCAATATTATTATTACTTATTTTATTTTAATAATTGTTTGGAATTGAAACAATTAAATCATGTGACATCAAGACCTAAGGGTTAATAGGATTGATAGCTTACTATTGTTAGGAAAACAACAAGTGCAGACTTGGAAACTAGGGGAAATAGAACTGGGAAGTTAAGCGTGCTGGGGCTGGAGTAGTGAGAGGATGGGTGACCGGCCGAGAAGTTAGACGATTTGGAATGAGTGCTCAACGCTGGAGCAGTGAGGAGGGGTGATTAGAGATTAAATTGTCAAATAATTCAAAGATTTGAAAATCAGAAAAAACTCAAAAAAATTTCAAAAAAAAATTTCAATTTTTTTTTCCTTTAGTCCCGGTTGGTAACACCAACCGGGACTAAAGGTCCTCCAGCCCCGCTCCAGACAGCGGCCACGTGGAGGGCCTTTAGTCCCGGTTCGCAACACAACCACGACTAAAGGGGTGGGCCTTTAGTCCCGATTGCGCAGTCCCGGTTGGGCAACCGGGACTAAAGGCCCTCCCGAACCGGGACTGATGGCCCATTTTCTACTAGTGCCACAACTCGACGAACCAGGGACTCCAAAGCGGTGCTTCCAGGGAAGAAATGACACCGAAGAGCTGCCACCGCCCAATCCAGCGAATTGAGGTTTTCACCCGGAGTAACACGAAGGATGCAGGGCCACCGCGATGGAGCCTTCAGGAAGGGAACGACGCATGGCCGCCGACCTCCGCCTCTGCCCGGGGTACGGCCCTACAAGAGAGCGCCGGCCGCACCACCACCATAGAATGTCGAAGGCCCGCCACCATGCCGCCCACACGGCCATGACAGCAAGCCCGTCAGCGCCCGAGCCATGAGCTCCGCCCATGAGCCCGCAGCTCCCGCCACCAAGGCCGCCGCCCTGTATCCAGACACTCCGGAGACCATCAAAGGAACGAGATTTGAGCCGACCGGCAGATCCCTAGCACCATCGGAGCTGCCGGTGACCGACCCGCCCCGAACACCGGTCGGCAGCCAGGAGGCACTAGGCCAGGAAAAGGGGAGGGGGAGCGGAGCTCGTCCCGACCGGCGCATCCCTGCACCAGTGACAGGTAGTCGGTCTACCCGTCCCTCCAGCAGCCTCCCCTGCATCACCCCCAACGCCCTACCACGGCCTCCGGCCAGAACCACGCTAGGAAGCAGAGGCAGCCACCCGTCCGCCGGCGAGGGCCGCCGGATTGAACGCACCCTGCCGCCGAAGAAGGCCGCTAGAGGAGCAAGCGCACTGACCCGCACCACCGCCGTGACGCCAGGCCGTCCTGCTGTCAGGTACTGTCGCTTGAGCCACCCACTGGCCCATGCCGTCCTCGGCTCGCATCGTACAAGACCAAATTGGAACCAGCCGCAGCTGTTGATCCGGACCCCAGCATGCCACCACCGTGTCTCCCGTCACGCCGCCGCCACAAAGCCAACGCCATCTGGCTCCAGCTCGCCACCGCGCTGCCACGCCAGCCGCCAGCGCCGCATCCCAGGTGGCCGCCTTGACCCGCGCCGAAGGCCCACCCAAGGAGACGAGACAGCCCCGCCGCCGTGCTACTTGTGAGCTGCGTTGGAATTTCCCCCGAAGAGGAAGGGTGAAGCAGTACAGTAGAGATAAGTATTTCCCTCAGTGAGAACCAAGGTTTATCAAACCAAAAGAAGAACCACGCAAATCCTAGTGAACAGCACCTGCGCACACAAAAGCAAATACTTGCACCCAACGCGGGCAAGAGGGCTGTCAATCCCCTTGAGCTCGTTACTTGCAAGGATCAAATCTTGTATAGGTAGATAGATAAACTGCAAAACAAAATAAAAGTAAATAAATTGCAGCAATGTATTTTGGTTTTTATAATATGATTAAACTAGACCCGGGGGCCATAGTTTTCACTAGAGGCTTCTCTCCCGAACACATAGCATACGGTGGTAAACAAATTACTGTCGGGCAATTGATAGAAAAGCGCATAGTTATGACGTATTCATGGCAATGATCATGTATATAGGCATCACATCCGTGACAAGTAGACCGACTCCTGCCTGCATCTACTACTATTACTCCACCAATCGACCGCTATCTAGCATGCATCTATGGTATTAAGTTCATGACAAACAGAGTAACACTTTAAGCAAGATGACATGATGTAGACAAAGTAAACTCAAGCAATATGATTAAACCCCGTCGTTTTACCCTTAATAGGAACAATACAATACGTGCCTCGCTACCCCTTCTGTCACTGGGTGAGGACACCGCAAGATTGAACCCATTACAAAGCACCTCTCCCACTGAAGATAAATCAATCTAGTTGGCCAAACCAAACGGATAGATCGAAGAGAAATACAAAGCTATAACAATCATGCATAATAAAGTTCAGAAAAGACTCAATTACTTTCAATGAATAATCTCATCATAAACCCACAATTCATCGGATCCCAAGAAACACACCGCAAAAGAAGATTACATCGGATAGAACTCCAAGAAGATCGAGGAGAACATTCTATTGAAGATCAAAGAGAGAGAAGAAGCCATGAAGGTACTAGATATGGACCCGTAGGTCTGTGGTGAACTACTCACGCATCATCGGAAGGGCAGTAAGGTTGATGTATTGGCCCTCCGTGATCGATTCCCCCTCCGACAGAGTACCGGAAAAGGCCTCCAGATGGGATCACGGGAGAACAATAGCTTGCAGCGGCGGAAAAGTTATTTCGGGTGTCTCTTTGTTGGTTTGGGAATATTTGGGAATTTATAGAGGTGGAATTAGGTCAATCGGAGTTGCATGGGGCCCACGAGCTCAGGGGGCGCGCCTACCCCCTGGGGCGCGTCCTGTGAGCTCGTTGCTCTCCTGTGGGTCTTCTGGCCTCCTACCAAACCTTCTAGGGTCCCTTCTGGTCCAGAAAAATCATTTTAAAGGTTTTATTCCGTTTGGACTCCGTTTGGTATTGATTTTCTGAAAAGCCAAAAACAAGCAAAAAACAGGAACTGGCACTCACTACTAGGAAAATGCTTACCAGTAGCGCTGTTTTTTTTTGCTACCAGTAGCGCTGGCAGACGCGCTACTGCTACGACGCTACAACTATTTTTTAGCAGTAGCGCTTGTTTGTCACAGCGCTACTGGTAATTGAAGATAGCAGTAGCGCTTTTTTGTAGCGCGCTACTGGTAATTTTCTGCAGCGAGTATTGATAATAAGCGCTACTGTTAATTGAGCGCTGCTGGTAAACTTTGCCCCCTCGCCACTGCTAAAGTTTTAGTTTTTTTTTCTGCGTTTTGGCGCTATACATGTTTAAACAGATACATCTTTTATACAATAACAACATGCATATTCATTGAAAAACAAGTGAGGCATCGATGAGCAAAAGTTATTAGAAGTCTCGACTACAATATCTCATCATCATCAATCATGGTCGAACACATGTCTCGAAATAGCGTTACAAGTTATTAGAAGTTCCGAATACATGCAACTACATGGTCACATACTCATGTTTCATCATCTATGTAGACTATGATATGATCGCATAGAAGAGAAGAGCGATCACGATGAGCAAAAGCGGGATTATGTAGTAGTTTTTGCGGCGCCGGTTCTGAATCCTCTGTTGCGCTATGAATCTCAAGTAACTAGCTTCGGCTTCCATTCTGCTATCAAACCCTTTCTGGCTTCCGCCCGGGAAGCGGTACACTTGGGCCTGACACTCTGGCCACTCATCGTACACACCCGGAACATGCCCTACATACACGGCATACCACTTCCTCACCATCGTTGATCTATATACCTGTCAGAGATGCACATATATCATCAAGCGAATTCAACGATATATAATATGCAGCGTAAGATACGTCGGCCTGTGGAGAGAAACAGTTATGAAATAGAAGCAACGTATAGTAAACATTGTTAATGAAATTCATCGTACCAAAACTAATTAACTAGCGCAGCACCATTTACATCTAATAGTTTCGTCGTACGGAGACATTCAAAAGTTTCGTCGTACAGAAAGTAACAACTAACTAAACAGACACATTGTCTTCAAGTAGTGCACTCTTCCCATCCGGCCATATCCGGGAGGATGCACCCAAGCTTAGTGAAAGGCGTCATGTCCTGACGCTGTAGGGCTATGCGGGTTCCGACGTCAGCTCGCGATATTGGGCCGCTGTAGAACATCCCATTCTCTTCGAGGACATCTTTCATGATGATGGACGCAATTTCCTGCTGGATCCGGTAGAAATCATTTCGAAGTCGATTATCCGGCACGGTTCCAAAGGCTTCGTCCCATCTCCGGATATGGGCATCGGATGAAGATGTCATGCAAAGTGATTGCACATCCCTTCTGTACTCCATCATTAGATGGATGACGTAGAATCCATCATTATCACTTGTTGCCGGCCGCTGGAGGCAACATAAGTCAGTCTTATGGCTGAAACACAGCCCGGCCTTACTTGTTTTTTTGACTTGGATGTAGCCACCCCGCATGCTGAAGCCCATGAGAGCTCTGTTCAGAACATACTTTATGTGTGTGTAATCTTTCTTCTCTATGTTCTTCGATGGGTCCAAATATAGAGCGTGGGAGAAACGCGGGTAAAGAATGATGAGAACGGCACGCCCCCCCCGCTGCGCAAAATACACGATCAAGTTAGCCTCCATGCGTGCAAAGTTATTATTGAAATGCATGAAAGGATGTATGTGTTATAGTGGCTATCCGCGGATGACTTACCCAGGATGATAAGGTAGGAGAATCTTTTCTTTGTCCTTATTGATGACCAAGAATTCTTCGATGTACTCCCTAGCATATTGACGGTTGGCTTCGTTGATTGACAAGAATCCCTCATGCATGTAGTATGGGTCCGCGACCGCAAGACCAGTGATTTGCTCTCTCCTGACGATGTAGTTCATGTGCAGCGCATACAGGCGGACGAACGTAAAATCGAGTCTCCTCATTTGAAACATCTCGAAGATGTAATCAAATCGCAGGAAGAACAGGTCCGCGGGGCATGTGCTGACGTACATCTTGCCACTACACGGCACACTAACCGTATAAAGTGGGTATCCTGGATCATCCGAGGCGAGGAGGCTTCTCTCTGTCGACAGCACATGGTCATGGAGTCTCCTGAGATCCCCTGTTATGGCAGCTAGCGCATCCACCGGTACCATTGGCTTTCCCGCGACATGGAGTAATGGCGCATGTTTCATCGGTACACTGTCAACCCTGGTCTGCGGAGGTGGCTAGCTGCTAGAAGCAACATTAGCAGCTTTATGGCCTTTTCTCATCGGTCTCTTCCTCTGCTTCTTCTTGGTGGGCTCAGGTGCTGGTGGGTCTGTCAGACCCTCCCTGACCACCGCCCCTAGTGTTGTCGGGCTCAGCATTGAACGCCTCTGGCTAATTAGTTGAGCTTGGGTGGAACTGGCATCTAGAGGCGTGTCCTGCGAGGATTGCATGAACAAAGACTTCTTGCACTCCCGAGGACGTTCCGGCTCTGGTACACCATGCATCTCATATGGTTGACTCATCGTTACTTCGTGGTCAAAGCCGGTATTGAGATACAGGAGAGGGTCATCCTCCTCCATGTCATGATCCATATCCTCTTCCATGGGGCCGATGTCATCATCCGCCGAAACGGTTGGCCCTCCTTCCTCGTGTCTCTCGATCTCACCCAGCAGCACAGATGATGGTTGTTGTAGTTGTGTAGGTGGGGTTGTGGTCATACCTGCTTCCTGATGAGGTCCCGTTGGTGTGCTCCCGACCACCTCCACACGAAGAAGATTCTTCGGCCACAGGATCGGCCAATTTTTGCATTTGCCCGCTTTCACACTCGCCACAGAGACCCTTAAGGCGTTATCAGGCATCTGCCGGCTGTGGAACAATCGATCCTTGGGCTTCACTATAGTACCCTTCCCCACATTCACCAACCCGCCCTTCATGTGGTAAAGGAGGGTGCACGGAGTGGAGTCGGCCTGCGAAGACATGTATGTGTGCGGCGCCAGAGATCCAAAAAGAACGGGAACTGAAGATTAATTAGTTGTGTTGATGAGGGTGTGAAGCGTATTTACCGTGAGGGCATCGAGCTCAGCCAATGTCCATGGCCCGGCATTCAAGCCAGAGACGGAGCTAGGGCTGTTGTGAGAGGGTGCGGGAGCAAGTGCTGGAGTAGGTGCGGGTGCGGTTGCCATATCAGGTACGGGTGTGGGTGTGGTGTTCATTGAGTTGCTCCCAGTGAAGCTGGGCATGGGAAAATCAGTTGGTGCCGCGTTTGGATTTTGTTGCAACCAGCTGACCACACTTGGAATCAAGCTTGTAAAGGCAGCTGCCATATCATTTCTGCAGGTAGCTACCGCTTCCCGGATTGCCTCAGCTTTGGTATCACCTCTTGTTTTCTCGATCGCCCGCGCCACCTTCTCGTCGATAGTCACTTGACTGAACTTCTTTCTCTGTCTTTTGGCCTCGGGGTCCTCGCTATAATAGTACTTCCATGTGGCGCCGTCTCCGGCGTCGTGCACACGTCCATATTGCAGCCGCTGACCCGGCGGGTGTCCCATCATTATGTTCATGGCCCGGTTGAAAGGGGTGTCCCACTTGTACTTCGCCGACGAGTCACTTTCGGCCACAATCTTGTGTTGCTCTCTCTGCAAAATGGAGCGTGAATCGTTTACGAATGTGACTAGAATGTAGTAGACTTCATTGATCGGAAGCTAATATATAAGGTGGTAAAAGGATAATTACCAGTAATCTCATGAATTGCCTAGTCGGCCCGTCTATGAAAAAAATCATTTTTTTGGGGTCCCACGAGAATCGGGCCCTGATGAAGTCGTGCTCCTGCTGGTCGGTGAACTCAGCCAAGGGGTCTGGGATCCCCAGACGTTCACGTTCCGCGTCCTCCTTAGCCCACACGGGCCTCTTTCCCGTGTAACCACAACTTCTGAGGCGGTGGTTCCCCATGTTCTTTTCCTGCAGCTGCTTGCCTCTCTCCGACCTGGCCTTGGCAGCTTCTTCATTGCAAGTCGCCTTGAACTTTTCAAAGTCCTCTAGCGTAATTGTCGGATTATCTGCAACAATGTCAGCGTAGGTTTCATGGTCTACTTCAATCGCCTTTTCACCCTTGTTTTCCAGGCGCTCAATGCGTTGCTGAACTTCCCTAGGGCTTGTTGTTGATTTTTTTCATGGCATCATCTTTCCATGGGTCAACGTCATCTTTCCGACCAGGGAACAGGAATCTTGCGTGCAACCTAGTTAGGAGCAGCTGCTTCAAATGTCCATTCTTCCGTATTTTTGTGGTGTTGATGTTAGCGGTATCCCGTAGGATGCATGCTAGTTGGTTGCCGTAACACGCTGCCACTTCCCGCGGCTCTACAGGCTCGAACTCGCCGGGGTGCACCGCCGTGACCACCAGTCTTCCGGTGCTGAGCTCATTTGGGCGTCGTGCTCTCTTTGCCTTCTTTCCTTCACTGGCTTAGGAGGTCCCACCTTCCGTGCTGTCGTTAGCAACATCATCAGGGCCCGTCTCAGTGCCGGTGTTGGTGGCATCAGTGTCGGCGCCGGCGCCACCACCGTCGTCGTCCGTCATGACAAGGGGGTCCTGCCACCCTTGTTTCTCCTGAGCCACTAGAAAGTCGAGGTAGGCGTGTGCTTGTCCTTCTTGGGTGTGAGAACCTCCGGCCTCATCATTGTCGGTCATGTTTCCTAGATAGGGTTCAATGTCGTAGTCGTTTAATTATCGAGCTTTATATAATAAAGTGAATAATGACAAAAAAAGTGACCTTTGTTTTGCCTGAATGTCGTTTCATTCCCGTGGCCGCAAATCTCGAGCACTCGATATGTCCAACTTTCTAGCACAAGTCATGCTAAAATTCACGGAAAATTTCGGCATGACCTATGCTAGAAAGTGCACATATAGAGCACCTGAAATTTGCCGAAATGGAAATGAATCAACATTTTCGGCAAAACATAGGCCACTCGGATTCGGTTTCCCTGCAAACAACCAAAGTCCGGCACAACAACAGCAGCACAACAATATAGGATGCTCACTATCATTTTATAGCATCTGTCCAAACAACATTCTATAGCAGCACAACAAGAACAACCACATGCACATGTCATCACTCTCCTCTAGCATCTGCATGGAGAGAGCTATATATAGCGTGGTTTTGGGATGCTCATTGTCATTTACATTTTCATTTAAAAATTCTCACCGTGAACTCTGAATTCTGAAACTGATACCTCTAGCAACAATGTACTTTAACAAAATCCTCATTTTCATTTTCATTTCATTTTCTCTAACAACAAACTGAACACTCTACCACTACATCACACTGATGTGCACTGAGAAAGAAAGAAAAAAGGTGTTCACGGACAATAACAGTACTGCATCGGTAATGTATTCATAAGGGGCCTTGCAAACAGGTGTAAACTTCAGAAAATTAGGCCATTTCACACACATTTCACATACAGTTGTATAAAGAGTTCCCTTTGATGATAAATTAGGCCATGTTCAGAGGCATTAAAACATTTTTCAGAAAATTTAATGCCAGTTCAAAATTAACACCATGGCTGCACAAAATTAGGCCATGTCCATTTTTCATTTTTCATTTCCATGTACACTGAGCCTCAACGCCAATTCACCACTGGAAGAAAGAACTGAGCTTGGCCGGGGTCTACAGAGATCAAATCAGGCTAGAAATTAGAAAGTGGGGAAAAATCAACCTTGTGAGGGCGGGTGCAGAGGGGGTCGGGGTGGCCGGGGCAGAGGGGGCCGGCCGACGTCGGGGTCGGGGCAGAGGAGGCAGGGGCAGAGAGGGCCGGGGCAGAGGAGGCCGGCCGGCGTCGGGGTCGGGGTTGAGGGCGGGTGCGGCGTCGGGGTGGCCGGGGCAGAGGGCCGGGGCTCGGCGTCGGGGTGGCCAGGGCAGAGGGGGCCGGCCGGCGTCGGGGTCGGGGCAGAGGAGGCCGGGGCAGAGGGGGCCGGGGCAGAGGAGGTCGGCCGGCGTGCGTCGTCGTCGGCGGCGTGCGTCGGCGGCGGCGTGGGCTGGGGAGAGATATCGAGGGGGATCGAGAGTGAGAGAGAGAGGAGTGCGTGGGGGGCTGGACAGGGCTGCGGCTATAGCCAACTTAGCTATAGCGCTGGTCGTAAAAACGCGCTATAGCTAAGTTAGCTATAGCGCTGCTTAGGAAAACGAGCGCTACTGCTAGTTTTTTCTTTTTTATTTTTTAAATTCTGTGGCCAGTTTAGCTATAGCGCTTGTCCTATAAAAAGCGCTACTGCTAGTCTTTTTCATTTTTCTTTTTCTTTTTCTTTTTATTTTTCATTTTTCTTTTTCATTTTTCTTTTTCATTTTTCTTTTCATTTTTCTTTTTCTTTTTCTCTTTCTTTTTCTTTCATTTTCATTTTTCCTTTTCATTTTTCTCTTTCTTTTTCCTTTCCTTGTTGTAAGTTGTAGCAGGGGTTAGGGTTAGGTCTATTTATGGACTAATAACACCCTCCGGATATAATTAGTGCATAATATATATATTACATCATTTGACCACTAACGGTGTTAAGTACGTATACAAAATAGATATAGACAAATTATGATAGTTTGTCAGCTTGGTCGACGACGCTTCAGACTGATCTTCTTCTTTCCTCTTTTGTTCGTTGTCGAATAATTGAGCCCATGGTCGTGACTTTTCCTTTTCCAGGGAGTACGATCTTTCATAGGTAATGTAGTCTTCATCCTTCTTTTGACGTATGTTTCATCGTCATCAGCATCATGTTCCCTCATCGGGTCACCGTACTGGTCGTAGTCTTCCTCGTTGGCGACTCCATACATTCCGACGATGCTCCTTTTGCCTCTCCTCACGACAACACGGCTGGGATTGCTCGGGTCGGTTATGAAGAAACATTGTGTCACATGTTTAGCGTGTACCCATGGCTCATTTTTGGCGGTGGCGTTGACGGTACCGCTATCGGAGTTGGGTATACACATGGTAGTGAAATGTCGGTTTTCTCTTTGTACGTTCTTAGCCCATCTAACTCGGAACATCGTCGCGCTATGCAATCCAGAGTAGTCAAGCTCCCAGATCTCATCGACCCTTCCGTAATATCTTTCAATTATGTTCCCGGTCATGGCTTCCATCGTCACCCCTGAGTTCTGGTTATCACTGTTTATATCTTTGGCCTCCGTGTAGAACGTGTATCCGTTGATATCGTATGCTTGATAAGTCGCGAGGTTGACCGACGGGCCATGTGCTAAGGCGTATATGAGTGTTCCGTCCGGACAGCCCTCTTCCGGGGGATTAGCTAGAACTCGCTCTTTGAACCAACACAAGAAAGTGGAGTTGTGCTCTCTAATAACTTCATCGTCCGTCCTGTGGACCCCACGGTCACGGTAGTTCTTTGCGATGTTCTCTTTGTGCAGTGTCACGAAATCTTCTAGCACATCTAGGTGTTGTAGCACTACTAAGTTTGCCCTGTCAAAGTCGTTTTGTCGGCCCGAGCGGAACACATTCACATCCCTCTGACCATTGGTGTGACCTTCGCCTTCGAGCCTTCCATAGTGCTTGCTGACGGGCAAACCAACAACAGGGTCTCCGGTGCCTAGATAACTCTCGCAGCAAGAGATGCACTCTTTGGTCAGATATCCCTGGGCTATGCTTCCATCCGGATGGGACATGTTACGAACAAATCCTTTGATGACCCCATTCATCCTCTCGAACGGCATCATGCTGTGCAGGAATGTCGGCCCTAGGTCGATGATGTCGTCCACGATGTGGACACATAGATGCACCATGACATCAAAGAACGCGGGCGGGAAGTACATCCCTAGCTCATTTAGTATGACAACGATCTCTTCCTGTAGCCTATGGAGTTGCTTGACACTGATCGACTTTCGAGAGATAGCATAAAAAAAGTGGCATAGGTCAGTAAGCGTCTCACGGACGTGTGTGTCCATAATCCCTCTAAGTGCAACCGGGAGTAACTGCGTCATCATCACGTGACAGTCGTGAGACTTCATCCCGCTGAACCTTTTTTTCTTGGTGTCCAGATATCTGCTAATCTTCCCACAGTATCCGGAACTAACTTTGATTCCGGCAAGGCACTTGAACAATTGATCGACCTCCTTCAGATGTAAGGTGAAGCAAGAGGGGGGGGGGCAATATTGTTCTTCCTTCTTGTTTACTTTTTTCCCCTATCTTCCGTCTCCGACTCCATCTCCGTCTCCTCCGACGACTTTTTACCGGGCATTTGGAGATCTTTCCTGATATTCAAAAATTCCAAGTCTTTTCTTGCCTTCAGCCCATCCTTGGTCTTCTCCGGCATGTTCATCAATGTTCCAAGCAAGCTCTCGAGGATATTCTTCGTGATATGCATTTGATCAAGGCTATGAGGCGTGTCGAGTTTGGGCCAGTACTCTAAGTCCCAGAAAACAGACCTCGTCTTCCATACCTTCAGCAGTGGCTCCGGCGCCTTTTTCTTCGTCTTTCCCGGCGAGGGGCACTCTTCCCAGTTCTTCAATAACTCATATATTTCGGCACCGCTACGCTTACGTGGAGGACCTCGATGCTCAGCCTTACCATTGAATAGATCTCCACGCTTTCTCCATGGGTCATCCTTCTCGAGCCATCTTCGATGCCCCATGTACACGATTTTCAAAGACGCGCCATCTTTCGATAGCTGCTGAGAAGTTGTATCATCCATGCACCTGGTGCATCCGCAATATCCGTGGCACACCTAGCTGGAGATATAGCCGTAACCGAGATAGTCCTGCACCGTCGTAATCAGCGCGGCTCTCATGTAGAAATACTCTCCTTTGCTTGCGTCCCATGTCTTGGCCGGCGTTGTCCATAAGGTCTGTAGCTCCTCTTTCAGTAACCCGAGATACAGATTTATATCATTTCCCGGTTGTCTCGGCCCTTGAATAAGCATAGTCATGTGTATGTATTTTTCCTTCATGCACTTCCAGGGGGGAGGTTGTACATCCATACAAACACGGGCCATGTGCTATGATTGGTGTTCTCGTTGCCAAACGGATTCATGCCATCAGTACTAGCGCCAAGCACGATGTTCCTTGCATCATCTGCGAAAAATTTAAATTCAGCGTTTAATGCTCTCCACTGGCTAGCATCTGCGAGGTGTCTCAGCTTCGGATCATCTCCGTCATCTGGCTTCACCCTCTCCGCGTGCCAGCGCATAAGCTTTGCTTCCTTAGGATCTACGAAATACCGCTGCAGATGCGGAGTGATCGGAAAGTACCATACAACTTTCTGTGGAGCTTTCTTTCCGGCCTTCTTATATCGTGAAGCATTGCACTTTGGACAGATGGTTTTTTCCGCGTGCTCGTTCCGATATATGATGCAATCGTTGATGCATGCGTGATATCCAATGTGTGGCAGATCAAGATGGCACACGATTTTCTTTGCCTCCTCGACACTAGTAGGACACAGGCTTCCCGCGGGAAGAACCTTCTTTAGATACTTCAGAAGCTCATCCAGGCTTGCATCCGTCCATTTGTTTTTTTGCCTTCGTCTTTAGAAGTTCTAGCGTGAAACTCAAGCGGGTCACCTCGGGATCGCAACCATCATACAATGGAGTCATCGAGTCTACCTCTAGTTGCGCCAGTTTGACCTCCTCTCTAGAAGCAACTCTGTCGCTAGTCGTCTCCTTGCGAAGCAGGTCTCGAACATGCGGGTCCCGCATGGCTGAACTTAGTAGCGACGAAGGCTGCGGCGTGTCCGCGTCTTCTCCGCCTTGTACTGCCTCTTCGCCATCACCATTTCTAAGGCCCTCTTCTTCGGGCCCATAATCGGTCATCTCTTCGTCTGGCCCAATGTCGTTATTTCCTGCCCCGTCGACGTCCTCATCATCATCATCTTCACTTATCCACCGAGCATGGCCATCCATGAAACCATGCATGAGCAGGTGCGCCTTGAATTTACCACCCTTAAAGGGGTCGAGCCTGACTCCTCCTTTGCATTTTTGACACGGACATAAAACATCCTTCAGTCTTTTTTCATACATGTCGTCCACCGCGGATTGCCAGTATCTTTCCACCATCCTTCCATTGACCTTCATGATCACCTGCATGTGCGGAGCAAAATAATTATAACCACGTACGCATGCATGGATCAAATTCATACAAAAATTTGACATGACCTTCCCTAAACATAGGACATATTGAGTTTGCCCGAAATTCGCCGAAACGGAATTGAATCGACATTTCGGCAAAACATCGGCAACTCATGTCACCCACATTTCAACAAATACACAATATAGGCAACTCACATGCCACACACAATTCGGTATATTCATATCGCGCATAGTTTCGGTCCTATCGCACACACACATATTTCCATTCTTGCACAACTCTTTTTTTGCTCAACTATGTGTCGAGAGGGATATCGAGCACCTTCTTAATTAGCTAGTAGCTCTAGATAGTGAGGTACCTACATATAGCTCTAACTAGGGAGAGAGAGAGAGCTAGTGGAGATGGGTGGATGGGCAAAGAAAGAGAGATGGAGGAGGGAGGCCATTAATTAATGGAGGTGGTGGAGGGGCAAAGAAAGAGAGAGGGAGGAGGGAGGGCATTAATGGAGGGGGTGGAGGGGCAAAGAGAGGGGGAGGAGGGGGAGCATTGAAAGGAAGAACCAACAAGCAAGTGCAAGAGGAGGGGGAGAAATGAAGGGGAGGGAGAAAAGGGGGGGGGGGAGGTGGTAGATATTTTGGCTGGTGACCATAGCAGTAGCGCTTGCCACCAACGCGCGCTACTGGTAGCTGCACTAGCTATAGCGCTGGGTTGCAAAACACACTACTGCTAAAGGGGCCCACAAGTTTACACGCAGAAAAAATAGCAGTAGCGCGTTGTCTAGACTAGGCGCTACAGATCTGGCTTTAACAGTAGCGCTGGGTAGACAACCAACACTGCTAATATCTCTTGACCTGGGGGTGTGCTGTGGCACACTTACCAGTAGCGCGGCCAAGAAAAACCAACGCTGCTGCTAAGTTATACCAGTAGTGCGTTTTCTACCAAGCGCTACTGCTACTTACCAGTAGCGTGGTGGCCAAAACAGGCGCTACTGGTAAAGTTGTACGTATAAGCATTTTCCTAGTAGTGACTGGGCATTGGGTAAATAGGTTAGTCCCAAAAAATGATATAAAATAGCATAAAAATGCATATAAAGCATCCAAGATTGATAATATAGTAGCATGAAACAATAAAAAATAATAGATACGTTGGAGACGTATCACGCCGCCGGCACCTACCGGGCTTCGCACAATGCTCCCTGTGGTGGCGGCGAGGGAGAGGAGAGGGGAGGAGGGGGGGGGCTTGCCGGCGGCGGCGCTAGGGTTTCTCCTGTGACGCGCGCGCGGGCCGCATCGCTGGAGCGAAGGGGTCAACTTGATAAGGCAAGTTTTCTATAGGAAATCTGAAGTCATCATTTGGAACATGAAGACTTAAAAAAGGGGTAAATAAATGTGGCAGTGATAAATCATGCAGATAATCATGTAGAGGAATCAATATTAAATGGATGTAAATAAATGTGGCAGTAGTGAAAGGAAACAAATTATTCTTATTTGAATTGATCACTCTCAAAGAGAAGACGACATAGAAGACCAAAATCGTTGCCTTACAGTTTATAAGAATTTGTAGCAAATCCACTAACATTTTTGGCCGACATTTGAAAATGCTTGTGGTCATGAAGATGGGATCATGGAACCAAATGCAAATGAAACTCATCAACTGACAACATAATCGACGGAATCTCATCCATACACACATTGAAGTACTTTTTCACGAATACGCAAAGCTTGCGTATCATTGCATTCATAGAAGGAGTAGAATGAGTACAAAGAGGGGTACAACACATGACACGAATGCACACAGGCGTGAATATGGTGCCCGGAGCAGAGAGACAAGGGATGCTCGACCCGACCAGAGGATACATCACAGCTAAACCTACCAAGCCCGAACCAAGAACGATAATGCCAAACCAGCAAGAATTTCAACATTGCCTAGGCCAAAACCAGGGACACGGCGAGCGAGCAAGATAGAGCCTTCAAGAAGAAAGTAGACGCCGAGATGCCATTGCCATCCGGTCCGGAGGAACTAGACCTAGGGTTTCCCCTTAGCTCGGAGAGGGGCACAGCTAAGGGCCTTGACATCTCCTTGATAACCCACAAGTATAGGGGATCGCAACAGTTTTCGCGGGTAGTATTTGTGACGCCCCCGACTCAATCGTGCACTAATCATACGCATAAATGCGCACGATCAAGCCCAGGGACTCACGGGAAGATATCACAACACAACTCTAGACACAAAATAAAATAATACAAGCTTTATATTACAAGCCAGGGGCCTCGAGGGCTCGAATACATAAGCTCGAGTTACACAAGAGTCAGCGGAAGCATCAGTATCTGAGTACAGACATAATTAGACAAGATTGCCTTAAGAAGGCTGAGCAAAACAACGACAACTAGATAGAAAAGGCGCAGGTCTCCTGCCTGGGAGCCTCCTAAACTACTCCCGGTCGTCGGTCTCCACGTAGTAGTAGGCACCGTCGGGGTAGTAGTAGTCATCGACGGGATCAGCTGTCTCTGGGGCTCCGTCATCTGATCGCAGCAATCGGGCAGGGGGGAAAAAGGTAGCAAAGCAACCGTGAGTACTCATCCAAAGTACTCGCAAGACTTACATCATAACTATGCTAAGTATGCATCTGTATCAAAGGGAAGGGGCTGTATCTATGGACCATACTGGAGAAATGCCAGAATAGAGGGGAAGGCCTAGCCTATCGAAGACTAGCATCTTGCAGCGTCTTGCAGCATTAGAAGAGTGCAGATTAGTAGCATATAAAAGTAATAGTAACAAGTATAGTAGTAGCCATGCCCAGAGATCCTTCCTCGACTCCCTGCGAGAAAGCAATCCCGGAGCTAACATATTAATTAAAGTAACATGTATCCAGTTCAAGTTGTAGTAGATCGGGATACTACACTGAGCGTCCTGTTACCGTGGACACGGCTATTCGAATAGATAATCTTCCCTGCAGGGGTGCACTACTGTTACCCAACACGCTCGATTACCTCTGGCCGGACACACTTTTCTGGGTAATGCCTGGCCTCGGATAACCGACACGACGTAGTCCTACCTAGGCTCCGCAGAGAGGTCCCTGCCGGTCTACATCCTAAGTGCTCAGGGGTCTCGGGCCCATCGCCATTTGCACTCCTGGTCGTTGCACGCAGGGCGAGTCTAGGCACCACCTCTGTCTTGGATGGCGCCGGCCCAGCCGTGCCTAAATGCGGAACTGGACATCTGATAGAGCTTTCGGCTGATACATACGGCGCCGAGGGCCCCATTAAACCATTATCCCGCGTGGTGGTAGTGCGTATAGGCCTGTGGCCCACTCAGATCAAATACCCAAATCCATTAGTGAATTATTAGGAGCTCGCGGAGACGACCAGTGCTTCGGCCGTTCCGACTAGGTATCTCGCGGACCATGACCAGGGACTAGGCCCACCTCTCTCTTAGGTAGTCTCCGCCTGCCCTGTCGCTCCGACTACAGTGTAAGTTCTGTGTTGGCTATCGGGACAAGTCCCGATCTACCACCACATCCTGGGTGGTACTGCTATCAGCCAGCCGGCACAGGACTCTCTCGCGGGTACCCTTAGGGTTGGCCCGACTTCAACATTATCTCGCGTGTGCTCTTGGAGCCGACCCGTCTTTAACAATGGTCTGAGGTGAAGGTCAAAGTACCCGCGTGTCCATAACATCGTGGGAATCCGAGGAATCACCCTCGATGGATTCCCACTCGATGTAACCGTCAAGGTGAACTTGGAGGAATCACCCTCGATGGGTTCACACTTGAGGGGCTGCACGACAGAGGCCTCATCGGAGGTGGTGAAAGAGGAATCACCCTCGGTAACCCACAAAAGACTAGCTATACTACAGAGATATCATCAGGAGTGAGGTAGGAGGTATCACCCTCGGCACTCGATAGTAGCCCTGCAGAGTCGTACAACTAAGGGGAAGTGCGGTGCTGTGTCGGTCTCTGCACATCGATCACGTTGATCGAATCTTCCGGTAGCAAGGCAGGGCAATATGGACAAGGATGTGGGGCCACTGATGGATCACTAACCAGCCTATACTAAGCATATAGGACAACAGGTAAAGTATCAATAGCAGGTTACAAAATCAGGCTATGCATCGGGATAGGAGCAATCAAATACAGTAGCAAAATCTATTGCAAGCATGGGAGAGAAAGAATGGGCGATATAGGAATGATCAAGGGGGTTTTGCTTGCCTGGAAGCTCTGCTGAAAGGGAAGAAGGGTCGTCGGTAATGTAGTCGATCACAGGGGCGTCGGCAGCAGCCGCAGTGTCTACCGGAGAAGAAAGAGGAGGGAGAAACAAATAAATAACGGGCAAATAAAGGCACACAGATGCATGGCTTGGCAATATGCTATGCTGGGGGTGACCTAACGCAGTGCTAAGTTTTATAGATGGAGCGGGAAATATCTGGGAATATTTTCCCGACTTTAGGCATTGCCAGACAGATGAATCGGAGGGGAAGGTTCCATGTTTGCAGTGTTAGAGGCATGTGACAGGTATGTGGATGGCATACTCGGATTCGTCTTATTTTTCTGATCATTTTTCATATATAAATTATTTTCATCCGAGTTACGGATTATTTTATATGATTTTTCAAAGTTTTAGTCATTTTCTGGAATTTCTGGAATTAATATTAATTCGAAATTAAATAGGAAATTGCTATGTGTACACAGAGAGTGTACCCACTGAGGTGCATGTGTGGCTGACAGTGGGTCCTAGCTGCTGAGTCAGCAGGTCAACTGTTGACCAGTTGACTAGTCAACATGGTTAACAGGGGCCCACCTATCATTGACTAGGGCCAGCCTAGTCAGCAGTTCACGGGTCAACTGGCAGGTGGGGCCAGGATGTCAGTGACACAGGGACTAACTAAATTAACTAACAGAGTTAATTAGCTATGTGGGATCCCACTGTCAGTGACTAACTAACTAACAGATTAACTTAATTAACCTAAAACAATAATTATGCATGTGGGCCCGGCATGTCAGTGGCTGCGGTGTACAGTCAGCGCGTTGACCACGGTCAATGCAGTCAACCGGGGCCAGGGGGCCCACTGGCAGTGACCCAGGTGGGCCCCAGGCCAAGCCACGTCGGCGGACGGCGCCGGAGAAGCTCCAGCGAGCCTCTCCCGCGGCGGCGAGCTCTGGCCGGCGTCGGGTTTCTGCTACGGAGGGCCAAATCGGCTGCAACCGGTGGCATTCGAATGCGGCCATCAAGCCGCGTCGAGCGGTGGCTCTGGTTCGAGCTGGGGTGGCCTGAGGCGGCCATGGCAGCGAGCTCGGCGGCGGCCGTAGCTCGGCCAGGGGTGGCGACTACGCGGGAGCTCGAATTCGAACGAGCTAGCGAGCAAGAAGGGACCTACGGGGGCGCGAGAGGCCAGTGGGCATACGCGCGCGACTAGAGGTTCATCGGAACCTCGCCGGCAACGAGTCCGAGCGGCAGTGGGTTAGGCAACGGTGGTGGCAGCATCTAGAGGTCGAAATCGACGCCGAAAATAGAGGGGATGGACGTGGAGCTCACGTAGGGGGCACACGGGGTCCCGTCGACGGTTTAGTAGCAGCAAAGGGCTCGAATCCTCCGGAGTAGCGCCGATGTATGAGGCGAGGAGGAGTGATCGATCCCTCGCAAAGAGGTCGCCTGGCTCGGTCTGGTCGGTGCAGCAGACGTGGACGACGACGAGGAAGCCGGTGGACACGCGGAGGAGGCATGGGTAGGTCAGTGGGCGCGACTGCGGCGAGCCATGGCGACGGTGGTGCTCGGCCAGTCTTGGGGGAAACGAGAGCGGGCGATGGTGAGGAAGAAAGAGAGGCTGGGGGTATCCGGGGGTGTCGAGGATTCATCCTTATCCCCGAAACTCAACTACTCCGTCGCCGTGGCGGCCTGTGGCCGGCGCAGCGCGCGTCGGGCGCGGGCGAGACAACACGACAGAGGGGAGCAGGTGGGGAAGACGACCGTGGTGGGCTGGGCCGGCTCGGGCCTTAGGCCAGGTAAGCTAGGTGAGTCTTTCCCTTTTCTATTTTTCTTCTGTTTTTCCATTTATTTAAAAACAGCGGCAGTTAGGGAATTTTTAGGGCTACCAAAACATTTTATAAAAATGTGGGACTAGGCCACATAATTACTTAGTATTATTTGGCACTGCCACAAAAAGTTTGAGGGAAGTTTGAATTGGTTTGAATTTTGTTAAAATAGAAATGATTTAATTTGAGGCTGTTCGGCTACTGTTCTGCATATTCGGGTCAATTTGGAAATTCAAATAATGTTGGTTTTATTTTTATAGTTGCTTTGGGATTATTTGCAATATTATGAACTATTTTGTTTAATTATCTGAAGAAGTAATTATTTGACTTGCATTTCAAATGGAATTTGAACTTGATTTAGGACAAGTGGCTATTTGGCATGGAAAGGCATGATGACATGGCATCATTAGTGTGAGGTCACTGTAGCACGACACTAGGGGTGTTACAGTATTTCACCCAGATTAATTGATTCGACACAAGGGGAACCAAAGAATATTTGCGAGTATTAGCAGTTGAGTTGTCAATTCAACCACACCTAGGGAACTAAATATCTGCAGCAAAGTGTTTAGTAGCACAGTAGTATGATAGTTTCAATTGCAGTAGTAACAGTAACAATAGTAACCAAGGCAGTAACAGTAGCTGTTTTGTAGTGATTGTAACAGCAGCAGCAATGAAAGTAACTTAGCACAGATCAATATGCGAAAAGCGTAGGCATTGGATCGGTGATGGATAATTATGCTGGATGACATTCATCATGTAACAGTCACAACCTAGGGCGATAGACAATAGCTCCAATTCATCAATGTAATGTAGGCATGTATTCCGTATATAGTCATACATGCTTATAGTAAGAACTTGCATGACATCTTTTGTCCTACCCTCCCGTGGCAGTGGGGTCCTTAAGGAAACTAAGGGATATTAAGGCCTCATTTTAATAGAGAACCGGAACAAAGCATTAGCACATAGTGAATACATGAACTCCTCAAACTACGGCAATCACCGGAAAGAATCCCAAGTATGCGGATCATAACTGATACGTCTCCAACGTATCTATAATTTTTGATTGTTCCATGCTATTATAGTATCAATCTTGGATGTTTTATATGCAATTATATGCCATTATATATCATTTTTTTGGGACTAACCTATCAACCCAGTGCCTAGTGCCAGTTGCTGTTTTTTGCTTGTTTTTGCCTTTTTAGAAAATCATTATCAAAAACTGTCCAAACGAGAAAAAAACTTTGGATTAATTTTTTCTGGACCAGAAGAGACCCAGGAAGCTTCGGGAGAAGACCAGAAGAGCCACGAGGAGGCGACAAGCCTGGAGGGCGTGCCCCAGGGGGTGGCCGCGCTCCCCAGGCTTGTGGGCCCCTCGTGGCACCTCTTGACCTAATTCCTTCGCTATAAATTCACAGATATTCCCAAACCAACAGAGAGACAGAAGAAAAAACCTTTCCGCCGCCGCAAGCCTCTGTTCTTCCGCGATCCCATCTGGAGGCCTTTTCCGGTACTCTGCCGGAGGGTAATCAATCACGGAGGGCTTCTACATCAACCTTGCTGTCCTTCCGATGATGTGTGAGTAGTTTACCATAGACCTACGGGTTCCTGGAGTTCTTCAATACCATGTTCTCCTCGATGTTCCTGGAGTTCTATCCGATGTAATCTTCAATACCATGTTCTCCTCGATGTTCCTGGAGTTCTATCCGATGTAATCTTCTTTTCCGGTGTGTTTGTTGGGATCCGATGAATTGTGAGTTTATGATCAGATTATTCATGAGAAATATTTGTGTCTTCTCTGAACTCTTTTATGCATGATTGTTATAGCTTTGTATTTCTCTCCGATCTATCGATTTAGTTTGGCCTACTAGATTGATTTGTCTTGCAATGGGAGAGGTGCTTTGTGATGGGTTCAATCTTGCGGTGCTCAATCCCAGTGACAGAAGGGGACATGACACGTATTTGTATTGTTGCCATTAAGGATAAAAAGATGGGGTTTAGTCATATTGCTTGAGTTTACTTTGTCTACATCATGTCATCTTTCTTAAGGCGTTACTCTGTTTCATACTTAATACCCTAGATGCATGCTGGATAGCGGTCAATGGGTGGAGTAATAGTAGTAGATGCAGGCAGGATGTGGCACCCCGGTCAGAGGACCAGTTTACCTTGTGTTCCCAACCCAGAGATCATGTCTTTTGGAAACACACAACAACTTGGAACAGAACAGAACTGATCTTTTATTGATATGATACGGGTACAAGCTTGGATATTACATAGGATAGCGAGGCCAGAAGCACTACTCGTGCTATGACAGTATCTACATTATTTATGAAACAACCAAGGGCCTCCATACTAGTGGTAAGACTACAGTGTAGCGGAACATCGAGTGGGAAACTCCATCCCAAAGGGACACTGCTGGGACACGACCTAGTTAGCGTAGCACGAACCGTCAGGATCTCCAACTCCGGCTTCTCCTGCATCTGGCATGATACGCCAGGTGAGTACTTGGAATGTACTCACAAGCTCACAGCAACCAAAACAATGCAACAAACAACAGCATGGCAAGGATTATATTAAATAGTTGAAATGCTCAATTACAGTTACGGTTACCAACTTACTCTCTTCCGGGCTCACACATGACCCCCGGAACATTCGTGACCCATCGGTCACTTCCGAGCATGAGACGAGTTCTTCCATCGTTATTATCATTGGTACGGTTGACCACACAGTGTGACCTAGTGCGGATTGTGTCCAATACCATGGACGCGGCTATTCGAATAGATTATTACACTCTGCAGAGGTTGCGCACTTTAGCCACACCATGGACCTTCGTCCAACGAGACTTGCCTAACCCGCGACCCTTCTATCGTACCACCGACAATCATCCCCCGTCCGAGTCATGCCCTGGGTGGCCCCAGTGTCACTCCTGACACCTGCCACCGTCGTGGCCAAGTAAACTGTCCCAAACGGGGCGCCGACAAATAACTCAACTTGGGCTCATGAGGTTATCATCGCCTACCTGATCAGGGCAGCACGCATGCATAACCTCCCCTCTTTGGTGGTACCGGTAAAAGAGCACATGGCCAGACCAAGTCAAGGCCGTCCCATTCCAGTAGATGTGGCTGCATGGGTAAGTCCGGGTCAGTGGCACTCGATCAACCACCGAAGTGAATTTAACATATAAAGTTGCTGGTCACACCTAACTATGTTGAATTTGTGCAAAATATCATCCATATAGGACTTAGCATATTTAAATTAAATGCATTATAATTCATTAAAAAGCCAAAACTATTGCTATGCCTTATGCAATGGATGATGTGGCTTGCCTTGCTCAAGTGAGGGATCAACAAACTCCTGGTCTTCAATTCCATAGTAGTTTCCCTGTGAAAGTATTTTTAAATGGCAAAAGAAAATGTCACATAAAGCCTTTTTTTGCCAAAAATTCTGTGAACATTGGAAAATTACCAAACTTCGTCAGAAAATAGAGGGGCTCAATACAAAACCATAGCAAAAAGAATCACTTGATTTGGAATTGTAGTTTAAAAGATAGGGCTGGTCAAATTGGATTAAATTAACAGAAAACAGAAAATAAGAAAATTCCTCAGCGGGCCACGTCGAAGACGTACTCCTGGAGTACGCTTCGACTTATACCGCTTCGGCGCGCGAGGAGAGAGGCTGATAGGTGGGGCCGAGGTGGGTTCAAACAGAGAGAAAGAGGGGGAACAGTAGCGGGGCGGCTCACCGACGGCGATCACCGGCGATTGCGACGACGGCGCGGTCAGGCGATTGCGGGGATGGAACGAGCGCACATCGGCGGTCCTCCCTGTACCAGCAGCGTCTCCGGAGACGGCCTAACGGCGTCGCCCTCTTCTTCTCCGGCGGTGGCTGCTCTCGGGTGTCATCGGAGTTGGCGATTCCGGCAACACCTCGGCCAGGGAAGAGGTCAGGTGAGGTCAGGCGACTGCCTTGAGCTCGACCGTGGGCTTGGGGAAGGCTAGAGTGGTCTGGAAGAGAGGCAAGGCAAGGTTAGCTTGGCGGCGGTGCTCTGGCGAGATGCGAGGCCAGAGGGCCTCTCGGCCTTGGCTCAGGGAGCTAGAGCTCAATTGGGAGGTGGTGGAGGGCGATGAGGAGCTAGGAGGGGCGGGGCAAGCTATTTATAGGCGGGGGAGGAGGGTTCTGGAGCCGGGCGGCGCTGTGGCCATGTCACCGGAGCAAGGACGGCGAGCAGGCCATCACGAGGTGGGGCGAAGTGACGGGTGAGCTCAGTGGAGTTAATGCAAGAGAGGACGGCTCGCAGAGAAGAAGCCAGCCAACGCGGCCGCCATACTGCCACTGTGCCGCCCGTGGCGCGCGGTGGCCGTATCCGGTGAGCTCGCTGCCGGTGAGGGGGAAGGGCCTAGAGGGTCCAGGTTGATGGAGGAGAGGTAGTCGGCGCAAGGGGACATGGTACGGCGACACAGGATGGCTGGAGTAGTCGCGTCCGACGCGGTCGGCGCGTAGAGCGCGGGCACAGGCATGCCAGTGCCGTGCTCACCATGGGTGCTGGCACCTGGAGGCCACACACGCCTGGCGCACCTTGTCCAGTGCATCGACCCTGGATCACACAGCCTCCCGGTACCTCTGGTTCGGCTAGATACACTCTGAATCGAGTGGTAGCATCAGGTATAGTTTCTGAACAGAAACTTGGGAGGGATCCAGAGCATGGATGAGTTGGAGATGGAGCCAAGAGACTTGTTTGGGATGATCTAGATTGGAAGGACTATCCGCTGGCAGGTTTTGAGAGATTTTTGCAAAGATTTGCACATAGTTCATGTACAAACCCCATACTGGTCCAGAAACTTGTTGAGGAAGTAGCACTCATATGAATGATCTGCTGAGGCTGAAATTTGGTACTTGGGAGTTATTTGATGAAGACAAGATGCCATAAAAATTTCAGCTCATATGGGTGCCTCTAGCTAGTACTTCCTTCACAACGGTTTGAAATAAGCAGAAGCTCGGCATAATATTTTTTGCTGGAAATTTGTACTGGGCTAGGAGCTGTTTTTGGATATTGTGGTAAGATATGACACCTAGTACCTCAGGAAATTATTTGAGAATTTTCTGAGGCCTAGAAATATATGTTGCTTCACAAAGGGTCAATTCTGTCCAGAAGATAAAAGGAATATTCTGGACCAAATTTTGTACTGGCCAATGAAATATTTTTGAAGATTGTGGGAGTAAATGATCTCAAGAAGATGTGGGATTAATTTGGAATTTTTCTGATTAGCAGAGCTATAGGTTGCTTCACAACCCATAGTGAGAATAAGCATATCCAAAGGGATAAATGAATTATTTTGAGAGAATAGAAATTAGGGTTTTGATTAGAGGGTATAAGACAGGGTTTTGGCAAGATGTTGAGGGTGTTGGATCACTTAAAGGGAAATCCAAAGAATCCTCAAGTCCAAAGTCAAATGATTTGGTTCCAAAAACCAACAAATGACAAATAAACCAGAAATTTTTTGAAAAGAAAAAGTTGCCAGAATTAGGGTGTCACAAACCTACCCCCCTTAGGATGAATCTCGTCCTCGAGATTCGGTTGCTCAGGGAACAAATACGGATATGCTGATCTCAGAAAATCCTCTCTTTCCCATGTAGCTTCTTCTTTGGTATGGTGATCCCACAATACCTTGTAAAATGTGATCACCTTGCTCCTGGTGGTTCTTTCCATCTCATCCAGAATTCTGACAGGTTTCTCTTCATAGGTCAAATCCTTGGTTAGCTCTAATTCACTCATATCTGCCTGTTTGATCGGAGGTGCAATGCACTTTCTCAGCTGTGATATGTGAAAGACATCATGCACTTCGGACAGTTCTGGTGGTAACTCCAACTGATATGCCACTCTGCCTCTTCTAGCAATCACTGGAAAGGGACCAATATAGCTGGGTGCAAGTTTTCCTCGAGTATGAAACCTCTTTACCCCTTTCATGGGAGTTACTCAGAGGTAAACATACTCTCCGGGGTCAAAGGTTACTTCCTGATGCTTAGGATCATTGCACCCTGCCCGCACGCGGTCACCGCGTGCACTGGCATGCGGGGTGCTTTCGGCGCTGCCAAACCGTGTCCTAGGTGTTGTCCCTTCAACACTTTGCCAAGGAATACGCTGGGCTTGCCAAATGGCTCACTGGATGTGACAAGAGGGAGCTGCAAAGTTTCTGGACAGAAACTTGCTCCAAGCACTGGGGACAAATGGCTGGGATTCTTGGGCTGATTTTAGGCGTTTAAGCATCACTTAGGAGGGTCATCAAGTGGTAAAAATTTCAGCTAAAAAGGATCAAGGAAAAATATAGTTGCTTCACAATGTGCTCTTTCTGACCAGAAGCAAAAACATTTTCCCTGGCTGAAATTTTCCAAATGACCATGGGATATTTTTGCATCGGAAGGTGAGGCATGATCCAAAGAATATTTGGGAATTTTCTTGGAATTTTTAGAGCAGTAAAAATAGGGGTTGCTTCGTAGCTTAGTGAGAATATGAGCATTTTCAGGGAGAAAATGAATATAATGCCAGTAAATAAAAATATCCAATGGCATTATTTTGAGAGGGATGAGGTCTAGGGAGGGTTTAAGGATGAAAGAACCCACTTGGAAGAAGATCAAAAATAAATCCAAGTGGTAAGTCCAAAAGAAATGATTGGAAAACCCAAATGGAAATAAAATATTCAATAAATCCAAATAAAAGAAAAAGGCAAAAATCTAGGGTGTTACAAACCTCCCCCCTTAGGATGAATCTTGTCCTCGAGATTCGGTTGCTCAAGAAACAAATATGGGTATGCAGTCCTTAAATAGTCCGCTCTATCCCAGGTGGCCTCGTCCTCAGTGTGATGCTCCCATTGGACCTTGTAAAACTTTATAGTTTTGCTGCGGATGACTCTGTCCATCTCTTCCAGAATTCTCAAGGGTTTCTCCTCGTAGGTTAAATCTTTGGCAAGCTCTAGTTCTGCCATATCCGTCTGTTTTGCGGGTGGTGCGATGCATTTCCGTAGTTGGGATACGTGGAACACATCATGAACTTCGGATAGCTCGGGAGGCAATTCCAACTGATAAGCCACTTTGCCCACTCTGGTCATAAAGGGAAACGGACTGATGTATCTTGGTGCAACTTTTCCCCGAGTATGAAACCGTTTAACTCCTTTCATGGGGGTAACTCAGAGATATGCATATTCACCTGGTTCGAAGCTGATCTGCCGATGCTTTGAGTCATAGTAGCTCTTCTGATGAGATTTTGCCACTTGCAGTCTATCTCGAATTTCCTTGACTTGCTTTTCTGCTTCCATCATCAAATCAGTCCCGAAGATTCGTCTGTCTCCTGTCTGAGACCAGTTCAGTGGGGTACGACACTTACGTCCATATAGGGCCTCCAAAGGTGACATCTTGAGGCTAGTCTGATAGCCGTTGTTGTACGAAAACTCGGCGTACGGCAGGCTGTCCTCCCATTTGGGTCCATGTGCGAGAGCGCATGCCCGAAGCATATCTTCCAAGATTTGATTTACCCGCTCTGTCTGTCCGTCTGTCTGCGGGTGATAAGCGGTGCTATGCTTTAAAGCGGTTCCCAAGGCTTGGTGTAGACATAGCCAGAATACCGAGGTAAACAAAGATCCTCGGTCTGAAGTGATAGTCCTTGGTACCCCTTGCAGACTGACAATCCTGGATACATAGAGTTGAGCGAGTTGATCTGCACGGTAGGTTGTCCTTATTGGAATAAAGTGGGCCACCTTGGTGAGCATGTCGACCACGACCCATATGGCATTATTACCCCGTGGTGTCCTTGGTAATCCCACAATAAAGTCCATGCAGATATCATCCCATTTCCATTGTGGAACTGGTAAGGGTTGAAGTAGACCGGCGGGTTTCTGGTGTTCAGCCTTCACCTTGTTGCATATATCACAACAGGCGATGTAATAGGTGATATCTTTCTTCATGCCTTCCCACCAGAATGTTTGCTTTAAGTCTTGATACATTTTAGTGCCTCCTGGATGGATAGAGTATGCGGACTCGTGGGCTTCCTTCAAAATCTTCTGCTTTAAGTCCCCGAGGTCCGGTACACAGACTCGATCCCGAAATCGGAGTGTACCTTTGTCATCAATGTTGAAATCTGGCGTCTTCCCTTCTCGTACTTGTGCCATTCTCTTGAGTAACATTGGGTCACCAAGTTGAGCCTTTCGAATTTCGTCTTCTAAAGTAGGGGTTACTTCCAGGGTGACCGAGCAAATTGCATCACACAAGATCATATTGAGCTGAGCTATCTCTTCTTGAAGTGCTGGGTGCAGACGCTCGATTAATGTATTTGCGGTAGCTGGTTTGCGAATGAGAGCATCGGTGACCACATTTACTTTTCCTGGGTGGTAGTTGATACCCAGGTCATAGTCTTTGACCAACTCAAGCCATCTTCTTTGTCGGAGATTCAAGTCTGGTTGCGTGAATATATATTTGAGACTCTTGTGGTCGGTGTAGATTTGGCATCGCTTTCCGATGATGTAATGCCTCCAAATCTTTAAGGCGTGAACCACAGCTGCCATCTCTAAGTCATGGGTAGGATAATTTTCCTCATGGGGTCGGAGCTGTCTTGATGGATAGGCCATGACCTTTCCATCTTGCATAAGAACACACCCAATGCCACGCCTGGATGCGTTGCAATAGATGTCGAAGCTCCGGTAGATGTCTGGTAGAGTCAATACTGGAGCGGTGGTTAACCGGGTCTTGAGCTCATTGAAACTGTTCTCACATGCTTCCGTCCATATAAACTTCTGATTCTTCTTGAGTAATTCAGTCATTGGCTTGGCAATCTTTGAGAGGCCTTCAATGAAGCGACGGTAATAACCTACCAGACCCAACAAACTCCTGACTTCTGTTACTGGAACAGGTGTCCTCCATTTCAGGACTTCTGTAACTTTTCTTTGATCCACTGCCACTCCTTGAGCGGAAAGAGTATGCCCAAGGAATCCCACTTCTTTTAGCCAAAATTCGCATTTGCTGAACTTGGCGTAGAGTTGATGAGCGCGTAATCGTTCCAACACTGCTCAGAGATGTTGCTTGTGCTCTTCTTCACTGTTGGAATATATGAGGATGTCATCAATGAACACTACTACAAACTTGTCCAAAAAGTCCATGAACACCTTGTTCATCATGTGCATGAAGAATGCAGGAGCGTTGGTCAGCCCGAATGACATGACCGTATACTCGTACAGCCCGTACCGTGTAGTGAATGCTGTCTTGGGAATATCTTCTTTTCTGATTTTCAGCTGGTGATACCCGGTGCGCAAGTCAATCTTGGAGAACACTTGAGCTCCGCTGAGTTGATCGAATAAATCATCAATCCTAGGCAGCGGATATTTATTCTTGATTGTGACATCATTGAGAGCACGGTAGTCAACACACATCCGAAGACTGCCGTCTTTCTTGCCCACGAATATTGCAGGTGCACCCCAAGGAGATGAGCTGGGGCGAATGTATCCTTTTTGGAGCATCTCATCCAATTGCTTCTTCAACTCCACTAGTTCCGATGAAGGCATTCGATAATATTTCTTGTAAATTGGTGCTGTGCTGGTCACAAGCTCAATGGAAAATTCCAGCTCTCGATCGGGTGGGATGCCCGGTAATTCATCTGGAAACACATCTGGGAATTCACAGACCACTGGGACTAGATTCATCTCTGTAGCAATGGCAGCATAAACCATCCCTTTCTTTGGTATGGCTCGACCAGCATAAAATCGAGCGGACTGGCCCGAGGGATTTATTAGCGTGACTTCTCTTGTTGCGCAGTTGATGCAGACCTGATGTCTTGTCAGCCAATCCATCCCCAAAATAATATCCAATGTGGGAGACTCAATGGATACCAGTGATGCGGGGAAGACGACTCCATTGATTGATATTTTCAATCCTCGGCATACAATATTTGTCTTGAGCCTGGATCAGGGGGATTGTACCACCATAGCTTTGTCCAAAAGAGTATAGGAAAGGCGATGTTGGGCAACAAAACTCTGCGAAATAAAAGAATGGGAAGCCCCGGAATCAAATAAAATGGTTGCAGGTATGTCATTAACATGAAACATACCAATGACCACATCGGGAACTTCAGAGGCTTCTTCGGTGGAGATGTGATGAACTTGCCCTTGAATATACCTCCGTTTGGGGACTCGCCCCACATAGTTGACTTGAGGCTTCAGGTTGGCTGTTGGCTTGCCGTTCTTGGGGCACTGCCTAGCGTAATGCCCAGTCTGTCCACATGAGAAACAGGCATTGTTACGCTGACAGTCTTCCTTGTTTGGCTTGGTGACCACAGTCTTGATCTGACTTTCATTCTTGATGTTCCCCTGCTGCCAGGTTGGTTTGAATTCGAACTGCGGTTGCTGCCAAGTACGAACCTTCTGAAAGACTTGCCCTTCCTTCTTGGGTTCAAACTTGCGTTTGCAGTCCTCATTGGCAGTCTTATAATCATTAACCAGTTTGTGTTCCCTTTCGGCAATGAGTGCCTTGTTCACCAAAGTTTGAAAATCGGGGGAATCCAGCATGCTGAGTGCACATCGGAGGGTAAGGTTGAGTCCTCCGAGGAATCGATCTATTTTCCGTTCTTTGGTGGCCACATCATGTGTGGAGTAACGGGCCAAGTGATTGAACTTGTTTAAATATTCACTTACAGTCGAGGTCCCTTGGGTAAGAGTGAGAAATTCTCGCTGCTTGACCTTCATGATCGTGCAGGAATATGGTACTTGCGGAATTTGTCTTTGAATTTATCCCAAGTAATCTCGTCTTCAGTGGGCCACATCACTTTGGCATTGTCCCACCATATAGCAGCTGGTCCTTCTAGATAATGAGCGGCGAAGGGCACTTTGTCAGCATCTTCAGTGCGAGCAATTTCCAGCTTCTTCTCAATGGTCCTCAACCAATCATCGGCTTCCATCGGGTCCACTGCTTGACTGAAACTTGGCGGTTTGGTCCTCTGAAAGTCTGATAGCTTGGAGTGATTACCATTGTGATTATTCTGACCAACCACAGTCTGCATGCTTCTCAGGAATTCCATCAGGTCTTGGTTTCTCTTCTCCTCAAACATCCGCATAATCTGCTCTGTCATGGGTGCTTGAGGTGGAGGAGGTGGTGGCTGATATGGTTCTGGAGAATGTCCTGCTTGCCAGGCGGATCGACGAACTGGAGTATCGTCACCACCATGACTGTTACTGCCACACCTTGTCATCCTATATATGTTTCCCAATACGAAGCATCGAGATGAGCAACATCCATTAGGGGAAAACAAGAAAAATAGGGAGGTGAAGCAACAAACCCGGCAGAGAAATCGAGAAAAGCCAAAGCGAATAACAGAAAGCAACATAATTATACAATACATTATCCAGCATACATAGCAGAGCAACAACATGGATAGTACTACTACATGCATACAACCAAACACCACATCATCGTCTACATGCTACGACCGGGATCGCACTGGCACGCTGACGGTCCTGCTGGTGTCTCCTCGGTGTCGGACTCTGAATCGGAACTGATAACGGATACATCCGGAGCAAAGGAAACACGACGACGCTGACGGGAAGACTCTCCCTCAGGGTCTGGAGCAGGGTGACTCCGCAACATCGGAGCGGCTGGGGTAGCAAGAAGCATAGCCCACTGGGCTGGGGACTCATGAGGAGTTACTACCGCCGTGCCTGAGTTACTATGAGAAGGTGTGGGGGTCACTAGGGTGGGTGGAGGTAAGGTAGCTGGAGGAACAAGTGATGTGTGGATAAGCAGAGGTGGAGCGAAGGTAGATCGAGTGGCAGCTAGCACGCCTCGAACGCGGTTCAGCTCCTGGGCTAGGCTAGTGATCAGAAAATATCCCGCCGTTATGTAGCGAGACAGGTGACTGGCTGACCGGTCACACTCCGGATTAATGTAAGGGAAGCAGATCTGTCCCGACTCATACAGGGACAGATAGAAGTAGAAACCTGGGTGAGTCTGCATCTGAACCTCGTTATAGCGCAGGTTAGTGAGAGCCTCGAATGCTGCAAACTGGACCGCCTGGTCGGGTGTAGAAGCAGTCCCGCCCTTGGTGGAGCGAGTGTACGTGCCCACCACGGTACTGTTGTGCATGATGACCTCCACATGATACTCGTAAACACCATCAGCAAGCTGCTCTCGGTACACCTGGTATATGGGGCCATCGCCATCGGGGTGGAATCGGCGCCATACGTTGCTAAGCAGATGCGGAAAGGTGGAAGGTGCCGGCTCGGGCTGGTACGGATAAAGGACTAGTGCCATCTACACTCACAATATTAGCTGGTCAGTATTAATACTAAGCTATATGCATGCCATGCAACACCCAAGTGCAGAGTCCAACCTCAAACCACTTCAAAGGCTAAAACTACCGTTTTCTAACGCGTCGGGGGTCTAAGGCGTCCTACAGTCAGCGCGGCTCTGATACCAAGCGTTGTGGCACCCCGGCTCAGAGCGACCGGTTTACCTTGCATTGCCAGCCCAGAGATCAAGTCTTCTGGCAATACAAAACATCTTGGTACAGAAAACAACCGCTTTATTGATCTCTTAGCGGAAACATAGGTTCACATCTCACATGATGAGCGAGGCCAAGGGCACACACGGTGCGGCTGCACTTATGTACATTATTTAGTAGACATCTTCAGGGCCTCGATGACGAAAGGGAAACTACTACGTGACAGCGGAACGACGAGGTAGCGGGACTCCACTCCACAGGGACACTGCTGGGACACGGCCTAGATCGCGACAAACTGCTCAACATCAACTCCTTGCACGGCTTCTCCTGCATCTGGCATGATAAGCCAGGTGAGTACTTTGAATGTACTCGCATGCTCACAGCAAACAAAACAAGTGCGACAAACAATAACAAGGCATTTAACAGGTTTAATGCATGAGCATGATACTACTCGACATGAGATGTGCGTGAAACATTGCCATGGTCCTCGGGACCAACTTACCATCTCGGGGTTACCACGTAACCGCCTTACCAACGTGATCCTCACTTGATCACTTTCACCTTTCACAGTGATCCTCGATCACCATTTCTGCGTGTGCCATCTTGTGAATCTTAGTGTGCAAGTTAATTATATATGTTGACCGACGGTGTGACCTACTACGAACTGTGTTCATATCCGAGGACGCGGCTATCGGTAGATTATACACTCAGAGGTTAGTACACTGTACCCACACCACGGAACTCATGGCCTCGTGCTCCCATTCGGGTGGACCAACGACATTCCGACAAAACCAATCTATTGCATGACACTCTCCCGGCCACTCCAACAAACTCCCCTTTGGGCTATGTCCTGGGTGACCCTGATGTCAACATGTGACATCCGCCACCTCTGTGGCTGCCACCGTCGTGGCCAAATATCAACATTGTCTCAAACGGGGACCTCGGTACCATCAAAACTCGGGTCCTCAAGGTTATGACTGCCTACCGGGCCAGGGTAGCGCCAGAGCACAACCTTCCCTCGTAGGAGGCACCGGCGAGAGGCATGACAATAGACCGCATTAGGGCCTCCCCATCCAGGCAAGTGTGGTTGCACTGGTGAGCTCGATTCGGTGGCACCATGACTCGATCAAGAACATGTTCAAGTTGGATTATTAGCAAGTTTAACTTGAAAAGAAAATTATTCGAGCCATAGTGTGTGAATGGATGCACGAGTCACGATTATGAATGATGAATGCATCATACTACCATTTGTGAATATGTCATGATTCCTACTGCCTACATTAACAAGTAAGCATGTAACCTACTGTATAATATCAAAATGATAGGACAAAGTCTATGCAATAAAAGTTATATAGCAAGTTATTTTAAATATTTAGTATATTATGAATTTAATTCCATTAAGCCAAAGTCATTGCTATGCCATCCTTGTATATGAATGTTGTGGCTTGCCTTGGTTCAGAGGAGTGTCACAATACTCCTGGCCTTCTCCAACACAACTAGGTTCCTCTGAAAATATTTTAAATGCAAAAAGAAAATGTCACATAACACTGTTTATTGCACCAGAAATTCTCAACAGCAAGAAAAATTCTGAAATTTGGCATACAGAAACTTTGGAATTTTATAAACCAGTAGCAAAAAGAATCATCTCATTTGGACTTATAGATAAAAAGGTATGGATGGTCAAAGTTAGGGTGAAACTCTGGATTAAAATGAATTAAATCAATTTCCAGAAAATCCGAGAGGGCTGACGTCGAAAGCGTATTTTGGAAATACGCTTCCACTTAGATACCCCTTCGGGCCCGAGAGAGAGAATGACAGGTGGGGTCCCTGTCCTGTTTTAAACGAGAGAGAGAGAGAGAGGAACAGGGCCTGGCGGATCTGTCGCCGGCGTTTCTCCGGCGAGGAGACGTCGGCGATCGCCGGAGAGAGTGGGAATGGGACCAGCTCGGCGAGACGGTCACGCACGTACCCGAAGCTCAAGCTGAGGAGGTCGGACGGCGTCGCGGCGATCCTCTCCAGAGACGGCGGCGGCGGAGCTGATCGGGATCGGCGTTTCCGGCGGCAATCCGGCGAGCTCTTGGTACCGTCGTGCTCAGGAGGTTGCTACGGTCTCAGGGGTGGCAGTGGTTGGAGCTGAGGTGGCCTAGAATGAGTGCACGAAGGAGAGGGATCCGCGGCCGTCGCCGGCGAGGTTTGAGGGCCAGAGGCCATCCCGGCGTTGCCAGCAGCTACTAGGGCTCGATTTGAGGTCAGTGGTGAGGTTTGGGATGGCTAGAGCGATCGAGGAGGGGCTCTATTTATAGGAGGTGGTGAGGTAGTGCTCGGGCTCCGCCGGAGTAGAGCGGCAGGGCGAACTGGGGGTGGTGAGGACTCGGGCAGCGGCATGGGGTGAAGCAGAGGAGCACTGGGCGACGCGGTGCACGCGTGTGGCCACAGTCGTGCGCACTACGCGCGAAAAACGGGCACGCGAGCTCACTGTTCCCGCCGCTAGCTCTTGGCCTCTTCCGGCGAGCTGCATTTCGGCGTCGGGGAGGAGCAGGGAGAGGATTAGGTGGCGCACGGGGGTTGGCTGCGGCGCTGAGACACGGAGAGGTGTCGCGGGGAGGAAGGATGGACGGCGGCCGATCGGACCCGACGTGCAGAGCGCACAGAGCGCGTGCATTGCACCCTGCCCGCACGCGGTCACCGCGTGCACTGGCACGCGGGGTGCTTTCGGCGCTGCCAAACCGTGTCCTAGGTGTTGTCCCGTCAACACTTTGCCAAGGAATGCGCTGGGCTTGCCAAATGGCTCACTGGATGTGACAAGAGGGAGCTGCAAAGTTTCTGGACAGAAACTTGCTCCCAGCACTGGGGACAAATGGCTGGGATTCATGGGCTGATTTTAGCCGTTTAAGCATCACTTAGGAGGGTGATCAAGTGGTAAAAATTTCAGCTAAAAAGGATCAAGGAAAAATATAGTTGCTTCACAATGTGCTCTTTCTGACCAGAAGCAAAAACATTTTCCCTGGCTGAAATTTTCCAAATGACCATGGGATATTTTTGCATAGGAAGGTGAGGCATGATCTAAAGAATATTTGGGAATTTTCTTGGAATTTTTAGAGCAGTAAAAATAGGGGTTGCTTCATAGCTTAGTGAGAAAAGGAGCATTTTTAGGGAGAAAATGAATATAATGCCATTAAATAAAAATATCCAGTGGCATTAATTTGAGAGGGATGAGGTCTAGGGAGGGTTTAAGGATGAAAGAACCCACTTGGAAGAAAATCAAAAATAAATCCAAGTGGTAAGTCCAAAAGAAATGACTGGAAAACCCAAATGCAAATAAAATATTCAATAAATCCAAATAAAAGAAAAAGGCAAAAATCCAGGGTGTTACAAGATGGTACCTCCTTTGTAACCTTGCAATTTGGCCAGAAATGGAAATGAGGATGCCGGGGTCAAATGGCTAGATGGAATTAGCTTATTTTTGGTGTAGGGTGATGATTTGGTCATGAGAGCTAGCTGGAAAAATTTCAGCTCAATTTGATCATCTATGACGGTACTTCCTTCATAGAGATGCAATCTGAACAGAAATTAGACAATTTACTGAGATAGATTGGCTAGATGAAATGGGCTGCTTTTTGGTATCCAAAGGTGATTTATCATTGTTAACCACCCTGAAAAATTTCAGCCTAAAAAGATCAAGGGAACAAGCACTTCCTTTGCAAACTGGAAATCTGGACAGAATTTGCAAATGGATGTTGTGCTCAAAATTTGAATTGTGGAACTTGAGATTTTGATGAAAATGGTGAAGATATAGATAGGATAAGCTCCACAAATTTTTTGGGATTTTTACTAGCAACCAAAATGGTAGTTCCTTTGGAAAGGCCCCAAATTGAAATATTGGCTTTAAATAGGAAAATGCAATTTCCCTTATTTAATTATGGCCAATATTTTTGGTGAGAACTCAATATGATCACAATGAATATCTCCACAAGTTTTCATGAACTTTGGAGATGAATAGATATTTTCCTGGATTTAATTCCTCAGAAAGGCAGAAAAAGGAATTAATTTTAGATGAAAAATATTGCATATGACTTGGCAATATTTTTGCACATCTAGGGTTTATGGATGAAGGAGTATCTCTAGAAATTTTTGAAGGATTAACAGAGCAAGGAAAGTGATAGCTCCTTTGTAAACACAAAGGCAGGATTTCCAGTCCCAATATTTTGGAACTAGGGTTTGAATGTGGTTCGGGGTTTACTGACGAGAGCTTGGCTGGCACAAGAGCATGGGAAAGGCATTGAGAGGCTGAGGATTGTCTGGATTTACCTGGTCACTCACCAAATTCCAGAGAAATAATTTGGGAGAGGAAAGCTAGGAAGGAATAACAGCACAAAAATCGATAACCCGATTTTTGGGGTGTTACAAACCTTCCCCCCTTAAGAGAATCTCGTCCTCGAGATTCCTAGGGTTAGCTCAAAATAGATATTACACCTCCTGGAAAAGTGTCTGGGAAAAAGATTTTGGGACCGGGGAACTATTGAGTAGAGCTGGTTTTCCAGAAGGCTGGATTCGGAAAACTGGCAAACAGAATAAGCACAGATGGGTATGGGTATGCGGCTTGGCATTCTACTCGAGTACTATTGTGACTGTACTCAGGAGGATGAACTTGGTGTGCAAACATGGCTCACACGATACACGAGCAATCTATTCAAACCAATATGCAAGCAAATGCAGAACACATATAGAAACAAAATACACGCAAAAGAACACATCCAGCAGATTACACTAAGGTGTTTTAATGCTAGTGGGTGTATGTACTCCTGGTATACATACACCTACACCAGCCCGCATTTCAGTAGGGACTCTGGGCGAGTCCATTGTTATTAGGTGTAAGTGCTCTACTGACTAAAATCTTGTTAAGAATCCACTGCCAGATCTGCTAAACATTTCTGCTTAACAGAGAGACAGATGAACCAAACACACAGAGCAAACAGGCATACATAACATTACCACAGCACACAAGTTAGAAGCAGTACAAGCATACAACAACACGCAACCTTACTAGGCACCTAACAGCAACAACTCACTCCCGGCTACTAGGTTCTACTCTTGCTGGGGCTCTCCTGGGAGACATAGGCTGAGCCAACTTCCGCCTTCATCGCCGGACACCTCTATAGGTTGGGGCTCAACTGCTGGAGCTGCGGCTGAAACTTGACGGAACACATCCCAACGACGAAGACGCCAAATAGCTCGGGAGAAGGAACTTGGGGAAATGATGCATGGTTGATATGGGTTCACAGGCTGCGAGGGTGGCACTAGCTGCGAAGGTGGCACTAGGTTTGGCATCAGGGAACTAGTGGCCTGGGATGCAGTTTGACGGGCCTCATGGTATGCTTCCGTAACAACCCGAATGGTGTCAAGGTCAATGGCTTTAAACTCTCCAAGAATGCCGGAAAGCAGCAGTCCCTGGGCAGCAATGAACTGAACCAGGCGAACTATTGCCGGGTCGGCATCTTCAACTGTGCTGGAGAACTCGCAGCCTTCGCTGGACGCAGAAGGAAAGTAGCGGAACTCCCGCATCTCCGCTACTTTGCGAGAACCGGAAAAGAAGACGTGCGATGGCTTCCGCAGCAGCTGTCTGGACAGCCAACGCGGGGTTGGGCATGGGTTTGCCCTGAAAAGTCAAGGGCTTCCCATCCTCTGCTGGACCTGGGCAGATATGCGCATTCGCATAGTATCGGCAAAGGTGAGGGACGGGTTCCGATTGGAACACCAGATACACCGGGCTAGTACTACAACCAAGGGCTTGGGTGAGCATGCTCGAAAGGATGGGCGGAAAGCCAGGATAACCATTAGCCAAAATTCGGCAATGGAAAGTGGGTGCTCTAGAGGAACTAGCCATGGCTGCTAGTTTGGGGATACTGGCTGGGGTTCTCTTGCAGGGATCTGGCTAACTGAACGGAGAGGGCTGTGACTCGCAGGTGGGAGGGGTTTTAAATAGGCAGCCAGGCTGGGACATACCAGCATGGCGTGGATCCTTCTCGTGCCGGGTAAAGGATATATACGCTGGCACGGCCGACAACTGGGTAGGGTTGCGGTCCAGTCCAGGGATGGCTGGGTGGGCGGACAGCTGGGTAGGGGCACGTCAATTCCGACTGCGCCACCTATTTATCAACAGTGGCCGTGTCGAACGCCAGTGATGGGTCAACTCCATTGGGCTCACTACCGGTTGAAAATAGGGGTGGTTCGATGCTAGGATAACCTACAGCCAGCCTCGCTCTGATACCATGTCCTGTGGCACCCCGATAGAGGGCCGACACACGCCAGTCCCGGGATAAGACCTGGCGCACGTCTGAGACATGATACAGCAATTCCAGGCACAAAAATGGCTTTATTATATAAAATGGAGTTTTACAATACTGTTGCTTACAACAATATTACATGGCTCCAAGGCTAACAAAATGACAGCGGAGGTCTTGGTTCGGCGGCAACGACGTCTCTGGCTGTGCTCCACAATTCACAGGACTGGCTGGGTTACGATCTAGCACAACGGATCTTCTCCTGCAGCTGGCCACGTGCAAGGCCAGGTGAGTACTTTGAATGTACTCGCAAGACAACCAAATACATAGCATCCAAACAAGCAGATGACGAAGCAAGCCCTATGCTCATATAAGAATTTATTCTAAACATGGCAAGGAATCATGGATCAAGCATGGCATAACATGGATCAGACATATCAACTACATATCATGGCATAGCATGGCTACTTCTACGAAGCAGGGTATCCAAAATCAAACAGAAACCTACACTACCCTTACCTCTCGTGAAGTATTAAAGTGATATGTTGCGGCAACCATTCGGTTTTACTGCCCCTCTGGGCTAACTCATGACTCACCGAGATCTCATCTCGTGATCATGTCAGAACAACATGGTGACTTCTCACAATTATACCATAGCTCAAGTTACCACGTTCACTTAGTAGCACATTCTTTAACAAGTTTATAATAATAGGTTCGTCCACCAGATCGACCAAGACCAAATAGTGTGACCTAGTACGAACTGTGTACAATACCGTGGACGCGGCGATTCGAATAGATTCTTACACTCTGCAGAGGTTGCGCACATTACCCACACTATGGAGCTCCTGGCCTCATACTCCCATTCGGGTGGACCGGTGCTGCTCCAACAAAACTTGTCTAACCCGTGACCCTTCTATCGTACCACCGACAATCATTCCCTGTCCGAGTCATGTCCTGGGTGACCCCTCTGTCACTCCTGACACCTGCCACCGTCGTGGCCAAACTAAACTGTCCCAAACGGGGACTCCCGGGCTAAACAAACAACTGGGCTCACAAGGTTATCGCCGCCTACCTGATCAGGGTAGCACGCGCGCATAACCTTCCCTCTTTGGTAGTACCAATAAGAGAGCACAAAGTTAGACCAAGTCAGAGTCGTCCCATAACGGCAAATGTGGCTGCACGGGTAAGCTCGGTTCGGTGGCACTATGACTCGATCCCATCGATGACGGAGGAGGTTTAGTTTACATGTTCAATTGAATATTTCCATCATCATACCATAACATCAATACTTGTAAGCAGGAACAATCATTTCACAACAGCATAGCAAACTCATAACAGTATTAACAGTCATGGCATGAGATCAAATCATAGCATTAACATGATAATGGTATTAAAAGTGTTGTTACTAGCATGGAAAAATATGACATGAAAGCAATTCATGATATTACATTCTAAATAACACTAGCATCTGGCACCGATGAAATAACAGGGCTACTTAAGTGCAGACTAACATATGATCTGAAATATATTGCAACACACACACATGGTGCAAGCAAAGTCATCACGCAAGTCCGGAGCTCATGATACGAGGTTGGCTTGCCTTGGGGTTGATGGAGTCACCGGGAGGAAGTGCGATGAAACTCCGGAAAGATTTGCCGGAAAAGTTTCCCTCTCGAAGGGGCTGATTAAGGGCAAGGGCAAAATGGTCATTTTCACAGTGTGAAAACATTATGAAAATGATCCCTTGGAATGGGCTTGACGAACTGAAAACATGTGCGTTGGATTTACCTCAATCGGAGTTACAGTCGCGGAGAAACGGCCGTTTGTTCGTTAAGCGATAAAACAGACAGAAAACTGTCCACTTTAGCTCCTAACGGGTGAACGTCCACTAAATAGCCTCTTCGGCCACCGGCTGGAATACGAAAGCGGCATTTTACAGATTACGCTTTCGATAACAGAAAGCACATTCTCTGTAAATAACACGGCGGAGTACGCTTTGACCAGTGGAAAGCGTATTCTTACTAATGCGCTTCCACTTAACAGCGAGCGGGCCCGGGTTGACTTACTCCCTCTGGCTGACGTGTGGGCCCGCCTTATCTCCTTCCTCTCTCTCTCCCTGGTCGCCCTCTTCCTCGACAGAAACAGAGGAGCAGCGCGGCGGCTCGGGCAGCGCTTGCCGCCGGTGCCCCACTGCTCGGCTGCACCTGCCGACGGGCCAGGCGGGCTCCTGGCGCCACACCGCGCCCAGGGACAGTCCCCAGGAAGCTTGGGAGAGCTCGCAGGGGAGGTGGTCATGGGCGGCTGAGGAGACGGCCATGGCGGCGCTTGGGGTGGCGGGCACGGGCTACTCCGGCGAAATTGGGGCGGGGGCTAGCTTGGGAGAGCTTCATTGCTACTCTGGGTGGCTAAAGGAGGAGGGGGGTGTGGCCACGGGGCTGGGATCCTCGCGAGCGCCCGGGGCAGAGCCTCGGCCATGCGGCGAGGAGAGAGCTTTCCCGAGCTCGAATGGGAGGGGGATGGGCTTGCTGCTGCTCGGGAGAGGCTCGTGGGCGCCTTAAATAGGCGAGGGGAGGGCTACGCGACGCCGGCTGGAGCTTCCAGAGGTGATGCCGTGGCGGCGCTCGAGCGGAGCATCGATGTCGGCAGAGGCGGCCACCAGCTAGGGGACGAGGGGGGAAGACTCCAGGCAGAGTACGTGTGCGGTGAGGAGCTCGCCGGCGCGCCCGTACGTGCTGGAACCCGATGGAGGCGTGCTCCCGAAGGCTTTGGCGCACAGGACACGCAGTTGGTGTGCTCTGCCCGTGGTCACTGCGTGGCAACGGCATTGACACTCCCCACGCGAGGCCAAACCATGTCTGGGGTCTTCTCCTTCCTACACTGAGTTGACCTGTGCAGTTGAATTGCAATGAACAGCTCTGGTGTGACCACACACTGCTCAAATGTTTGATAGCAGCAATGTTTGGACACGTGGTGTGTCCAACACAGTGCTCCTCTTGGCCTGATCTTAGGCAGAGGTCAAACATCTACTAAGGTGGTCAGCTTGGCAAAATTTCAGCACAAATGGACAACTCTAGATGGTACCTCCTTTGTAACCTTGCAATTTGGCCAAAAATGGAAATGAGGATGCTGGGGTCAAATGGCCAGATGGAAATAGCTGATTTTTGGTGTAGGGTGATTATTTGGTCATTAGAGCTAGCTGGAAAAATTTCAGCTCAATTTGATCATCTATGAAGGTACTTCCTTCACAGAGATACAATCTGAACAGAAACTTAGATAAATTACTGAGAGAGATTGGCTAGATTAAATGGGCTGGTTTTTGGTATCCAGAGGTGATTTATCATTGTTAACCACCCTGAAAAATTTCAGCCCAAAAAGATCAAGGGAACAAGCACTTCCTTTGCAAACTGGAAATCTAGACAGAATTTGCAAATGGATGTTGTGCTCAAAATTTGAATTGTGGAACTTGATATTTTGATGAAAATGGTGAACATATAGATAGGATAAGCTCCACAAATTATTTGGGATTTTTACTAGCTACCAAAATGGTAGTTCGTTTGGAAAGGCCCCAAATTGAAATATTGGCTTTAAATAGGAAAATGCAATTTCCCTTATTTAATTATGGCCAATATTTTTGGTGAGAGCTCAATATGATCACAATGAATATCTCCACAAGTTTTCATGAACTTTGGAGATGAATAGATATTTTCCTGGATTTAATTCCTCAGAAAGGCAGAAAAAACAATTAATTCTAGATGAAAAATATTGCATATGACTTGGCAATATTTTTGCACATCTAGGGTTTATGGATGAAGGAGGATCTCTAGAATTTTTTGGAGGATTAACAGAGCAAGGAAAATGATAGATCCTTGGTAAACACAAAGGCAGGATTTCCAGTCCCAATATTTTGGAACTAGGATTTGAATGAGGTTCGGGGTTTACTGACGAGAGCTTGGCTAGCACAAGAGCATGGGAAAGGCATTGAGAGGTTGAGGATTATCTGGATTTACCTGGTCACTCACCAAATTCCAGAGAAATAATTTGGGAGAGGAAAGCTAGGAAGGAATAACAGCACAAACATCGATAACCAAATTTTTGGGGTGTTAGAGGTTTCCGGCTGAGGGCATCTGCGGCCACATTGGCTTTTCCCGGAAGATAATTTATCCCAAGGTCATAGTCCTTGACCAGTTCAAGCCATCTTCTCTGTCTGAGGTTGAGATCAGGTTGGGTGAAAATATACTTGAGACTCTTGTGGTCTGTGTATATCTCACAGCGCTGCCCAATGTGATAATGCCTCCAAATTTTCAGGGCATGAACCACGGCTGCCAATTCCAAGTCATGAGTGGGGTAGTTCTCTTCATGGGGTCATAGCTGTCTGGATGCATGTGCTACAACCTTTCCTTCTTGCATTAATACGCAGCCGAGTCCACGTCTGGAAGCATCATAGTATATGTTGAAGCTCTTGTGAATATCTGGAAGAATTAAGACAGGGGCCGTAGTTAGCCTCGTCTTTAGCTCCATAAAGCTGCTATCACATTCTTCCGTCCTGACAAACTTGTGATTCTTCTTCAACAATTCTGTCAGTGGCTTGGCTATCTGAGAGAAGCCTTCAATGAAACGACGGTAGTAGCCTGCCAATCCTAGGAAACTGCGGACTTCTATTACCGAGGCTGGTGTCTTCCAATTTAATATAGCAGTTACTTTGCTGGGGTCGACGGTCACACCTTGCTCTGACAGAATATGCCCCAAAAATCCCACTTCTCTTAGCCAAAATTCATATTTACTGAACTTGGCATACAAGCGATGGGTTCTTAATCTTTCCAGGACAGCACGGAGATGTTGCCTGTGCTCCTCTTCATCCTTGGAGTATATAAGGATATCATCGATGAACACCACTACAAACTTGTCCAGAAATTCCATGAAGACTTTGTTCATCATGCTCATGAAATAAGCTGGAGCATTTGTCAGCCCAAACGGCATGACTATAAATTCATACAGACCATATCGAGTGGTAAAGGCTGTCTTGGGGATATCCTCTTTCCTGATTTTCAACCGATGATACCCCATTCGGAGGTCAATCTTAGAAAATACCCGGGCTCCACTCAACTGGTCAAACAAGTCATCAATGCGAGGGAGTGGGTACTTATTTTTGATGGTGACCTCATTCAATTGGCGATAGTCCACACACATCCGTAGACTGCCATCCTTCTTCTTAACAAATAGCACGGGTGATCCCCATGGCGAGATGCTTGGGCGAATGTACCCTTTTTGTAGTAATTCATCCAACTGTTTCTTTAATTCCACCAGCACTAGGGACGACATGCGGTAATACTTCTTGTAGATTGGAGCAGTTCCGGGAACAACATCAATAGCAAATTCCAATTCCCTGTCGGGTGGCATCCCCGGTAGTTCCTCAGGGAACACATCCAGAAATTCACTGACTACCGGAATCAAGTTCATATCCATAACAGTGGTCTTGAATGCCATTCCCTTCTTTGACATCATTCTGCTGGCAATAAACTGAACTGTTTGCCCTGACGGTTTAACCAGTGTTACCGTCCTGGTGGCACAGTTGATGCAGACTTGATGCGGTGTCAACCAGTCCATCCCCAGTATTATGTCCAATCCAGGGGATTCAATATCAACAATGGTGACTAGAAACTTAACTCCGTGTATCAAGATTTCCAAGTCCTTGTATATCACATTTGTTCTGAGCATGGATCCAGGGGATTGTACCACCATGATTTTGTCCAAAAGAGAAGGGGAAAATTTGTGTATGGTGGCAAAACTCCGCGAAATAAATGAATGGGATGCTCCGGAATCAAATAAAATTATTGCGGGTATGTTGTTAACAGAAAACATACCAAGGACCACATCTGGTGCTTCGCGGGCTTCCTCGGCGGAGATATGATGGACTTGGCCGTGGCAGAAGTTCTGATTGGGGTGGCGTCCAATCGTGTTGACTTGTGGCTTGAAGTCGGATGGTGGCTTTCCAGCTCTGGTGGGGCATTGCTTAGAATAATGCCCGCCTTGACCACAAGTGAAACAAGTGTTGTTGCGGCGGCAGTCCTCCAGCACTGGCTGCTTGCCGATTGTCTTGTCCTGATCGCCTAGCTTGTTGTTATTGTTGCCGCCATTCTAGGTGGACTTGTACTCAGACTGAACTGGTTGCCAGATACGCGGCTTTAGCGTAAACTGCACATGGGCATCCTTCTTGGGCTCAAACTTACGCTTGCGGTCCTCGTATCCAGACTTATGCTCTCGTTCAGCTATGAAAGCTTTGTTTACCAGGGTCTGGAAGTCCGGAAAATCTAGCATGCAGAGCTGACAACGGAGGGTGTGGTTGAGTCCTCCTAGGAATCGGTCTATCTTTCTTTCCTCAGTGGACACATCATGGGTAGAGTTTCGTGCCAGATTATTGAATTTGTTCAGATACTCACGGACTGACATACCTCCTTGAGTAAGAGCAAGGAATTCCCTTTGCTTCACCTTCATGATGCCGGTGGGGATATGATACCTTCGGAACACTTCCTTAAATTTCTCCGAGGAAATATCTTCCCCGGGAGGCCACGCCATTTTTGCATTATCCCACCAGATGGCTGCCGGTCCTTCCAGGTAGTGAGTAACAAAAGGAACCTTGTCTGACTCATCACAGCAAGCTATCTCCAGCTTCTTTTCCATGGTCCGCAGCCAGTCATCAGCTTCAATTGGATCAACAGCTTGACCGAAACTTTGTGGCTTGGTACGCTGAAAATCAGACAGCTTGGAGTGCGTCCCATTGTTCTGATTCTGTCCTACCATAGTCTGCATACTCTTCAAAAACTCCATCAGATCCTGATTTCTTTTCTCTTCAAACATCCTCATAATATGATCAGTGGTCGGTGGTTGTGGAGGTGGTGGTGGCAAATCTTCTAGTGGTTGCCCTGCCTGTCTGGCGGATCGACAGATCAGAATTCCATCGCCGCCTTGATTGCTACACCTCTTCATCCTATATTCGTTCCCATTGCAAAACACTGAATTGATGAGCAACATCCATAGGGCAATACGACCATGTGACACCAAGAAAACAAAATCAAAGGAAAAACGAGAAAAGAAACATAATTATACAAGGCATTCCAACATCATACATGGCACACTAGTAGGGGGTTATCATGACTGGTACTGCTCATATGGCAGTTTACATATGCAAGGATGCTATGATGCATGCTCGCTAAAACTCAAACATCCACTCTAGTAGCGCGGATGGCATGGACACTGGTAGACTGAAGACTCCTCGTCGTCTGATCCTGTCTCAGAATCGAAACTGATGATGTGGATTACGTCCTCCGGATCAAAGGAAACACGATGGCGCTGACGGGAAGGTTCGCCCTCTGAGAAAGAAGAAGCACGATGCCTCAGCATCGGAGCAGCTGGAGTGGCTAGCAACGAGGCCCACTCAGCTGGGGTCTCGCGTCGGGTACCAGACGAAGTGCCTGGCTGTCCGAACGAGCTGGAAGGAGTCTCAGGCATACGTGGAGGTGGAACTGGCGGTGTGTACATAGGTGAGAAAGCAGCAGGAGGAGGAGACTATGCTGCAGTAGCAGTGGCAAGTGCCTCTTGAACATGAGACAGCTCCTCAGCCAAGGAAATGATCATATGATAACTGGCGTTCATGTAACGGTATAAAACACCAGTCACACGATCACTCGCCGGATCAACAGGTGCAAAAAGAACTCGCCCTGTCGTAGGCGATAGGGTGGGGTAGTGGAAGAAACCTGGGTGTGTATGCATCTCAACCTCATGGAAGCGCAAGTCCGTGAGAGCCTCCATCACAGCAAACTGGATCGCCAGATCGGGAGTAGAAGCAGTTCCGCCCTTGGAAGAGCGGGAGTAGCTGCCAATCTCGGAGCTCGCAGTAAGGAAAGACTCAGCGTGATACTCGTACACCTAGTCCGTAGGCTGCTCTCGGAACACCTGGTACCCTGGGTCTTCGCCGTTGGACTACTGTCGAAGCCAGACGCTGCGAAGTAGTACTGGAAAGGTGAACAATGCCGGCTCATGGTCATAGTGGTACGGAACTGGTGCCATCTACAATCATCAGACCAGCGGTTAGTAAAACAAATGGATCGAGATGCATGCTATGCAACAAGCAAATGCAGCAAGAAAGGCACACCAAGACTCTATGCTAATCGTGTTTCTAGTGCGGGGTTAACTAGGGTGTCCTACAGTCAGCCCGGCTCTAATAGCAAGCGTTGTGGCACCCCGGATCAGAGGACCGGTTTACCTTGTGTTCCCAACCCAGAGATCATGTCTTCTGGAAACACACAACAACTTGGAACTGAACATAACTAATCTTTTATTGATATGATACGGGTACAAGCTTGGATATTACATAGGATAGCGAGGCCAGAAGCACTGCTCGTGCTATGACAGTATTTACATTATTTATGAAACAACCAAGGGCCTCCATACTAGTGGTAAGACTACAGCGTAGCGGAACATCGAGTGGGAAACTCCATCCCAAAGGGACACTGCTGGGACACGACCTAGTTAGCGTAGCACGAACCGTCGGGATCTCCAACTCCGGCTTCTCCTGCATCTAGCATGATACGCCAGGTGAGTACTTGGAATGTACTCGCATGCTCATAGCAACCAAAACAATGCAGCAAACAACAGCATGGCAAGGATTATATTAAATAGTTGAATTGCTCAATTACGGTTACGGTTACCAACTTACTCTCTTCCGGGCTCACACATGACCCCCGGAACATTCGTGACCCATCGGTCACTTCCGAGCATGAGACGAGTTCTTCCATCATTATTATCATTGTTACGGTTGACCACACAGTGTCGGGGGGATGATCCCCGGGTAGGCAACGGAACCTGGATCCCCTTTTCAAAACATCGGGGCAGGCCAAGCCCCTCAATCCGGCTAGCCTGTTCGCCGGCTCCCCAGCGCGAGCCGGCTCGACGTGGTGACCCGGCCCGGCCGGCTAGCCCGTGCTGGCTGGCCACGAAAGGGTAAAACCTCACGACAAGACAAGTGTGGCAACAGCGCCCCCTCCTTTGCGCCGACCCATGCGGGCATGGCTACAGCAATCCCTGCGCCCCCGCCCGGGGCGGGCGGTGTCCGGGCGGCGCGATCCTATTGCAAGGCGGCGCCGACCGCCCTATGACGAAGGACAAGACCTGCCATAGTGCCGCGCTACCGACCGAACCCGTGCCCGGCGGACCCGGCGCACCCGGCGGACCCCACGGCCGGCTCCCAGACGATGACACCAGGGCCCCGCGCCCGTGCATCTTTACCCATGTAACCCTGGGGGTCGGCCTATAAGACCCCCCGGGAGGCCTCCATGCAGGGGGGTTGAGCTCCATTCATAGTTCACACACACACATACACTCACAGGAGAGGTAGAATGGAGGTGTAGCTCCTTCTTCCTCCTCCGCCCAAACAGCTCCAGGAGCAACCTTGTAGCCCTTGTGCACTCCATACTCTATTCGGCAGGACTAGGGGTGTTACCTCTCCGGAGGGCCCCAAACCTGGGTACGTCTCGTGTCTCACACCTGCGCGTACAGACCTCGCCTCTGGAACCCACCGGCGTCCTCACGCACCCCCACCTTTTTAGCCATCTCATGGCATCTGCCGTGACAATACCATGACAGTTGGCGCCCATCGTGGGGCTGCTCGCGGCGCCGGCCGGAGTCAAGTTCCAGACGAGGCCCTTCACCAGCTCCGGCGAGCGCATCATGCACGGTTTGGTCCGCGCGCCTTGCACGGCCAACCCGGCCGGTTGCAACGCTGCGCCGGGCGAGGACGTCGCCTGCCCCGCAGGCAGCCTCGTCATCCCTTTCGGCACGCTGCGCGTTTTCGTCGCGCTCGTCCCCAACGTGTTTCCCAGTGAGGTGCGCAGCTTGATTGACTCGCCTGTCCTTGTTGACTGCGCTGTCTCTGACGACGTCGCGAACCTCTGCGCCCGCGCGGAGGTGCTGCCATCGGCGCTAGCTCCGGCTCCCCACGCGGCAAGGAGAAAGCTGCCACGGCTGCGGCTCTGCCACGCCGGGCCGACCCGCTCCGCGAGACGATCCGGAGCCTGCAAGCCCCCATCTCGCCCGATGCTGACACGGCGGCCGCAGCGGCTCAGCTCAACGAGGACCACCAGCATCTGTTGGTCGAGGCCACGAAGCTCGCGGCAACGCGGCGCCGGCTGTAGTCTGCCCAGCGAGAGTACGACAGCGCCCACGGCTTCACGCCGGCCGCTGCCGAGCCCAGCCGGGTCGCGGAAGTGCGGATCCGCGGGGGCGCGATCGGCCGTGTGCTAGGCGCAGGCTGGCCCGTGTACGACACCCTCGTGAAGAACTTGCGCGCGGCGCAGACAGCCATGGCGGATCTCGAATTCCTGGAGGGCGAGGAGCTGCTGTAGCAGCAGCAGCGCATCCGCGACCTCATCACCGCAGCGAACGAGCAGCAGAAGCACTTCGACCAGGCCCAGCCATCCGCCTCCTCCTCAGGAAAACCTAGAAACCAGGAGAGGGCCCTCCGGGACGCGCATCAGACGTCCTCCCACGCCACTAGCATGAGCCGCTCTGCCGGCACCGGTCCGGTCAGAGTCGGCACAATCGTGCCACCACCGCCGGAGACGGCGTTGCTGGCGAGACGGCTGGCGACGGCCGGGTTCAGCCGCCGGAGCACCCCGTGTGGCCGGCTCGGCGGCCCGAGCCGGCCCCTGCACCCCGCAGTCCCAAGGCTGACCGTCTCGGTCCCCGCGGTCCCGTGGCTGACCGGCTCGGTCCCCGCGAACCCTACGACAAAAACGACGCCCGTCACCGCATCGACCGGCTGGCGCGCTCCATGGCCCTGGAGGTGGAAAGCTCTATCGGCCCGGCGTGCTTTGGCCCCCGCATTCGCGAGCAGCCCTTCCCCAAAGGCTTCTCGTTGCCCCGTGACTCCCCAAAGTACAACGGCGTCACCAAGCCGGAGGACTGGCTGACTGACTACACCACGGCTGTCGGCATAGCCGGCGGTAACCGGCGCGTGGCTGTGCGATACGTCCCCCTCATGCTGCTCGGCTCGGCCCGAACATGGCTTAACAGCCTGCGAGCCGGCAGCGTGAACTCCTGGTTGGATTTCGAAGACACGTTTATCCGCAACTTCACCAGCACCTAAAAGCGCCCCGACAAGCCTCGCCAGCTCTCCATGTGCGTCCAAAAGCCAGGCGAGCCCCTTCGTGACTTCCTCACGCAGTGGACGGAGCTCCGCAACTCCTGCGAGGGCATCCACGAGGTCCAGGCCATCCAGTACTTCATCGACGGATGCCAAGACAGCACTCTGGTCAAGCACCGGCTGGTGTGCGATGAGCCGGAGACTCTGGCGGAGCTCATGGCCGTGGTGGACAAGTACGCTACGGCCGACTCCACGATGAACGTAAAGATCATGATCGACGCGGACGGAAAACTCCTCCCGGTCCAGCCGGCTGGCGACAACAACCCGCGCCGGCAAGACAACAACAACAACAACAGCAAGCGCCGGAACGACCAGTAGGCGCCCCGCTATGACAACCGGCAGGTCGCCGCGGTGGAAGGGGAGCAGCCGGCCGAGCAAGGCTGCAGCCAGCGCCCGCGCACCGGCAAGGCCGCCTGGCAGCCCAAGCTATCCTTCGAGCAGATGCTCAACGCCCCCTGCAAAAACCACAGCGGTGCGAAGCCGTCGACGCACACCCTCCGGCAGTGTAGCTTCACCCAGCGCCTATTGAAGGGCAACCTTCCACCGCCACCACCCGGAGCCGGCCCGCAGCAGCCGCCGCTTCCCCCGCCCCCGCCGCCACCCGGCGCCCTCGCCGACAACCCTTTCCCGTGCCCGGACGCGTCCTACGTCGTCTTCACCAGCGAGGGCGACGACAAGCACGCCAAGCGCAAGCACGCGGCCGAGGTGAACGCCGTCGTCCCTCCAGTTCCCTAGTACATGCATTGGTCCGACCGGCCGGTCAGCTGGACCCGGGAAGACCACCCGGCCGTCATGCCCACGCCGGGTGGCTACGCCCTTGTGCTCGACCCCACCTTCATCTCCGAGAAGCGCAACTACCGTTTTTCGCGGGTACTAATCGACGGCGGCAGCATCATCAATATCCTGTACCATGACACCATGACCAAGCTCGGCATCGAGGCGTGACAGCTGGAGCCGACCTGGACGGTGTTCCACGGCATCGTGCCGGGTCTCTCCTGCTCTCCGATCGGCCAGATCCGGCTTGACGTCCTATTCGGCTCTAGCAGCCATTTCCGCTGCGAGCTGATCTGGTTCGAGGTGGTTGACCTGGCCAGCCCCTACCACGCGCTGCTGGGCCGACCCGCGATGGCCAAATTCATGGCGGTCCCCCACTATGCCTACCTGAAGTTGAAGATGCCGGGTCCCAAGGGCCTCATCACCATCGTCGGCGACTACAAAAAGTCCCTCGAGTGCACCAAAGCCGGCTCCCAGCTGGCCGAGTCGCTGGTCATCGCCGAGGAGAGGAGCCAGCTCCACCGGATCATGGCGCTGGCTAGCGCGCAGCTGGCCGTGCCGACTCCGCCCAAGTCGGCCGACAGCGAGGCCTCCTTCCAGCCGTCAAAAGACACGAAGAGGGTCCCGCTCGACCCGACCGACCCCAGCTCCAGCAAGTACATGGTCGTGGGCACCCGCCTCGACAGCAAATAGGAAGGCGAGCTTGTCGATTTCCTCCGAGAGAATCAGGACATCTTCGCATGGTCTCCAAAAGACATGCCGGGTGTCCCGAGGGAATTCGCTGAGCACAAACTTCACTTCCGCAAGGATGCCAAACCCGTCCAACAGCCGCTACGCCGCTTCTCCAAGGAAAAGCGAAGAACCATCGGTGAGGAGATCGCCCGGCTGCTCGCAGCCGGCTTCATCATGGAAGTATTCCACCCCGAGTGGCTGGCCAATCCAGTCCTCGTCCTGAAAAAGAATGGCACCTGGCGCATGTGCATCGACTACACTAGCCTGAACAAGGCCTGCCCCAAAGATCCGTTCGCCCTGCCCCAGATCGACCAAGTCATCGACTCCACAGCCGGCTGCGAGCTCCTGTCCTTCCTGGACGCCTACTCCGGCTACCACCAGATCAAGCTAGACCCAGCCGACGCCCTCAAGACGTCCTTCATCACGCCCTTTGGGGCGTATTGCTACATCACCATGTCGTTCGGCTTGAAGAATGCCGACGCCACCTTCCAGCGTTGCATGCAGAAATGCCTGCTACCCCAGATCGGCAGAAATGTGCACGTCTACGTCGACGACATCGTGGTGAAGACCAAGGAGCACCTCACGCTCCAGGAAGACCTCAAGGAGACCTTCGCCAACCTGCGCCGGTTCCAGATCAAGCTCAACCCGGAGCGCCGGCTGGCCAACTCCTTGGTTTCCTCGTCTCGGAGCACGGCATTGAGGCCAACCCGAAAAAGATCAAGGCAATCGAGCGCATGCGCAAGCCGGCCCGGCTGCGCGACATCCAGAAGTTCACCGGCTACTTGGCCTATCTCAGCCGGTTCGTCAGCCGGCTAGGGGAGAGGGCCTTGCCCCTGTACCAGCTGATGAAGAAGACGACGACGTTTGAGTGGAGCGACTAGGTGGACGAGGCGTTCCGCGACCTCAAGCGCATGCTGTCCACCGCACCCGTCCTGGCCGCGCCGGCTGAGAAAGAGCCACTCTTGCTATACATCGCCACCACCTCCCGCGCGGTCAGCACGGTGCTGGTGGTCGAGCGCCCTGAGGAGGGCAAGGTGCAGCTGGTCCAGCATCCAGTGTACTTCCTGAGCGAGGTGCTCTCCGCCGCCAAGCAGAACTACCGCCACTACCAGAAGATGTGCTACGGCGTGTACCTTGCCGCCAAGAAGCTGAGGCAGTACTTCCAGGAGCATACCATTACCGTGGTGAGCACGGCCCCCATCGGCGAGATCATGGGCTGCCGGGATGCCTCTGGCCGGGTGGCCAAGTGGGCCATCGAGCTAGCCGGCCACACGATCCTCTACGAGCCCCGCACCACCATCAAGTCCCAGGCGTTGGCCGACTTCCTTGTCGACTGGACAGAGACCCAGTACCTGCCACCAGCGCCCGAGTCGACTCACTGGCGCATGCACTTCGACGGCTCCAAGATGCGCAACGGCTTGGGAGCCGGCATCGTGCTGTCCTCCCCCAAGAACGACCGACTGCGGTATGTACTGCAGATCCATTTCACCGCCTCCAAAACATTGCTGAGTACGAAGCTCTCGTGCACGACATCCGGCTGGCCAGGGAGATCGGCATCCGGCACATCCTCTACTACGGCGACTCGGACCTGGTGGTGCAGGAAGTTTTCGGCGACTGGGACGCCAAAGACGCCAACATGGCCAGCTACCGCTTCCTAGTCCAGCAACTCTCCGGCAGGTTCGACGGTTGCGAGTTCCTCCACGTCCCACATGCGGACAACGAAGCGACTGACGCCCTAGCCAAACTGGGCTCCACCCGGCAAGCCATCCCATCCGGCGTCTCCCTCGAGCACCTGCGGAAGCCGTCCATCAAGCCGTCTCCCGAGTCGGAATCCATCTTCGTCCCGGACGACCCCGACGCGCCCCCACCCATCCCCGGAGTTCCCGGCCCAAGCTCGGGGACTGCCGGCGCCAGCTCGGGGGCTACCATCTCCAGCTCGGGGACTGCCGGCCCAAGCTCGGGGACTGCCGGCTCCGGCTCGGGGGCTGCCGTCCCAGATCCCATCCTGGCGGCCGTCCTCATAGTGGTGACGGCGCCGTCCTGGGCTCAGCCGATCCTCGCCTTCTTGGAAGACGGCGAGCTTCCCTGTGACGAGATTGAAGCCCGGCAAGTGCAGCAGCGAGCATCCACCTACAACATCATCAACCACGAGCTCGTCAAACGCAGCACGACTGGCGTGTTCCAGCGCTGCGTCAAGCGGGACAAAGGGATCGAGATCCTCCTCGACATCCACCAGGGCGAGTGCGGGCACCACGCCGCCTCGAGGTCCCTGGTGGCCAAGGCTTTGCGCCATGGTTTCTACTGGCCCACGGCCCTGCAAGACACCGAGCAGCTGGTCCTCAAATGCGAGGGCTGCCAACGCTTCAGCAAGCGCAGCCACTAGCCGGCCACAGCCCCCCAAACCATCCCAATCACGTGGCCCTTTGCCGTCTGGGGGCTCGACATGGTGGGGCCCTTCAAGACCGCCCGAGGCGGCATGACGCATCTGCTGGTCGCCGTCGACAAGTTCACCAAGTGGATCAAGGCATGACCGATCAAGAAGCTCGACAGGCCCACGGCCGTCCGGTTCATCAAGGATATCGCGGTTCGCTACGGCGTCCCCCACAACATCATCACAGACAACGGCACCAACTTCGCCAAGGGTGCACTGGCCCACTACTGCTCCGCATCCGGCATCCGGCTCAACTTGGCCTCCGTCGCACATCCCCAGTCGAACGGCCAGGCCGGCCTCATCCTAGCCGGCATCAAGCCGCGACTCGTCGAGCCGCTCGTGCGCTCACCCGGCAGCTGGCTCGGTGAGCTGTCGGCCGTCCTCTGGAGTTTCCGGACGACACCCAACCGCTCAACCGGGTTCACCCCGTTCTTCATCGTCTACGGAGCCGAAGCAATTATTCCAACCGACGTCGAGTTCGACTCGCCCCGGATGACCATGTACAAAGAAGACGAGGCAAAGGAGGCACGCGAAGACGGCGTCGACCTGCTCGAGGAGGCGCGCCTCCTGGCCCTCAGCCGGTCAGCCATCTACCGACAAGGCCTGCGCCACTACCACAGCAAGAAGATCAAGCCCCTCGCGTTCCGCGAGGGTGACCTCTTGCTCCGGCTCGTCCAGTAGACAGCCGGCCAGCACAAGCTGGCCTCTCCTTGGGAGGGCCCCTTCATCATCAGCAAGGCTCTCTGCGACCGGAACGCGTACTACCTCATCGACGCACAGAAGTCGAACAAGCGCAAGAGAGATGCAGCCGGCGAGGAGTCCAGCCGGCCTTGGAACGCGGAGGTCCTCCGTCCGTTTTACAGTTGAAGGCATGCACGTATGTATCACCACCTTTTGGGTTTAATGAAAGCAGCAAGGCCCCCCGCACAACACTTGGGGGCTTCCTTTTCTGTTTTTACTAAGCTCTGTGTCTATGCACTTCCCCGTTTTTCAATCTCCCGCCGAGTCGGCATGCCGGCTCGGGGGCTAGCCGGCTAGACCGCGCCTTGCCGTTTTTTCCTTAGTCCATTTCGAAGCGTACACGCCGCCAAAGCCCTCTCTTCGCCAGCCACAGCCGGCTCCCGGCTGTCCGGCCGGCAAGAGCCAAAGGCCGGAAGCATCGTCACGCAAGAACGGCTAAGGAGGAGAGCCCGGTTCGGCCAACCCGGCCCAACCCGCCCTTTCTCACTTATTTGCTGCATGACAGGCTGCGCGCCAGCCGGCGCAGTGGGTGTTCGCTCGCGCTCAACGTCCGAAAAAGCCTAAGTATTGCTCATCCCATCTCAAGGCCGAATTCCCGTCCTAGCCACAGACCGCGACCCGGCTGTTCGGCTAGCGGGAAGGAAGTCCAAAGAAAAAGACGAACAAGAAAAGGCCCAAGGCCGAACAGCACAAGCGAAATCGCATGCAAAATTTATAAACAGCAAAGGCCCATGGCCACAAGTTCATTACATGAAACTACACCCCCAGTGGGTGGACCTGCTACCTACCCGAGTTCAAGTCCATGAAGGATAAAGATAAAAAAGCAAAAGCCCTAATAGGCACCCGCGTCGCCCCCGGTCGGCGTCGGATCGGCTGAGGTGGACGCGGCCGCCGGGTCGGGTCCAGAGCACTCCGCCCTCTCGGTCGTGACGGCGTCGTCCGGGTCGGCCTCATCGTCAGCATAGGCCCCCGTCTCGGCTGAGCTGCCGTCCAGGTCGTTGAGCAGCAGGCCGAACTCGTTGGCGTGGAGCGCCTCGCCGTCCTCCATCCGCTCCAGGATGAACTCGTCATGCAGGGCGAATGAGGCCAGGTAGCTGGCCCGCCCGGCGATCCGCTGCGCCCGCGCCGCCAAGTCCTCCTCCGCGCCGGCCCGCTGCGCCGCCAGGCGGTCGAGGTGCATGCCCGGATACCAGGACACGACAAAGCGCGGCGCTATCTCCGCGCCGGCCCGGGACGTGGAGGCCCTCCACGCGCCGAGTCGCTCCACGCCGGCTTCCAGCCACCGCGCCAGCCGGGTGACGCTGTTCGGCACCACAGCGCCCGGCCAGAGGCTGCCCACCATGCTCACCCCGGCCTCAAACAGCCTGCGCATGTGCCCCTCCACGGCCCCAAGTCGGGCCTCCCCGGCGAGGACGATCTCCGAGAGGGTCTATGCGGCGTAAACATCGATCTGCGCCCCTGCCGCGCACTAGTCTGACCGGTAGGCGTGCACGGCCGCATCGGCCGCCTCCTGCGTCTCTGGGAAGACCCCTGGCAAAGGAGGGAAACAAGTCAGCCAGAAGAAAACAACTTGCCGGCTAGGCCAGCCGGACCAAAGAAAAGACGACACTCATGGGCGAAGGCCTCATCGAGGTGATGCGCCTCGCTCAGCATCCCGTGCTCCCGCAGGGCCGACGCGCGGGCTTGAGCCCCGAGATCTTTCTCGAGCTGGGCGATCCTCCTGCCGGCGTCCGCCAGCTCCTCGGCCCCCTTGCCGCGCTCTTCCGCCAGCCGGCCCAGCTCTGCCTGGTGGGCATCCTTCGCCTTGGCCTTCTCGGCCATCAGCCGGTCCACCTCGGTCCGGAGTCGGTCGCGGTCGGCAAACTGCAAGATCGCGCTGCAGGCCGGCTTCGGCAAGCCGGTTTCGGAGACCCGGCACCTCGGCTGCGGCGGCTGCATGACGAGATTCTAGGTCAGACGCCGGAAGCAAGGAAAAGAAGAAATAAGACAAGCTTCAAAGATTCGACCCGGCTGCTCCGCAGTCCGGCCCGAACCTCGGGGGCTACACCTAGTGGGTGCGCTAGCGCGCCCCCACTGAAGGAATCCAAGTCGTACCTCAGGTCTGGCGCATCTCCTCCTCCTTGACGGCAAGCTGGGCCTTGACCTCACGGAACCGCTCCCGAAGCCGGTTGTACACGCTGGCCCGCAGGTCGTACAGATACTGCGTGCAGACAAAAGATTAGAAGAATGCAAAAGATGATGCTATAAAATTCGACCCGGCTGCTCCGCAGCCCAGCCCGAACCTCGGGGGCTACACCCAGTGGGTGCGCTGGCGTGCCCCCACTAATTCAACAACCAAGACAAGCAGAGAAGAAAAAGCTCACCGCGACCACCTGCTCCAGCTTCCGCGCCCAATCCTGATCTTCCCGGATGAAGGCCTGCAGGCGCTCACTCCGCCCGCGAAGCTGCAAGAACAGGGCATCCGCCGCCTCGTCCTCCCGGGTCCTCGGCCCGACTGCCCCGCCGGCGTTCGCCCACGGCTGCTGCATCGCGGTCCCGGCGCCAGATCCGCTCCCACCCGGCCGCTCGGAGTCCGCAGCGGCTTGGGGCGGAACGACCACCAGGGCACCAGCGTCCCCGGTCGCGGCCTCCGGGGCCGGCATCGGCTGCGCTTGGCCGAATGGCGCGGAGTCCACCTCGCGCCCCCTCCCGTCGCCCTCACCTCCTCCTGCCGGGTCGGCCCGGGGCGGCGTGTCTATGACGATGTTCTCATTGACGTCCGACTCGCCGTCGACCGGCTCCGACCACCCCGCCGGCTCGCCCGCCCCCTCTGGCTGCGGCTCAATGATGGTGGCGTCCGGCGCCAACCCCCTCTCCATCTCCGGCCAGGCTGGTCCTCGGCGGTCCTGGACCGCTTCGCGGAGGCTCTCTCCCACACCCGGGCCGAGGCCTCCACCATCTCCTTCTCGGCCTCTGCCCGATCCCGCCAGGCGGCGCGTGCCGCCGCGTCAGGATCCCGGCCGGACTGGCGAGCCTCGAGGTCCTCCTCCACGGTCCGGCCTGGCTCGCGGTTGACGGCGCTGCTCCGGGTCTTCCTCCAGACGGCCTCGCCTGCCGCGGCCTCCGTTGCCATCACCGCCAGGTCAAGGGCGGACCTGTGCATGGCAAGTTTGTCACGGTGGAGGCATAAGCAAGAAACAAGCAAGAAATCAGAAAAAGACAAAACACACTTCCCCAATGACCTTTGGGACCTCCCACCTCTGGCCCTCCGACGAGGCGAGCCGGCACTTCTTCTTGACGACGGCCCTCTCGCATGCCGAACCCGCCGCCGCTGGGCGCTACGCGACCGGCCTCATCTCGACCGCCTCCTTCCCATGCGGCCTGCTGACGGACGCCGCCGCGCGGGCCGGCCCGTTGCCGGCCATCTTCCGCAGCCGTCTTGGGGGGTCGATGCTGGCGTCCTCCCCAACCGAGGGCGCTGCACCGCGGGCACCGGTCAGGCCCTCCTCGTCATCATCCGGCCAGTCCCGCAGAAGATCTGAAGACGGAGACTTACCCGCATGCCGCGACCCGCCGGTCGCGGCGTCGACCAGGCGCGCTTCGACCACCCCCTCCTCCGCCTCGGCACCAGCGTCCTCCATGTCCGAGTCGGGTAAGTCGGCCAGCAGAATCTGGGGATTAGGCCCGTCGTGGTTCTGCTGGCTGGCGAATAGCTGTGGCTCTCCCGCCGCGTCAGGACACAGAAATAATGTTGAAGCGGCAAATAATAAACACCAGGGAGTCACCGCCGGCGCCGGGTTCCCCCGGTGATAGGGCTCCTTCCCGAAGCTCCACCCCTCCACCTTCAGCCCGGCCTTGGAGATGTAGTTCACCCGCTGGGCGATCCAGGCCGGCGCCAGCTCCTTGGTCGACATCCGGGTCGGATCATGCCGGCCGCTCATGTCGCAGATCCGGTGCACCCGGCGCTGCAGTGGCAGCACCCGGCGGGCGATGAAGGCCGTGATGAGGTCGGCCGGCTTCAGCCCCTCGCGATCCGTCATCTCCCCGACCCGGCGGCAGATGTTCAGGAGCTCCTGCGGTGGCTTCTTGGGGCAGTAGCCCCAGTTCGGCTTCTCGAGCGGCGGCGCATCGACGAAAGGTGGAAGGTTGATAACGTCCACCGCCGGGTCGGCATTCCGAACATAGAAGAACGTCGTCTGCCACTTTTTGGCCGAGTCCTCAAGTGGCAGCTTGGGAAACGGCCCGTTCACCCGGCCGGAGACCACGGCTGCCCCGCCGTCTGACATAGCGCCAGCCGACGCCCCCTGCTGCTTGACGAAGAACATCTTCGCCCACAAGTCTACGTTTGGCAGCATGCCGAGGTAGCCCTCACAGAGCGTGGCAAAGCCGGCGAGCTACAACACGGCGTTGGTGCCGAGGTCATGCGGCTGCACCCCGAAGAAGTCGAGAAAAGCGCGGAAGAAGAGGCTCGCGGGGAGGCCGAGCCCGCGCTCGAAGTGCGAGTAGAAGACGACGAACTCGCCCTCCCGCGGCTGCGGCACCCTCTCCGAGCCGGGCGCGCGTGCGACCAGCGCCTCTGCCGGCGGCAGCCGCTTCGTACGGCGGAGGTATCGGATGTTCGCCTCGGTCGTAATGGAGCCCTCCCAAGAGCCTTTCGGCAGCGCCATTGGAGGGCTCTACGTGCGTGAGGATGCGGTGGCGAAGAAGAGGAGGAAGGGAGAGCTGCGCGCTGCGGGCCTCGGGTCGCGGAGCGCAGCGGCGGGCGTGAGCAAGGCGCGCGGCGACGGCACCTCGTCTGGGCATCGCGGGGAAGAAGGAGATGAGGAGCGAAGGGCAGGAGTGCGCGCGTGAGTGTTTCCGCCGCTCTCCCTCCCTCTCCTTTATAACCACGGAAGAACGTGGGGCTGTGGGATCGTTTGCGCCCACGATCCCCACTCCCCCGCACTGTGCACGCACGTTTCCCGCGCGCATTAACTACGCGGGGAAGCATAACCGCCAAGGGCCGCCACAATAAATCCCTTGCGTGCGGGTCGAGGGCGCGGCGTGGTAGGCCCGGTCCGCAGTCGCGTCCCATCGTGCGCGTGGTCTGGCAGGCCTCGCTTGCCGCGGAGCGGCACGTGGCGGCCCGTCGAGCGCCGGCGGGCGTGAATCGTTGTGCGATACAAGACACGACCTGCAGACGCTTTCGTTTCCTTCTCCGGCCGGGATACCGCGATCCGGCTTCTGGAAGCCGGCGCCCAGCGGGTGTTCCCAGCGTGCGGACAGACAGAGCCGCCCGGTCGGACTCCTGAACTTCACCAGCAAATTGACTCCTCAGGGGGGTAAGCTGCGAAGGCCCCCCTACTTGGAGCCGGCGAGCCTTCACAGCTTCGGGGACTACTGTCGGGGGGATGATCCCTGGGTAGGCAACGGAACCCGGATCCCCTTTTCAAAACATCGGGGCAGGCCAAGCCCCTCAATCCGGCTAGCCTATTCGCCGGCTCCCTAGCGCGAGCCGGCTCGGCGTGGTGAGCCGGCCCAGCCGGCTAGCCCGTGCCGGCTGGCCACGAAAGGGCAAACCCTCATGACAAGACAAGTGTGGCAACAGCGCCCCCTCCTTTGCACCGACCCATGTGGGCATGGCAACAACACTCCCTGCGCCCCCGCCCGGGGCGGGCGTTGTCCGGGCGGCGCGATCCTGTTTTTAGGTGGCACCGACCGTCCTATGACGAAGGACAAGACCTGCCACAGTGCCGCGCTGCCGACCGAACCTGTGTCCGGTAGACCCGGCGGACCCGGCGGCCCCCACCGCCGGCTCCCGGACGATGACACCAGGGTCCCGCGCCCGTGCATCTTTACCCATGTAACCCTGGGCGTCGGCCTATAAGACCCCCCGGGAGGCCTCCATGCAGGGGGGTTGAGCTCCATTCATAGTTCACACACACATACACTCACAGGAGAGGTAGAATGGACGTCTAGTTCCTTCTTCCTCCTCCGCCCAAACAGCTCCAGGAGCAACCTTGTAGCCCTTGTGCACTCCATACTCCATTCGACAGGACTAGGGGTGTTACCTCTCTGGAGGGCCCCGAACCTGGGTACGTCTCGTGTCTCACACCTGCGCGTACCGACCTCGCCTCTGGAATCCACCGGCGTCCTCACGCACCCCCACCTTTTTAGCCATCTCATGGCATCTGCCATGAGAATACCACGACACACAGTGTGACCTAGTGCGGACTGTGTCCAATACCATGGACGCGGCTATTCGAATAGATTCTTACACTCTGCAGAGGTTGCGCACTTTACCCACACCATGGACCTTCGTCCAACGAAACTTGCCTAACCCGCGACCCTTCTATCGTACCACCGACAATCATCCCCCATCCGAGTCATGCCCTGGGTGGCCCCTATGTCACTCCTGACGCCTGCCACCGTCGTGGCCAACTAAACTGTTCCAAACGGGGACGCCGGCAAATAACTCAACTTGGGCTCACGAGGTTGTCGTCGCCTACCTGATCAGGGCAGCACGCACGCATAACCTCCCATCTTTGGTGGTACTGGTAAAAGAGCACGTGGCCACACCAAGTCAAGGCCGTCCAATTCCGGCAGATGTGGTTGCACGTGTAAGTACGGGTCGGTGGCACTCGATCAACCATCGAAGTGAATTTAACATATAAAGTTGCTGGTCACACCTAACTATGTTGAATTTGTGCAAAATATCATTCATATAGGACTTAGCATATTTAAATTAAATGCATTATATTTCATTAAAAAGCCAATACTATTGCTATGCCTTATGCAATGGATGATGTGGCTTGCCTTGCTCAAGTGAGGGATCAACAAACTCCTGGTCTTCAATTCCACAGAAGTTTCCCTCTGAAAGTATTTTTAAATGGCAAAAGAAAATGTCACATAAAGCCTTTTTGTTTGCCAAAATTTTGTGAACATTGGAAAAATACCAAACTTGGTCAGAAAATAGAGGGGCTCAATACAAAACCATAGCAAAAATAATCACTTGATTTGGACTTATAGTTTAAAAGATAGGGCTGGTCAAAGTTGCCGGTCAAATTGGATTAAATTAACAGAAAACATAAAATAAGAAAATTCCTCAGCGGGCCACGTCGAAGACGTACTCCTGGAGTACGCTTCCACTTATACCGCTTCGGCGCGCGAGGAGAGAGGCTGACAGGTGGGGCCGGGCTGGGTTTAAACAGAGAGAGAGGGGGAACAGTAGTGGGGCGGCTCACCAACGGCGATCACCGGCGATAGCGACGGCGGCGTGGTCAGGCGACTGCGGGGATGGAACGAGCGCACGTCGGCGGTCCTCCCTATACCAGCAGCGTCTCCGAAGACGGCCTAACGGCGTCGCCCTCTTCCTCTCCGGCGGCGGCTGCTCTCGGGTGTCGTTGGAGTTGGCGATTCCGGCAGCACCTCGGCCAAGGAAGAGGTGAGGCGAGGTCAGGCGACTGCGCTGAGCTCGACCGTGGGCTTGGGGAAGGCTGGAGTGGTCTGGAAGAGAGGCGAGGCAAGGTTGGCTTGGCGGCGGAGCTCCGGCGAGATGCGAGGCTAGAGGGCCTCTCGGCCTTGGCTCAGCGAGCTAGAGCTCGATTGGGAGGTGGTGGAGGGCGACGAGGAGCTAGGAGGGGCGGGGCAAGCTATTTATAGGCGGGGGAGGAGGGTTCTGGAGCCGGGCGGCGCTGTGGCCACGTCGCCAGAGCAAGGATGGCGAGCTAGCCGTCGCGAGGTGGGGTGAAGTGACGGGTGAGCTCAGTGGAGTTAATGCATGAGAGGACGGCTCGCGGAGAAGAAGCCAGCTAGCGCGGCCGCCGTACTGCCACTATACCGCCCGTGGCGCTTGGTGGACTTATCCGGCGAGCTCGCTACCGGCGACGGGGAAGGGCCTAGAGGGTCCAGGTGGATGGAGGAGAGGTAGTCGGTGCAAGGGGACATGGTATGGCGACGCGGGACGGCTGGAGTAGTCGCGTCCGACGCGGTCGGCGCAGAGCGCGGGCACAGGCATGCCAGTGCCGTGCTCACCACGGGTGCTGGCACCTGGAGGCCACGCACGCCTGGCGCACCTTGTCCAGTGCATCGACCCTGGATCACACAGCCTCCCGGTACCTTTGGTTCGGCTAGATACACTCTGAATCGAGTGGTAGCATCAGGTATTGTTTCTGAACAGAAACTTGGGAGGGATCCAGAGTATGGATGAGTTGGAGATGGAGCCAAGAGACTTGTCTGGGATGATCTAGATTGGAAGGACTATCTGCTGGCAGGTTTTGACAGATTTTTGCAAAGATTTGCACATAGTTCATGTACAAACCCCATACTGGTCCAGAAACTTGTTGAGGAAGTAGCACTCATATGAATGATCTGCTGAGGCTGAAATTTGGTACTTGGGAGTTATTTGATGAAGACAAGATGCCATAAAAATTTCAGCTCAAATGGGTGCCTCTAGCTAGTACTTCCTTCACAAAGGTTTGAAATAAGCAGAAGCTTGGCAGAATATTTTTTGCTGGAAATTTGTACTGGGCTAGGAGCTGTTTTTGGATATTGTGGCAAGATATGACCCCTAGTACCTCAGGAAATTATTTGAGAATTTTCTGAGGCCTAGAAATATATGTTGCTTCACAAAGGGTCAATTCTGTCCAGAAGATAAAAGGAATATTTTGGACCAAATTTTGTACTGGCCAATGAAATATTTTTGAAGATTATGAGAGTAAATGATCTCAATAAGATGTGGGATTAATTTGGAATTTTTCTGATCAGCAGAGCTATGGGTTGCTTCACAACCCATAGTGAGAATAAGCATATCCAAAAGAATAAATGAATTATTTTGAGAGAATAGAAATTAGGGTTTTGATCAGAGGGTATAAGACGGGGTTTTGGGAAGATGTTGAGGGTGTTGGATCACTTAAAGAGAAATCCAAAGAATCCTCAAGTCCAAAGTCAAATGATTTGGTTCCAAAAACCAGAAAAATTTTGAAAAGAAAAAGTTGCCAAAATCTGGGTGGCACACAGGAGTCGGTCTACTTGTCTCAGACGTGATGCCTATATACATGATCATTTCCTTGAATCCATCATAATTATTTGCGTTTCTATCAATTGCCCAACAGTAATTTGTTTACCCACCATATGCTATGTGTTCGAGAGAGAAGCCTCTAGTGAAAACTATGGCCCCCGGTCTACTTTATCATATATTAAAAACCTAAAAATACCTTGCAGCAATTTATTTACTTTTTTTATTAGTAATTTAGTTTATCTATTTACCTTGATAAGATTTAATCCTTGCAAATAACCGCTAAGAGGATTGACAACCCTCTTATTTGCATTGGGTGCAAGTGTTTGCTCTTGTGTGTGCAGGTGCGCTTAACGGAATTTTGCTTGGTTCTCCTACTGGATTGATAACCTTGGTTCTTAACTGATGGAAATACTTATCTCTACTGTACTGCATCATCCTCTCCTCTTCGGGGAAATACCAACGCAGACTACAAGTAGCAGGAAGAATTTCTGGCGCCGTTGCCGGGGAGACATCATCAAAATTACCAAGTACCTTCGCACAAACTATCATTCACTTGCATTTACTTTATTTGCCTTTTATTTGCATTTGCCTCTCGTTTTCATCTCCCCCACTTCTATTTTTTTTTTTACAAAAACACAAAAATATTTGTATTTGCTTGTTTGCTACACTACTAGGAAAACGGCTATAGCTAATATGGACATTAATGGCGCACCAGGTATGTGGTGCGCCACTGCTATATAGCAGTGGCGCACCAGAGTCAGGTGCGCCACTGCTAAGTTTGTCCTGTGCACACCCCTGTCCCCAGACTTATCAGTGGCGCACCGTGGTGTGGTGCGCCATTACTAGTTTTAACTAGTAATGGCGCACCACACAACGGTGCGCCACTACTAAATTTTTTTTTTCAATTTTTTTTTCCAAAACTAGTAATGGCGCACCTGGGTGTGGTGCGCCATTACTAGTTCTAACTAGTAATGGCGCACCACTCCATGGTGCGCCACTACTAAATTTTTTTTTTCAATGTTTTTTTTTCAAAACTACTAATGGCGCACCCACACCAGGTGCGCCATTAGTAACCCTGGTTACTAATGGCGCATTCTTAGGAGGTGCGCCATTACTAGCCTGAGATCATCTAGATATTTTTGACAGCCACACCTACCACACTCACTTTCCCCACTTCATTCTCTCCACCTCTACCAAGCTTGGTCTCGGCTGCCTCCTCCTCCTCACCTCATTTGCACCATAGATTCACCCAAATTAAGTGGTTAAATTTCCTTTTTTTGATAGGTAAGTAAGGGGAAAGCTTTCTTTATGTTGTAGATCTACTTTTTTCTCCCTCCAACGTACACACTTTTTATGGCCTAGATCTACACTTTTCTCATTGAGCTAGATCTACGTATGTTTGTGGTGTTGCATATGTTTGTGTTTGCAGGTACCGGTATTTGAAATGCGATAGTTGCCAATTTTTTGCCGGAATGTTGATTCATTTCCGTTTCGGCGAGAATCGGGCACTATGCATTCTTTTTGGTCCTATTTTTAGGCAAAGTCATGCCAAAAAAATTTTTGGTTCTAAAATATTGTTTTGCTCTACCCCGTAGGCGACCATGGTCCGCACGATGACCGAAGGCATCGTGAATAGGTTTTTGAGCTCCGCGAAGGCCGAGATGCTTAAAAAGAACGAGACGGAGATAAGATGTCCGTGTCGAAGATGCAAGCTGAAGAGCCTTATGGACCTGGATTCCAGACAGGTGCGGGACCACCTGCTCGTGCGTGGTTTCATGGATGGCTATCGGTGGCAAGGTGATGAAGATGATTATGAAGTCGTCCATGGGGGCCGAGCAAGAAATAAGGAAGGGCAGCAAGACAACAGCGGCGAGGGCGGGCGAGAAGACGAAGAATCTCCAGGACATGATCACGAAGTAGATGCAGGACACAATCATCATGTAGAAGATGCCGGACATGATGATGAGGAAGATCAAGACGAAGGGCATGATCATGAAGATGAAGATGCCGGAGCAGACGACGATGGACCATCGATGGGCTGGGTGCAGGACCCTCATATTCAAGAGCTGCTTCTCAAGCAGACGGGTAACGCAAGAGTTGCCGCCCGAGAGAAAGCCAAACTGGATCAACTGGAGATAGACACGGTTACTCCATTGTATGAAGGATGCAGGCCCGAGGATACCCGCCTGAAAGTAACGCTCATGGCTTTGGAGATGAAGGTAAAACACAAAATGACCGACGCATGCTTCGACGAGAACATGTCATTCTGGCACGAACGTCTTCCCAAGGGGAACAAGTGCCCGACCAGTTTCGAGGAGGCGAAGAAAATCATGTATCCTCTGGATTTACCGCACGTGAAATACCATGTGTGCATGAACGATTGCATCATTTATCGGGACGAGCACGCGGAGTCTACCATATGTCCGGTGTGCGGCGTCACTCGATACAAGAAGAGGAAGAAAGCTCCTTGAAAAGTGGTGTGGTACTTTCCGATCACTCCTCGTCTGCAGCGGTATTTCGCGGACCCTAAGCTAGCAGAGCTCCTGCGTTGGCACGCGGATAGGAAGGAGAAGAAGCGAGAAGATGACGGAAATGATCCGGAGATAAATAAAAAAGACAAGATGCTGAGTCACCCTAAGGATGCGAGCCAGTGGCAAGCGTTGAACTTCGAACACCCGGAATTTGGGGACGATCCAAGGAACATCATGCTGGGCGCGAGCACCGATGGAGTCAATCCGTTTGGCAGCCAGAGAAGCACACATAGCACCTGGCCTGTGTTTGTGTGGATGTACAACCTTCCCCCCTGGATGTGCATGAAGAGGAAGTACATTCACATGAGTATGCTAATTGAAGGGCCGAAACAACCAGGGAACGACATCAATCTGTATCTGGGGCTGCTGAAAGAGGAGCTAGACACGCTGTGGAAAACGCCAACCAATACATGGGACGCCGCAGCGAAAGAATATTTCCCTATGAGAGCCGCACTGCTCACGACGGTGCACGACTATCTCGGTTATGGATATGTCGCGGGGCAGGTGGTCCACGGATTTTGTGCATGCGTCAGGTGCATGGATGACACAACGTATCGCCACCTAGATAGAGACCCCGGGTCTTCGAAAACCGTGTTCATGGGACATCGAAGGTGGCTTCGCGACGATGACGCATGGAGAAAACGCAAGGATCTGTTCGATGGTGAAACCGAACCCCGAAGACCCCCACGTACGAGGAGCGGCGAGGAAATAGACGAGCTATTGAAAAATTGGAAAGAGTGCCCACCGCTGGGAAAGAAGCGAAAGGCGCCAGAGCCGCTGCTGAAGGTATGGAAAACGAGGTCTGTTTTCTGGGACTTGCCGTACTGGAAGATCCTCCGTGTGCCTCACAGCCTTGATGTCATGCATATCACGAAGAACGTGTGCGAGAGTCTGCTTGGTACCCTGCTCAACATGCCAGAGAGGACCAAAGATGGGCCGAAAGCAAGGGCAGACTTGCAATCAATGGGCATCAGGGAGGAGCTTCACGCAAAACGCCCTAATGATGATGATGATGACGATGATGATGATGATGAGGCGAAGGACACGGAAAGTCGTCGCAAAGGCAAAAAGGCCAAGAAGATCGAATATGACTGCCCTCCCGCGTGCTTCACTCTAAGTCCGAAGGAGATCGAGCAGTTTTTCACCTGCCTCGTAGGAGTAAAACTTCCTTACGGTTACGCGGGGAAGATAAGTAGATACCTAGACTCAGCGAAGCAGAAGTTCAGCGGGATGAAGTCTCACGACTGTCACGTGCTGATGACGCAGATACTTCCAGTTGCAATCCGTGGGATCATGGACGCGCACGTCCGTGAAACGCTATTTGGCCTATGCAACTTTTTCGACGTCATCTCTCGGAAGTCGGTTGGCATGAGGCAACTCAGAAGGCTACAGGAAGAGATCGTGGTGATACTATGCGAGCTTGAGATGTACTTCCCGCCCGCATTCTTCGACGTTATGGTGCATCTGCTGGTCCATATCGTGGAGGATATCATCCAACTCGGGCCGACGTTCCTGCACAGCATGATGCCGTTCGAAAGGATGAATGGTGTCATCAAAGGATACGTTCGCAACAGGGCACGTCCAGATGGAAGCATAGCCAAGGGCTTTCTGACCGAAGAGTGCATCTCCTTCTGCACGAATTATCTAGGCATCGAGAACCCCGTTGGTCTGCCCGTCAACAGGCACCTCGGCAGGCTCGCTGGATGTGGTCACCGTGAGGGTCGCCGCGAAATGCATGTAGACTTCAAGGGTCGACTCGCCGACTTTGAAAGAGCAAACCTAGTCGCGCTGCAACACATTGACGTGGTCGATCCTTGGGTGGTAGAGTACAAAACCTCTATTGAGAAGACATACAATGACCGAGGTCAACAGTGGACGGACGGAGATGTACTCAAAGAGCACAACTCATGTTTCACGCGTTGGTTCAAGGACAAGCTTCTGTCGTACCCTTTACATGAGGATTCTTCCGCGGAAGAAAAACTCATATTCGCCTTGTCACAGGGCGCCGAGCACAACCTGATGACCTATGAGGCATACGATATCAACGGCTACACATTCTACACCGAGGAAAAGGACATGAAGAGCGATTATCAGAACTCCGGGGTAACGATGGAATCCTACACCGGTAACGACAAGGACAGATACTACGGAAGGATCGAGGAGATCTGGGAGCTGAGCTACGCTGGAGAGAAGGTCCCGATGTTCCGTGTCAGATGGGCCAAGAGCGTCCTAAAATAAGACCGGTATTTCACTACCATGGTTATACCCGAAGCCAAATCCAAGACCGCGGGCGCAAACGTCACCGCGAAAAATGAGCCATGGGTACTGGCGTGCCAAGTGGACCAATGCTTCTTCATTACCGACCCGTCAAAGCCCAGTCGTGTTGTCGTGATGAGAGGCAAAAGGAACATCATCGGAATGGATGGAGTCGGCAATGAGCAAGACTTCGACAAGTACGGCGACCCGAAGATGGAAGATGACGACGACGATGAAGTACCACACACCACAAGAAGAAGCAGGACCACCCTACCTAAAGGACGTCCATTCAAGAGAAGAAGTCAAGGGGTTCCGGGGCTAAATTATTCAACCGCGAGAAAGAAGGGCAAGAAGATTGTGAAAAGATAGCTAAGATCGAATCACGACGTGTCGGCCGCGTGTGTATATGGGCATATTATATTATGTATCATTTTTCTCAAAAAAAAATAATGAAAGTAAGATCTATGTTTTTTTTTCTAACTAAAGTTCTATGTGGTTTTGATGTGTGTAACTAGCCAGTTTCAGTGAGAAAAAAATATACTCACAACAAAAATACAAATATATATATGTCGATTGTAAAATGGCTTGGAACTTATTCAGGTAGAGCTGGTAATAAAAATAAATCAAAAATTGACACTGTATCACTAATGAAAATACATCAAAAAGAAAATACATCAAAAAAAATACATCAAAAAAAAATAACAATGGCGCACCTCTGTCTGGTGCGCCATAAATATCCATATAGCAATGGCGCACCTCTGCCTGGTGAGCCATTGCTATATGGGTATTTATGGCGCACCAGCAGAGGTGCGCCATCGCTATGGGTGTATCGATAGGCCTTCTCCCGACCGCCCGTACGTTACCCTCACTCTCATCTCCTCCCCGGCCGCCGCTCTCGATCCCCTCCCCTCCGCGCACTGCCCTCCCTCGACCGGCGCCGCCGCCGTCGCCCTCCCCTCCACCGCCCTCCACCGGCTCGCCCCCGACCGCGCCTGCTCGCCCCCGACCGCCCCTGCTCGTCCCCGACCGCCCCCGACCGCCCCCGGCCGCACCGGCTCGTCCCCGGACGCGCACCTGTACGGCTACCCGAACGCCGCCGCCATCCGGGCGCTCCTCCACTCCCGCTTCGACGGCGACAAGTTGGACGCGCTCAACCACCTCCCCCTCATCTCTGAGGGCGTCGCCGTCGCCCACCTCTCCCCGCAGGTCCGGCTAGCGTCCCCCTCCTCTCGTCTCATCTCACCCGGTTAATTCCGGCGACCGAATTGAGTGTGTGCTTGCGGTGCAGGCAGTCAAGAACGTGGCGGCGAGGTTGCTGAAGCTGAAGAAGCTCGTCTCGTCTACCTCTATCTGCTCCACTAGGCCGAGAGGTAAGCTCAGCGCCCCGCCCTCATCTGCACTCCTCCCTTTGCCTTTTTATTAGTTGAGACAGATTGAAGCTAATTAGGCAGGTTATGGAACGGGTTGTTTAAGAACAATCTCTTCTTTTAGCAAAATCGAGTTCTCTGGATGCTTGGACTCGACCATGAAATTGCTGGCATAGTGCATGGAGTGAAAAACTCGACAAAATTAAACCATGGCTGTGGGCAATCCTAGTGTACTTCCTATGTTAGTCTTACTATAATGGTGCACCCTCAGACTATTAGACTGAATTTCACTTTATGTGGGATTATAATATCTGAAGCTCTGGACATGTTGGTGACTCCAGTGAGTTTGTCAAGAGTCATGAGCTCAAGTGTCATGTAGGTGACTTGCAACTCTGGTTTGGCCTAGCATTTAGTAAACTAAATGTATGGTGATAATAGTGAGTGTAAACTGAAGACGGTCAAACACTTAATGTAAAAAAGTTGTCATTTCAAATTTTGTGGACACATGTAGCAGCATGTGGGACACTGCTGCACTGGTGTTGTCTCTGGTCACTTCTCTGACCCAACTAGACTGAATTATACTCATGGCAAAACTAGCAGAATTATAAACTAGACTGAATTGCATCATCATAAGACATCGATGTGGCTGCTGCTATGAACTGTTTCCACCGGCACATATAATGCTTGTTTTTCTAGAAACCTGCCATGTTACTGGAATAATTAAGGAGCTGAAATAAAAAAAAGTAACTCTGTTTTGATGCACATATTAGACCTTTTATGTGTGTACACCACAGCTGAAAAGATGTATCTATGAAACTATGCATTGTGCATGCTAGACATCTATATGTACATGTGTGATTTTAAATTACTGTGCATCAAGAGGAAATTAGAGGCACGGACATTATCTTTGTTTTGAAAATCTACTTACATGGGCCTTCCTTCCACAGTTCACTCTAGGTGAAGTGTTAGTGTTAAGGCAGCTACATACGGCTGTTGCCTTTCCTGTAAGTTGCAGCTATGCTATGCTACTACTTTATGTGTGATTGCAGTTGCTTGCTTTGCTGCTGGTGGTGTGTGTGTGGTGTGTGTACTGGTGGTGTGCAGCTGCTTGCTTTGCTGCTGGTGGTGGTGTGCTGGTGGTGTGTGTTTGGCAGCAGCAGCAGCAGCATGATGCAGTATCAATGCAAAACCTTTTTATGAATCTGTGCAGGGATTTGTGCCCGTTATTGCCGAAATGTTGATTCATTTCCATTTCGGCGAAAAACGGGCACTCCTAGGTCAAGAAATTAGCAAAGGTCATGCCGAATTTTTCCTAGAATTTATTTCAATGAAAAAACAAATACTGGTGATTTAAACTGCCATTAGCAATCATATACAATCTTGAAAGTGCATGTGCTCTGTTAATAGTTTTAGGACACTATTTTTCTTGTCATGACACTTATTTTGAGTGTATATGATTGGAAATTTGCCCAGCCTGGGACTAGTGTGGGATGCACTGCCACTTGCAGCACACATCTTGAATACAATTCTACCTTTCCTAGTAGCTACCCCATTGTGTCCCTCCATTGTACTGCCCCACTTTTGTGGTTTTAATCACCACCTCCCCTTTATGCAATTCTACCTTTCCTAGTAGCTACCTGTCCATGCCCATGGTCAAATACTTCTAGAAAACATTGGCCGACTAATTAACAAAGCATGACTAAACCTGCCTTTTATTTTTCCTTTTCTAGTTTTCCTATTTAGAGCGAACATGGCCGACAACGATGAGGCCGGCGGTTCGGGCAAGCCATTCTGGAGGCTGTCCCAGGAGATGGAGGAAGAACCTCACCGCTACGAGGACGCCGCGGAAGACACCGATCCCGACTACACAACCCCTAGTGGCGTTGGGGATGATACCACTGATGGTGCCGCCGGGGATGCCACCACTGATGATGGCAGCGAACGCACAGATGGCAACCAACCGAAGAGGCAACGGAAGGACCAGTGCCCGAACGTGCTCGGCACCGTCAAGGAGGAATTTACTGAAGTGTCCTCCACTGGGCATCCAACGGCGCCCAAAGAATTAGTCGGTGGGTACGCGGGACAACTCGGGTGCATTCTCCGGAGCACCGTCTCGATCAACACCGAGAACCTAAGGCATCGTGACCGAGGGAATTTGCGCAACCTCCTCTTCACGAAGCTGCACGAACGATACAAGTTCCCCGGTGAGTATGCAAACACACGCCTCTCAGGGAATAAAGTGAACAGTGCCGCCCTCACGAAGATGAGCACGGCCCTGGCTACTTGGAGAGCCGCGGTGAAGAGAATGATTCTAAGAGGTGATAGTTATGAGAAGATCAAGGAGAAAAATCCTTCGATCAGCGAAGCTGACTACCTGGAGTTCAAGATCAAGTGCGAGAGCATCGCATCCGCGGAATCAAGTCAGTGGGGGAAAGATATGCGGGACTTGAACTTAGGGGTCCACAAACTCGGTCCCGGCGGTTACAGACTGGCGGAACCTAAATGGGACAAGGAGGACGCGGAGCGTGCCGCGCAAGGCCTACCGCCCCTCTTCGATAAATACCATGAAAAGCAGACCAGGAACTATGTCAGGGCCCGGTACAAGGTGGACCCGGTAACAAAGGAGCTTACCACGGATCCGAAGGTGATGGATCTTGAGCGTGTTCTGGTAAGGAATAGACCCCCGCGTAATTTGCTCCATATGGTTGCATTCTAATTAATGAAGCCAAATTTCTAAATGCTTCACGTTCCTTCCGCAGGAAACTGAAAGCAGTAGCGCGGGGTCTCAGAGCTCCCCGTCTGCCCCTTGGGACACCACTTTAAATAGGGCGTTGAACGTAATGAAGCACAAGGATAAGTTCAGTAAGCCGTCGTCAGCTTGTCGTGTGGCCGGCGAAGGCTTGTCCATGAAATGGTCGGAATACTATAAGGCTGGGCGAAAGGAGAAAAAGACCAGCTCGGAAAGCCAGGAGCGCGAGGTTAAAGAACTCAAGGCACAAGTGGCGCGGATTCCAGAGATAGTCCAAGAGCAAGTGCGAGACCAACTGGGAGCGACGATCACCGCCATTATGCCTACCTTGCTTGAGTGCGGGGGTGGATTGCGGGCGGCCAACAGGGGCCGCCCCCGATTCCCAGCTTCACGGGCAGCAACTCGCACAACGCGCCGGCATTGGTGTCTCCGGCGGAGGAGGCGTTGGTGACTCCGGGGCCGGCGCCAGTATTGGAGCTTAATGCACCCGGGAGTGGGAAGAATACGCCGGCCGGCACCTCGGCAGCAAGCGGCCCCTCCGTCACTTGCACGCCCGCCGTTGGCGGTGCCTCGACATTAGCCGAGCTCGACGCCATCACGGTAACTAAGCCTCGGCCGATGACTTCATCTCCTTGCCTTTGACTGGGCATCCCTGACGCCCTACATGTTTTCACAGGGCGCCGCCAACGTTCCATGCACTCTCCTGCACTTCGTGAACGGCGAGTTGATCGATGTCGCCAAGGCCAAAATCGTTGAACCGAGCAACCGCTTGTTCCACGGTAATCCGATGCCACCCACCGTGTATAGGGTTCAACTGGTTCGGGTGCTGCGGGGCTGCGACGACTTGTTACCTCCGCATCGACCCCATGGGGCCGACGAAGATGATGTGATGACCCTCAGCGCCTGCTTAAGCTGGTCCATGCTTTGGCCGAAGAGCGAGATTCGTTTGGGGGCGGGGGACACCACCCCACAGACAACACCGCCAGTCGTGCCGTCGCCAAGCCATGGCAAGACCGCCGCAACGCTACCGCCGTCAGCTGATCCGGACATGCATATGGCACAGGATCCGGACGACGACGTCGATAAGTACTTCAACGAACATGGGTACGGTGACGACTTCTTGGCGGGGCCTCCTTCTCAAGAACCCAACCCTGCAAAAGACGATCGCGATCTAGCTGGTACCGCGGAGAAACCCAATTGCAACAGGCGTCGTCTGTTCAGTTCTCAGGAGACGCCTCCAGCTGACGCCTTCACCGAGACTCAAACAGCCGAGGTGCGAAATATTATCAGCCCCAACACACTCAAGAAGGTGGTCTCTGAGCAGAACTCGATCCCATTACAGCAGAAGAAGAAGGAGAAGGGATGGAAAAGAAAAAATGGCAAGGGTGCGAGCCAGCCGGCACCGAGTACGATCCGTGCTCAGGACGGGCCACCAATACCTAAGGATATCTCGAGGAGGGTGCATGCGGCGGGTAGGCCGATGGTACCGACTAATCTGCTCAATGCTGCAACCGCTGCTATGCGGAGTCTGCATGACGGTGTTCTTACTATGGAGAAGCGGCGTCTCTCCGAGAATGATGTGGCATACCCGGTTTTCGTGGCCAAGGTGCCAGAGGGCAAGGGCTTTGTCGATAGCACCGCCGGGCGTATGATCGTCCTGCGGTTTGATGACATCTTCGCTATGTTTAACCTTTATCCGTTGCACTACACCTTCATTCGGCTATTTTCGCTCAATATGGAGATGCGGATCATTAGAGACAAGACCCCGGACATCGTGATAGTCGACCCCTTCTACATGCGTGGCAAGATCTTGGGCAGCGCTGGGGACCGGCAAGTCGCGAGTTCATACCTCGAAGGCGTCATCCTGGCGAACCAGGATAAGGATAACTTCCTCGTGCCTTACTTTTCCGAGTAAGTCATCCCCTCACCGCCCCGTAACATATGATTTCTTAGATTTTGATCGTTCTTTTTTTTCTAACATTCCGTGTTTTGTGCAGTGACACACATTGCACACTCATCCTCTTAAGCCCGAAATATTCCACGGCCACGTATTTCGACTCGGACCGTCAGTCGAAGAAAGACTACACAAATATCAAGAAAGTTCTTGATGATGTTCTCCCCGGCTACGCGAAATCTGGAGGCACCTTCAGGAGGCCAATTTGTAGGTACGGCACGCACGTGTTCACCCACACAACGACGTTCCCCTGCGTCAAGCAGCCGCCTGGCAGTCAGAAGGATGCCTACTACGCCCTCCATCACATGCGGGCGATCGTACGGAACCATCATCAGCGTATGCTACCAAATGAGCTCAAAGAATGGGCCGCACGCTTGTCGGCAATCCAGGACGAGGACATCAGACAAGAATTCTTTCGCATCCAGTCGGAGTTAGCGGAAATCATCTATGAAGATGTCCTTCGTACCTCGGGGCAGTTCTACCTCAACTATCAACCGTCCAACAGTGACATAGAAACAACGCTACAAATGCAGGCTGACAACGACCGCACATTCATGACCATCACGAAAGACGGCGGCTTCATCCACGCTCCGGTCCCTGAGTCGAGTCGAAAGTATTGATGCTATGTAGTTCTGAAATATCGATTAGCTGATGTTGTAATTAAACTTTAATGAACTTGTATGTCTCTTCAGTTTGGACAGTCGTTCAACTTATATGTAATCGATGCTATTTATTAGTAGGACCATGAACCGTGCTATTAATGTGTTGCTTTTCTCTTCCGATCCTTTTGTTGCATACTCATATATTGCTTATATATTATCAGTGAATTGCTACTAACGTTTTGTTTGTCTATTGCATAGAGATGCCGTCGTATGTCGTGTACAAGGGTAAGGTTCCCAGAGTCTACGACGACTGGGAGGAGTGTCGGAAACAGGTTTACCGTTTCAGCGGGAACAGTTACAAAGGGTATGCCACTAGGGTAGAGGCGGAAGCTAGATACGCGCGCTATCTAGCGGGAGAGAGGAGGGAGCGGAGGAGGAACCGGATGAAGACCAGTTTCATCTCGATGATGCTCATCGTGACCTCAGCTCTCTTCCATGTGATGGTAGTTTAGATGATATCGACTTTGTAATGTGACGACAAACTCGCTACTCGCGGTCTCGAGACTTGTAATGTTCTAACTTTGTTCGGTATTTTGAATTCGGAGACTAATATGATGAATTGTATTCGGAGACTAATCTTCTATTGTATTCGATAAATCTGCTGTTTATATGTTGTGCTGTTTATATTATGTGCTGTAATGTATTTTGTAACCTGTGCAAATATCAGAAAAGCAAAAAAAAAAAAAATTCCTAATATTCATAACAGTGGCGCACCATATAGCACTTTAGTGGCGCACATGGATTAACACATTAGTGGCGCACCATATAGCATTTTAGTGGCACACATGGATTAACACATTAGTGGCGCATCATATGACAGTGCGCCATTAGTAACCCAGTACACATGGCCCCTTCGAGGTATATCAGTGGCGCACTTCTGGGCATAGTAATGGCGCACCAGATGGTGCGCCACTGTTATATAGATTAACAGTGGCGCACCAGGGGTGCGCCATTATTATTTATTAGTAGTGGCGTGATAATAGTGGCGCACCCATAGTGCGCCACTAATAAGGAAAACAGGTGCGCCACTAATAGCCTTTTTTCTAGTAGTGCTAGTTTGCTTGCTTCGTCGCGATGTCTCAAGAAAATACAAAATTGTGTGACTTTTCCAATACAAACAATAATGATTTTATTAGTACTCCTATTGCTCGTGTGACATTAATGCTGCCTTGCTTAATCTTGTTATGAAAGAACAATTTTCTGGTAGTCCTAATGAAGATGCTGCATCCCATCTAAATACTTTCGTTGAACTTTGTGATATGCAAAAGAAGAAAGATGTGGATAATGATATTGAGCATGTGCTAAAACCTGGTTTTCATCCTTGCCTAGAAACTGTGCTACGAGACTGTGCTAAAACCTGGTTTTCATCCTTGCCTAGAAATAATATTGATTCTTGGGATAAGTGTAAGGATGCTTTTATTACCAAGTATTTTCCTCCCGCTAAGATTATTTCTTTAAGAAATCAAATTATGAATTTTAAGCAACTTGAGCATGAACATGTTGCACAATCATGGGAGTGAATGAAATTAATGATAAGAAATTGCCCAACTCATGGCTTGAATTTATGTATGATCATACAAAATATTTATGCGGGACTAAACTTTGTCTCTAGAAATTTGCTAGACTCTACCGCAGGTGGTACTTTTATGGAAATTACATTGGGAGAAGCTACAAAAGTTCTTGATAATATCATGACAAATTATTCTCAATGGCACAGTGAACGAACTCCAACTAGTAAGAAGGTAAATTCTGTTGAAGAAATTAATACTTTGAGTGATAAGATGGATGCTCTATTGAAATTGATTGCAAGTAAAAATGCTCATATTGATCCTAATGATGTGCCATTATCTACTTTGATTGAGCAAAATAATGATCCTATTGATGTTAATTTTGTCTCTAGAAATAATTTCAACAACAATGCTTATAGGGGTAATTTCAATCCTAGACCGTTTCCTGGAAATTCCTCTAATAATTATGGCAATCCTTATGGTAATTCTTATAATAATAATAATAGTATGCCCTCTGATCTTGAAAGTAATATTAAAGAATTTATTAGTTCGCAAAAGAATTTCAATGCTATGATAGAAGAAAAATTGACTAGAGTTGATAAATTGGCTAGGAACATGGATAGAATTGCTCATGATGTGGAAAATCTCAAAACTAAAATTTTGCCACCCAAGCATGATATAAATGAGTCTATTAAATCTATCTATGTCTCCATTAATGAAAGTAAAGAAAGGACCACTAGGTTGAGAGCTGAGTGAGAATTCCTAGAAAAAGCGATTCCACCCGGTTTCCATCATAGTGATGATGAAGATATTAAAATGATTGGTGTCACTCCTATTGAATCATTATTTAGTAACATAAAGCTTGATGAAAAAGGGACTGGAGAAGAGTCAACATTAGAATGAAGGAGTCCCACTTGCTTGGAGGGTGATAATCTTGATGATAAAAATGAAAAAAGTGGGTTTGGAGAGGTCAAAACTTTAAATAGTAATGCACCCACTACTTTGGATTACAAGGACTTTAATTATGATATTTGTTCTTTAATTGAGTATATTTCCTTATTGCAATCCATGATTAATTCACCAAATGCATATGAACAAAATAAAGCTTTCATTAAACATATTGTAGAAGCCATGATAAAAGCACATGAAGAAAAGCTTGAGTTAGAAGTATCAATTCCTAGAAAATTACAAGATGAATGGGAACCTACTATTAAAGTCAAAATTAAATATTATGAATGTAATGCTCTTTGTGATCTTGGTGCTAGCGTTTCCACAATACCAAAGTCTTTGTGTGATGTGCTAGGTCTCACCGACATGGATCCTTGTTCCCTTAATTTGCATCTTGCGGATTCCACTATTAAAAAGCCATTGGGTAGAATAAATGATGTGCTTATTCTTGAAAATAGAAATTATGTGCCCATGGACTTTATTGTTCTTGATATAGAATGCAATCCTTCTTGCCCCATAATACTTGGTAGGTCTTTTCTACGAACAATTGGTGCTATTATTGATATGAAAGAAGGTAATATAAGATTTCAATTTCCATTAAAGAAAGGGATGGAACACTTCCCTAGAAAGATAATTAAAAGCACCTTATGAATCTATTATGAGGGCCACCTATGGAATTAACTCCAAGGATGACAACACTTGAAACTATGCATTATGCCTAGCTAGGGGCATAAAACAATAGCGCTTGTTGGGAGGCAACCCAATGAATAAAATAAATTTTTATTTTTACCTCCTGTTATTGAGTGTTTACAAAATTATAGCTTCTTTTATGATTGTATTTTTATGTTTTAATTAGTGTTTGTGCCAAGTAACGCCTTTGGGATGATTTGGAAGATAATATGATAGATGTCGTTGGAAAACAGAAACTTTTGTGTCCAGTGCTGGAATTTCGTTTTTTCGCTGTGGTGTCAGCAACTTCTGAATTTTTTACACAGTATTGTTATATGAATTTCCCATGTTTTCCTAATTGTCCAGAATTTTTGGAGTTACATAACTATGACGTTAATTCAGGTCTTTAGAGACTGTTCTGTTTTAGACAGATTCTGTTTTTGTTGCATAGTTTGCTTATTTTGATGAATCTATGGATCGTATCGGGGGGTATGAGTCATGGAGAAGTTGGAGTACGGTAGAATTATGCCAATATTAAATATGAATCAATTTGCAACAGTACCTACAGTTTAATATTTGTTTTTTATACTAACGGATCTCACGAGGTTTCTGTTGAGTTTTGTGTGCTGAAGTTTTCAAGTTTTGGGTGAGACTACGATGGATAAAGGAATAAGGAGCAGCAAGAGCCTAAGCTTGGGGATGCCCAAGGCACCCCAAGGTAATATTCAAGGAAGACTCAAGCGTCTAAGCTTCGGGATGCCCCGGAAGGCATCCCCTCTTTCGTCTACAATCTATCGGTAACTCACTTGGAGCTATATTTTTATTCATCACATGATATGTGTTTTACTTGGAGCGTCTTGTGATATAGTTTGTTTGCTTTTTAGTTTGTCACAATCATCTTTGATGAACACACATTTTTGAGAGGGACACACATTGTTCGTGATTTGTTAGAATACTCTATGTGCTTCACTTATATCTTTTGAGCTAGGCAGTTGCTCTAGTGCTTCACTTATATCTTTTAGAGCACGGCGGTGGTTATATTTTAAAGAAATAGTTCCACTCTCATGCTTCACTTATATCTTTTTGAAAGTATCATGATTAGCAATGGTAATATGCACGGGTTATGAATTTGGTCCTGATATGATAGGTATTCAAGAGGAATATAATAAAAACTTTCATGTAGATCACTGAATACGATAAGTTTGATTCCTTGCAATAGTTTTGCGATATTAAGATGGTAATATGTGGGAGGTATTAGTAGATGATTGTGGTTTAGTAAGAATATTGGTGTTAAGGTTTGTGATTCCCGAAGCATGCACATATGATCTGTCGTTATGCTAAGAAGTTGGAGCATGATTTATTGTTGATTGTCTACCTTATGAGTAGCGGTCGGGGACGAGCGATGGACCTTGTCCTACCAATCTATCCCTCTAGGGGCATGCATAGTAGTACTTTGCTTCGAGGGCTAATAAACTTTCACAATAAGTATGTGAGTTCTTTATGACTAATGTGAGTCCATGGATTATACGCACTCTCACCCTTTCCCAATTTGCTAGCCTCTTCGGTACTATCCATTGCCCTTTCTCACATCGAGAGTTGGTGCAAACTTCGCTGGTGCATCCAAACCCCGTGATATGATACACTCTATCACACATAAGCCTCTTTATATCTTCCTCAAAACAGCCACCATATCTACCTATCATGGCATTTCCATAGCCATTCCGAAATATACTGCCATGCAACTTCCACCGTTCCATTTTTATGACATACATCATCATTGTCATATTGCTTTGCATGATCATATAGCTGACATAGTATTTGTGGCTCAGCCACCGTTCAACATTTTTTATACATGTCATGCTAGCATCATTGCACATCCTGGTACACTGCTAGAGGCATTCATATAGAGTCATATTTTTGTTCTAGTATCGAGTTGTAATGTTGAGTTGTAAGTAAATAAAAGTGTGATGATCATCATTATTAGAGCATTGTCCTAGTGAGGAAAGGATGATGGAGACCATGATTCCCCCACAAGTCGGGATGAGACTCCGGACGAGAAAAAAAAGAGGCGAAAAAGAGCCATGAAAAAAAAGAGAAAAAGAGAGAAGGGGCCATGTTACTATCCTTTTTCCACACTTGTACTTCAGAGTAGCAGCATGGTTTTCATATAGAGAGTCTCCTATTTTGTCACTTTCATATACTAGTGGGAGTTTTTCATTATAGAACTTGGCTTGTATATTCCGATGATGGGCTTCCTCAAATGCCCGAGGTCTTCATGAGCAAGCAAGTTGGATGCACACCCACTTAGTTTTCATGTTGAGCTTTCATACACTTATAGCTCTCAGTGCATCCGCTGCATGGCAATCCCTACTCCTCGCATTGACATCAATTGATGGGCATCTCCATAGCCCGTTGATTAGCCTCGTCGATGTGAGACTATCTTCTTATTTTTTACTTCTCTTATTTATCTCTACCACTTTACTCTATTCCACCCATAGTGCTATATCCATGGCTTGTGCTCATGTATTGCGTGGGAGTTGAAAAAGCTGAAGTGCATTAAAAAGTATGAACCAATTGCTCGGCTTGTCATCGGGGTAGTGCATGATAAATACTTTGTGTTAAGAAGATGGAGCATGACAGGATTGTATGATTTTGTAGGGATAATGTTCTTTAGCATTTTTATTTTGAAAGACATGATTGTTTATTAGTATGCTTGAGTATTGATGTCTTTATATCAAATTATAGACTATTGCTTTGAATCATTCGGATCTTATTATTCATACCGTAAGAGAGAGATTACATGATGAAACATGATAGGTAGCATTCCACATCAAAAATTCTGTTTTTATCATTTACCTACTCGAGGACGAGCAGGAATTAAGCTTGGGGATGCTTGATACGTCTCCAACGTATCTATAATTTTTGATTGTTCCATGCTATTATAGTATCAATCTTGGATGTTTTATATGCAATTATATGCCATTATATATCATTTTTTGGGACTAACCTACTAACCTAGTGCCCAGTGTCAGTTGTTGTTTTTTGCTTGTTTTTTCCTTTTCACAAAATCATTATCAAAAAGTGTCCAAACGAGAAAAATACTTTGGATTAATTTTTTCTAGACCAGAAGAGACCCAGGAACCTTCGGGAGAAGACCAGAAGAGCAATGAGGAGGCGGCAAGCCTGGAGGGCGCACCCCAGGGGTGTGGCCGCGCCTCCCAGGCTTGTGGGCCCCTCGTGGCACCTCTTGACCTAATTCCTTTGCTGTAAATTCAAAAATATTCCCAAACCAACAGAGTGACAGAAGAAAAAAACCTTTCCGCCGCCGCAAGCCTCTGTTCTTCCACGATCCCATCTGGAGGCCTTTTCCGGTACTCTGCCGGAGGGGGAATCGATCACGGAGGGCTTCTACATCAACCTTGTTGCCCTTCCAATGATGTGTGAGTAGTTTACCATAGACCTACGGGCCCATAGCTAGTAGCTAGATGGCTTCTTCTCTCTCTTTGATCTTCATTACCATGTTCTCCTCGATGTTCTTGGATTTCTATCCAATGTAATCTTCTTTTGCGGTGTGTTTGTTGGGATCCGATGAATTGTGAGTTTATGATCAGATTATTCGTGAGAAATATTTGAGTCTTCTCTGAACTCTTTTATGCATGATTGTTAGAGCTTTGTATTTCTCTCCGATCTATCAATTTAGTTTGGCCTACTGGATTGATTTTTCATGCAATGGGAGAGGTGCTTTGTGATGGGTTCAATCTTGCGGTGCTCAATCCCAGTGACAGAAGGGGACATGACACGTATTTGTATTGTTACCATTAAGGATAAAAATATGGGGTTTAATCATATTGCTTGAGTTTACTTTGTCTACATCATGTCATCTTGCTTCAGGCGTTACTTTGTTTCATACTTAAAACCCTAGATGTATGCTGGATAGCGGTCGATGGGTGGAGTAATAGTAGTAGATGCAGGCAGGAGTCAGTCTACTTGTCTCAGACGTGATGCCTATATACATGATCATTGCCATGAATCCGTCATAATTATTTGCTTTTCTATCAATTGCGCAACAGTAATTTGTTTACCCATCGTATGCTATGTGTTCGAGAGAAAGCCTCTAGTGAAAACTATGGCCCCCGGTCTACTTTATCATATATTAAAAACCAAAAAATACCTTGCTGCAATTTATTTACTTTTATTTTTATTAGTAATTTAGTTTATCTATTTACCTCGATAAGATTTAATCCTTGCAAATAACCGCTAAGAGGATTGCCAAACCTCTTATTTGCGTTGGGTGCAAGTGTTTGCTCTTGTGTGTGCAGGTGCGCTTAACGGAATTTTGCTTGGTTCTCCTACTGGATTGATAACCTTGGTTCTTAAATGAGGGAAATACTTATCTCTACTGTACTGCATCATCCTCTCCTCTTCGGGGAAATACCAACGCAGACTACAAGTAGCAATAACACGTAATAGGTGCGTATAACTTGCAAGATAGGATCAAGAACTCAAATATATTCATGAAAACATAAAGGGTTCAGATCTGAAATCGTGGCACTCAGGCCCTAGTGACAAGAATTAAGCGTAGCAAAGTCATAGCAACATCAATCTCAGAACATAGTGGATACTAGGGATCAAAGCCCTAACAAATTGACTCGGTTACATGGTAAATCTCATCCAACCCATCACCGTCCAGCAAGCCTACGAAGAAATTACTCACACACGGTGGTGAGCATCATGAAATTGGTGATGGAGGATGGTTGATCATGACGACGGCGTCGAATCCCCCTCTCCGGAGCCCCGAACGGACTCCAGATCAGCCCTCCCGATGAAGAACAGGAGGTGGCGGCGGCTTCGTATCGTAAAACGCGATGATTCTTTCTCTCTGATTTTTTTCTCCATGAATAGGTACTTATAGCATTGGAGTTAAGGCAAACGGAGCTGCCAGGGGCCCACAATCCTGCTAGGCGCGCCCTAGAGGGGTGGGCGCGCCCCCAGGCTTGTGGCGCCTGGTGGCCCCCCTCTGATGGATCTTTGCGCCAGTATTTTTTATATATTCTGAAATAATTCTTCGTAAATTTTCAGGTCCATCCGAGAATTTTTATTTCTGCACAAAAACAACACCATGGCAATTCTGCTGAAAACAGCGTCAGTCCGGGTTAGTTCCATTCAAATCATGCAAATTAGAGTCCAAAACCAGAGCAAAAGTGTTTGGAAAAGTAGATACGTTTAGGACATATCAACTCCCCCAAGCTTAACTCATTGCTTGTCCTTAAGCAATTCAGTTGACAAACTGAAAGTGATAAAGAAAAACTTTTACAAACTCTTTTGTTCTTGTTGTCTGTATATATACTTAACTAGGATCCAGGTTTTCAGCAAAGATATTGAACTAACCATATGAATGATAACACTTAGGTCTCACATTTACTCATATCAATAAGATAACAAACTAGCGAGCAATTATAAGATATCTCAGATGCCAACACTTTATCAAAACAATCATGATATAATATGATAACATGGTATCTCGCTAGCCCTTTCTGAGACCGCAAAACATAAATGCAGAGCACCTCTGAGATTCAAGCAACGACTAAACATTGTAATTCAGGGTAGAGGATATCCAGTCATGGTCACACCCAACATTAACAATACTCAATGCATAAAAATGACAATAATGCTCTCCAACTGGTGCTTAAAATGAGAGGGTGATGACTCAAAAATAAAAATAAAATAACATAAAAGTAAATGGATATGCCCTTCGCAGAGGGAAGCATGGATTTGCAGCGGTGCCAGAGCTCAAAGCTTAAATCAGAGATTAAAATAATTTTGGGAGGTATACTTTTCCTATCAATGTTACGACCGAGAGTTTTCAATATCTTCTATGATAAACACATTATAGGCGGTTCCCAAGCGTAAAGTTAAAGTTTACTCCCCCTCCACCGTACCAACACAAGCCATGGCTAGCCGAATTCACGGGTGCCCTCCATACCAACAACTTTTCGGGGGAGTTTGTTTGCATTATGTATTTCGATTTGAGCATAGGACTGGGCATCCCAATTACCAGCCTCTCTCGTGTAATGACAAGTGAATAAACACTCATCTCGAGAATAACCCACTTAGCATGGAAGATACTGACCACCCCCTGTCGCTCATGAGCGGTACGGGCACACAAAGCAGATGTTCGTTTGAATATTTAGAGGTGCCACATGCAAATTTACATGGAACGGCAGAGTGATACCGCATATAGGTAGATATAGTGGACTCATCTGGAACAACTTTGGTTTAAGTATTTGGATGCACAAGCAGTATTCCCGCTTAGTACAGGCGAAGGCTAGCAAATAGATTGAGGAGCGACCAGCTAGAGAGCAAAGACGGTCATATACATGCATTATGAATAATTAACATTGAACACGAGCATGAGTAGGATATCAACACCCTGAACATAAATATCATGGAGTGTCGGTGTAAAAACCGGCAGACCTCTGGGTAGGGGATCCCGTGTGATGCCCCCGACTCGACCGTGCACTAATCATACACGCAATGCACACGATCAAGCCCAGAGACTCACGGGAAGATATCACAACACAACTCTAGACACAAAATAAAATAATACAAGCTTTATATTACAAGCCAGGGGCCTCGAGGGCTCGAATACATAAGCTCGAGTTACACAAGCATCAGCGGAAGCATTAGTATCTGAGTACAGACATAAATGTTAAACAAGTATGCCTTAAGAAGGCTAAGCAAAACAACAACATTAGATCAAAAAGGCGTAGGCCTGCTGCCTGGGAGCCTCCTATATACTCCTGGTCGTCGGTCTTCACGTAGTAGTAGGCTCCACCGTGGTAGTAGTAGTCGTCGACGGGGTCAGCTGGCTCCGGGGCTGCGCCATCTGATCGCAGCAATCGGGTATGGGGAAAAGAGGTAGCAAAGCAACCGTGAGTACTCATCCAAAGTACTCGCAAGACTTACATCAGAACTATGCTAAGTATGCATTGGTATCAAAGTGAAGGGGCTGTATCTGTGGACTGTACCGCAGAAATCCTAGAATAGAGGGGAAGGCCTAGCCTATCGAAGACTAGCATCTTCAGTGTCTTGCAGCATTAGAAGAGTGCAGATTAGTATCATAACATATAATAGTAAGTAATAGTAGCAATGCCCAGAGATCCTCCCTCAGCTACCCCGCGAGGAAGCGATCCCGGAGCCAACATATTAATTAAATTAACATGTATCCAATTCAAGTTGCAGTAGATCGGGATACAACACTGATCGTCCTGTTATCGTGGACACGACTATTCAAATAGATAATCTTCCCTGCAGGGGTGCACTACTGTTACCCAACATGCTCGATTAACTCTGGCCGGACACACTTTTCTCGGTCATGCCCGGCCTCGGCTGTTCGACACGACGTAGTCCTACCTAGGCTCAGCAGAGAGGTCCCCGCCAGTCTACATCCTAAGTGCCCAAGGGTCTTGGGCCCATCGCCCTTTGCACTCCGGGTCGTTGTGCGCAAGGTGGATCCAGCGCCACCCCTCTCCTGGATGGCATGATCCCACCCGGCCACAATGCTGAATTGGACGTCTGACAGAGCTTTCGGCTGATACATACGGCGCCAAGGGCCCACTAAACCATTATCCCGAGTGGTGGTAGTGCGTATAGGCAAGTGGCCAACTCAGATCAAATACCCAAATCTGTTAGTGAATTATTAGGAGCTGGCGGAGACGACCAGTGCCTCGGCCGCTCCGGCTAGGTATCTCGCGGACCACGACCAGGGACTAGGCCCACCTCTCTCCTAGGTAGTCTCCGCCTGCCTTGTCGCTCCAACTACAGTGTAAGTTCCGTTTCGACTGTCGGGACAAGTCCCAAGCTACCACCACATCCTGGGTGGTACCGCTAACCGCCAGCCGCCACAGGACTCTCTCGTGGGTACCCTTGGGGTCGACCCGACTTCAACATTATCTCGCAGGTGCTCTTGGAGCCGACCCGTCTTTAACTATGGTCTAAGGTGAAGGTCAAAGTACCCGTGTGTCCATAACATCATGGGAATCCGAGGAATCACCCTCGATGGATTCCCACTCGATGTAACCGTCAGGTGAACTTAGAGGAATCACCCTTGATGGGTTCACACTTGAGGGGCTGTACGACAGAGGCATCATCGGAGGTGGTGAAAGAGGAATCACCCTCGGTAACCCACAACCAACTAGCTACGCTACAGAGATTTCATCAAGAGTGAGGTAGGAGGTATCACCCTCGGCACTCGATGGTAGCTCTGCAGAGTCGTACAACTAAGGGGGTGTGCGGTGATGTGTCGGTCTCTGCACGTCGATCATGTTGATCGAATCTTCCGGTAGCAAGGCAGGGCAATACGGACAAGGATGTGGGGCCACTGATGGATCACTAACCAGCCTATACTAAGCATATAGGACAACAGGTAAAGTATCAACAGTAGGTTACAAAATCAGGCTATGCATCGGGATAGGAGCAATCAAATACAGTAGCAAAATCTAATGCAAGCATGAGAGAGAAAGAATGGGCGATATAGGAATGATCAAGGGGGCAGACAAATACGGCTCCTCAGGGAAGTAGCTGGTCTCCGAGGCTATCACGGTACTGGGGTCTACCGAAAAGAAGAGAGGAGGGGGAAACAATAAATAACACGGCAAACAGATGCAACACAATGCATGGTATGGCTAAATGGGGTGGCGATGTGACCTAATGCATTACTAAGCATTTTAAATGAAGCAGGAAAATATTCCAGGTATTATTCGGTATATTGATCCGGTAGCAAAAGTTCAAGGTTCTGTATGTTAGAGGGGTTGGTCATCCATGTGGATGACATATTCAGATTCGTTATATTTTTCTGATCATTTTTCATATATAAATTATTTTCATCTAACTTACAGTTTATTTTCTATTAATTTTCAAAGTTTTATCAATATTCAGGAATTTTTGGAATTATTATATTTAATTAATCCTAATTGACCAAGTCAATTTGACTGGTCAAAAGGGAAGGCGTGGCCCACATGTCATAGGCACAGAAATTAAACTAGTGTTAGAATTCAAATGGGGCACATGTCATTTTCTATTAGACTAATCTAGCACTAATTAAACAAGGGCCGGCCCACGTGCAGTGGCACACCGGCCACACACACACGACACACACACAGCACACACACACGCTGCGCACACACACGACACACACACAGCACACACACACGCTCCACACACACAGCCATGGCTAGCGGCAGTGGTGGGCAACGGCGGCAGCGGCTAAGCAGCGGCAAGCGGTAGTAGCAAGCAGCATAGCGCAGCAGCAGCAGCAGTACAGGCAGCAGCAAGGAGCAGCGCCAGGAGCAGCAGTACACGCGTACGCGGACACCGAGCTTCAGCCATGGCGGCCGCCGGCTCATACAGGCGACTACGGTGATGGATCGAGACTGCGGTAAGGGGGATTTGGAGGAGGAGCTCACCGGGAGTCCGGTGGCGTGCTCGGGGAGGGTTGGGGTGGACCGGAACAACGGCAAACGGCGACGAACGACGGCGATGTTCGCGACGAAAATGAGCTCGATGGCGAGCGTACGGGCCGTTCCGGCTCGATTCAGAGCATGTAGGCGAAGGAGACGACGATGGCGAAGCTCGTGGACGTGATCTCAGGCGACAGGGAGCACATTGGCCGCGGCTACGACGATGGTCATGGCGGCTGCATACTCGGGCGCGAAGAACGGAACGGGACGAGCGAGGGAGGAAGAGTGGGTGGCCTAGGGTTTGTCCTTGGGCTCGGGGGTGATTTTATCCGCCTCGGGGGCTCGTTGGATGGTCGACACGGCGACCATCGGTGGCGTGGACGGCTTGCGCGCGTGCTGGCGCCATGGCCTCTCTGCCTCTGGCGAGGGGTTGGGGAAAGGCCAGCGCAAATGGGCTGGGCCACCCTGTAGTTGCTTAGGGACCAACGTAGCAGTAAGTTTTAGTTTTTCTCCTTTTCTTTTTCTGCTTTGCTTTTGTATTTTCTATTTTGCATTTTCTTTTCACACCATTTGACTTTGGTAAAATGTGAAACTTGCCAAATTGAATACTCTGCAATATCCTGTACTGCCACAATAAGTTTGGGAGGCTTTTGAATTCATTTAATTTATGTTTGTATTTAAATTGGCTGAATAAGTGCTGCTGGTCCACTATTTTAATTTCTAGGGGAATTTTGGGAATTTCAAATAATGTTGCTTTTATTTTTATAATTTCGTTGGGATTATTTGCAATATTATGAACTATTTTGTTTACAAGTTTGAATTTTTCCTAATTTCACTTGTTATTTGAATTTTGAATTTGAGTTGAATTATTTCTTAATTGCATTTCTTAGGATATAATGATGATGACCTGGCATCATTACCATGTGGTCACTGTAGTTAACCACTGGGGTGTTACAATTCTCCTCCACTAGAAGAAATCTCGTCCCGAGATTTAAGAGGTGTGGTAAGGGGTATCTTCGGGATCAAGGATGTACAGGAGAGTCAGGTTTCGATCCTGTGGAATTGCAGTGAGTGTGGATTAAGAGTAGGAAGGGCGGTGACATCTTGTATGGGCGCTTGGCAATAGGAGTAGTGCCCAGTTTCAAGTCTATGACGAATTCGACAGCTCTAGCAGGGGGTACTCCTGAAAGTTCTTCCGAAAAGACATCTTGAAACTCACGAACAACTGGAACGTTCTCAATTCCTTCAAGAGGTGAAGCATTCAATGCATTCAGAGCATATATCTGGCTTTCGGCATTCTGGACTATCTGGGCTGAGTAGCTGACTGTCTGGCCAGAAGGATGTGTAAGTTGGACTTTCTTAGCAGCACAGTCGATCAAAGCATTATGGGCTGTCAACCAGTCCATACCGAGAATGATGTCTATGTCGGAAGTTCCGAGAGCAATGAGGGAAGCAGGGAACATCAACCCTTCAATTCTGATCTGATTATTGTGACCTATCATCTTGGTTTGCCACCTGGAACGGGGAGTACTAATCTCTAATGGGGTGGGAAACAACTCTAGAGGTAGTTCATGCCGCTGAGTAAATTGTTGAGACACAAAGGAATGTGATGCCCCGGAATCAAAGAGAACAGAAGCTGCAACTAAATTAACTGGAAGAGTTCCCATCACGATTTTAGGGGCCTCACGAGCTTCTTCCATTTTGACATGAGTGACCTGGCCACGACCCATAGCAGGCGGCCTGGCTTTACGATTTCTGGAATGATGGGTTCGATGGCCCTTCCTATGACCCTCAGGAGGACGTGGTGCAATCTGAGGCTGATCCTGGCGGCAGTTGATAACAAGGTGCCCTGACTCTCCACACTGGCGGCCTAAACCATCATTATTGGGAGGAGCCATAGCATTGGCCTGTCCACCCTGAATCGTTAGCTGTCTAGGCGGTGGAGGCAGACGAGGTGCAACATAAGACGGCCTTGGTGTTGGAGCAGGTCGGTGATAAACATTGTGCGGGATCCAGACTCGACATTTCTGGGCAGGCTGTCCTGAGGATGAGCTAACATCACGAGTGCGCTTGAGCGACTCCTGGTACTCAGTCAGACCAGTTTCAGCTCGGAAAGCTTGGCTGACAAGCGTCGCAAAGTCCGCACAATCATGGACAACAAGTGTGAGCTTTATATCAGGACGCAGTCCTTCACGGAATTTCTCCTACTTACGAGCGTCAGTGCAGACGTCATCTTCAGCATAGCGGGATAATTCGAGAAATTTCCTCTGATATTCATCCACAGTCATTTTACCCCGTGTGAGTTTGCGGAACTCCTTCTTCTTCTGGTCCATCAGACCTTGAGGAATGTGCCGTGCACGAAAGGCTGACTGAAATTCCTGCCAAGTGGTTACAGTTCCAGTAGGCAGCATACCCCTGTGACTTTCCCACCATTGAGCAGCTGGACCTTTCAGGTGAAATGCCGCAAAGGTGACGTAACTGTCAGGGGCAACATTAGCTGACTCCATCTCAAACAGGATGTCACGAAGCCAATCATCAGCATCCACAAGATTGGTTTAGTTGCGAAAAATAGACGGGTTGAGGCGCATGAAATCTTGCAGTGAGATCGGGCCCGGCTCCTAACGAGCATCGTTACTTCTAATCGATTTACCAGACTCTCATTGAGCTGACGGTTCAGTTCAAACTGCTGCATCATTGCGGCAATATAGGGTGGAGGTGGAGGATCGTCAGCCATCCTGCTACAACAACAGGGGCAATTTAGCAAGAACAACTGCATGTGTATGGAGTCATTCATAATGTAACATGATCAATGAACAAGAAGTGCATTAGATATATATTAGTAGTCATCAAAGACATACAGATCCATGCACAGAGTTGGATACAAAACGGATAGCATGAGTTCGGAAGCACTCGCAACTAGACAAACTAGGCGGCACGCAGGCACGCGGTGGAGAGATACAACAACGAGATATAGCAAAGGCTACATCAATGTCAGAGAAAACTACTGGAGCGAGGAATCTGCAGGTGATGACGAAGGGTGCCCTCGATAAAAGGATCCTGCGGTCCATGAACACTGTGAAGCAGAACTTGGCTCACAATTCAAAGAAGGGTTAATTCAAATCTTCGGGTGGATGTGATCACGAGAACATAATGTTAGTGTTAGTAAAATCTTTAACCCGAATAGAAGAGAGATCAGAGTCGCAGAATAAGGAAGAGGAATAAAAGATCCTAAACCTAACCATTGGTGACGTGGGCCCGTAAGCCACACAGCCATGTTAGTAAAATAGTTTTTCAAAGACTAGACTCAACTTCGACCAAGGAGTTGGAAAGGGGCTTCCTACAGGCAGTCGGCTCTGATACCAACTTGTGACACCCCCGACTCGACCGTGCACTAATCATACACGCAATGCGCACGATCAAGCCAGAGACTCACAGGAAGATATCACAACACAACTCTAGACACAAAATAAAATAATACATGCTTTATATTACAAGCCAGGGGCCTCGAGGGCTCGAATACATAAGCTCGAGTTACACAAGCGTCAGTGGAAGCATTAGTATCTGAGTACAGACATAAAGGTTAAACAAGTATGCCTTAAGAAGGCTAAGCAAACCAACGACATTAGATCGAAAAGGCGTAGGCCTCCTGCCTGGGAGCCTCCTATCTACTCCTGGTCGTCGGTCTCCACGTAGTAGTAGGCTCCACCGTGGTAGTAGTAGTGGTCGACGGGGTCAGCTGGCTCCGGGGCTCCGCCATCTGACCGCAGCAATCGGGTATACGGAAAAGAGGTGGCAAAGCAACCGTGAGTACTCATCCAAAGTACTCGCAAGACTTACATCAGAACTATGCTAAGTATGCATTGGTATCAAAGTGAAGGGGCTGTATCTGTGGACTGTACCGCAGAAATGCCAGAATAGAGGGGAAGGCCTAGCCTATCGAAGACTAGCATCTTCAGCGTCTTGCAGCATAAGAAGAGTGCAGATTAGTATCATAACATATAATAGTAAGTAATAGTAGCAATGCCCAGAGATCCTCCCTCGGCTACCCCGCGAGGAAGCAATCTCGGAGCCAACATATTAATTAAATTAACATGTATCCAGTTCAAGTTGCAGTAGATCGGGATACAACACTGATCGTCCTGTTACCGTGGACCCGGCCATTCGAATAGATAATCTTCCCTACAGGGGTGCACTACTGTTACCCAACACGCTCGATTAACTCTGGCCGGACACACTTTTCTCGGTGATGCCCGGCCTTGGCTGATCGACACGATGTAGTCCTACCTAGGCTCAGCAGGGAGGTCCCCGCCGGTCTACATCCTAAGTGCTCAGGGGTCTTGGGCCCATCGCCCTTTGCACTCCGGGTCGTTGTGCGCAAGGTGGATCCAGCGCCACCCCTCTCCTGGATGGCATGATCTGAACCGGCCACAATGCTGAACTGGACGTCTGATAGGGCTTTCGGCTGATACATACGGCGCCGAGAGCCCCATTAAACCATTATCCCAAGTGGTGGTAGTGCGTATAGGCCAGTGGCCAACTCAGATCAAATACCCAAATCGGTTAGTGAATTATTAGGAGCTCGCGGAGACGACCAGTGCCTCGGCCGCTCTGGCTAGGTATCTCGCAGACCACGACCAGGGACTAGGCCCACCTCTCTCATAGGTCGTCTCCGCCTGCCCTTTCACTCCGACTACATTGTAAGTTCCGTGTCGACTGTCGGGACAAGTCCCGAGCTACCACCACATCCTGGGTGGTACCGCTAATCGCCAGCCGCCACAGGACTCTCTCGCAGGTACCCTTGGGGTCGACCCGACTTCAACATTATCTCGCGGGTGTTCTTGGAGCCGACTCGTCTTTAACAACGGTCTAAGGTGAAGGTCAAAGTACCCGTGTGTCCATAACATCGTGGGAATCCGACGAATCACCCTCGATGGATTCCCACTCGATGTAACCGTCAAGGTGAACTTAGAGGAATCACCCTCGATGGGTTCACACTTGAGGGGCTGCATGACAGAGGCATCATCGGAGGTGGTGAAAGAGGAATCACCCTCGGTAACCCACAACCGACTAGCTATGCTACAGAGATTTCATCAGGAGTGAGGTGGGAGGTATCACCCTCGGTACTCGATGGTAGCTCCGCAGATTCGTACAACTAAGGGGGTGTGCGGTGATGTGTCGGTCTCTGCACGTCGATCACGTTGATCGAATCTTCCGGTAGCAAGGTAGGGCAATACAGACAAGGATGTGGGGCCACTGATGGATCACTAACCAGCCTATATTAAGCATATAGAACAACAGGTAAAGTATCAACAGCAGGTTATAAAATCAGGCTATGCATCGGGATAGGAGCAATCAAATACAGTAGCAAAATCTAATGCAAGCATGGGAGAAAAAGAATGGGCGATATAGGAATGATCAAGGGGGTTTTGCTTGCCTGGAAGCTCTGCAGACAAATACGGCTCCTCAGGGAAGTAGCCGGTCTCCGGGGGTATCGCGGTACCGGGGTCTACCGAAAAGAAGAGAAGAGGGGGAAACAATAAATAACACGGCAAACAGATGCAACACAATGCATGGTATTATTCGGTATATTGATACGGTAGCAAAATTTCAAGTTTCAGTATGTTAGAGGGGTTGGTCATGCAAGTGGATGACATATTCGGATTCGTTATATTTTTCTGATCATTTTTCATATATAAATTATTTTCATCTGACTTACAGTTTATTTTCTATTAATTTTCAAAGTTTTATCAATATTCAGGAATTTCTGGAATTATTATATTTAATTAATCCAAATTGACCAAGTCAATTTGACTGGTCAAAAGGGAAGGGGTGGCCCACATGTCATAGGCACAGAAATTAAACTAGTGTTAGAATTAAAATGCGGCCACATGTCATTTTGTATTAGACTAATCTAGCACTAATTAAACAAGGGCTGGTCCACATGCAGTGGCACACCGGCCACACACACACATGACACACACACAACACACACACATGACACACACACACACACAGCACACACACACGCTGAGCACACAGACGACACACACACACAGCACACACACACACACTGCACACACACAGCCATGGCTAGCGGCAGTGGCGGGCAATGGCGGCAGCGGCTAAGCAGCGGCAAGCGGTAGTAGCAAGCAGCATAGCACAACAGCAGCAGCAGTACAGGCAGCAGCAGCAAGGAGCAGCGCCAGGAGCAGCAGTACACACGTACGCGGACGCCGAGCTTCAGCCATGGCGGCCGCCTGCTCGTACAGGCGACTACGGTGACGGATCGAGACTGCAGTAAGGGGGATTCGGAGGAGGAGCTCACCGCGAGTTCAGTGGCGTACTCGGGGATGGTCGGGGTGGACCGGAACAGTGGCAAATGGCGACGAACGACGGCGATGTTCGCGACGGAAATGAGCTCGATGGCAAGCGTACGGGCCATTCTGGCTCGATTCAGAGCGCGTAGGCAAAGGAGACGATGATGGCGAAGCTCCTGGACGTGATCTCAGGCGACAGGGAGCACGTTCGCCGCGGCTACGACGATGATCATGGCGGCTGCGTACTCGGGCGCGAAGAACGGAACGGGACGAGCGAGGAAGAGTGGGTGGCCTAGGGTTTGTCCTTGGGCTCGGGGGTGATTTTATCCACCTCGGGGGCTCGTTGGATGGTCGACACGGTGACCATGGGTGGTGTGGACGGCGTGCGCGCGTGCTGGCGCCATGGCCTCTCTGCCTCTGGCGAGGGGTTCGGGAAAGGCCAGCGCAAATGGGCCGGGCCACCCTGTAGTTGCTTAGGGCCCAACGTAGCAGTAGGTTTTAGTTTTTCTCCTTTTCTTTTTCTACTTTGCTTTTGTATTTTCTATTTTGCATTTTCTTTTCACACCATTTGACTTTGGTAAAATGTGAAACTTGCCAAATTAAATACTTTGCAATATCCTGTAGTGCCACAATAAGTTTGGGAGGCTTTTGAATTCATTTAATTTATGTTTGTATTTAAACGGGCTGAATAAGTGCTGCTGGTCCACTGTTTTAATTTCTAGGGGCATTTTGGGAATTTCAAATAATGTTGGTTTTATTTTTACAATTGCTTTGGGATTATTTGCAATATTATGAACTATTTTGTTTACAAGTTTGAAGTTTTCCTAATTTCACTTGTTATTTAAATTTTGAATTTGAGTTGAATTATTTCTTAATTGCATTTCTTAGGATATAATGATGATGACCTGGCATCATTACCATGGGGTCACTGTAGTTAACCACTGGGGTGTTACATCCCGAGCTATGGATCTCGGACACATGGTAACAGGAACAGGGAGACGATGTTTACCCAGGTTCGGGCCCTCTTGATGGAGGTAAAACCCTACGTCCTGCTCTTGTTTATATTAATGGAGAAGTATCAAGTACAGAGTTGATCTACCTCAAGATCGTATGATCTAGTCCTAAGGCTAGGTGAATGAGATTGCGTTGAGGTCCCTTCTGAGGGCTAAACCCTTTGTCTTATATACACGCTGGGTAGGGTATCTAGGGTTACAAGGTCGGTATCCAGGCGAGGAGGCGTCAGAAGGAGTCTTGGAGTACGTGCCAAGTCTTCATTAGATGCAGTCTTGATCTCTTCTCCTACGTGTATCTTCCAGAGTCCATTTTGACAAGAATGAGAGCCCACTTGTCCGGCCCGAGGAATATGAGCCGACTAGGTTAGTACCCCCTAGTCTAGGACACCGTCAGTAGCCCCTGAACTGGTCTCCGACGCCGAGGACGACACTCTTGGACTTCGGTTCCAGAGTCTTTGGCTCGGCAGGCAAGTTCCATGCATGACCTCCTCCGCATAGCTTCAAGCAAACCTCAGAAAGATTGATAATCCCACCGAGTGGACCCAGCTCCCCCACACGTGGCCTCAGCTTTTTGATCTTTGGGAATTGTGTCTTACGGGGAAGCGGGTCAACTTATGGCGAAACGTCGAAGCGTCAGTCTCCCCCCTTTTTATCCACAAGTCAGGCGTGCGGATTTATCACAAACCCCCAATCTCCCTTCCAAGCAAACTGCACAAACGCTCCCCTTCCTTCCAAGTCCAACCTTGAGGGTTTCCAATGGCGAGCGATGCAGGTTCTTCGAGGCGCCCTCATGGCCCTGTCAGGGGTGATTGGGGCAGTTGCGCCATCTCGCACCTCCAGCTAGAGCGTCTGGCCAGACAAGGATACCTGCTAGATTCAGATCTGACAGTGACCCACCCGGGTTTAACATCCATCAACGGGTAGGTACACGCGGAAAATTTCCCTTCCCCTCAAAAGGATGAATGGGTATGCTTTGTCTCCTTCCTGCTGCGCGGTTTAGGATTTCCAATTCACCCTTTCCTCCGAGGCCTGCTAGAGTTTTATGGGCCACAGCTCCACCACCTTACCCCCAACTCTATTTTGCACATTGCGGGGTATGTCGCCCTATGCGAGATGCATCTAGGGTGTGAAGTGCACTTCAGACTCTGGAGGAGATATTTCTGTGTAGTGCCTTGTTCCTCCGCCAATAGGCTTTACGAGGTTGGAGTGGCCAAGGTCTGTCGAATCGAGGGGACAGAATACCCACCAGGCACACCTCGGAGTATTACTCTGGAGGAGATATTTATGATGATTATCTAGGTGGTATGTATTTAGCAACAATGTAATTAGCATAGTCTGCATACCAACGAGTATTACGAGAATCATTTATGACAGCTAATTGTTCATCAGGAAAATCATCATTAATAGGTAGTGGGTCATCAAGAACATTTTCGATTCTAGACAAATTATCTGCTACGGGATTCTCAGCTCCCTTCCTATCAGTAATATGTAAGTCAAATTCTTGTAGCAATAAAACCCACCTAATGAGTCTAGGTTTAGCATCTTTCTTTTCCATAAGATATTTAATAGCAGCATGATCGGTGTGAACAGTTACTTTAGAATCAACTATGTAAGATCTGAATTTATCACATGCAAACACAACTGCTAGAAATTCTTTTTCAGTAGTAGCATAATTTCTTTGGGCACTGTCTAGAGTTTTACTAGCATAATGGATAACATTTAATTTCTTATCAACTCTCTATCCTAGAACACCACCAACAGCATAGTCACTAGCATCACACATAATTTCAAAAGGCAAGTTCCAATCAAGTGGTTGGACAATAGGTGCAGTGGTTAAGGCTTTCTTAAGTGTTTCAAAGGCTTCAAGACAATCATCATCAAAAATAAATGGAACATCTTTTTGCAAAAGATTGGTAAGAGGCCTAGAAATTTTAGAGATGTCTTTAATAAATCTCCTATAGAAACCAGCATGACCTAGGAAACTTCTTATACCTTTAATATCTTTAGGACATGGCATTTTCTCAATAGCATCAACCTTAGCTTTATCAACTTCAATACCTCTTTCAGAAATTTTATGCCCCAAGACAATGCCTTCATTCAGCATAAAGTGGCACTTCTCTCAATTCAAGACAAGATTAGTTTATTCACATCTCTGCAAAACTCGATCAAGGTTGCTTAAGCAATCATCAAAAGAAGTTCCGTAAACGGAGAAATCATCCATGAATACCTCAACAATCTTTTCACAAAAGTCAGAGAATATAGCAGTCATACATCTTTGAAAGGTAGCAGGTGCATTGCATAAACCAAAAGGCATACGTCTATAAGCATAAGTTCCAAAAGGAAAAGTAAAGGTGCTTTTCTCTTGATCGGGTTGTGATACAGGTATTTGAGAAAAACCAGAATAACCATCTAGGAAGCAAAAGTGTGTATGCTTAGACAGTCTTTCTAACATTTGATCAATAAAAGGTAAGGGGTAATAATCTTTTCTAGAAGCTTTGTTTAATTTCCTAATATCAATTACCATCCTATAACCAGTTACAATTCTTTGTGGAATGAGTTCATTTTTATCGTTAGGAACAACGGTAATACCTCCTTTCTTAGGGACACAATGAACGGGACTTACCCATCTACTATCAGCTATGGGATAGATTATACCTGCTTCCAGAAGCTTTAATATTTCAGTTCTTACCACCTCTTTCATCTTAGGATTTAATCGTCGTTGGTGGTCGACAATTGGTTTAGCATAAGGCTCCATATTAATTTTGTGCTGACATAGAGTGGGACTAATGCCCTTAAGATCATCAAGAGTATATCCAATAGCAGCACGGTGCTTCCTCAGAGTTTTTAGTAACCTCTTTTCTTCATGCGCTGAAAGGTTAGCACTAATAATAACATGATATATCTTCTTTTCATCAAGATAAGCATATTTCAATGTATCAGGCAATTGCTTCAATTAAAATACAGGATCACCCTTAGGTGGAGGAGGGCCTCCAAGAGTTTCAACAGGCAAATTATGTTTAAGGATAGGTGGTTGATGAAAGAACATCTTGTCTATTTCATTTCTTTCATTCATATGCATATCGTTTTCGTGGTCTAGCAAATATTGTTCTAACGGAACTGTAGGAGGTACGGCAATAGAAGCAAGACCAATAATTTCATGTTTACTAGGCAATTCTTTATCATGAGGTTCTCTACGAAACTTGGAGAAATTAAACTCATGAGATATATCACCAAACTTAACTCGAACCTTTTCTTTAACACAATCAATTTCAGCATTAACGGTATTCAAGAAAGGTCTACCAAATATAATGGGACAAAAAATATCTTTTTGTGAACCAAGTACTAAGAAATCAGTAGGGTATTTGATTTTTCCACACAAGACTTCAACATCTCTAACAATCCCAAGTGGTGTAATAGTATCTCTATTCGCAAGCTTAATAGTAACATCAATACCTTCAATCTCAATAGGTGCAATTTCATGCATTACTTCCTGATATAAAGAAAATGGAATAGCACTCACACTAGAACCCATATCACACAAACCATGATAGCAATGATCTCCAATCTTAACAGAAATAACAGGCATGCCAACTACGGGCTTGTTCTTGTCTAACATATCTCGTTCATTTCTAATAGGTTTAGCAATTCTAGCCGCCTCATCACAATAGTAAATAACATGCCCATCTATATTATCGACTAAGAGATCTTTAACCATAGCAACATCAGGTTCAACTTTAATTTGTTCAGAGGGTCTAGGTGCTCTAATATTACTTTTGTTAACCACAGTTGAAGCTTTAGCATGTTCCTTAATCCTAACAGGAAAAGGTGGTTTCTCAATATAAGCAGTAGGCACAACTGGATCAACATGGTAAACAATTGTTTCTTCTTTAACACTAACGGGTTCCTCAATCTTTTCTTTAATAGGGGGATGATATTTAAACCACTTCTCCTTAGGGAGATCAACATGAGTAGCAAATGATTCACAAAAGGAAGCTACTATCTCAGAGTCAAGTCCATATTTAGTGCTAAACTTATGAAAAGCATCGGTGGCCATAAAAGATTTAACACAATCGAACTCAAGTATTATACCTGACTCATTACCTTTGTGGAGTTCCCAATCTTCAGTGTTGCGTTTAATTCTTTCCAGAAGATCCCATCTGAAATCAATAGTTTTCTTCATAAAGGAGCCAGTCGAAGAAGAATCGAGCGTTGTTTGATTTTCATGAGAAAGTCGAGCATAAAAATTCTGTAAGATAATTTCTTTTGAGAGCTCATGATTGGGGTATGTGTACATCATGTACTTAAGCCTCCCCCAAGCTTGAGCGATGCTTTCTCCTTCACGAGGCCAAAAATTATATATATAATTCCGATCACGATGAACCAAATGCATAGGATAAATTTCTGGTGGAATTCCAGTTTCAATCGGTTCCAGTCCCATGTATCAGTATCATCACATAGCCTATACCACATTAATGCCTTTCCCTCCAAAGATAAAAGGAATAATTTCTTCTTAACTCCATCTCCGGATAACCTTCAATCTTAAACAATCCACAAATTTCATCCACATAGATCAAGTGCATATTAGGATGTACCGTTCCATCTCCTGCATAAGGATTAGCTAGCAGTTTCTCTATCATACCCGGAGGAATCTCGTAATAAATATTTTCAGTAGGTGCAGTAGGTTGAGGAGCAACTATTTGTGTTTCCAGTCGAGGTGAAGATACCCCGAACAAACCACTCAAACGATTACTTTCCATAGTGACAAGTGACAGTAAATTTCAGCACGTAATATAAATGTTTGCTTACCAAATTCCACTCACCAAAGGCGCTTCACTCCCCGGCAACGGCGCCAGAAAAGAGTCTTGATGACCCACAAGTATAGGGGATCAATCGTAGTACTTTCAATAAGTAAGAGTGTCGAACCCAACGAGGAGCAGAAGGAAATGACAAGCGGTTTTCAGCAAGGTATTTTCTGCAAGCACTGAAATTATCGGTAACGAGTAGTTTCATAGCAAGATAATTTGTAACAAGTGACAACTAGCAATAGTAACAATGAGTGCAGCAAGGTGGCCCAATCCTTTTTATAGAAAAGGACAAGCCGGAACGATCTCTTATAGTAAGTAAAGCGTTCTCGAGGACATATGGGAATTTCATCTAGTCACTTTCATCATGTTTGTTTGATTCGCGTTCGCTACTTTGATAATTTGATATGTGGGTGGACCGGTACTTGGCTACTGTTCTTACTTGAACAAACCTCCCACTTATGATTACCCCCTCTCGCAAGCATCCGCAACTACGAAAGAAGAATTAAGATTTCTCTAACCATAGAGTTAAACATATGGATCCAAATCAGCCCCTTACGGAAGAGCGCATAAACTAGGGTTTAAGCTTCTGTCACTCTAGCAACCCATCATCTAATTACTACTCCACAATGCATTCCCTTAGGCCCAAAGATGGTGAAGTGTCATGTAGTCGACATTCACACGACACCACTAACGGAATCAAGAATATACATATCATCAAAATATCGAACGAATACCAAATTCACATGATTACTTATGATAAGACTTCTCCCATGTCCTCAAGAACAAAAGTAACTACTCACAAATCATATTCATTTCCAAGATCAGAGAGGTGTTGAATAGCATAATAGATCTGAACATATAATCTTCCACCAAATAAACCAACTAGCATCAACTACAAGGTGTAATCAACACTACTAGCAACCCACAGGTACCAATCTGAGGTTTTGAGACAAAGATTGAATACAAGAGATGAACTAGGGTTTGAGATGAGATGGTGCTGGTGAAGATGTTGATGAACATTAGTCCTCCCACAATGAGAGGATTGCTGGTGATGTTGATGGCGATGATTTCCCCCTCCCGGAGGGAAGTATCCCCAGAAGAATCTCTCCGCCGGAGAGCAAAGTGCTCCTGCCCAAGTTCTGCCTCGAGACGGCGGCGCACCATCCCGAAAGTCCTCTCTATATTTTTTCTAGGGCAAATGGACTTATATACCAGAAAATGGGGGCTAGAGGCTGGCCAGGGGCCCCACGAGGTACCAAGGCGCGCCTGGGGGGGTGGCACGCCCTGGTGCCTCGTGGGCATCTGGGTGGCCCCCTCTGGTACTTCTTGCTTTCTGTATTTTTTATTTATTCCAAAATAAATCTCCGTAAAATTTCAGCTCATTTGGAGATGTGCAGAATAGGTATCTCTGACATAGCTTTTTCAGGTCCAGAATTCCAGCTATCGGCAATCTCCCTCCTTGTGTAAATCTTGCATATTAAGAGAGAAAAGGCATTAGAATCGCTCCACAAAGTGTTATATTGATTAAAAACACTATAAATAACAGTAGCAAAACATGATGCAAAATGGACGTATCACCAATCCATTTGACGGATCTTTTTATTGGTGTCGAGCAGAGATGGAGATGTTGGGTGGAGGCTCTAAACAGCCCGGCACCCGAGCCAGAAACACACCAACGAGCGGAAGACCCCCTCTTTGACGAGGACGAGGATCTGGCCCTTATCTATGAGGGGAGTAAATTTTATATGGACTACCTTGACGGCTCCAAGGTAGCCGTTGATACGTCTCCGCTGTATCTACTTTTCCAAACACTTTTGCTCTTGTTTTGGACTCTAATTTGCATGATTTGAATGAAACTAAACCGGACTGGCGCTGTTTTCAGCAGAACTACCATGGTGTTGTTTTTGTGCAGAAATAAAAGTTCTTGGAATTGGACGAAACTTTTTGGAGATTTTTTTATGGAATAAAAAAAAATACTGGAGGCAAGATCCACTGGAGGGGGGCCACCTGCTGCCCACGAGGCACCAGGGCGTGCCACTCCCCTTGGCGTGCCCTGGTGGCTTGTGGGGCACACATGGCTCAGCTGACCCTAATCTCAGGCCTATAAATTCACAATTCCAAAGAAAAAAAATAAGAGAAGAAGTTTTATCATGTTTTACGATACGGAGCCGCCGCCACCTCCTGTTCTTCATCGGGAGGCCAGATCTAGAGTCCGTTCGGGGCTCCGGAGAGGGGGATCTTCCGTCATCGTCATCATTAACTATCCTCCATCACCAATTTCATGATGCTCACCGCCGGGAGTGAGTAATTCCTTCGTAGGCTTGCTGGAGGGTGATGGGTTGGATGAGATTTATCATGTAATCAAGTTAGTTTTGTTAGAGCTTGATCCCTAATATCCACTATGTTCTGAGATTGATGTTGCTATGACTTTGCTATGCTTAATGCTTGTCACTAGGGCCCGAGTGCCATGATTTCATATCTGAACCCTTTATGTTTTCATGAATATATTTGTGTTCTTGATCCGATCTTGCAAGTTATACGCACCTGCTATGTGTTATGATCCGCATACCCCAAGGTGACAATAATTGGGATTCTTTCCGGTGATTACCGTAGTCTGAGGAGTTCATGTATTCACTATGTGTTAATGCTTTGTTCCAGTTCTCTATTAAAAGGAGGCCTTAATATCCCTTAGTTTCCTTATGGACCCCGCTGCCACGGGAGGGTAGGACAAAAGATGTCGTGCAAGTTCTTATCGCAAGCACGTATGACTATATACGGAATACATGCCTACATTACATTGATGAATTGGAGCTAGTTCTGTGTCGCCCTAGGTTATGACTGTAACATGATGAATGTTATCCAACATAATCACCGATCCAATGCCTATGAGTTTTTCACATATTGTTCTTTGCTAAGTTACTAGTATTGCTACTACTGTCACAATTGCTACTACTATTGTTGCTACTGTTACTGCTACTGTTACTATTTTTGCTATTGCTATCAAACTACCATACTACTGTGCTACTGATCACTCTGCTGCAGATATTTAGTCTCCAGGTGTGGTTGAATTGACATCTCAACTGCTAATACTTGCAAATATTCTTTAGCTCCCCTTGTTTCAAATCAATAAATTTGGGTTGAATACTCTACCCTCAAAAACTGTTGTGATCCCCTATACTTGTGGGTTATCAAGTCCTTTTTCTGGCGCCGTTGCCGGGGAGCACAGCTCTGTTTGTTGAGTCACTTGGGATTCATATCTGTTGATCACCATGAAGAATCAAAGACCCTAAGACCAAGATCGTTCCCTCTAAGACGAGGGGAGGCAAGGAACAGCCATCTAGCTCTGCACTTGATTCACCTTCTGTTTTGAGTAAGCTTGCAACACCACCACCTGCTATTAATTCTGATATGTCGCAAGTTATTGATGATAGTGCTCCTGCTATGAATGATACTTATGATGATGCTAGTACTATGCTTGGTAATGTTGTGCCACTTGGTGAATTTCTTGATGAACAACTTGCTAAAGCTAAAGAAATTGAGAATGTTGAAAATGTTGAAACTCTTGAGAATTATGACTCACCTATTATGCCTAACTCTCCTACTAGAATTGAATCACCTGATGAACATGTCTTTGATAGGGAGACGGCTAGAGCCATTCTTGGTTGTAATGATAGAGATGAAGTTATAAAATTGCTTGCTGAAATGAAAGAAAAATCTATGAGGGAGAGAATGAAATATGACCCTAAGTTTGCTACCTCTCCCATATTTGTTACTGATAAGGATTATGAATTCTCTGTCGATCCTGAGTTAATTACTTTGGTTGAATCTGATCCTTTCCATGGCTATGAAACTGAAACCGTTGTGGCACATCTTACTAAATTAAATGATATAGCCACCCTATTCGCTCATGAGGAAAAAATTCGCTATTATTATATTCTTAAATTGTTTCCTTTCTCGCTAAAGGGTGATGCTAAGATATGGTATAATACTCTTGCTCCTGGTTGTGTGCGTAGTCCCCAGGATATGATATATTACTTCTCTGAAAAATATTTTCCTGCTCATAAGAAACAAGCTGCTTTACAGGAAATATTTAACTTTGTGCAAATTGAAGAAGAGAATCTCCCTCAAGCTTGGGGGAGGCCTCTCCAATTACTTAATGCTTTGCCTGATCATCCTCTTAAGAAGAATGAAATACTCTATATCTTCTATAATAGACTAACCGATGCTTCTAGGGACTACCTAGATAGTTGTGCTGGTTGTGTTTTCAGGGAACGAACTATTGAACAAGCTGAGGAACTATTGAATAATATATTGAAGAATGATAATGATTGGACACTTCTTGAACCACCGCCTAAACCCACTACGAAGAAGAGGGGTATTTTATTTCTCAGTCCTGAAGATATGCAAGAAGCAAAGAAATGTATGAAGGAGAAAGGTATTAAAGCTGAAGATGTTAAGAATCTACCACCTATTGAAGAAATACATGTTCTTGACACACCGCCACAGGTAGTAGAGGTAAATTCTCTTATCAAATTTGATAAAGGTGATATTCCTTATAACAAACCTCCTAGCCAATGTTTGTATGAATTTGACAATTATATTATTAAGCAAGATCATTTCAATGCAAATGTTATGAAACAATTGAAACGAAATGCCTACATGATTGATTGCTTGAGTGACTTGTTGTTTAGAACTGTTAATGATGTAAAAGGTGTAGGTAAACATGCATCTATGGTTCAAACCCAATTAGAACAAGTTGCTAAATCTCAAAGTGAATTGCTCAATGAAATGAATAACAATATGAATGATCATGCTGTTAGAGTAATGACTAGAGGAGGTAGAATGACTCAAGAGCCACTTTATCCTGAAGATCACCCTAAAAGAATTGAACAAGACTCTCAAAGAATTAATGTTGATGCACCTACTCCATCTAAAAAGAAAAAGAAAAAGGAAAATGATAGGACTTTGCATACTTCTAGTGAACCTGAGGTAGAAAAACCCTTGGAGGATAGTAATGATGTTTCTATTTCCGATGCTGAGACACAATCTGGTAATGAACAATCACCTGATGATAATGGTGCTCATGTGGATGCCCAACCAGATAATGATAAAGAACCTGATAATGATGTTGAAATAGAACCCGCTGTTGATCTTGATAACCCACCTCCTAAAAATAAATGTTATGATGAAAGAGACTTCGTTGCTAGAAAACATGGTAAAGAAAGAGAACCATGGGTTCAAAAACCCATGCCCTTTCCTCCTAAACCATCTAAGAATAAGGATGAGGAAGAATTTGAACGCTTTGCAGAAATGCTTAGGCCAGTCTTTTTGAGTACTCGTTTGACTGATATTTTAAGGATGGCCCCTTATGCTAAATATATGAAAGACATTGTCACAAATAAAAGAAAGATACCTGAAGCTGAAATTTCTACCATGCTAGCAAATTATTCTTTTAAGGACAGAGTACCTAAGAAACTAGGAGATCCAGGAATACCAACTATACCATGCTCCATTAAAAGAAATTATGTCAAAACTGCTTTGTGTGATTTAGGAGCCGGTGTTAGTGTTATGCCCTTCCCTTTATATAAAAGACTTGATTTGAATAAACTCACTCCCACTAAAATATCATTACAAATGGCTGACAAATCAAATGCCATTCCTATCGGTGTTTGTGAGGATGTGCCCGTTGTAGTTGCAAATGTTACTATCCTAACAGACTTTGTTATACTTGATATACCCGAGGATGACAACATGTCAATTATCCTTGGTAGACCCTTTTTGAATACTGCAGGGGCTGTTATTGATTGCAACAAAAGCAAGGTCACTTTCATATCAATGGTAATGAACATACGGTGCACTTTCCGAAGAAACAATTTCAAGTAAACGGTATTCATGTTATTGAAAAGACTCCGACAATTACTATTGGAAGTTTTCAAATCCCTCTTCCTACTGTCAACAAGAAATATGAAACTCTCATTATTGGGGAGGTACACATCCCCGTTGAGGTAACCTAGTGTTTTTACGAAGGTTCTTCTGTTTCATGTTACTCGGAAATGGTTTGTTAATAAGACTTGATCAACCTTATTAATGGATTATTTTTGAGAGGCATGTGGTCGATGAATTTAGTAAACACAACCTTCTGCACCCACTTTTTGTTTTCTATTATTTTTAGTTAAATGCAATAAAATGCCATGATTACCCTGTTTTCTGAATTATCCGTGCAATAAAAAAGTGCCCAAAAATGAAAGTGCTCAGAATGATCTGAAATATTTACATGATTTTTTATAGAATATTTAAGAATTTTTGGAACTAAAAACATACCAGGGGGATGCCCCAGGTGCCCACGAGGCACCAGGGCGCACCACCCCCTTGGGGCGCACCCTGGTGGCTTGTGGGCCCCAGAGGGACCCCCTCACTTATCCCTTCAGCCCACTTCGTCTCTTACCTCTAGCAAAAATTCCTGGTAGCTCTCTCTCTCTCATGTTCTTGCTCCCAAACCTGAGATTTTCGATCTCTTTGCTCGGAGCTCCATTTTCGAAACTGTTTTGGGGGATTGCTACTTGGTATGTGACTCCTCCATTGCTCCAATTAGTTTTTGCTCTAGTGGATTATATTTTGCATAATTAGCTGCTCTTGGTGCTACTGAAAATGAGCTTGCATGTTGAATTCTTTGAGTTCCAAGTAGTTTGAATGCTTGATATGGCCTCTAGACAACCATATGAGTAGGTGCTATCAATCTTGTGAAGTTTTATTGATATCATTTTGTGCCCCAAAAATTTCAGAAAATTGTTCATAGAGAAAATGAATTTCTTCCGGAGGAGTTCCTCGAAGAGGAACACCAAGGTAGTCCTTGGGGACTCCTCGGACAGCGACCTCAACATTCCGCGTAGGACGGAGGTCCGACCGTGCGAATGGCCGCACAATGCTTTCATGAACGAAGCCAGATTCTACCAAGAGTTCACGCAATTTGTTGCCAATGCCGGATTGACCGACTTCCTCGTAGATGAGTGTGACCAGCACCACATCCTTATGAATTCCTTTGTGCAAAACTTTCATTTCCTGAATAGGCTCGAACCCCCTGCGCTGCGCTTTGATTTATATGCTGAACATCATCAGATACCGCTTGCTGAATTTTGTGAGATATGTTTGATTCCCTTTGATGGGGAAATAAGAGAGCCTCGACCGGAGGAGTTTGAGGGCTTCCTCCGCACTTTAACTGTGGGAGAGGAAAGGGGCATGTCGAAAGCCCGAGCCACTAGCTTGCAATTTCCCGCTGTTCATTACTTTGCTTTATTCATAGGGAAATGCTTGACTGCTAGAGAGCAAGGTGGTGCGCTATGTGCACCTGACTTTGCCATTTTACGCCGGGCACTGCATAATGACAACACTTATAACCTAGGAGCTATCATTGCACGTCGCCTGCACACTAATAGGACTAAGGGTAAAATTCATGGTGGTATTTATGCTACTCGCTTAGCGAGACATTTTAATGTTAACATACGCCCACATGATTACTTGTTGCCCAGAGTTTACTTAGATCACCAGTCTATGCAGGATCACCACTTTCTTGATGCTCCTGAGCCTCCTCACCACATTCGTTATAACTTGGTTTTTAGTGAGGATGCTCGTGATATTATTCCGTTGCCTGCACCTGCTTTGTTTGATTCTCATGCCAGGAACGGATATACTATTATGCCATAGGACGTCGTTGCCTATCGGAACGCATTGGCAGCGGCAAAGGATGAGGCCCAGGATTGGGACGCTAGGGTGCTGCCGCCTCGGCACTTTCACATTGGACCGGATGGCTACTACGGATGGCCATAGACCAAGCTAGGCAAAATCCTAAGCTTGGGGGAGTACGTATTTCTCATCGACATTACATTCATGATCACACATTTCATTTCAGTTGTCGGTGTTCATACTTTTCATTGTATGATCCATGTTAGTCTTATTTTCTCGCTTTCTTCTTGTGTGTTTGAAAAACTTTGAGAAAATCCTAAAACATTTCTCGTTTCTTTTTGGTTTTTCTTTCTAGCTAAATTAGTTGTGGTACTAAAAGAAAATCCAAAAAGATTTCCCGTTTCTTCTTTTGCTTGTTGGGAGATTTCCCGTGTAAATAGTTTTTCTCATTTTTGTTTTGTCTTCTTTAATTTGATTCCTTCAAAAAAACTAAAAACTCCAAAAATATTTCAGTGTGTTTCTCTGAATTTTTTTTCTTTTGTTGAGTCATTGTAAGGAGAAGACCACGATGAAAATGTTGAGTGGCTCTCGTATGCATTATTGTTGATCTAACAAAGAGCCCATATTACCTTGTCTTCTCCTTTGAATAAAATGTTTGCAGAATCCAGCTTAATCCACGGCACACTTGCACTATTATCTTCATATCATTCGGTCATGCAAGTGAAAGGCAATAATGATGATGATTTGATGAAGTGACTGTGGCAAGGAAAAGCGGGTATGAACTCAACTTGTTCCTGTTTTTGTAAATATGTTTAACTCAGTATCCATGATTCAGCATATTATGATTAAACATGTTTATGATGACAATTAGAGATTATAGTTTCTCATGCCATGCTTAAGTAGCTAGGAGTGGATAATGATTTATCTTGGGTGTTAACATGCATTAAAAAATTTGTGATATAGTATGATGATATGGTATCCTCCTCTGAATGTTTCGAGTGGCTTGACTTGGCACATGTTCACGTAGGTAGTTGATTCAAACACAACATAGTCTCCACGATATTTATGTTCATGGTGCTTATATCGTACTCATGCTAGTATTCAATGTTGATTATTCATAATGCATGATTATGACCGTTTTCGCTCTCTAGCTGGTCGCTTCTCAACCTATTTGCTAGCCCTCGCCTATACTAAGCGGGAATACTACTTGTGCATCAAAACCCTTGAACCAAAGTTATTCCAGATGAGTCCACTATATCTACCTATATGCGGTATTACCCTGCCGTTCTAAGTAAACTTGCATGTGCCACCTCTAAATATTCAAATGAACATCTGTTTTGTGTGCCCGTACCGCTCATGGAGCGACAGGGGGCGGTCAGTATCTTCCATGCTAAGCGGGTTATTCTCCTGATGAGTGTTTATTCACTTGTCCTTGCACGAGTACCAGCCCCATACTTAAAATTGCAAAATAATAAAACAAACTCCCCCGAAAAGTTGTTGGTATGGAGGGCACCCAAGGATTCGGCTAGCCATGGCTTGTGTTTGTTGGTGGAGGGGGAGTTACTTTACCACTTGGGAACCGCCGCTAATGTGTTTAGCATGGAAGATATTGAAAACTCTCGGTCGTGACGTTGACAGGAAAGGCATACCTTCCAAAATTATATATATCTCTGATTTACGCTCTGAGCTCTGGCGCCTATGCAAATCCCTGCTTCCCTCTGCGAAGGGCCTATCTATTTACTTTTATCTTATTTTACTTTTAGTGTTGAGTCACCATCTTCTCAAATAAGCACCGGTCCTGAGAGCACTATTGTCATTCTCATGCATTGTGTATAGTTAATGTTGTGTGCATCATGACTGGATCTCTTCTACCATGAACTACAATGTTTAGTCGCTGCTTGAACTTTGGAGGTGCTCTGCATTTATGTTTTGCGGTCTCAGAAAGGGCTAGCGAGATACCATGTTGTCATATTATATCATGATTGTTTTGACAAAGTGTTGGCATTTGAGATATCTTATTATTTCTCGCTAGTTGATTATGCCATTGATATGAGTGAATATAATTTCTAAGAGTTATCATTTGCATGGTTAGTTATAATCTTTGCTAAAACCATGGGTATTATTTAAGCATATATATAGATACAACAACAAAAGAGTTCATAAAAGTTTTTCTTTATCACTTTCAGTTTGTTAACTGAATTGCTTGAGGACAAGCAATGAGTTAAGCTTGGGGGAGTTAATACGTCTCTGTCGTATCTACTTTTCCAAACACTTTTGCTCTTGTTTTGGACTCTAATTTTCATGATTTGAATGAAACTAACCCGGACTGACGCTGTTTTCAGCAGAACTACCATGGTGTTGTTTTTGTGCAGAAATAAAAGTTCTTGGAATTGGATGAAACTTTTTGGAGATTTTTTATGGAATAAATAAAAAATACTGGAGCCAAGATCCACTGGAGGGGGGCCACCTGTTGCCCACGAGGCACCAGGGCGCGCCACCCCCCCCCCTCCTAGGTGGCTGGTGGGGCCCACTTGGCTCCGCTGACCCTAATCTCAGACCTATAAATTCACAATTCCAGAGAAAAAAATAAGAGAAGAAGTTTTATCACATTTTACGATACGGAGCCGCCGCCGCCTCCTGTTCTGCATCGGGAGGCCAGATCTGGAGTCCGTTCGGGGCTCCGGAGAGGGGGATCTTCCGTCATCGTCATCATCAACCATCGTCCATCACCAATTTCATGATGCTCACCGCCGGGAGTGAGTAATTCCTTCGTAGGCTTGCTGGACGGTGATGGGTTGGATGAGATCTATCATGTAATCAAGTTAGTTTTGTTAGGGCTTGATCCCTAGTATCACTATGTTCTGAGATTGATGTTGCTATGACTTTGCTATGCTTAATGCTTGTCACTAGGGCCCGAGTGCCATGATTTCAGATCTGAACCCTTTATGTTTTCATGAATATATTTGTGTTCTTGATCCGATCTTGCAAGTTATACGCACCTGCTATGTGTTATGATCCGCATACCGCAAGGTGACAATAATTGGGATTCTTTCCGGTGATTACCGTAGTTTGAGGAGTTCATGTATTCACTATGTGTTAATGCTTTGTTCCGATTCTCTATTAAAAGGAGGCCTTAATATCCCTTAGTTTCCTTATGGACCCTGCTACCACGGGAGGGTAGGACAAAAGTTGTCATGCAAGTTCTTATCGCAAGCACGTATGACTATATACGGAATACATGCCTACATTACATTAATGAATTAGAGCTAGTTCTGTGTCGCCCTAGGTTATGACTGTTACATGATGAATGTTATCCAACATAATCACCGATCCAATGCCAACAAGTTTTTCACATATTGTTCTTTGCTAAGTTACTACTGTTGCTACAACTGTCACAATTGCTACTACTATTGCTGCTACTGTCACTGCTACTGTTACTATTATTGCTATTGCTATCAAACTACCATACTACTGTGCAACTGATCACTCTGCTGCAGATATTTAGTCTCCAGGTGTGGTTGAATTGACAACTCAACTGCTAATACTTGCAAATATTCTTTGGCTCCGCTTGTGTTGAATCAATAAATTTGGGTTGAATACTCTACCCTCGAAAACTGTTGCGATCCCCTATACTTGTGGGTTATCAGCCGTCACCCCGGACACGACGGGGATGAGGCCAGCTTCATCGGTAACACCCTCTTCCTCTACTCGAAAGCGAGCCCCTTGTCCCCAAGCCCCTGGTCGCCTGACTTCTCCTCCGAAGGGATGGCATTCGAAACATTCACGCGGAGAGATGGCTCCTCAAGGGAACCATCCACAAGAAGCGGAAGAAGCACAGGCCGAGGTCATGGAGGCAAGCGAAAGTGCTCCTCCGATTATCAGGTGGTTGTGATTACTGTATGTTGTAGAAATGCTATCTCGGGTTCTGACCCCTTTGATCATTCATAGGCAGTCTTTTCCTTCCTCCATGGCAGCGAGTGCAAGGGCTGAGGGGTCGGCGGCTTCAAACAGGGAAGCTGAAACACGTCCTTCTTCGGGAGTTGCTCCAGAAGTTCCCCAGCTCGAGGACTCAGAGACCAGCTCGGCTACTCTGTTCGAGATCCAATGTGTCGTGAATTATCGACGGCGAAAGACCTACCTGAGGAGTCTAGCGTTCTCGGACCGGGAGTTCAATGCTCTCAGCTCGGTGGACGCATACCTCAGGGCGACCCGCTTGGTATTTGATCAATCATTAGATGTTTTGTCGCAAGGGTTCTGGGTAAGGTCCAACCCGAGCTCATGTTATCTCGAAGATTTCTTATGTCTCTGTTTGTCCATACTACCCACCGTGGTAGTAGCCCCTAAGGTTTGATATGGGCAACAATGCCTGTAGCGAGGCTTGATTTCAACCTGAAGAAGTTGTTTTATTTTTTCTGATAGAGTGCATGGGCGAGGAATGATCAGCTATTCGAGGCCCTTTCCCAGGCAAAGGGGAAGTTGGAGACTGCCTTGACCGAGGTGGAACAGGTGAAAAAGTTTACCCGAGAGGCGCACGGTAAGTGCTTTGTCATGTATATAAGAATCTTAGTTATCGAGGTCTCCTGACAGCATAATCCGATGTAGCAGCGGAAGCCCTAGGTCATCTTGAAAGAGAACTCAAGCAGGCCCGCGAGGATTTGCTTTATACGGAGTCGCAGCGCCAGGCCAATCAACATGTGGTGCCTCGAAGGGTGGATGGCGTTAATGCGCTAAGGGCTGAAAACGCCCGACAAGCGAGCAAGATCAAGAGCTTAAAAGCTTAGCTGGCTGCCGCTGAAGCCAGGAATCGTCGAACCGATGAGACGATTTTTGGTAAGTTTTTATTTCAAGAATCATTACTTGAGTGTAGGGGTTTTAGCCGGGATGTTTGGCAGGCTAATACATGCTTTTTGCCAGCTTCGCTGTCCGGCCGACCCCTTGATGACCGAGGTCCGGTTCCCAAAGACATGGCGACCCGGCTGGCCGAGGTGCACGAAAGTGCACATAAATCAATGAAGGAAGTTTTCAAGGCGTTATGGCCCGAAGTGGAGCACGTTCCCGAAGACATGGCCATCCTAGCTGAACATATGCGGCGAGCTCGGTGTCGGATCCAGGCATGGAAGGTGTCTGCTTGCCGGGAAGGGGTGAGGGAGGCCTGGGCCATGGTCAAGACCCGGTATACGGAGGTTGATACGGCGCACCTGGCCAAGGTAGGGCCAATGGGGCTAGACGGGGAAGAAATAGCCACTAGTCTTGTATACGAGAATGTCATGACTGCCGCTCAGTCGTTGCAGAAGGACTGCGCCTTAGACGTCTTGATAGATGGGTTAGACCGTGTGTAATGAAATGATAATGTATGACTCTATGTATCAAAGTACTTTACTTCATTATTCAATCTCCGCATATAAACTTTGCCAACCAGCCATTGGCTTCTACCTCCTCGATCAGTGACCGAGGAGTGTCCGCTTACTACTGTCCGAAGTGAACAGAATAGATGCTTCAGGAGACGAGGCAATCCTGTTATATGGTGCAAGCGACGAGAGTGGGACAGAGAGTTATGTTATATTACTTTTTCACGTAAGAAACATCTGCCAAGGAAAATAGTTCTTCTAACAGTTCCTTTCCTCGGGTAGCTGTGTCGAACACATAAGTCCGAAGACGGGTGACCTCGGAGGTGAAGCCCCTGGTCGGGGTTTGAGAGACCCCTCCACTTTATTTCTATGTCATGGCCGACCAATTTTGTACGTTTAAGAGTGCTAGCTTTCGGCTTTGTCTGTCTGAGGTACTGCACCGGATGACCCGGGAGTAACAATCACAGTGGTGCTCCCTTTGCCTCTTAGCCGAACGATCAGGAACGTAAGGGGCAAGCACAGGAGCCGGGCAACCCACCTTGGCCAAATCTTAAGTCAAATCGATGCATATTATGGCTTGAAAGACAATAGTATATAAGAGGTGGAAGGATGCGTGTTTTGAAAAGAACATGCAGTATTGATTTCGTTCCACGGGGCCCTTCAGGGGATGCCTCCGAAATCTCTTCAGAGAGAGAAAAAGAGAGAGGATAAAAAGAAAAAAGTAGGGTGGTGTATTTACAGAGGTGAGTAGTTCTCGGAGTTTCAACCATAGAAACATCGGAGTAGCACCGCGTTCCAGGGGTTGGGTTCTAGACGCCTGTCCTCTAGGTCTTGAATTCGGTACGTGCCTCCGGTGAGGACCTGGTCAATGATAAATGGCCCATCCCACTTAGGGGAGAGCTTGTGAGTCTGCTTCTCCGGATGAAGCCGCATGACGAGGTGTCCTTTGTTGAAGTCCTTTGCGTGGACCTCCCTACTGTGGTAGCGGCGGGCTTGCTACTGGTAAATGGTAGATCGTGCCCGAGCTACGTTGCGTTCCTCTTCTAAGGCGTCCAAGGTGTCCTACCAATCTAACTCGGTCTCCCGCTCTTCGTACATGCGTACTCGAGGTGCATCATGTATGATGTCGCAGGGGAGCACTGCCTCGGCGCCGTACACCATGAAAAATGGAGTATACTCAGTGAGGGTGTCCCAGACTAGGGGGTACTAGGGCTGCCGGCCTATCTCCTAGAGGCCGGACTAATGGGCCGCTCTTAACTCATCGAAGCAAGGCCGGATTGCGGGCGACCCTGTGCACCAGAAGGAAACCTCCGAAGACTTGACGTCTCCTCCAAGAGATGTTCAGCGTAGCTGGCATGTTTATCCCCTGATGGCAATCAACCATATGTAACCCTAGGTCCCCCTGGTGTCTATATAAACCAGAGGGTTTAGTCCGTAGAGGCAAGAGAAAAACCATTATCGTCATACCCACCTAGGGTTTAGTCCATCCGATCTCGAGGTAGTCAACTCTGTAATCATCATACAAACACATCAATACAATCAAGCAAGACGTAGGGTTTTACCACTTCGAGAGGGCCCGAACCTGGGTAATCACTGTCTCTACATTCCTTGTTATCCATTGACTCCAAGATCCATAGCTCGAACGCCCTACCCGAGATCTGCCGGTTTTGGTACCGACATTGGTGCTTTCATTGAGAGTTCCGCTGTTGGGTCATCAAGGATCAATGGCTTGCCTAGTCATCAGTGACGACATCCGCAGCGGGGACATCTTCGTCCCCGGCCAGCTTTTCTCGTTTGGCAGCATCGTGTTGCATGCCTACCTGACCGGTCACCTTGACCAGATCGACAGCTTCCCCTGAGCAGGAGATCAGGTTTGGCAACCTAGAGTACGTCGCCGACTCTCAGGGCGATCTGATCTTTACTAGGTTCTCAGCTTTACCTGAGGAGCCTAATAATCCTGAGGCCTTAACCTCAAATCTTCTCCCCGGCCCCGTCTCCGGGCCGGTCCTCGGTTTGGATCTGGCCTCAAGTTTGGATCCGATCCCGGCGCTAGAGAACCAATGGTCGCCCTTGGCCGAACACACCCCCGGTGCAGGCACTCCGGAGTTCAACTCCGAAGGATGCCCAAGGATGAATCCGGCAGACCTCTCGCTCTTAAGCGAGACGTTAGATCGGATCCAGAAGATGAGTATCGAGGATGGCCCGTCCTCGGTCCATGAACAGATCAGACTTGAGGCCAACCGCGGGGAATTTTACGTCCCGCCCACCACCCACTTAGTAGCCACTATCGAAGATTTAACCGACATGTTGGACTACGCCTCCGAGGAGGCTGACGACATGGACGAGGATATCGATGGCATGCCTTATATGGCTCCCTCCCTTGCCACTCCCAACACCGAAAAGTGGACCGCCACCTCCACCTACGATGTTTACATGGTCAACACCCCCAAGAAGGATGATGACACCCCTAAGGAGGATGGCGGCGGCCCCGATGAGGAACCGCCCAAACGTCGTCGAAAGCGATCCAGGGGACGCGGAAGGGGCAGGGAAAGTAACACAGACACAAATGGCACCGGAGATAATGATGCTCTGGACAACAAGGGGGAGCCCGGCGACAACACCACCCCTGAACAGCACTTCCACGCTTCTGAAGAGCAAGAGAATCAGGGCAACCCCAAGGATTCTGAGGATAGCAACTACCTCCCTCCTTCCGAAGAGGAGGACAGCCTCGGACCCGAAGACTTTCTCGTCCCCGAGGACCCTCTGGACCAGGAAAGGTTCAGCAGCAACTCATAGACACCGCCCGAAGTCTGAAGAAGAAGCAATAGCAGCTAAAAGCAGAACAAGATACCCTCAATGACAGGTGGACATTGGTCTTAGCAGCCGAAGAGGGCTTCGACAATCTGCGACAGGATCAGAGCAAAAGCTACCCACGGCGGCGCTTGCTTCCGTCATTTGAAGACGAGGCCCTCGAGCCTATACCTCCCAGACGAACTCAGGCAAACCAGCCATACCACCCCCCTTGAGGACGGGACAGGACGGCTGAAGAAGCCGAAAACCCACCCGCGCTCCCTTGCCGGGTGGGCAAGGAGCCGGTTCAACCGGATGACCCATATGATCTGTGGCACAACCTAAATGCCAGAGGGGCACAGTCGAGATCCATTTATGGATCCAGAGGACGCATGCCCGTTGGACAGGACGGATACCAAGCTTGGTGCCACAGGAACGATAGAGCTCGGGAGCAGCACCGTGCCCGGATGACAACCGATCTCCGGCATGACATGGCCCGGGTCAGGGGCACCGCACACCCAATGTGTTTTACAGACGAGGTGATGCAGCATCAGTTCCCCAAAGGGTTTTAACCCGTGAACATAGAACACTATGATGGGACAACTGACCCAGCCGTGTGGATTGAAGATTTTCTTCTCCACATTCATATGGCCCGAGGGGATGACCTCCACGCCATTAAATATCTGCCATTAAAACTTAAAGGACCGGCAAGGCACTAGTTGAACAGCCTACCCGAAAACTCCATCGGGAGCTGGGAGGAGCTCTAGGATGCATTCCGGGCCAACTTCCAAAGCACCTATGTTCGGCCGCCGGATGCCGACGACCTAAGCCACATCGTTCAGCAGCCCTGGGAGTCGGCTCGGCAATTCTGGAATCGGTTCTTGACTAAGAAGAACCAGATCGTCGACTATCCGGATGCTGAAGCAATTGCCGCATTCAAGCATAGTATTCGGGATGAATGGCTCGCTCGCCAGCTCGGCCAAGATAAGCCGAGAACAATGTCGGCCCTCACCTCCCTAATGACCCGCTTTTGCGCGGGTGAGGAAAGTTGGTTGGCTCGTCGAAGCAACCATCCCAATGACCCCGGCACCTCAGAGGCCCGGGACGGGAACGGTAAACCCTGGCGCAACAAGAATAATAAGTGCCGGCACACAAAGAACGACAGTGAAGCCGATTATGTGGCAGTAAACGCCGGGTTCAGCGGCTCAAAATCAGGACCGCGGAAGAAACCCTCTAAAGGGAATTGGGACGGCCCGACTACACTGGATAGAATCCTGGATAGGCCCTGCCAGATCCACGGTACTCCGGACAAGACTGCCAACCATACCAACCGTAACTGTTGGGTAATCAAGCAGGCCGGCAAGCTTACAGCCGAGGAACAGAGCAAGGGTCCCCATAGCGAGGATCACGACGAACCTCGCGGGCTGAATAATGGAGGCCAAAAGCAGTTCCCTCCCGAGGTAAAAACCGTGAACATGATTTACGTCACGCATATACCCAAGAAGGAGTGGAAACGTGCACTTCGGGATATCTACGCCCTAGAGCTGGTGGCCCCGAAGTACAACCCATGGTCGGCTTGCCCGATCACTTTCGACCGTCGAGACCATCCAACCAGTATTCGTCATGGAGGAACAGCGGCTCTGTTGCTCGACCCCATCATGGATGGATATCACCTGACCAGAGTCCTTATGGATGGAGGCAGCAGCCTCAACCTGATTTACTCAGATACAGTGAGGAAGACAGGAATTGACCTGTCAAGGATCAAACCTAGTAACACCACCTTTAAAGGTGTAATCCCAGGCGTCGAGGCATGATGCTCGGGATCCAGGACCTTGGAAGTAGTCTTTGGTTCGCCCGACAACTTCCACAGCGAGGACTTAATCTTCGACATTGTTCCCTTCCGCAGCACTCCTCGGCCAGACAGCGTTCACCCGCTTTAATGCTATCCCGCACTACGCATATCTGAAGCTCAAGATGCCAGGACCGAAGGGTGTTATTACCGTCAATGGTAACACTAAGCGCTCACTACGAACAGAGGAACACACAGCGGCTTTAGCCGCCGAAGTCCAGGCCGCCGAAGAAGCGTTGCAGACCCAGTCTACCATCAAGGCACTGGACCCACGCAAACGCGCCCGAGCTACGGCCTCGGTCCCGAAGCACTCCCGTGCTCACCCTAAATAGGGATACGCGCCCCACAGCACGGCCTACCCAGCCACGAAATACGTACGTCGAGTGGATAACTTCGTGCTCAAGATTCCCTGGGCAGCCAAAGATGTTCTTGGAACACTACTAAATAACAGGCACCATCTAGGGCCTGATCAGCGTTAAGCTGATACACTGCGGTGACTTCTCAAAACCCTTTACCAAGGGTTCGTCCGCCGAACATTATTACTTCCGCCAACCATACAGTCGACGACTCCAATCACACGGAAGCTTCATAAAGAGCAAAGGCACAGACATGCGGCAGGGCGCAGTAGGGACGTCGAACCACTCATGAAGGCCCTGTGTAAACCTTTCCTCTAATGTGTTTATTTCTTAAAGTATTTATAAAAGTTACTTCGGCAGTCCGGATTGTACGGATAGATGTCACGAATTCAAAGGAAATAACGACCATTTTTCTCCGATCATACTACAGTCAATTATGTTGCGCTTTCCTTTCTGCTTTTCGGCCGAAGTAAACTATTATGATACATTCCTTTTTAGATGTGATTGGCTAATAGACCAGGGGCTCGACCATAAATCTTGCCCCAAACATCACTCCGGCACCAATTTCATTACATGTGCTCGGCGTCATGGATATTGCATTATATGAATCAGTTCCGAATTATGTCTTTGGTCAATGGTTAGGTTGCCCGGCTCTTGTGTTTGCCCTCTTACGTTCTGCATTGTTCGGCTAGGAGGGTAAAGGGAGAACCACTGTGATTGTACTTCTAGCTAGCCTGGTTAAGTACCTCAATGGAGAAAGCCGAAAACCGACTGTCATAATAAGAGACAGCTGGTCGGCGATCCGATGACAAGTGTCAAACTAAAAATCGATGAAGGTTAATCCGTGTCAAACAAAGGGTTTGCTGTTACAGGAACCAAGTGGTAATGGTATCAACCTCGGTACGCTCGGATATCACATATACTAGGGGCTAGTCACCAGTCCCCGCAGTCAAGCTCCTATGGCTAAGTGAAAGCACTAAAGCCGCATAATCCGATTGCCTCGTTTTTCTTACACACAACCGCCTCCGGGCACTGAGACGTCGGCTAAGGGTTAAGGTGTTAAGAGAAAACACCCCATGCAGTATCTGCAAGGGGGCTGAAGCCGACGACTGGCAACTTTCAGTTTAAAAACAGCCGCACAAGAGTCAAAATAAACATATAAGGCATTATATTTACAGCCAACCAGTTGCATTTCAACAGCACAAAAGTTTCAACTCCTCGGATACAAGGAAAATAAATTCACTCATAAATTACATCTTTCGAGCACTAGGCCTCTATTGCCCGAGCACCATCCATCACGATGGGAAAGTACTGCTCGGGGCGCCTGTGCTCCTTCCTAGGGGCGGAGGTCCGTTGGCCACCTCAGCTGGCTTGATCTTTGGCCAGTGCACCATGGTTTTGCCGAAGGCCATCTGAGCTCCCTCAATGCATACGGAGCGCTTCCAGGCTTCAATCCGGGGCGTGGCGTCATACAACTTCTGCACTAAGCCAAAATAGCTGCTCGGCAGCGGCTCCGAAGGCCACAGCTTGACGCAGAGGTCCTTCATCGCCGGCTCTGCCATCTGATGCAACTCCATCAGCTGCTTCATCTGGTTGTTGAGGAGGGGAGGGTGTTCGGGCGCTTGAAACTGCGCCCAAAACAGCCTCTGCTCGACACGACCCCCCTGGGTTGCAAAGAACCTAGCTGCATCCGATGCACTCCTCGAGAGGTCCGCAAAGGCACCTGGGGAATGCCACACTCGCGTGAGCAAAGCAAACCTGTTACCACTAAAGACACTTTGCAGTAAGTATGGCTTACCATCCGCAATAAGTTTAACTTGGCGGAGTTCCTCTTGGTAGCCTCGCGCCTCTGTCCGCGCTTCCTTAGCCACCGATCCCAGTGAGGTTAGCTCGGTGGCCTGATCCTGATTCTTCTGCTCAAGGACCTCTCATTTTGTGACGGCATCATTGACCTCTTGCTGCACTTCAGACACTCTGGCCTCGTGCTTCTGGCTAGCAGTTCTTATCGTAGCCAGTTCGGCAGTTGCCTGTTCGACCGCAGCCTTCTGCTCCACAGCTTTCAGCTGAGCCTTCCTCAGCTCGGCCTTGAGGTTCTCGACCTCCGCGGCAGCAGCTGCAATAATATCAATTGTACCCCGTTTAGGTTAATTACTTAAACCTTACTTAAAAACTGCTGTAGTAAATAGTGTAGTTCGGACTTGCCTTGCGCCTCGTCGAACCGCTTATTCAGCAGGCCGAGGTCGTCCTCGGAGCTCTTGAGCTTTAGATTCAGCTCGGCCAACTCCTCGGCGTTGGTGTCGCCGCCGAGGATGACGCCTGCACATTTCACTAAGCACATTAGGATCCGAGTTATCGATTTTTGATCCTCTGACCGGCCTTCTTCAAGCCAGCTAGAGTCTCGAGGGCTACTGTGTATGAGGTCACATATTCATATAAAAGAAATTTTCTAAGGAAAAGACATTACATGGCCTACCTTGAAGCATGTGAGAAGGCCGCTGAAGGCCTCCTTCAGTCCGTTGTCCACGGACCGAAGACTTCGCAACATCGCGCCCATAAGGGCACGGTGCTCTTCGGTGATAGAGGAGCCGGTTAAAGCTTCCTCCATCTCGTTCGGCCACCTGGTCGAAACCCGCTCTAGAGCAGGGGGGTGGCGAGGGCACCTCGGCTCCTCCTTCTGTTGAGACCGGAATGGTTGGCTCCGGGTGCCTTAACGGCTCCGGAGCCACTCTCGGGGAGAGCTCGGATGGTCCGGGCTCCCCCTCTTCATTCGCCAGAGGGGTTCTCCCGTCCTGGTCTTCGGTGGCTGAGGTATGTACCTCGGCCATAATGGGGTCGCCCCCTCCCCCTGTGTGCGGCACGGGAGGGGTCCTCCTTGACAGAACCTCCTCGACCTCCTCGATAATCGGAGGAGGCGAGGCACGCGACTCGGTCCCGCTCTCCGCCAGCGCGGCCGGTGGAGAATCCCCCTCCAAGACTCGATCGGTAGGGAGGTCGCGCAGTGGGTTGCAATGTTAGAAGCAGAAGCGCGATCAATGGCAGACTTAGTCCCGCTAAAAATGCATAGGCGTATCTTAGGATACGTACCTTTGGGTCAGCGGTTTGATCCTGGGGGTCCTCCGAGGAACCTCTTCGGAGGCCTCGGAGTCCTCGGCAGAGGCCGAGCTATTGTTAGACAGGGCCACCTTGGCCCTGCATGGTCTTTTAGGGGCGGGAGGAGGCTGCTCCTCCTTGGCGTCCTCGGACACCGCCCTCTTCCTTGTTTGGGAGGAATCACTTTCCTTCCCATCCTCTCCCTACTCCTTCTCCTCCTCTTGTGCGGAGGGAGCATGGGTGTCCCCGGATCTAGTGTCCGGGGGTCCTCGGGAACGGAGGCCCTCTCTGGCCTCCTTCTTCTTTTCCTTCTTCTTCTCCTTCTTCTTCGGCGCCTCGTACGGCTCCTCGGCCAACATGGCCGTCAGCAAGGCCGTCCTGGGGCCCTCGGGCAGCGGCGCCAGGCTGTCGATCCGCTCGGCCTTCTTTAGCCAGCTCTGTGGATGAGAAGTAAGAGAGTTGAGTACTTTGTCAAAAGGGAACAATCCGAATACAAGAGTAAAACTTATCATACCTCGCGAGGAGGGTTTGCGGTATCAAGGCCGATGTCTTCCTCCTCAGCCGGTCAGTCCTTCTACGGCTTAAACAGCACCTCCACAGCTGAGCGTGGGAAGTGCGGTAGAAGCTGAGCATGGTGGTGGGGTCTTCAGGCTTGTAGGCCCACATGGGGGAGGCCCGATCTTGAAAGGGGAGGATGCGGCGGCAGAGCATGATCTGGACCACGTTCGGCAGCTCAACCCCCCGCTCTATCATCTTGGATATTCGGCTCTACAGCAACGCCACCTCCTTGATTGACCCCCAGTCGAGGCCCTTCTTGGTCCACGAGACCAACCTTGTGGGGGGTCCGGATCTGAAGGCGGGGATCGCCCCCCAATCCACGTTCCGCGGCTCTATGATGTAGAACCATTCCTTCTGCCAGATCTTGACGGTTTCGATGAAAGTGCCCTCTGGCCACTCAACCCAGGGGAGCTTGCTGACCATCGCCCCCCCCCGGCAGTCCGCCTGCTGGCCGTCAACGATCTTCGGCTTGACGTTGAAAATTTTCAGCCATAGACCGAAGTGTGGCTGGACCCGAAGAAAGGCCTCGCAGATGATGATGAAGACCGAGATGTGCAGAAAAGAGTTCGGGGCAAGATCGTGGAAATCGAGCCCATAGAAAAACATCAGGCCCCTGACGAAGGGGTGGAGGGGAATGCCTAACCCTCGGATGAAATGAGGGAGGAACACCACCCTGTTGCCGAGCCTCGGCATGGGGATGACTTGACCCTCCTCCGGAGTGTGGTGAGCGACGTCGGCGGGAAGGTAACCCATGTTCTTCAGCTCCAGGATGGCGCTCTCGGTGACGATGGAGGCCTCCCACTTGCCCTTAGAACCGGAGCCGGCCATGGCCGGATTGAGGAGATGGCTGGAGAGGTTCTTGGAAGGGAGAACAGATTTGGGCGCTGGAGCTCAAGAGATTGGGAGGGCAACGGGGAAGGAGGAAGTGAGAGCGTGCGAAGGAAACGGTGGCCGCTCCCCTTTTATGGGCTAATGTAAAACCAAGGGTCCTTTTACTGCGCCACAGGCTTCACCGTTTCCTCGTATAATCGTGCCATTATGCACGCGTGGGATAGTGCAAATCATTGATCATATCCCTTAAAAATAGGGCATGATCTCCATATCGATGGGACCCGCCAATGAAGGAACCGCCTCGAACCGCGAATTGAGTTTTCATAAACCAACTCGTGGTCGTGGCGGGTCGTGACCCTTCGGCAAAAGTTGTCAGATGGGGTCACTGTTCACACCTATGCGACTAGCCTTCGGGGCTAAGTTATCGGTACACTTCGGCGATCGAAGCATAGTTCGGGGAACATACGGCTAGGCAGCCCTTGGGAACTTGATTCAGAGGGGACGCGGGCTTGACACAAGTATCACAGAAGGGAAGGAACTGGTCCACAAAGCCGATGGTGTTCGGCATATACCTCGGCTTCAAAGACTAGTTCAGAGGCTACTGAGGGTGTCCCGGACTAGGGGGTACTCGGGCTGCTGGCCTATCTCCTAGAGGCCGGACTAATGGGCCGCTCTTAACTCATCGAAGGAAGGCCGGATTGCGGGCGACCCCATGCACCAGAAGGAAACCTCCCAAGACTTGACGTCTCCTCCAAGAGATGTTTAGCGTAGCCAGCATGTTTATCCCCTGATGGCAATCGACCATATGTAACCCTAGGTCCCCCTGGTGTCTATATAAACCAGAGGGTTTAGTCCGTAGAGACAAGAGAAAAACCATTATCGTCATACCCACCTAGGGTTTAGTCCATCATATCTCGAGGTAGATCAACTCTGTAATCATCATACAAACACATCAATACAATCAAGCAGGACGTAGGGTTTTACCTCTTCGAGAGGGCCCGAACCTGGGTAATCGCTGTCTGTACGTTCCATGTTATCCATTGACTCCAAGATCCACAGCTCGGACCCCCTACCCGAGATCAGCCGGTTTTGGTACCGACACTCGGTGGATCTGTTTGGTGTGGTGCGCGGACCCCATAGAACGGAGTCAAGTTCCTCTACCCATTTGCAGTCGGCCTCCTTGAGGGAGCGAACTAGCCTAGGCCTGATTCCACTAAGGATTAGTCCATTGGCGCGTTCTACCTGCCCGTTTGACTGCGGGTGATATACGGATGCGTAGTCGAGCTTGATGCCCATTTTTGCGCACCATGCTTTCACTTCTTTGGCCGTGAAGTTTGGCCCGTTGTCTGTTATGATACTGTGGGGGATACCATAGCAGTGTACTACCCCCAAGATGAATTCGTGTACGTGGACTGCACCGGCCGAAGTTACTGGTTTTGCTTTGATCCACTTAGTAAACTTGTCCACCATGACAAGTAGGTATATATTTTTTCTGGACCCGCCCTTGAGTGGGCCGACCATATCTAGCCCCCAGACCGAGAAAGGCCAAGTTATTGGGATTGTGCAGATAGCCGCGGGGGGCATGTGGCTTTGTTTGGGGAATACCTGGCAGCCGGAGCAGCGCTGTACTAACGCAGAGGCGTTGGCGCCCGCGTTTGGCCAGTAAAAACCAGCTCGAAAGGCCCTGCTAACCAAGGTCCGAGCAGCGGCGTGATGTCCGCTCATGCCGGAGTGGACCTCCTGGAGTAATAATCATCCTTCCTCTTCAGAAATACATCGCTGGAGGATGCCCGTGGTGCTTATTTTATAGAGTTCCCCTTCATGGACCTTGTAGGCTTTAGATTGCCTTACAATCCGACATGCATCGGTTTGGTCTTGGGGGAGCTCTTTGCGGAGGAGGTATGCGAGGAGCGGTTCGGTCCATGATGCAATGACTGCCATAACTTCGTGCGCAGAGGTTGTTATCTGGACAACTGAGACACCCACTATATCTGGCCCATCGTCGTCTTCGGGCTGTTAGATGTCGTTTAAGTCCGATGTGCCCTTGTCGTCTTGCCAGACTATAGACGGCTTAAAGAGCCATTCGAGAAAGGTATTTTTCGGGACTTTTTCCCGCTTGGTGCCCATTCGGGCGAGTATATCTGCAGCCTGGTTGCTCTCTCGAGGTATGTGATGAAATTGAAGCCCGTCGAACTTGGCCGAGATTTGTACGATGGCATTCCGGTAGGCTATCATTTTTGGGTCCCTTGCGTCGAATTCGCCGTTAACTTGTGATATGGCGAGGTTGGAATCACCTCGGACCTCAAGATGTTGGACCCCCATGGAGGCTCCTATCCGGAGTCCATGTAATAGGGCTTCGTATTCTGCCGCGCTATTGGAGTCGGTATACATAATTTGTAATACATACCGAATATTGTCTCCAGTGGGAGAAGTAAGCACTATGCCGACCCCTAGGCCAGCAAGCATTTTCGAACCGTCGAAATGCATCGTCCAATGTGAGTAAGTGCTGTATTCTCAGGGGAGCTCGGCCTCCGTCCATTCGGCCATGAAGTCGGCCAACACCTGAGATTTAATAGCCCGACGCGGTCGGTAAATTATTTCAAATGGTAGGAGCTCTATGGCCCATTTAGCTATGCGCCCCGTTGCATCCCTATTGTTGATTATGTTGCTTAATGGGACGTCGGATGCCACGGTTACGGAGCACTCTTGAAAGTAGTGCTGAAGTTTTGGGATGCCATGAAGACGGCGTAGGCTATCTTTTGATAGTGGGGATAGCGTGTCTTGCACGGGGTTAGGACCTCGAAGACGTAGTACATGGGCCTTTGTACCCGGAACTTGTGACCTTCCATGTCTCGGTCCATTTGAAGGTCTTTGTCTGTTTTAAGAGTCGATACAGGGGTAAGACTTTTTCCCCGAGTCTTGATATGAAGCGACTCAGTGCCGCCACACATCCTGCCAGCTTTTGTACATGCTTGAGCTCTATTGGTACCTCTAAGCGGTCCAAGGCTTTTATTTTTTTTCTGGATTGGCTTCGATACCTCGGCTAGACATGATGAAGCCGAGAAGTTTGCCAGCTGGTACTCCGAAGACACATTTCTCGGGGTTGAGCTTAATTTGATACTCCCGTAAGCTAGCGAATGTGTCGCGGAGATTGTCTACCAATTGTCCGATGTGTTTGGTTTTGACAACCACATCGTTGACGTAGGCCTCAATGGTCTTCCCATTGTGTTTCTTCAAGCATGATTGAATCATGCACTGGTATGTGGCGCCGGCGTTCTTTCATCCGAAGGGCATCGTATTGAAGCAAAATGGCCCATAAGGTGTGATGAATGTTGTTGCTGCCTGGTCAGATTCTTTCATCTTGATTTGATGATATCATGAGTAGGCATCCAAGAAGCACAGCGAATCGTGCCCGGCTGTGGCGTCTACAATTTGGTCAATTCTTGGTAAGGGGAAAGGATTGGGGCATGCTTTATTGAGGTCTTTGAAATCGACGCACAGGCGCGAGGACCTATCCTTTTTTGGTACCATGACCAAATTTGCAAGCCAATCGGGGTGTTTTATGTCTTGGATGAATCCGGCTTCCAATAATTTGGCCAGTTCTTCGCCCATTGCTTGACGCTTGGGTTCAAAGAAGCATCGAAGTGTTTGCTTGACGGGTTTTTAGCCTTTCGGTATGTTTAGGTTGTGTTCCGCAAGCCTGCGGGGTATTCCCGGCATGTCCGAAGGGTGCCAGGCGAATATGTCCCAATTTTCCTTAAGAAAACTACGTAGAGCCTCGTCAATTTCTAGGTTGAGGTTCGCCCCTGTGGATGCCGTTTTATCTGGGTCCGTGGGGTGTACTTGGAATTTGACTATTTCGTCGGTCGGCTTGAATGAGGTGGACTTCGGCCGTTTGTCGAGGATGACATCATCTTGGTCGACTTTGGCTCGTGATGTGCTTAGTTCCTCGGTCGTGGGGGCTTCGGACAAAGTTTCGAGGGTGAGTGATGTCGTTTTGTTCTCGGCTTTGAGTGCTCTGTCGAGGTCGCTCAAGGCGGTAATTATCCCATTCGGGCCCGGCATTTTGAGCTTCATATAGCCGTAGTGCGGTACTACTTGAAATTTGGAGAAGGCGTCTCGTCCCAGGAGGGCGTGATATCCACTCCTGAAGGGGGCGATGTGGAACGTAATTTCTTCGGATCGGTAATTATCCAGGGTTCCGAAGATCACATCCAAGGTTATCTCACCCAGGTATAATGCCTTCGAAGGTGGTACTACTCTGTTCAATGCGCGATTTATCGATTTGCATTCTGTCCAGAGTGTCTGCGTATATCAAATTTAGGGTGCTGCCTCCGTCCATTAATACTTTTCGGAGACGGCAGCTGCCCATGATTGGGTCAAGGACCAGGGCGGCGGGGCACCTATTTGGGGTTGACATCGGCTGATCTTTATGATCAAAGGTGATGGGCGTGTCTATCCGCGCACCCCCAGTTGGTACCTGACGGATGGAGTTGATTTCTCGCAGGGCCCGCTTGCGCTGGTTGTTGGACGTAAAGGTCTCATTGATCATCATGACCTCGCCCTCGTCCGAGGATTCTTCTGTGTGATTGGGGGTGCCCATAAGGAGGGCGGGTCCTCCGTTTGCCACTTGCCTCACTACCCAGCAGTCGCGGAGGCTGTGAGTTGTGCAGGAATTAAGCAAAACAGCATGTATCGGACATGGTTTATCTAGGAGACCATCAAGGGTGGTCCTGGGGAGGACAGAGGTTTTCTTCTTTTTTCGAGGTTGCTTGGTCGGTACGGTCCCTGCACGGGGTGCACGTCGAGGTGTGGGTCTTTCTCGCTTTAACTTGCGCTCACAGATCGAATATGTGCTCTTCTTGGCTATCCAAGCATCCTCGATGGTGTAGAATTTAGACACCAGGTCGGACAACTCTGAGATGGTTTGTACACAGCGGCAGGCGAGGGCGTTCGAGACGCCTTTATCCTTGCATCTGTGCTGAAAAGCTGTTATTATATCTGCGTCCTGGTAGTTTGGTATCTTGTCCTTGACCGACAAGAACCTGGCCCAGAACTGTTTGATCAATTCATCGGGGAATTGTTGCACGTAGGCTAGATCCCAGATATCTGGGGGCCCTGAGTAATCGGGGCAGTACTAGATGTGGGAGGTGGGTGGGTTTTCGATTTCTATGGACCGTGGGCTCAAAGCCTTGGTATCTTCATCCCGTGATAGGCCTACGGTCGTCGCCCCGGCCGAACTGATTCAAAGATCAGGTTTATCGGTCATGTCTGGCTGGTCGCCGTCTGAATCGCTTTCCAAGAAATACTTCGGCCCTTCGCCCTTCAAAGGGGGGTCGGCCAGAGCTAGGGAAGAGTCATGGATCAATCCTGATCCGTGGGGAAGGGAGGGTGCTTCTATGCAAGAAGCTTCAGGTGCGGGAATCATGGCCGCGAGATCAGAGTTGTAAGCCAACGATCCTATCGATCCTTTTTTGATCTCACAGGAGAACTCTCAATGAAAGCACCAGTGTCGGTGTAAAAACTGGCAGACCTCGGGGTAGGGGGTCCCGAGATGTGGATCTCGGACAGATGGTAACAGAAACAGGGAGCTGATGTTTTGATGGAAATATGCCCTAGAGGCAATAATAAAGTTTTTATTATTTTATATTTCCTTGTTCATGACAAAGGTTTATTATTCATGCTAGAATTGTATTGACCGGAAACTTAAATACATGTGTGAATACATAAACAAATACCGTGTCCCTAGTGAGCCTCTACTAGAATAGCTCGTTGATCAAAGATGGTTAAGGCTCCCTAACCATAGACATGAGTTGTCATTTGATAACGGGATCACATCATTAGGAGAATGATGTGATTGACAAGACCCATCTGTTAGCTTAGCATATGATCATTCTGTTTATTGCTACTGCTTTCTTGAATGTCAAATACATGTTCCTCTGACCATGAGATCATGCAACTCCCGGATACCGGAGGAATACCTTGTGTGCTATCAAACGTCACAACGTAACTGGGTGATCATAAAGATGCTCTACAGGTATCTCCGAAGGTGTCTGTTGAGTTGGCATGGATCGAGACTGGGATTTGTCACTCCGTGTTTCGGAGAGGTATCTCTGGGCCCTCTCGGTAATGCACATCATAAGAAGCTTGCAAGCAAAGTGACTAAGGAGTTAGTTACGGGATGATGTATTACGGAACGAGTAAAGAGACTTGCCGGTAACGAGATTGAACTAGGTATGGAGATACCGACGATCGAATCTCGGGCAAGTAACATACCGACGGACAAAGGGAATTACGTATGTTGTCATTGCGGTTCGACCGATAAGATCTTCGTGGAATATGTAGGAACCAATATGAGCATGCAGGTTCCGCTATTGGTTATTGACCGGAGAGGCGTCTCAGTCATGTCTACATCATTCCCGAACCCGTAGGGTCCGCACGCTTAACGTTCGTTGACAATATAGTGTTATATGAGTTATGTGAATTGGTAACCGAATATTGCTCGGAGTCCCGGCTGAGATCCTGGACGTCACGAGGAGTCTCGGAATGGCCGAGAGGTAAATATTTATATATGGGAAGTCATATTTTGGGTTCCGGAAAAAGGTGCAGTTTTTTCGGTATTGTACCGGGAAGCTTCCAGAAAGTTCCGGAGGATTCCGGAGGGGTCCGGAAATCCACAAGTGGGTCCACCACGTCCCAAAGGGCTGGCATGGGCTAAGGGGAGGTGCCCTGTCCTTATTGGGCCAGGCGCACCAAGTCCTCAAAAGCCCACGCAGCTAGGGAAGGAAAAAAAGGGAGAGTCCTAGTAGGAATAGGATTGGACTTTGGAATCCAAGTCCACGTGTGTACTATTCACGGTTACTGTTCACGTGGCACTATTCCTTCTACTCCAAGCCCCTACACATATATAAATAGAGGAGAGGGGGCGCCCCAAAGTACACAACATTGTCTTAGCCGTGTGCGGTGCCCCCCTCCACAGTTCCGTGCCTCGGTCATATTTTCGCAGTGCTTGGGCGAAGCCCTGCGGAGATAGCATCACCATCACCGTCACCATGCCATCGTGCTGCCGGAACTCATCCACTACCTCGCCATCTTGCTGGATCAAGAAGTCGAGGACGTCACCGAGCTGAACGTGTGCTGAACGCGGAGGTGTCGTACGTTCGGTACTCGGTCGGTTCGATCGTGAAGTTGTTCGACGACATCAACTGCGTTGTTCTAACGCTTCTGCTTATGGTCTACAAGGGTACGTAGACACACTCCCCCTCTCGTAGCTATGCATCTCCATGGATAGATCTTGCGTGTGCGTAGAATTTTTTTTGTTTTCCATGCAACGTTCCCCAACAGTGGCATCATGAGCCAGGTCTATGCGTAGATGATATGCACGAGTAGAACACAAAGAGTTGTGGGCGGTGATCGTCATACTGCTTACCACCAATGTCTTATTTTGATTCGGCGGTATTGTAAGATGAAGCGGCCCGGACCAACCTTACATGTCCACGTACATGAGACCGGTTCCACCGACAGACATGCAACTTGTTTTGCATAAAGGTGGCTGGCGGGTGTCTGTTTCTCCTACTTTAGTTGAATCAAATTTGACTGCGGCCGGTCCTTGTTGAAGGTTAAAACAGCAAACTTGATAAATCACCGTTGTGGTTTTGTGCCGTAGGTAAGAACGGTTCTTGCTAGAAGCCTGTAGCAGCCACGTAAAACTTGCAACAACAAAGTAGAGGACGTCTAACTTGTTTTTGCAGGGTATGCTGTGATGTGATATGGTCAAGACATGATGTGATATACGTTATTGTATGAGATGATCATGTTTTGTAATTTATCGACAACCGGCAGGAGCCTTATGGTTGTCTCTTTATTGTATGAAATGCAAGTGCCATGTAATTGCTTTACTTTATCGCTATGCGTTAGCAATAGTTGTAGAAGCAATAGTTGGCGAGACGACCACGACGCAACGATGGAGATCAAGGTGTCGAGCTGGTGACGATGGAGATCATGACGATGCTTTGGAGATGGAGATCAAAAGCACAAGATGATGATGGCCATATCATGTCACATATTTTGATTGCATGTGATGTTTATCCTTTATGCATCTTATTTTGCTTAGAACGACGGTAGCATTATAAGATGATCCCTTCACTTAATTTCAAGATAAAAGTGTTCTCCCCGAGTATGCACCGTTGCTAAAGTTCGTCGTTTCGAAGCACCTCGTGATGATCGGGTGTGATAGATTCTACGTTCACATACAACGGGTGTAAGCCAGTTTTACACAAGCAGAATACTTGGGTTAAACTTGACGAGCCTAGCATGTACAGACATGGTCTCGGAACACTCGAGACCGAAAGGTCGAACATGAGTCATATAGTAGATATGATCAACATGGAGATGTTCACCATTGATGACTATCCCATCTCACGTGATGATCGGACATGGGCTAGTTGATTTGGATCATGTATCACTTAGTTAACTTGAGGGATGTTCATTTAAGTGGGAGTTCATTAGTAATTTGATTAATTGAACTTAATTTATCATGAACTTAGTCCTGATAGTCTTTGCAAATTATGTTGTAGATCAATAGCTCGCGTTGTAGCTCCCCTGTTTTTGATACATTCCTAGAGAAAGCTTAGTTGAAAGATGATGGTAGCAATTACACGGACTGGGTCCGTAACTTGAGGATTATCCTCATTGCTGCACATAAGGATTATGTCCTTTATGCACCGCTAGGTGATGGACCTGCTGCAGGAGCTGCTGCAGACATTGTGAACGCCTGGCAGGCTCGATCTGATGACTACTCGATAGTTCAGTGTGCCATGCTCTACGGCTTAGAACCGGGACTACAAAAGCGTTTTGAACGCCACGGAGCATATGAGATATTCCAAGAGCTGAGATTGATATTTCAAGCTAATGCACGGGTTGAGAGATATGAAGTCTCCAACAAGTTCTTTAGTTGTAAGATGGAGGAGAACAGTTCTGTCAGTGAACACATACTCAGAATGTCTGGGTACCACAACCACTTGACTCGGCTGGGAATTGATCTTCCGGTTGAGAGTGTTATGGACAGAGTTCTTCAGTCACTGCCACCAAGCTATAAAGGCTTCGTGATGAACTATAATATGCAAGGGATGGAGAAGACAATTCCCGAGCTCTTCGCGATGCTAAAATCAGCGGAGGTAGAAATCAAGAAGGAGCATCAAGTGTTGATGGTTAACAAGACCACTAGTTTCAAGAAAAAGGGCAAGGGAAAGAAGGGGAACTTCAAGAAGAACGGCAAGCAAGCTGCCGCTCCCACGAAGAAACCCAAAGTTGGACCCAAGCCTGAAACTGAGTGCTTCTACTGCAAAGGAACTGGTCACTGGAAGTGGAACTGCCGCAAGTATTTGGCGGATAAGAAGGATGGCAAAGTGAACAAAGGTATATTTGATATACATGTTATTGATATGTACCTCACTAGTGCTCGTAGCAGCGTCTGGGTATTTGATACCGATTCAGTTGCTAATATTAGTAACTTGAAGCAGGAGCTGCAGAGTAACGGAGACTAGCTGAGGGCGAGGTGACGATATGTGTTGGAAGTGTCTCCAAGATTGATATGATCAATATCGACACGCTCATAATACCTTCGGGATTAGTATTAAACCTAAATAATGGTAATTTGGTGCTTGCGTTGAGCATAAAACATTATATCTGGATATTGTTTATTGCAAGACGGTTATTCATTTAAGTCAGGGAATAATGGTTATTCTGTTTATATGAATAATATCCCTTGTGATCATGCACCCTTGTGAATGGTTTATTCTTGTTGAATCTCGATCGTAGTGATACACATATTCATAATATTGATGCCAAAAGATGCAAAGTTGATAATGATAGTGCAACATACTTGTGGCACTGCCGTTTAGGTCATATTGGTGTAAAGCGCATGAAGAAACTCCATGCTAATGGACTTTTGGAATCTCTTGATTATGAATCATTTGATACTTGCGAACCATGCCTCATGGGCAAGATGATTAAAACTCCGTTCTCCGGAACAATGGAGCGAGCTACTGATTTGTTGGAAATAATACATACCGATGTATGCGGTCCGATGAATATTGAAGCACGCGGCGGGTATCGTTATTTTCTAACCTTCACAGATGATTTGAGTAGGTATGGGTATATCTACTTGATGAAACACAAGTCTGAAACATTTGAAAAGTTCAAAGAATTTCAGAGTGAAGTAGAGAATCATCGTAACAAGAAAATAAAGTTTCTACGATCTGATCGCGAAGGCGAATATTTGAGTTACGAGTTTGGCCTTCATTTAAGAAAATGTGGAATTGTTTCACAACTCACGCCACCTGGAACACCACAGCGCAATGGTGTGTCCGAACGTCGTAACCGTACTTTATTGGATATGGTGCGTTCTATGATGTCTCTTACCGATTTGCCACTATCGTTTTGGGGTTATGCATTAGAGATAGCTGCATTCACGTTAAATAGGGCACCGTCTAAATCCGTTGAGACGACACCATATGAACTATGGTTTGGCAAGAAACCTAAGCTGTCGTTTCTTAAAGTTTGGGGATGCGATGCTTATGTGAAAAAGCTTCAACCTGATAAGCTCGAACCCAAAGCGGAGAAGTGCATCTTCATAGGATACCCTAAAGAAACAATTGGGTACACCTTCTACCACGGATCCGAAGGCAAGGTCTTTGTTGCCAAGAATGGGTCCTTTCTAGAGAAGGAGTTTCTCTCGAAAGAAGTGAGTGGGAGGAAAGTAGAACTTGATGAGGTAATTGTACCTTCTCTCGAATTGGAAAGTAGCTCATCAGAGAAAACCGTTCCCGTGATGCCTACACCAATAAGAGAGGAAGATAATGATAAAGATCATGAAACTTCAGATCAAGTTACTACTGAACTTCGTAGGTTGACCAGAGTACATTCCGCACCAGAGTGGTATGGTAATCCTGTTCTGGAAGTTATGTTGTTAGACAACAGCGAACCTACGAACTATGAAGAAGCTATGATAAGCCCGGATTCCGACAAATGGCTTGAGGCCATGAAATCTGAGATAGGATCCATGTATGAGAACAAAGTGTGGACTTTGGTGGACTTGCCCGATGATCGGCAAGCCATTGAGAATAAACGGATTTTTAAGAGGAAGACAGATGCTGATGGTAATATAACTGTCTACAAAGCTCGACTTATCGCGAAAGGTTTTCTACAAGTTCAAGGGGTTGACTACGATGAGACTTTCTCACCCCGTAGCGATGCTTAAGTCTGTCCGAATCATGTTAGCAATTGCCGCATTTTATGATCTGGCAAATGGATGTCAAAACTGCATTCCTTAATGGTTTTCTCAAAGAAGAGTTGTATATGATGCAACCAGAAGGTTTTGTCAATCCTAAGGGTGCTAACAAAGTGTGCAAGCTCCAGCGATCCATCTATGGACTGGTGCAAGCATCTCGGAGTTGGAATATACGCTTTGATGAGGTGATCAAAGCATATGGTTTTGTACAGACTTACGGTGAAGCCTGTATTTACAAGAAAGTGAGTGGGAGCTCTGTAGCATTTCTAATATTATATGTGGATGACATATTGTTGACTGGAAATGATATAGAATTTCTGGATGGCATAAAAGGATACTTGAATGAAAGACCTCGGTGAAGCTGCTTATATATTGGGCATCAAGATCTATAGAGATAGATCAAGACGCTTGATAAGACTTTCAATGAGTACATACCTTGACAAGATTTTGAAGGAGTTCAAAATGGATTAGTCAAAGAAGGAGTTCTTGCCTGTATTGTAAGGTGTAAAGTTGAGTAAGACTCAAAGCTCGACCACGGCAGAAGATAGAGAGAGAATGAAAGTCATTCCCTATGCCTCAGCCATAGGTTCTATAATGTATGCCATGCTGTGTACCACACCTAATGTGTGCCTTGCCACGTGTCTGGCAAAGGGGGTACAAGAGTGATCCAGGAGTGGATCACTGGACAGCGGTCAAAATTATCCTTACTAACTAAAGGACTAAGGAAATGTTTCTCGATTATGGAGATGATAAAGAGTTCGTCGTAAAGGGTTACGTCGATGCAAACTTTGACACCAATCTGGATATCTCTGAGTAGCAAACCGGATACGTATAATGGAGCAGTCATTTGGAATAGCTCCAAGTAAAGCGTGATAGCAGCATCTACAGTATGACATAAGGATTTGCAAAGTACACATGGGTCTGAATATTGCAGACCCATTGACTAAAATTCTCTCTCATGAGCAAAACATGATCACACCTTAGAACTCTTTGAGTGTTAATCACATGGTGATGTGAACTAGATTATTGACTCTAGTGAACTCTTGAGTGTTAATCACATGGTGATGTGAACTAGATTATTGACTCTAGAGGCAATAATAAAGTTGTTATTATTTTATATTTCCTTGTTCATGACAAAGGTTTATTATTCATGCTAGAATTGTATTGACCGGAAACTTAAATACATGTGTGAATACATAAACAAATACCGTGTCCCTAGTGAGCCTCTACTAGACTAGCTCGTTGATCAAAGATGGTTAAGGTTTCCTAACCATAGACATGAGTTGTCATTTGATAACGGGATCACATCATTAGGAGAATGATGTGATGGACAAGACCCATCTGTTAGCTTAGCATATGATCGTTCTGTTTATTGCTACTGCTTTCTTGAATGTCAAATACATGTTCCTCCGACCATGAGATCATGCAACTCCCGTATACCGGAGGAATACCTTGTGTGCTATCAAACGTCACAATGTAACTGGGTGATCATAAAGATGCTCTACAGGTATCTCCGAAGGTGTCTGTTTACTTGGCATGGATCGAGACTGGGATTTGTCACTCCGTGTTTCGGAGAGGTATCTCTGGGCCCTCTCAGTAATGCACATCATAAGAAGCTTGCAAGCAAAGTGACTAAGGAGTTAGTTACAGGACTTGCCAGTAACGAGATTGAACTAGGTATGGAGATACCGACGATCGAATCTCGGGCAAGTAACATACCGACGGACAAAGGGAATTACGTATGTTGTCATTGCGGTTCGACCGATAAGATCTTCGTGGAATATGTAGGAACCAATATGAGCAGCCAGGTTCCGCTATTGGTTATTGACCGGAGAGGCGTCTCAGTCATGTCTACATCATTCCCGAACCCATACGGTCCGCACGCTTAACGTTCGTTCACGATATAGTGTTATATGAGTTATGTGAATTGGTAACTGAATATTGTTCGGAGTCCCGGATGAGATCCCGGACGTCACGAGGAGTCTCGGAATGGTCGAGAGGTAAAGATTTATATATGGGAAGTCATATTTTGGGTTCCGGAAAAAGGTGCAGTTTTTTCGGTATTGTACCGGGAAGCTTCCAGAAGGTTCCGGAGGATTCCGGAGGGGTCCGGAAGTCCACAAGTGGGTCCACCACGTCTCAAAGGGCTGGCATGGGCTAAGGGGAGGCGCCCTGGCCTTATTGGGCCAGGCGCACCAAGTCCTCAAAAGCCCACGCTGCTAGGGAAGGAAAAAAGGGAGAGTCCTAGTAGGAATAGGATTGGACTTTGGAGTCCAAGTCCACGTGTGTACTATTCATGGTTACTGTTCACATGGCACTATTCCTTCTACTCCAAGCCCCTACACATATATAAATAGAGGAGAGGGGGCGCCCCAAAGTACACAACATTGTCTTAGCCGTGTGCGGTGCCCCCCTCCACAGTTCCGTCCCTCGGTCATATTTTCGCAGTGCTTGGGTGAAGCCTTGCGGAGATAGCATCACCATCACCGTCACCACGCCGTCGTGCGGCCGGAACTCATCCACAACCTCGCCGTCTTGTTGGATCAAGAAGTCGAGGACGTAACCGAGCTGAACGTGTGCTGAACGCGGAGGTGACGTACGTTCGGTACTCGGTCGGTTCGATCGTGAAGTTGTTCGACGACATCAACCGCGGTTTTCTAACGCTTCCGCTTATGGTCTACGAGGGTACGTAGACACACTCCCCCTCTCGTATCTATGCATCTCCATGGATAGATCTTGCGTGTGCGTAGAAATTTTTTTGTTTTCCATGCAACGTTCCCCAACATGTTTACCCAAGTTCGGGCCCTCTTGACGAAGGTAAAACCCTACGTCCTGCTCTTGTTTATATTAATGGAGAAGTATCAAGTACAGAGTTGATCTACCTCGAGATCGTATGATCTAGTCCTAAGGCTAGGTGAATGAGATTGCATTGAGGTCCCTTCTGAGGGCTAAACCCTTCGGCTTCTATACACGTCGGGTAGGGTATCTAGGGTTAAAAGGTCGGTATCCAGGCAAGGAGGCGGTAGAAGGAGTCTTGGAGTACGCGCCAAGTCTTCGGTAGTTGCAGTCCTGATCTCTTCTCCTGCGTGTATCTTCCAGAGTCCATTTTGACAAGAATGAAAGCCCACTTGTCTGGCCCGAGGAATTTGAGCCAACTAGGTTAGTACCCCCTAGTCTAGGACACTGTCATGGAGGCTATGTTGGTTTTGATTCAACTACATGTATGAACATGTGCCAAGTCAAGCCACTCGAATTACTCAGAGGAGGATACCATGCTAACATACTACATCACAACCATTTTAATGCATGTTGACACTCAAGATAAATCATTATCCACTCCTAGCTATTTAAGTATGGCATGAGCAACTATAATCTCTAATTGTCATCACAAGCATGTTTACTCATAATAATCCTGAATCATGAATACTGAGCTAAACATATTTACATAGACAAAAACAAGAAGAGTTCATACCAGCTTTTCTTCACCGCAATCACTTCATCAAATGTCGTTATTATTGCCTTTGACTTGCACGACCGAATGATATGATAATAATAATAATAATAATAATGTTGCAAGTGTGCCGTGGACTAAGCTGGAATCTGCAAACATTTATTCAAAGGAGAAGACAAAATAATAGTGGCTCGTTGTTAGATCAACAATAAAGCATATGAGAGCCACTCAACATTTTCATCGTGGTCTTTCTCCTTACTATGACTCAACGAAAAGAAAAGAAAAGAAACTCAGAGAAACACACTGAAATATTTTTGGAGTTTTTAGTTTTTCTGAAAAAAGCAAATTAACAAAGGAAAAACAAAAAACGAGAAAAATTATTTACACGGGAAGCTCCCAACAAGCAAAAGAAGAAATGAGAAATCTTTTTGGGTTTTCTTTTACTACTATGAATTAACTAAACAAGAAAGAAACTACAACTAATTTTTTTGGATTTTCAAAAGTTTTTCAAACACACAAGAAGAAATTGAAAATGAAACTAACATGGATATACAATGGAAAAGGATGAAGACCAACAACTCGAATGAATGTGTGAACATGAATGTAATGTCGGTGAGAAATACGTACTCCCCCAAGCTTAGGCTTTTGGCCTAAGTTGGTCTATGGCCAGTCCTGGCCTAGATAATGCCCATGATGGTAGTTCGGGTTATACTAAAATGCAGCTGCCACAGCTTGGCGAGCTGCCTCGTTAAGGCGCTCGGTCTCTGCCGCCCTCTCATACTCCTCAGCCTCCACCTCAAGTATGAAATGTCTATGTTTTCCCTGGAAATCAAAGAAGGAAGGAGCAGGCAAAACAATATGGAAAACACGACGCTTGTTAAAGATTAGCCCGTATCTGAACGGAGGGGCGCCCCTCTCAAGGAACTGGTGGCGTTCGATAGCATCATAATCAAGAAAACTAGGTGGCAACAGGGTATCATTACGTTTTATGGGCACACCAAGATAGGTAGCTAAGCGAGTGGCATAAATTCCACCAAAGAAATCACCAACTAAGGCATTATTATGTAAACGGCGTGCAACAATAGCCCCCATGTTAAATTGTCTATCTCCCAGCACCGCACTCTTAAGAACGCTCAGATCTGGGGCATAAAGATGACTATGATCATGTTTACCATTAATGCATGTACCAATGAACAGAGCAAAATAATGTATGGTAGGAAAATGAATGCTCCCCATTGTAGCTTGTGTGATGCCTCTGGTTTCACCCTTAGTAATGTTCATGAGGAATTCGTTGCAATCAGATTTACGAGGTTCAGTGCAAGTTCCCCATAATGGAATTTTGCATACTTCACTGAATTCTTCAACAGACATGCGAAAAGGATTTTCATATAGGTTGAAAATAGCATCATGTGAAGTGCGCTGATATACATACTTGAATCTTCGCACAAAGGAGTTAGTGAGGTCATAGTATTGCGGGCACCTGTCTGTCAGGAACTCCGTGAGCTCGGCGTTGCACACTTACATATCAAACTCTTCCTTGATGCCGGCTCGAATCATGAAGGCATCCGATGGCCACTCGCATGGTAGCACCACGGCCTCTCGCGGCGGTTCAGTATCCGGCTCGCGTATTGCGGGCCTAGGAGCACTCTTGCTCGAAGAACCACCATGGAACATCTTCCTAAACATTTTCTTTCTCTGAAAAATTTCTGAAATTTTTAGTGATTCAAAATAAAAGTGAACGAAGCTCAACAAAATTGATAGCAACTACTCCTACAAGTATCTAGAGGATATATCATGCATCAAAACTACTTTGGACCATACAAATTCAACGTGCAAGCTCATAAACATGGTCACCACAGCAGCAAAATTTTGCAAAGTATAAAGCACTAGAACAAAAACTAATTAGAGCATTGGAGGAGTCACATACCAAGGAGTAATTCCTCAAAACAGTTTTGGAAACGGAGTTTCGAGCAAGGAGATCGAAAATCACAACAAAATGAGCAAGAACATGGGCTTGGGAGCAAGTTTGATTTTTTCTGAAGGAAGAAGAAGGAGATGGGTGGCTGGCATAAGTGAGTGGGTCCCTGTGGGACCCACAAGCCAGCTGGGCGCACCCAGGGGGTGGGCGCGCCCTTTGGGCTTGTGGCTCATAGGTGCACCCCCTGGGGTGTGTTCAGTGTCAAAAATTCTTAAATATTCTGGAAAAAATCATACTAAATTTTCATGGCATTCTGAGAACTTTTATTTTTGGGACACTTTTTTATTGCACGAAAAATTCAGAAAATAGGATAATCATGGCATTTTATTTTATTCTACTAAAAATAAAAGAGAGCAAAAGGTGGGTACAGAAAGTTGTGCTTACTAAATTCATCGACCACATGCCCCAAAAAAAGAATCCATTAATAAGATTGATCAAGTCTTATTAACAAACTATTTCTGAATGGCATGAAATCGAAGAATCTTCGTATAACACTAAGTTACCTCAATGGGGATATGCATCTCCCCAACAATAAGAATTTCATATTTCTTTTTGACAGTAGGAAGAGGAAATTTGAATCCCACAATAGTGATTGTCGAAACCTTTTCAATACAATTGATACCATTTACCGAGCTTTGTTTCTTCGGGAAATAAACCGTGTGCTCATTACCATTGACATGAAAAGTGACCTTGCTTTTGTTGCAATCAATAACAGCCCCTGCAGTATTCAAAAAGGGTCTTCCAAGGATAATTGACATGTTGTCGTCCTGAGGCATATCAAGTATAACAAAGTCCGTTAAGATTGTAACATTTGCAACTACAATGGGAACATCCTCACAAATTCCAATAGGTATAGCAGTTGATTTATCAGCCATTTACAAAGATATTTCAGTAGGTGTGAGCTTATTCAAATGAAGTCTTCTATATAAAGAAAAAGGTATAACACTAACTCCGGCTCCCAAATCACAAAAAGCTGTTTTAACATAACTTCTTTTAATGGAGCATGGTATAGTAGGTATTCCGGGATCTCCTAATTTCTTAGGTATTCCACCCTTTAAAGAATAATTTGCAAGCATGGTGGAAATTTCAGCTTCAGGTACTTTTCTTTTATTTGTGACAATATCTTTCATGTACTTAGCATAGGGAGACATTTTCAACATATCAATCAAGCGAGTGCGCAAAAAGACAGGTCTAAGCATTTCAACAAAGCGCTCAAAATCTTCATCATCCTTGTTTTTGGATGGTTTAGTAGCGAAAGGCATAGGTTTTTGAACCCATGGTTCTCTCTCCTTTCCATGTTTTCTAGCAACAAAGTCTCTTTTATCATATCTTTTATTCTTAGGAGGTGGGTTATCAAGATCAACAGCAGGTTCTATTTCTACATCAATATCTGGTTGAGCATCAACATGAACATCATCATTATCATTATCATTATCCTTACTATTATCATTATCACTAGGTGTATGTTCATTACCAGATTGTGTCTCAGCATCAGAAATAGAAACATCATTTTGATCCTCAGGAGGTTCTTCTATCTCAGGTTCACTAGAAGCATGCAAAGTCCTATCATTTTTCTTTTTCTTTTTCTTCTTAGATGGACTAGGTGCATCAATATTAATTCTTTGAGAATCTTGTTCAATTCTACTAGGATGACCTTCAGGATATAGAGGATCCTGAGTCATGCTACCTCCTCTAGTAACAACTCTAACAGCATGATCATTCTTTTTATTATTCATTTCATCAAGCAAATCATTTTGTGACTTAGCAATTTGTTCTAACTGAGTCTGAACCATAGAAGCATGTTTATTCAAGCATTTAACATCATTAGTAGTTCTAAACATCAAATCACTCAAGCGTTCAATCATGATGGCATTCCGTTTTAGTTGATTGCTAACATACATATTAAAGTGTTCCTTTTTAATGATGTAATTATCAAATTCATACAGGCATTGACTGGTAGATTTATTATACGGAATATCACCTTCATCAAATATAGTGAGAGAATTTACCTCCACTACCTGTGTTGGGATGTCGAGCCCATATATTTCTTCCATAGGGGGTAAATTCTTAACATCTTCAGCTTTAATACATTTTTCCTTCATAGATTTCTTAGCATCTTGCATATCTTCTGGACTGAGGAATAGAATACCTCTCTTCTTCGGAGTTGGCTTAGGTGGTGGTTCAGGAAGTGTCCAATCATCGACATTTCTCAATATATTATTCAATAGTACTTCAGCCTGTCCAACAGTTCGTTCCCTGAAAACATAACCAGCACAACTATCTAGGTAGTCCCTAGAAGCATCGGTTAATCCATTATAAAAGATATCAAGTATTTCATTTTTCTTAAGAGGATGATCAGGCAAAGCATTAAGTAATCGGAGAAGCCTCCCCCAAGCTTGAGGGAGATTCTCTTCTTCAATTTGCACAAAGTTAAATATTTCCTGTAAAGCAACTTGTTTCTTATGAGCAGGAAAATATTTTTCAGAGAAGTAATATATCATATCCTGGGGATTACGCACACAACCAGGAGCAAGAGTATTAAACCATTTCTTAGCATCACCCTTTAATGAGAATGGAAACAACTTAAGAATATAGTAATAACGAATCTTTTCCTCATGAGCAAATAGGGTGGCTATATCATTCAATTTAGTAAGGTGTGCCACAACAGTTTCAGTTTCATAACCATGAAAAGGATCAGATTCAACCAAAGTAATTAACTCAGGATCGACAGAGAATTCATAATCCTTATTGGTGAAAAATATGGGAGAGGTAGCAAACTTAGGATCATATTTCATTCTCTCCCTCATAGATTTTTCTTTCAACTCAGCAAGCAACTTTATAACCTCATCTCTATCATTACAAGCAAGAATTTCCCTAGCTGTCTCTCTATCAAAAACATAACCATCAGAAGTTTCAGGCATTTCAACTCTAGTAGGAGAGCTAGGAAAAATAGGTGAATCATAATTTTCAAGAGTTTCAACATTTTTAGTTTCATTAGCTTTAGCAATTTGTTCATCAAGAAAATCACCAAGTGGCACAGTATTATCAAGCATAGTACTAGCATCGTCATAAGTATCATTCATAGCAGAAGTAGTATCATCAATAACTTGCGACATATCAGAATGAATAATAGGTGGCGGTGTCGAAAGCTTACTCAAAACAGAAGGTGAATCAAGTGCGGAGCTAGATGGCAGTTCCTTACCTCCCCTCGTCTTAGAGGGAACGATCTTGGTCTTAGCATCTTTCTGATTCTTCATAGTGATCAACAGATATAAATCCCAGGTGACTCAAGAGATAGAGCTATGCTCCCCAGCAACGGCGCCAGAAAAAGGTCTTGATAACCCACAAGTATAGGGGATCGCAACAGTTTTCGCTAGTAGTATTTCACCCGGATTTATTGATTCGACACAAGGGGAGCCAAAGAATATTTGCAAGTATTAGCAGTTGAGTTGTCAATTCAACCACACCTGGGGAATTAAATATCTACAGCAAAGTGTTTAGTAGCACAGTAGTATGATAGTTTCAATAGCAGTAGTAACAGTAACAATAGTAACCAAGGCAGTAAAAGTAGCAGTTTTGTAGTGATTGTAACAGCAGCAGCAACGAAAGTAACTTAGCAAAGATCAATATGTGAAAAGCGTAGGCATTGGATCGGTGATGGATAATTATGCTGGATGTCATTCATCATGTAACAGTCACAACCTAGGGCGATACACAATAGCCCCAATTCATCAATGTAATGTAGGCATGTATTCCGTATATAGTCATACGTGCTTATAGTAAGAACTTGCATGACATCTTTTGTCCAACCCTCCCGTGGCAGCGGGTCCTTAAGGAAACTAAGGGATATTAAGGCCTCCTTTTAATAGAGAACCGGAACAAAGCATTAGCACATAGTGAATACATGAACTCCTCAAACTACGGCAATCACAGGAAAGAATCCCAATTATTGTCACCTTGGGGTATGCGAATCATAACACATAATAGGTGCATATAACTTGCAAGATAGGATTAAGAACTCAAATATATTCATGAAAACATAAAGGGTTCAGATCTGAAATCATGGCACTCGGGCCCTAGTGACAAGCATTAAGCATAGCAAAGTCATAGCAACATCAATCTCACAACATAGTGGATACTAGGGATCAAAGCCCTAACAAATTGACTTGATTACATGGTAAATCTCATCCAACCCATCATCGTCCAGCAAGCCTACGAAGAAAATACTCACACACAGCGATGAGCATCATGAAATTGGTGATGGAGGATGGTTGATGATGATGACGGCGTCGAATCCCCCTCTCCGGATGTAACATCCCCATGTATTAAGCACAGTGATCATCTGTTAATCATGCCAAGTCATCATTAATTACAATGCTTGATCACATTAGAATCATATCTCATTTCAAATTCCAATTCAAGTTGAGAATTCAAATTTAAAGTGAATTTAAAAGTTGTTCAAATCCAGGAACTAAATAGTTCATAGTATTGTAAATATTCCCAAAGCAATTGTAAAAATAAACTCAACATTAATTGAATTATTTAAATGACCCTAACATCTTCAAACAGTACCAAAACAACACCATTTAATCCATTCTCATTTAAATAAAATTCAAATGAAATCATTTAGCCTACAAACCTTTTTATGGCAGTACTAGATTTTGCAAAGTATTTGTGTGGCATAACTCCCTATTTTACAAAAGCCAATTTGGGGCCAAACATTTTGCAAAACAGAAAAGCAACAAACAAAACAGAAAAGAAAAAGGAAAAGAACAACGGGCTACTGTGCACTTGGGCTTCCAGTGCACAGTGCAATTCGGCCCAGCCCGGCGAGGCCTTCTCCTTCCTCTTGCTGGCCAGAAGCCATGGCGCTGGCCGAACGCGCGCGCGCCGTCCACCTGTCGATTGCCCCGCCGTCGATCATCCAGTGGTGCCCCGCGCCGGATAAGGACGCCCGCAAGCCCCTGGCGAACCCTAGCCTTCCTTTCCCCCTCTCCCTTGCTCGCCATCGAGCTAGCCCGAGAAGCCATGGTTGCGCCTCCCTAGATCGCGTGGCCACCGTTGCCGCCTCGCCGCCTCACCATGCCAGATCAACTCGTCGTCCTCGACTCCTTCCTCTGCAATGACTGGAACGAGCCGGGAGCCACCGCATCGCCCCCACGCCGCCTTCTCCTTCCTCGGATCGCCGCCACCGTTCGACGATTATTCCGGCCACCCCGAGCCTCCCCCGTGCCCGCTTTGCACACCTGCAGGACCCCGGTGAGCAGCCGCACCGGATCCCCTCCTTCCTTCCCTTCCTTGCATGCCGAGGCCACCGCTTTTAACTAGTCCATACCCGCCGCCGCGCGAGCTCATCGCCGGCAGCCTTCCGGTGACCAAATGGTCACGGGCTCGTGGCCGTTGAGTTCGCCGCAACGCGTAGATCACCCCTGGCCGTTTTCTTTGCTCACCCGCACGCCGTAGCCACGAGCCCGAGCACCACCCGTAGCCGCCGCCGCCCGCCGTCGTCGCCACGCCCGATTCCGGCCACCTCAGCCACCGAGACCACCACCAACGGGCGCGGCTCGAAGTGCCCGTTCCAGAGATCCCAGCCGCGCGCGAAATGACCCACCGCAGCGCTTTTCCGAGCTCGCCGGAGTTCGGCCGCCGCGGGAGAGCTCGCCGGCGCGTCTCCGGCGCTGACCGCTGACCTGGCGCCGATGTGGCCGCCCCGGTGACACTGACTGTGGGCTCAGTGGGTCCCGCTGTCAGGGTTGACTGGGTCAAACCCACTGACTGGGCGGCCCCGTGTGACTGACATGCGGGCCCTGCAAAATTTAAACATTTTATTAATAAATAAAATGCTAATTATTTCATTAATTAAATTAATTAACTAAACAGTCACTGACTACCGGGTCCCACCTGTTAATTAACTTAATTAGATAAATCTAACCCCACTTTAGTTAAACAGTCACTAACCAGTGGGACTCACTGGTCAGATTTGACTCTGGTCAGCTGGGTTTGACCGCTGATGCAAGGCTGACGTCATGCTGACGGCACAATACACTATTTTGGATAATTCGGATTTAATAAATAAAATAATTCCAGAAATTCAATAAAACTTTGAAAAATCATATAAAATAAACCGTAACTCGGATGAAAATAATTTATATATGAAAAATGATCAGAAAAGTATGAAGAATCCGATTATGCCACCCACATACCTGCCACACCCCTCTAGCATGATGAACATGGAACTTTCCCCTCTGATTCATCTATCCGATAATTGCCCGGAGCTGGTAAAACACCTCCAGATGTTTCCCGCTCCGACTAACTTGCGTAGTACTGCATTAGGGCCCTCCTCGAATAACATATTGCCATGACATGCGTTTGTGTTGCATTGCTTGCCGTGTATTTATTGTTTCTTCCCCCTCCTTCTCTCCCGATAGACCCCGAGATTGCCGACGACCCTCCTGAGTACAACTACGTCGTCGACGACCAGCCCCTTTCAGCAGAGCTTCCAGGCAAGCAAAACCCCCTTGATCATTCTTATATCGCCTATTCCTTCTCCCTCATGCTTGCATTAGATTTTGCTACTGTAATTGCTTGCTCCTATTCTGATGCATAGCCTCTTTTTCTAACCTGCTGTTGTTACTTTACCTGTCATCCTAAACTGCTTAGAATAGGTTGGTTAGTGATCCATGAGTGACCCCTCACCCTTGTCCCTATTGCCCCGCTTTGATACCAGTACTTCGATCTTTGTGATCGATGTGCGGAGACCGTCACATCACCGCACACCCCCTTAGTTGTACGGCTCTGCAGGGCTACTATCGAGTGCCAAGGGTGATACCTCGAACTGCACTCCTGATGATATCCCTGTAGTATAGCACATCGGCGGTGATTGCAGAGGGTGATTCCTTGCTCTCCCCTTCCCGATGATGACTCGGTCGTGCAACCCCTCAAGTGGGGACCATCGAGGGTGATTCCTCCTGGTTTTCCTTAACGGATTACATCAAGTAGGAATCCAACGAGGGTGATTCCTCGGGTTCCCTTAGATGTTTTGGACACACGATTACCGTAACTTTTACCTCAGACATTTGTTACAGGCGGGTTGACCCCGAGGGGTACCGGCGGGGAAATGTGGAGTCGGGTTGACCTGGAGGGTACCCGCGAGATAATTACGAGACGCGGCCGGGCAGGCAGAGACCGCCCTAGAGAGGGATGGTCCTGACCCTTGTTGCACTTCCTCAAGACAGGGCGACAGGAGTACTGATCGTCACCGCGAGCCCCCAACACACTAACGGATTTGGGTATTTGATCTGAGTTGGCCGCTGGCCATATACGCACTACCACCACGTGGGATAATGGTTATGGGACCCTCGGCGCCGTATGTATCAGCCGAAAGCTCTGCCAGACGTCCAGTTCAGCATTGCGGCCGGGACGGACCGGCGCCATCCAGCACAGGGGTGGTGCCTGGCTTCACCCTGCACGCAACGACCCGAAGTGCAAAGGGCGATGGGCCCAAGACCCCTGAGCACTTAGGATGTAGACCGGCGGGGACCTCTCTGCTGAGCATAGGTAGGACTACGTCGTGTTGATCAGCCGAGGCCGGGCATGACCCGGAAAAGTGTGTCCGGCCAGAGTTAATCGAGCGTGTTGGGTAACAGTAGTGCACCCCTGCAGGGAAGTTATCTATTCGAATAGCCGTGTCCACGGTAACAGGATGCTCAGTGTTGTATCCCGATCTACTACAACTTGAACTGAATACATGTTACCTTAACTGTAAGCTCCGGAATCGCTTTCTCGCAGGGAGTCGAGGAAGGATCTCTGGGCTTTGCTATTACATGCTTGTTACTTTATATTATGCTAATCTGCACTCTTCTAATGCTGCAAGACGCTAAAGATGCTAGTCTTCGATAGGCTAGGCCTTCCCCCTCTGTTCTGGCATTTCTGCAGTTTAGTCCAAAGATATAGCCCCATTCCTTTGATACCGATGCAAATTTAGTATAGTTCTGATGTCAGTCTTGCGAGTACTTTGGATGAGTACTCACGGTTGCTTTGCTACCTCTTTTTCCCCATACCCGATTGCTGCGACAAGATGATGGATCGCAGGAGTCAGCTGTTCCCGCCGCCGACTGCTACTACACTTCTGATGGAGCCTACAACTATGTGGAGACCGACGACCAGGACTAGTTTAGGAGGCTCCCAGGCAGGAGGCCTGCGCCTTTTCGATCAGTGTCGCTGTTGTGCTAGCCTTCTTAAGGCAACTTGTTTCCCTTTTATGTCTATACTCTGATATTGTGTTTGCTTCCGCTAACGCTTGATCGCGAGCTTATGTATTCGAGCCCTCGAGGCCCATGGCTTGTAATATAAAGCTTGTATGGCTTTTATTTGTGTTTAGAGTTGTGTTGTGATATCTTCTCGTGGGTCTCTGATCTCGTCCGTGTGCATTTGCGTGTATGATTAGTGCACGGTCGAGCAGGGGCGTCACACCGGAGCCCCGAACGGACTCCAGATCAGCCCTCCCGATGCAGAACAGGAGGTGGAGGCGGCTCCGTATCGTAAAACGCGATGATTCTTTCTCTCTAATTTTTTTCTCCATGAATAGGTACTTATAGCGTTGGAGTTAGGGCAAACGGAGCTGCCAGGGACCCACAAGCCTGCTAGGCGTGCCCTGGGGGTGGGCGCGCCCCCCAGGCTTGTGGCGCCTAGTGCCCCCCCCCCCCTCTGATGGATCTTTGCGCCAGTGTTTTTTATATATTCTGAAATAATTCTCCGTAAATTTTCAGGTCCATCCGAGAACTTTTATTTCTGCAGAAAAACAACACCATGGCAATTCTGGTGAAAACAGTGTCAGTCCGGGTTAGTTCCATTCAAATCATGCAAATTAGAGTCCAAAACCAGAGCAAAAGTGTTTGGAAAAGTAGATACGTTTGGGACGTATCACTCCTCCAAGAAGGAAAATGACATCCGCAGATGTCGCCGCTGCCAGCATCGGCAAGCCGAGCAAGGATTTCTCTTTGGCCCGAGGCTGAGCAATCCCATAGCCGCCGTACCTGGAGTCAGAGATGAGGAAGCCAACGTTGGTCGGAGCCGCCATGTCGGAAGGGGGTTAGCGGGGCTGCACCTGCCGTCGGAGGGTGGCACCGCTTCCAGACCCACAAGCAATGGATCTGGCGAAAAGGGGGGCTTTGAGTCGTACAAGGTAGGGCAGGCAGCGAAGCAAACCATGAGGGGGTGGGGCGACGGCGATTAGCAACACCGGCAAGCAGGGACTGGAGGGACGTAGATCCATGCGGCCGTGGCCATAGCCGTCGGGACGTCGGTGAGCCAGACGAGCTGGAAGGGACGTAGCTGCTAGTTTGCCGAGACCGGAGCTGCCCGACAGGGGACGCCGTCAACCATGGACACCGGAGAGACGCGGGTCCAAGGTCGACGGGGTCGGAGCAGCGTCAGCAAGTACCCGCCTTGAGGAGCCCCGGGACTGCCACAAGCACCGTAGCCTTGTCGCCTCCGCGTGAGCCATCACTGTGACTCGGCGCGAGCAATGGCCGCCGGAGACGAGGGAGGCCCGCCTACGCACGGAAGGCAGGCCGCGAACACCCCCGCGACCGGCCGCAGGTCCGCGCCCAAATCACGGCCAAGTAGCACCGGGGGGCTGGGCCACGCCGGGGGGAGGGGAGACTGCATGGGAGGGAAGGTCACCCAAGGCCATGGCCTAGTACGCCGCACCCGGTGTTGGGGAAGCACGAAAGGGACAGATCTGCCCGCTACGGCCATCCCAGGGCGCGACAGAAGTGGGCGGAGGGGCGGGTGCCTCCCGGTGGCGATGGCAGGTGGATCTTGGGAGGGGCTCAGGGAAGCGGACGCACGTGGGGGAGACGGATCCGCCCCACCGCCACCATCCCGAGGCACGGCGTGGCTTCGCCGGTCGGCCCTCCGGCGGCGGCGCAACGGTGGCGGGCGGGGGAGGGGGGGTTGGCTACCCGGCGGCGGTGGCTGGGGTTTCCCCGTGCCGCCAGAGGAGGCGACGCGGGGGGTGGGATGTTTCGTTCCACATTGAAGTACTTGAAAATAATATATTAGAGACAATATACCTAGAAATCATTTCTCAACTTCTTGTGAACTTGTTCATCTTTAATACCATAAGAACTTCAAACAAATCAACACCACCATCACATATATATATGTATATATAGTAGTAGGATGAAGGCACATTAACTCTGCATCAGGCCACGAGGTAAAGATCTAGCCGTCATTAGATGACCCAAACATAGTGAGATCTGCCTTGACGACGCAGTTTGATTCTATAAGATAGCCTCTGGACAGATCCTGGAGTTCCTTGAGTGGCATGAAGTCAGACCATGACCAGCCTTGCGGAATTAAACACACCAAGAGACCTGCCATCACCAGAAAAGTAAGATGAACTGTAATTATCAGGGGGTTACAAACATCACACACTGCACTGGTAGTTGCTAAGGACATTTGAACCTGAAGTTCTAGTGAAGTATTTCCCATTCTTTTGGTCCAGGATGGACAGGCTCATTTGAAGCACCTTCCTGGACTCGATAAATAGCTCATCCGAGGACTCCGGGTACAAGCCCAAGGCAAGGCAATCAGTGCTGCTCCTGTCACCACACGGATACATGCCCATGTACCTGTTGACAAGAATGGGAAGTGATACTTCATATACAATGGGTACCCATGGAAATTTTTATTTGAAGAATGTGGTTAGTTATGAAATCAGAAAGTTGTGGCAGAGCTTGGGTGTAGGCAGGTACACCCATTAACTTTGAACACGACTTGGTGGCATTACAATTAGAGTCTTACAATTATACAAAAAATCTGAGCAAAACATGACTACAGTACAATTTAATAATACTGTTACTATAATAAATATACTAGAAGAAGTAGAGTTGTTTGGTTCCATGCTTAAAGATCAAACTAAAATGTCCAGCTGGAATATCTGAAGCAGTAGACCTTGCTACCTTGCACAAAGACATGACATCGGCCATCAGTAATGTCCGTTGACACAAAGCACTAAAAAATGCTTCTGTTCACTGTGAAGTAACTACTAACAAGGTATGGTAAGCTAAAAAATATGTATAAGCAATAATGTCGGATAACACATGCACAGTATATTAGTATTTATATAGAGAGAGAATTTGTGATGCAACTGGTAACAGGTGAATACCATTTATGCCCGCCAACTTCAAATGTAGGAGAACGGACAAAGTGCTGAGAGTCCAATTCTAGGAAATTGTTCATGGTCCAAGTATATGTCCCTTTGATGAATCCCTTCTTCTGGACAAAGAGGTTCTGAACTGTGGTAGCCTTCTTCTGAACCACGACAGACTTCATTTCGGGAGATGAGACGTCAATTTTTAATATCTCCACACCAAAGACACAACTATCATCAACTAGAAAAGCAGATGATTTCAGTAGCTCCTCAAGAGGAATCAAGCATTTCTTGTTCGAGTAGGTATTCTTGACGTCGAATTTGTAGCTAGCTGTGTTTAGGTAAAAGATGAAAATTACAGAAATAAACTTGAAATATCCCAAATAACATATAATCAACCTTTTCCCGCAAAAGAACATATAATCAGAAGAGTTCAAAGTAGTAAGATCCATCTAAATAATGATTCTCAAAAAGAGAACATGCATATGTACTCTGGAAGGTTGTCCGAATCAAAAGAGTCTCAAGTGTGACACGAAGTACAGAAGGTCGACAGATAAACTTAACAGCGAAGAAAATATGAAGCGACTTGTTAATGGGAAAAATAATTGATCATGTTATGATATTGATAGGTATTGGTTTTTAATGATGGAATCTATAGCTCTAACTTGGGATGCACTCAAGACTTGGTTTTTAATGATGGAATCTATATAGCTAAGATAATGGATGTATTATTTTTTGCGGGGAAATAGGATGGATGTACTTGAACAAACACATTCACGAGTCTACCTTTGCATCCATGATACATTCCTTTTGAATGGTTGAATATTGACAACTCAAACACTGCATGCACCGTGTGACCTGGCTTCAAGCCTCCCCGGAATATCATAAGAGAAAGAGCAACATATGGATTTCCTTTATCATCTTGTTTGTGATTTGGAGACACTTGAGCATCTTGTTTGTGCTTTGGAGTCACTTGCAAGCACCTGCGAAGAGAATTGAAGAAAAACGAAGTAAGTCTAGAATCAGTATAAGCCTAATTTCTGCACTTGATGCATCCTATCAAGCTTCATTGTCCGGCTTTTTTCATGGGTTCGCGTGATTGTGATTGATATTTCAACCTGACTGAAACATGGCCGTATGATATTTACACATCTAATATGTTAATTTTGTAAAGTTCCTTTTGCATTATGATGCGTACCACTTGTACCCAGAGCAGTGAAAAAGAGAAGATATCGCCGATGTAGCTTTCGTCTCAAGTAGCGCTGAGAAGTCATGAACCTTCCATTCTAAATCTGGAACATGGGTCTTTCCTTGACGTGCGGGAGCTGAAACTTGACAAGTGCATAAATCAAAATTATATAACAGAGAAAAAAAAAGGATAGAAAATTTATGTGCAGGTTTGCAGTTCCAGATAAACAAGTTGCAATATTCACCATGGTTAAAAATGGAAGGGCGCGGAATAGTTCTCTATGTTCAGCTTATATGAATGAAAATCTTGCATACAGATACAGTACATGCGCTTTTCTCTTCTTTTTTGTTTGGTTTGAAGAGGCCACTTTTCTCATATATATAAATAAGTAGTGAGAACTAAGCGCTATAGCTTAGGGGCAGGAGTTCAGGTTGTTGAACCTGCCCACCTACCCACTGGCGTTCGAATCCTCCCCATGGGGACTCCGCTGGGGTGCTATCCGAGTTTATTCACGGAGAGATCTCACTTCTACCTAAGAAAGTTAAGGGAGAGATCTCACCGTGTACTTAAAAGGGATTGTTGTGAATTTCGTGTCCGACTTTTTGTTTATAGCATAAACAGTCTGAAGTTGAATTGGGCGGGCGAACATACCTGTGCTGCCGGAGTTGCCCATAGCTCCGCCCCTTCCTCTTCTCCTGCAAGTGAAATTGATCATCGGGCCATAGTAAGGGCACAATGAAGAAGATATCTAATCTTGATAATGATGCCTCATAGCCATAGCTTGATCACACAGTTACTAAGGCATACAAAAAGTCAAAAATTATTCATATTGCCGCAATGCAGAGGTACAAGATGAACCTGAAAAGAACCTAAACCCGATTGCTTTCGCAGACGATCACCAAGAAAGTCAATACAGTACTTACTAAGTCGCACTGCCAAGCCCTGAAAGTCGAAAACCTCCAATGTAGAAGGCGAAAGCAAAAGTGGGAGAGAGGAGAAAGACCTGGCTGGACTTGGGCCCGGATTGCACAATGGCTTGGTTTCCTTGGACGGACGGCGTCTTGTTGGGGCTGCGTGCTCAGGGAGAGAGGGGTGGGATTTATGGAGGCTGCCTGTGCTCCGTATTCTACAGTTTGGATTCTATAATAACTAACTCGGGGATATATCGCGACGTAGGAGTGGTTTCCGGTAACCAGACGATTCCGGGATTTAAAACCACTCTACACACGGCAGTGCACGGACGAAATCTGGACGATGTCCATCTCAAACGCTGCTGATTTGTGAAAAAATTGCAATCTAACGGATGATTTGATCCATCGTCCTTATAGCACTGCTCTTTTAGTAGCAGGCCCACGGCGCCGGCGTCCTGTTCCGCGGCTTGGGTCGGATTCCGCACGAACCCTATATCTCGCTTGTAGCGAGACCTATCAATTTAGGAAAATGTTTGAAAACAGTCAGATAATTTTCTCGCTTTTGTAAGCCGCGTCCGGCGCCGTCCGATCCCACACATATCGTGTGGCGTGGAACGCTTCTGTGTCTCCCCACGCGAAGGTAGCCCATCTTTGTGAGTACGTAACATGTAGCAGCGTCCCTGTGAATGTACTTTTTGACTATCGTTTTTACAGCTATACTAGACACGCAATGTTTTTTTTTTTGAACATAGTACAATCGAAGTCGCTCACATACACGAGCATACACTCTCCCATATGAACGCACTCACGCACACCCTACCCCTAGACAACTGATTGCAATTCTACCTCTGCCGATGGATCGAAAACCGTAACTGAACTGACTTTGTTGAGCTTATCGGCACGATCCTGCTGCAGCAGCGGCTTCTGGGTGTCTGACTATGGTGTGTATTGTCGGCATTCTGGTTTTCCTTGCTGTGACGATTCTGCTGATGTGCGTGTGGTAGTACTTTTGTGAGGTCGGGTGATCTGTTCATGTGCTCAGTCTGGCAGAATATATATGTTGGGGAAGAACAAGTAGTACGTAATAAACTGAGTAAGATTTCAGCTTAGTGTGCCTTAACACTGAACGTGGAACTATGAACCTAATATTATAGCAGTCTTTGAAGCTTGCACAAGTTCGGCCAAGCAATTTACACCGAGTACAGTGCGATCCATCAATCCAGTCACAGGAGCACCGTGCTCTATCGAATTTTGAGAGACGGTAAAGAGCTAGTTCTCATGCATGGTAAAGAGCTTGTTCTTTGCACTGGGATCCTGATTAATGCACATGTGCTCCACCATCACCTCATTAGAAAGTGCCCAATGCTTCGCGACATACTGCAATCGATTAAAGAGTGACTCCAGCTGTCCGTAGCTCCGCATAGAGCACACACGTCCGCCGTGGCCATGTTTCTGTGATGTAGCACGCCTCTTGTTGGTAAAGAATGATGGGCAAGATGCCAAGCAAAATCATTCAACTTTGAGTGTACCTTGGTCTGCCATATGGACGACCAACCCTTGATGTTTCGATCGACATTTGATGCACTGCCCTAATGTTCCATCCAGTCCTCCCTGCCCAACTTCATTTTCATCATCAAGTGATATGAAGAACGTACGGAAAATAAACCCTTTTGATCCCCTTGCCAGGCCCGGAGTTTTGGATTTCGTCCGAATTTTCTGATTTTCGTCCGAAATTCGTCCTTTCCGTTCAGGCCCGGTATAAATGTTAGGCGGCCAAAAATTTCGGCCATTTTTGAACTTGTGGCCCGGCCCATGGTGGAGCATAGGTCGCGCATGTGCCCCGTATAAAACTATCGACTGGAGACTCGCAACCCTAAAGCGTTCCTCCACTCCTCTTTACAGCCGGCGGCGGCAGCTAGCGATGCAAGCCGAGGGAGGCGGGGCAGCGCCCTCTCCTCCCATCTTTCTCCACCGGCAGTCCACGCCTTCCTCCTCGTTCTCCTACTTCCCATCCACTTCTTCCATGGAGCACTACCACAAAAGGAGAATGCTCGGATCAGGCAGTGCTAGGCTGCTAGAGAACTTGATGCAGGTGCCGGCGTTGAATGCTTTGAAAGCTTTGTATCGTGTGTTTGAGCTTGATGACAATGAAAGACCCAGCTTGTACACAGTGATTTGTATTGTTAATTCTGGAATTCGTTGATTCAGCTACAATTTTTCTTCAGTTGAATGTGATTTGACCTTCTTGAGAAAATTCCGGTCATTTTTCGTTCAAATTTCGGTTATTTTTCGTTCTAAATTTCAAATTTCAGTCTGTGCTTTTCATCCGAGTTTTTCCGGAATTTTTCCGAAATTCCGGATTTCGCCCATTCCGTTCTGGCCCGGTAAAAAACCAAAAACGAAATCCAGAACTTGGCCAGGCCCAAAAATCAGCAATCTTTCGAGTACATTTTTTTTTAGAAAAGGAGATGCATGCAGCCATTTTATTAATTATTCACGAAGACCTTATAAAGTAGTACATCAATATGTCTGAATCCGCCATGTTGGCAACAACTGTCGCTACTCCTATCCACTTGATGAAGGGGTGCAGAAATGCTGACCCGAATAGCCAAACATCTCACCTAAGCCTAACATCTAAAGCCGGAGGCCCCAGCCAAGCCACATACCGGGTCTATGGCACAAACCGGTCCGACGCACTCTCATGGGTCGTCGCCGCCGTCTTTCACTGAGCCATCTTCAGAGCGGGTACTGATGCAACAGCCTTGCCAGGCCTGCCGTCGACGCCGCCACGGCGCCAAACAGCGCCACCGCCCTGCGCTCGTCCATCCAGACACATCCGTCGTCGAGATCCAGCTGCACCATGCCGCCAATACTCGTCGTCGTCGACGCGGTAGATCCGACGCCGCTCGTCCTGCCAACCTCCACACCGTCGCCGCTGCAACTGTCACACAGAGCCCACCACCCACAGTACCTCTCTCCCGAACACCCAAGCCTCCCAAGACGGCGCCTCCATGGAGGACACGACGCGCAAGGCGTCGTCGCCGCCCAATCCAAGACGGATTTTGGACTTTCGTCCGGGAGGGGGTCAGGGGTGGATAGGAGGGACCTTGGCTTCGCCTCCAAGGAGGGTAACGACGTCAAAGCCGTCGCCGATGCCGGGTCGAGCTAGCCGACCAAAGTTTCCTCCGGTCCCCATCCCGTGCCACGAACCTCTGTCTGCTCCGGATCCGGCAAAGAGCCTTCAACCAAAACATACTGAGACAAGAGTGCCATGTGTGCTCAACCCTTCAAAAAGGAGGATCGAGAAGGACATCCGGAACAGAGCAACATCCCAGCCGGGCCGCCGGAGCACCCAAACCAGGCCGCCAAGCCAGATCTAGAGGATCGGACCTGAACAACGACCGAAGCCACCACCCTGCGCTGGCCTCCGGCCTTGAAGCACTGGATCCAGAGGGATCCGACTTGAGGCCGTCGACGCACGCAGCCGCCATACCGCGCCGCGAGAACGGCACCATATCGTCGACGCGCCGACCGCACGCCGCCGCCAGGAGCGCCCGTCGCCACGCCGCCGTGCCCCACGCAAGACGAGCGCCTTCAATCGATCGGGCCGTCCCGTGCCAGCCAAACGACGAAGGGGAGAGGCACCCCGCCGCCGCCCACGCCAGGCAGAAGCCTGTCGGCGTGCCTGGGCGGCGGCGAGGGGATAGGAGGAAGAGGAGGGACGGGGGCCGGTGGCGGCGGGAGGCCTCCCCTGTCGCCCGCGGGAGCGGCAGAGGAGGTCGATCCACTTTTTTCGGTCACCTATGAACGAGTCGGATCATAAGGCACCTTAAAATTGGGGGAGAATTTCATTTCCCCGGCCTCTGCACCAACTAGGGATGCATACGGCCATTTTAGTATGAGTACCAAGATAAATATGATCCTCAGAATTTACCTCTGTGCATCAGCTGTCAATTCTAGGAATTGAACTCGGATCGTTAGGCTGCACAACCGCATGCCCAACCACTGAGCCAAGGCTCTCTTTGCAATCTTTCGAGTACATAGTGGAATAAAAATCTGGCGAACCAAAGCCTCCCACCACGACGCAGTGGTCGCGTTGATGAGTTCTGAAACCAGCTCCGGAGGGCTTTTGAATCAGTGATGTTAAAGGTCTCATCATTTCTTCCCTTGGTATCCAGCTCTGCGTCGATAAATGTGTTGTCTAACCATCTCCAATTCTCTTAATTATTCCTTGCTTAAGGATGTCCCTTCCATCAAGGATAGCTCTCTAAATCTGAGACGTACGTGCGAGTTTTTTTTTTTTTAGGCAATCTGAGACGTGCGAGTATTAAGCTCTCCAAATTTGATTGTGTAGATTGTCCTGAATTTTGGCCCGTTCCTTTCTCGGTCCTGTCCGAGCTGGGCCCGCTGGCGGCCAGTCCAAAGGCCAACCGAACCGAATCCGACCCGAGCCGGACCGGAAGGGGACGCCGGCGCCGTGGGCCTGCTCCTAAAATCCGGGAATCGTCCGGTTACCGGAAACCAGTCGTCTCATCGCGATCCCACGAGTCCAAACCGTAGAATACGGAGCAGAAGCAGCTTCCATAAACACCCCCCTCTCCCTCAGCTCGAAGCCCCAGCAGACGCCGTCCGTCCGAGGAAGCCAAGCCATTGTGCAATCTGCGCCCAAGTTCAGCCAGGTCTTTCTCCCACTTTTGCTTTCGACTTCTACGTCATAGGAGGGTTTCGACTTCCAGGGTGACCTAGTATCGACTTTCTTGGCGATCCTCTGCGAAAGAAATCGGGTTATGGTTCTTATTAGTTTGAGTTACCTACTGAAACCGCCATATGAATTGTCTTGGGAGTACCTCTGAACATTGTGGCAACTGGCAACATGAACAACTTTCGTATGCCTTAGTAAACTGTCTGATCAAGCTATGAAGTATCTTTATCAAAATTAGATATCCTTTCATTGTGCCCTTACCATGGCGCGATGATCAATTTCACTTGCAGGCGAAGAGGAAGGGGCGGAGCCATGGGCAACTCCGGCAACACAGGTATGTTTGCCCGCCCAATTCAACTTCAGACTGTTTCTGCTATAAGTCTGTCAGACGCAATTCACAACAATCCCCTTTTAAGTACATGTCAGGTTAAAAATAGGAGACTGTAGCTTTAAATTGAGGAAGCACCTGCCGTCACCATCATGTCGATGAATTGACGAGATGACTGCATACTCATGTGTTGAATGTAGCACCCTTAAATTTTGCAGAAACACCATCAATGCATTACAACGTTGGTCCTAATGCTTATTGATAACAACCAACAGTAGAAGGATCTCTCCCTTGACTATATATATTGCTTAATCCAAAGGGCTAAAGGGGGAAGGATCTCTCCCTTGACTTTCCGTTCGTAGGTAGAAGTGAGATCTATCCGCGAATAAACTCGGTAGCACCCCAGCGGAGTCCCCATGGGGAGGATCTGAACGCGGGTGGGCGGGTTCTGTTGAACCGGTATGGGCCAGGCCCATCCTCACTTAAGCCTGTGAAGCCCAGCCCATGTGAGCTGACCTAGAAGAGGAGCATCCTGTCCACCCCGATCTAAGGAGAGCCGCCACACACACAGAGAAACTCACGCAAGCCACTAGACTAAGGAAGAGGCTGTCTGAAGGTAACGACCCCTCTCGATTCAACATGGTATCGGAGCTAGGTTCGAGCGGCGGCCCTGGACGCCGGTAGGTCGCCGGAGTGGCGACGGCGGGGTCCGGCGAGGTGGCAGCGGGGCTCAAATCGGCGGCTGCGCTCGAGCTGATGTGCGTGCGCGCGCGCGACGCGGAGGAGGAGGCGGCTGCGGTGGCTGCTGTGGGAGAGCCAGGAGCAGCGGCGGCTGCTGCGGGAGAGCCAGGAGAGGCGGCGGCTGCTGCGGGCGCGTTCTGCGGGGCGGCAGCGGCGCGACTGGAGAGGTCCGTGCGGGCACGGCTGTAGCTGCGTGCGAGCTGCGCGGCAGGGGGAGATGAGCTGCTGATTCTGCTGGTTAGGTTGCTGCTGCTCCTGATTCTGATCAGGAGCTTGTGTTGATGGTGCTGCCAGAGAAGGTTGTGTGCTGTGCGTGTGTGTGTGGGACTGCTGCTGCTGATTTTGCTGGAACTGCTTCTGTTTTTGCTGCTGCTGCTCTGTGGGGTGCTACTGCTGGGAGCTGCTGTTGTGCCTACTGGTGTTGTGTGGCTTGGTTGCTGATTGGAAAGGGAAGAGAAGGGCAGCTGTTGTTGCTGCTGTGTGCTTGTTGCTGCTGCTGTTTGCAGAGGAAGGAGGAAGAGGCTGCGGCTGCTGTGTGGAGGTGCTGTTCCTGATGGAGCAGGAGGTCGGCAGGGGGTGCCGTCTTGTGACCATCGAGGCGTGTTTTGCAGGGGCCGATGGTGCTCACCATGCAGTCAAGGAGTCTCTAGGGAATGATGACATGAGAAGGGGTGATGTGGAGCCAGAGAAGAGTGGTGAGGACAATGTAGAGAAGGCTGGTGCAGGGTCAGAGAAGGAATACAGCATGACTGTAGCAGAGGTTGAGAGGCTCAGGGAGGAATTGGAGAGCTTCAAAAGGAAGGTGGAGGAAATCCAGGCTCACAAGGAAACAACCGAGGGGGCGACACGTGAGAAGGATGCTCAGACCGTTAAATTGAGGGCTGAGTTGGAGGAGCTCCATGCTTTCATATCACAGCTCCAAACTGCTGGCTTGAATGCTTGCTATGGAGGCTGTGCTCACTGGGCCTCCACTGATGAAGATAATCCGGAGAAGGAATCTCTTGCTACTAATGCGAATGGTTCCGAATGGGTTCTAGACTCTGGAGCATCTCAGCATGTTGCGGGCAAATGCTGCGTGTTCGAGACTTACAATAAGCATCCTCCTTCTCACACTGGCACTATGCAAACTGCTGATGGCACAAAACAGCCTGTCATAGGGGTTGGTACAGTAAAGTGCACTCCGACCATCTCCTTATCCTCAGTTTTGCATGTGCCAGCTTTTCCTGTCAATTTGGTCTCTTTCAGTGCTCTCATTGATCAAATAGACTGTCGTGTGATCCTTGACCAATTCGGTTGCGAGATTCAGGAGCGATAGACGAGGCAGACGGTTGGGACTGGCACCAGGCGTAGGGGGCTTTGTTATATGGACCCGGAGGTGCAGCCGGACTTGGTGTGTACTGCGACCATGGAGGACAAGGAGAAGCAGGCGATGATCCATCACTGTAGGATGGGGCATGTATCTTTTGATAAGATGAGCAGAATATTTCCGGATGTTATGTGTGGAATAGGCAAGGGCAAGCTGACATGTGATGCTTGCGAATATGCAAAACACACAAGAGCCACATATGTGAGTAAGGGGCTTAGGAGCATATCTCCTTTTATGCTTATTCATTCAGATGTATGGAAGAGCCCAGTTGTGTCAATGCATGGAATGAAGTACTTTGTTACCTTTATCGACTGCTATACTCGTATGACTTGGATTTATTTGATGCGTCACACGGATGAGGTGTTTAGCTGTTTTCAGAATTTCCATGCCTTGGTGAAGAATCAGTTTAAGGTGCAGGTGCAAGTGATCAGGACTGACAATGGCACAGAGTATGTGAACAACACCTTTGGGGCCTTCTTGTCTGACCAAGGGATTCTTCATCAAACTTCCTGTCCGGACACCCCCCCTCAGAATGGAGTGGCAGAAAGGAAGAATCGACATATTCTTGAGGTTGCTCGGTCGTTGATGTTTACCATGAATGTGCCCAAGTTCTTGTGGAGTGAAGCAGTTATGACAGCCACATACCTGATCAACCGAACACCTTCAAGGATACTCGGCATGAAATCCTCGTGTGAGTTGTTGCTTGGAGAAAACAAGTTTGTTGTTCCCCCCAAAGTTGTTTGGTAGTACTTGTTTTGTTCGAGATCACCGGCCTTCTGTTGGGAAACTTGATCCACGAGCAGTGAAGTGTATTTTTCTGGGCTATGCTTCTAGTCAGCAGGGGTACAAATGTTGGTGTCCCTCTGAGAAACACAGATTTGTAAGTATGGATGTCACCTTCAGGGAGTCTGAGCCATTCTATGGTGAGCCAACAGACCTGAGTTTGTTGTTTGCAGAGCTTGACCACCTACACTCTGTGGAAGATGGTCAAGAGGGGAGAAGGCTACTCATGGTGATTCTGAGGGTACTAAGACTGATGGTGATGTGCAGGCTCATGTCCAGCCAATAGTGGGTACAATTCCAGTTGGTACTAACATTGATGATGATGTGCAAGATCAGGTCCAACCAACAGTGATGATTGGTACTCTCCAGATTCCTATTCGGGATCGGTGGCAGAAGAGTCCCTTGGTGTACTCACGACGGCAGCCACAAGTGCATAACTCATCTGACACTCGTCTGGTATATTCACGGCAGCAGCCTCAAGTGCAGGGGGAGCAGTCAGTGCAGGAGGAGCAGTCGGTGCAGGGGGAGCAGCCACAAGTGCAGGGGGAGCAGTCAGTGCAGGGGGAGCAGTCGGTGCAGGGGGAGCAGCAACGTAGTGATGCAAGCTCATCTGACACAGTGGAGCTGCCTATTGCGTTGTGAAAGGGTACACGTGAAGCGGCACAGAAGGTTTTACCACCAGATGTTTTTGATGATCATGATATTGGAAATTTTGTGTCTTATGAGGCTTTATCTCCTTCCTATAGAGCGTTTGTTGCCTCCCTTCAAACTGTGTCAATCCCAAAGGATTGGAAGACTGCAAAGCAAGATCCGAAGTGGCGTGAAGCGATGATAGAGGAGTTGGAAGCACTGAAGAAAAACAAAACGTGGGTGCTAACCACATTGCCGGCAGAAAAGAAAGCTGTGAGTTGTAAGTGGATCTATACCGTGAAGCAAAATCCTGAGGGGAAGGTGGAACGATATAAGGCCAGATTGGTCGCCAGAGGATATAGTCAAACTTATGGAATTGACTATGATGAGACGTTTGCTCCAGTGGCAAGGATGAACACAGTAAGGATATTGGTTTCCTGTGCTGCAAACTTTGGGTGGAAGTTGCATCAATTAGATATCAAGAATGCCTTCTTACATGGTGAGTTGAAGGAAGAAGTGTACATGGAGATACCACCAGGTTTTGGTACTTCAGAGACCACAGGGAAGGTATGCAGACTGAAGAAATCCTTGTATGGACTGAAGCAATAACCGAGGGCTTGGTTCAATAGGTTCAGACGTGCTGTCCGTGCTATGGGGTATGGTCAATGTAATGGTGACCACACGGTGTTCTACAGACACTCACTCTTTGGTCGGAAGATCACCATCCTTGCAGTTTATGTGGATCACATTATCATCACTGGAGATGATAAGGAGGAAATAAAGAGATTGAAGGGGTGTCTGAGCAAGGAGTTTGAGGTAAAGGATTTGGGCAACCTAAAATACTTCCTTGGCAGTGAAGTGGCTCGGACAGAGAAGGGAATATCTTTGTGCCAACGGAAATACACGTTGGATCTCTTGAGTGACATGGGCATGATGGGATGTCATGCAGCCCCTACGCCGATTGAACAAAATCATCAAGTGACAGCTCAATTAGGAGAGCTGGTGAATAAGGAAGATTATCAGAAACTGGTTGGGAGGCTATTGTACTTGTGTCATACCAGGCCTGATATTACGTATGCCATGGGGGTGGTGAGCAGATACATGCATGAACCAAGGAGTGGGCATCTTGATATTGTGCACAGAATCCTGAGATACTTGAAGGGCACTCCAGGTAAAGGGTTGTGGTTTGCAAAGAGTGGACATCTTGAGGTGGATGGCTATAGTGACTCTGATTGGGCCAGTTGTCAAGATGATAGAAGATCAACTTCTGGCTACTATGTGTTTGTGGGAGGAAATTTGGTGTCATGGAGAAGCAAGAAACAGAATGTTGTGTCTAGATCAACAGCAGAAGTTGAGTATAGAGCATTATCTCAAGGGTTGTGTGAGATGATCTGGGTGAAGTACCTACTGAGCGAGTTGAAACTTCTGAGGAAGGGGCCCTTGAAGGTGTGGTGTGACAATCAGTCGGCTATAGCCATTGCTAATAACCCAGTTCAGCATGATAGGACAAATCATGTGGAAATTGATCGCTTCTTCATTAAGGAGAAACTGGATGCTGGGATCATCAGCCTTACTCATGTCAGCTCTGGGCAGCAGTTTGCAGATTGCTTGACAAAGGGACTGGGAACAAAGGACTGTAACTTGGCGTGTGACAAGATGGGGATGATAGATATCTACCACCCATCTTGAGGGGGAGTGTTGAACCGGTATGGGCCAGGCCCATCCTCACTTAAGCCTGTGAAGCCCAGCCCATGTGAGCTGACCTAGAAGAGGAGCATCCTGTCCACCCCGATCTAAGGAGAGCCGCCACACACACAGAGAAACTCACGCAAGCCACTAGACTAAGGAAGAGGCTGTCTGAAGGTAACGACCCCTCTCGATTCAACAGGTTCAACAACCGGAACTCGTGCCACTGAGCTAGCGCTTAGTTCTCGCTATTTATTTATATATACGAGAAAAGTGGACTCTTCAAAACTAACAAAAAAGATGAAGAGCAAACCACACATTCTGTCGCTTGTAACCCAGATTTGTGACATGATAACTACCACAATATATTAGTGGCCACTTCTCACAAATCACCGTATGCAAGATTTTCATTCATATAATCTGAACATAGAGAACTTTCTGCGCCCTTCCATTCTCCCCATGGTGAATATTGCAACTTGTTTATCTGGAACTGCAACTTGCACATAAATTTGCTCATACCACACTCCTTTTTTTCTTCTCTGTTATATAATTTTGATTTATGCACTTGTCAAATTTCAGCCCCCGCACCGCTAGGAAAGACCCATGTTCCAGATTTGGAATGGAAGGTTCATGACTTCTCAGCCCTACTTGAGACGAAAGCTACCTCGGCGTTATCTCCTCCTTTTGACTGCTCTGGGTACAAGTGGTATGCATCATAACGCAAAAGGAACTTTACAAAATTAACGTATTAGATGTATAAATATCATTTGTTTTTTTCTCTAGTGGATATAGTAACTGTCTGTTAACTAAGTACTACATAATAATTTAGGATGTTGATTACTCAGAAATCATGTTTCAGTCAGGTTGAAATATCAATCACAATCACGCAAACCCATGAAAAAGGCCAGACAATGAAGCTTGATAGGAGGCATCAAGTGAAGAAATTAGGCTTGATTCAGTTATGACTTCCAAACTTACTTGGTTTTCTTGAATTCCCTTCCCAGGTGCCTGCAAGTGACTCCAAATCACAAACTAGATGATAAAGGAAATACATATGTTGCTCTTTCTCTTAAGATAATCCAGGAATGCTTGGAGCTAGGTCACACAGTGCATGCAATGTTTGAGTTGTCGATATTCAAACATTCAAAGGGAATGTATTGTGGATGCAAAGGTAGACTCGTGAATGTGTTTTTTCAAGTACACATCCGTCTTATTTCCCTGCAAAAAAAATAGTGCACCCATCCTATTGGCTGGGAGTCCATAGTCGTGAGTGCATCACAAGTTTGAGGCTTTGAGCTATAGATTCCATCATTACAAACCAATACCTATAAATTCCGTAACATGATTAATTACTTTCCCATTAACAAGTTGCTTCATATTTTCTTCGCTGTTAAATTTATTCGTCGACCTTTGAGTCACACTTGAGACTCTTCTGAGTCGAGCAGCGTTCCACACTACATATGCATGTTGTCTTTTACTTTGATAATCTTTATTTGGTTGGATTTCACTACTTTCATCTCTCCTTAAATGCTTAACTGGGGTGAAAGTTGATTATATGTTTTTTTGTGGGAAAAAGTTGATTATATGTTATTTGGGATATATTCAAGTTTTTATTTCTCTAATTTTCAACTTTTACCTAAACACAACTAGCTACAACTTCGATGTCAAGAATACCTACTCGAACAAGGAATGCTTGATTCCTCTTGAGGAGCTACTGAAATCATCTGCTTTTCTAGTTGATGATAGTTGTGTCTTTGGTGTGGAGATATTAAAACTTGATGTCTCTTCTCCTAAAAAGAAGGCTATCGTGGTTCAGAAGAAGGCTACCACAGTTTAGAACCTCTTTGTCCAAAAGAAGGGGTTCATCAAAGGGACATACACTCGGACCATGGACAATTTCCTAGAATTGGACTCTGAGCAATTTGTCCGTTCTCCTACATTTGAAGTTGGCGGGCATAAATGGTATTCACCTGTCAGTCTGTCACCAGTTGCATCACAATTTATACTAAATACTATGCATGTGTTATCCGACATTATTGCTTATACATATGCTTTAGCTTACCATACCTAGTTACTTCATAGTGGCCAGAAGCATTTTTTAGTGTTTGTGTCAACGGACATTACCGAAGGCCGTTGGCTTTGTGCAAGGCAAGGTCAATTGTCACTTCAGATATTCCAACTTGGCATTTTAGTTTGATCTTTAAGCATGGAACCAAAGAACTCTACTTCATATAGTAATATTTTCCCAATTGTATTTGAAGTGTCACATCCCATTCTTGTCAACAGGTACATCGGCATGTATCCTCGTGGTAACAGGTACAACATTGATTGCTTCACCTTGGCCTTGTACCTGGATTCATCGGATGAGCTCTTTATCGAGTCTAGGAAGGTGGTTCAAATGAGTCTGTCCATCCAGGACCAAAAGAATAGGAAATACTTCACTAGAACTACAGGTTCAGCTTTCCTTATTAACTATCAGTGCAGTGTGTGAATTACTGTGTTGTAACCCCCTGATAATTATAGTTCATCCTACTTTTGTGGTGATGGCAGGTCTCTTGGTGTATACATGTCCAGAAGGCTGGGCATGGCCCGACTTCTTGCCACTCAAGGAACTCCAGGATATGTCCAAAGGCTATCTTATAGGATCGAACTGCGTCGTCAAGGCAGATCTCACTATCTTTGGGTCATCCAATGACGGCTAGATCTTTTCCCTATGGCCTGATGGAGAGTTAATGCGCCTTCATCCTACTACTAGTTAGAGTCATATATATGAGATGGTGTTGCTGATTTGTTTGATGTTCTTATATGGTATTAAAGATGAACTAGTTCACAAGAAGTCGAGAAATGATTTCTAGGTATATTGCCTCTAATTTTATTTTTTGAGGAATCTAATATATTATTTGCAAGTACTTCAATGAGTATATCGATGATGTTCCTGCGATCATGTTGTCAGTTGATGAGTTTCCTCTGCATGTGGTTCCATGATCCCATCTTCACGGACTCGGGCATTTTTAAATGTTGGCTTTGTCCCTTTGAAATAGTTGTAATTTCTCTGATCTGCCATTCTGCTTTGCGAAGGAGCTGCAATGTTCAGCAGCCACCACACTTTTAGGAGTGTTTATTTGTTAACTGAACTTTTGCCCATCCTTTTACCGGATCTGACGACCAGATCCTGGTATATTAACAATGTAGTTGATCCTGGGAATTCTCATTTTGTTCCCCTTGTTTAATTTTGCTGCTTCTTTCTTTCATTCCTTGCTTAATTTTTCTTTGTTTTCTCCACGCTGTCGGCAATAAATTAATTATAAGTTAGCATGCTAGCTGACATGTGTATACGAGAGTTGGGACTATACGAGTAGTTCGTGACAATTGCTTTATGGAATTAGGGTGTTTTGACATTTCATTCGAGCTAAAGCGGTTCCGTACGTACGCGATATTGTTTTAACTGGCCAGATCTAATATTTGGGTTGGAGCTACACTTACACAGAGCCATATATATGATATCTCCGAGCTACTACTTGATTTCTTTGTCCCTCACTCGAAATCTGCTGGTAGATCATAAAACCAAGATGTTCATTTGAAACTGTATGGCTTATTGTTCAGAGATTCATATGTAGGTCGGTAAGTAGACAGTTAGACAGGTTGCAATTCTACCTCTGCCGATGGCTGGAGGAGTTGAGATCGAAAATGTAGTGCTAGTATCGGGCTTAACTGAACTGACTTGTTGAGCTTAACTGCAGGATTGTGGCTTGTGGGTGTCTGTGTATGGTCTATGGGTGTATGTCGTCGGCATGCTGGTTTTTGTTGCTGTCATGATTCTGCTGATGCAGAAAAATATATGTTCCAGTTATGAATCGAACTCCCAATCTCTACTTCGGTCCACATATAGGTGGTAGCCAGCTGGTCTATATATTCACCCTAATAGAGATCCACTAAATCCAACTCAAAAGGAAAGAAGAGACCACATAAAGGCAGGGAGTGGGGGAGGGACATGCACGGCTGGTTGGTTGGCCCTAATTAAAAGACTTCGTCGGATGGATTAGAGACGCCGGCATTCATATATACACTCCAGCAAGCTAGCTCCAAGCCAGACATGCGACAATGGCCTTTGATACAACTTCTAATCTCCCTGGAAAAAAAAGATACAACTTCTAATCATCTGGCACCCGCCGCTCTAATTAGTTTTCTCCACCAGCGGAAGTTTATTTTTTTCAATTTACCTATAAGTTCTTAATTGGAAAACGATAGATCATGCTGAGATGCCCTTTTAGTTCAAATAAAATACCTCTAATTTTAATATTTTTCATGTGAGATTTTCATGAGTTATATGCAATAATGCTTAATGGTTTGGCTTGAGAATTAGCTACATATGATCATGTGATGTGCCATCATAAGCATTAGAGACGCCAGCATTCATATATACACTCCAGCAAGCTAGCTCCAAGCCAGACATGCGACAATGGCCTTAGATACAACTTCTAATCTCTCTGGAAAAAAAGAAGATACAACTTCTAATCATCTGGCACCCGCTGCTCCAATTAGTTTTCTCCTCCAGCGGAAGTTTTTATTTTTCAATTTAGCTATAAGTTCTTAATTGGAAAACGATAGATCATGCTGAAATGCCCTTTTAGTTCACATAAAATACCTCTAATTTTAATATTTTTCATGTGAGATTTTCATGAGTTATATGCAATAATGCTTCATGGTTTGGCTAGAGAATTAGCTATATATGATCATGTGATGTGCCATGTTAAGCATTAGAGACACCGGCATTCATATATACACTCCAGCAAGCTAGCTCCAAGCCGAACATGCGACAATGGCCTTAGATACAACTTCTAATCTCCCTGGAAAAAAAAAGATACAACTTCTAATCATCTGGCACCCGCTGCTCCAATTAGTTTTCTCCTCCAGCGGAAGTTTTTTTTCAATTTACCTATCAGTTCTTAATTGGAAAACGATAGATCATGCTGAGATGCCCTTTTAGTTCACATAAAATACCTCTAATTTTAATATTTTTCATGTGAGATTTTCATGAGTTATATGCAATAATGTTTCATGGTTTGGCTAGAGAATTAGCTACATATGATCATGTGATGTGCCATCATAAGCATTCGTTTATCCAAAAATCCAAAGGTACCAATGTGCATTCTCTATAAAGATTTTTCACATCTCTCTTCTCTGTGTGCGTATATATAAAAGAAGCGGGTATTTGTTTTTTGGATATTGTGTTATTGCACTGAAAAAATGAGCTTATATGCATACTTTTATTCTAGATAATATGGTATTGTGGATTGTGCTTCTTTTACTTAAATGTTGTAGTTAAAACAAGTAATTGTCTAACTGTTTGCCCATAACAAAGAAGTCCTAGTGACGGAATCGAAAGCTTGTGGCTGTGTGAACATCGAAGGCGGTGGGCATAGAAGCTTCTGGTAGAAGATTTGGAGCACTAGCAAGCAGCTAGCCCTTGATGGAGTTGTCAATGGCAATGGCAAGGGTGGTGTTTTCGTGTCATCCTTGCCCGATTAGGAAGCCGGTGGTGTTCATAGCTTTACATTGAAGTCGTTGGGTGCTGGGGGGTGGGGGATCAACCAACAAACTCAACGAACTCAACCAATGCATTTTCTCTTCAGAAATGAATTTGCCACCTCCTGTCCATTAGAACTAATAATCCAAAATTAATGTTGTTCAATCAAATTAATTTACTTGGAATCATACTCCAGTCTCGAGCTCACGCCACGATCCTCAAATGATCCATTCTTTTTTTTTCTGTAGCGACCATTCTTGCACAACATAGTTCCTCGACCCAGCCAACCTTGATTGATAAAAATCATTCTTTTCTCCCGCTGCAACGCACGGGAATTTGTGCTAGTTTCCTCCCTGAACGTTTGAAAAAGTGATTTAGTTGGACCCCCTCCCACGTCCTCCCTAAATGTCTGGACCAACCGAAACTTCTCAAATGGAGACCATATTGGGTTGTGGTTGAGATGCGGCCTTTGATGATCAATTTAGAACAGGCTCTTATGCATTTTGGTTCTACTGTGTGCGTTTGTGCTGGAGTTTGATTTGCTTCTCACCAGGTTGTGATAGAAGCCGGTCTGTCTTTGTTTTAATTTACCCTATGCCTTCTGTAAAGTTAAGGCATGCATTTTGCGTGCTCTCGAAAGAAAAATACCGAGACCTTATATGGGGACAATATGAGGAGTTGTGGGCGTGTCCGGGCGTGCATGAGCAAGGCTCCATGTTAGCTGCAGCGAACCGACAACCCCACCTTCAGCCACTTCGGCGAGAAGACCGTGGTTGCAACGATGTCCATCAGGCCCGCATCAGGGAGGAAGCTAGGCCGCCGGAACTCACATGCATTGGGGTCGGAGCCGAGGCTCACACGTGTCGTGCTGGGTGACATTGTAATACACCGGAGATGGCCTCTCAGTGGGAAAAGCCCGGCAGCAGGCCTGCCTCCGGGCCCAGGTGGCTTGCCAGGGACCCGGTGTGTCTTGATTTTAGCCCAAGCTTGCCCTTTCAATTCTTTGGCTAGCCAAAATATTGATTGAGTTTTCGGTGGCCCATAAGGTGGCCAATATTGGCAAGAAACACTAACTCCCCAAAATCATCATAAAAACATACCCTCAAACCTCTCCCCTCCCAAAACCCTTGCCTCCACCAACCATGCCGCCGTCGCCGATACAATCGCTACCGGACGAGCTACTCGAGGAGATCTTCTTCCGCCTCCCGCCGAATGAACCCGCGTACCTCGCGCGTGCCTCCCTCGCCAACAAGCGATGGCTCGGTCTCCTGCCATGCCTTTCGTGGTCGCTACCGTAAGTTCCATGGATCTACCCCCATGCTGGGATTCCTTTATTCCTAGCCCCTCGACTTTCTCTCGAGTAAAGCCCCCTCCCCGCGCTTCATCTCCACCATGAAATTCAATGCAGACATCCCCGACGATCGCGGGGGTAACTATAAATACCCTGCGTGGGATTGCCGCCATGGTCGCATTCTCCTTCGTGATAATTGGACGCGCACTCACCTTGTCGTGTGGGACTCCATGACGGGTCGCCAAAGAAAGCTGAAAGTGCCAATGTCAATGGGCTACATCGATGAAGCCACTGCACTGCTTGTGCTGCGAGTGGTTGTGACCATCGCGTGTGTCATGCAGGGCCCTTCCAAGTGGTATTCTTGGGCCTTGACATGACTTATGATGACGATTGTGTTGCACCCGCGCGTGTGTCCTTGCCGGTAACAGGTGACTGGAGCAAGTTGTGCTCCGATTTTGAGTGGAGCAATATGTGCTCAGATTTTGAGTTGGAGCAAGCTAGTGAGGCTGACAATCTCACTAGTCCTGTTAGGGGCCAAGGCATTATTGTCTCTGTGTGTGCAGGTCCTGGTCATTGGTTATGTTACTAATCTCCTATTGGTTCAATATACCTTGAGGCCACTTCAGGAAATTGTTGCATGCTACAAACCTTTGCACTTGGGGGGCCAACACCTTTCTAGTTGACAGAAAGCACTCACCATGTATAGACGTACGCACCAGCAACGACGATCAGTCAATAGTAAGTGGAGAAAGATGCAACATGATTTTGTTTTGGATCATGTGTCATTGTTGCATGTTTCTAAATAATGTATTCACTACTGCTTTTTGGCAATAATGCTCGACGTTTATCTCAAATAAGAAAATAAGTGGAAAATGTGTGTCACACTTAAAAAGGTGCATTGGTAATGTGTTTGTCACACATAGAGGTGCACTATAAATGTTTTCAAGTTTTATTTTTGTTTTCCTCTTTATTGTTTTCGTCATTGCTACATGTAGCTTGCGTTGGTATTTCCCCGAAGAGGAAGGGATGATGCAGCATAGTAGAGATAAGTATTTCCCTCAGTTATGAAACCAAGGTTATCGAACCAGTAGGAGAATCACACAACACCTCGTTAGCAGCACCTACACACAAACAACAAATCCTTGCACCCAACGCAAACGAGAGGTTGTCAATCTCTCGGTAGTCAATTGCAAGATTAAATTGTATGTGATAGAAATATAGATTGAAACAAAAATACAAAATAAAATAAATAAAAGAAAATGGCAGCAATATTTTTGGGGTTTTAGTAATATGATTTAGATAGACCCGGGGGGCATAGGTTTCACTAGAGGCTTCTCTCAAGAAAATAGCATACGGTGGGTAGACAAATTACTGTTGGGCAATTGATATAAAAGCAAATAATCATGACGATATCCAAGGCAATGATCATGTATATAGGCATCACGTCCGAGACAAGTAGACCGACTCCTGCCTGCATCTACTGCTATTACTCCACACATCGACCGCTATCCAGCATGCATCTAGTGTATTAAGTCCATTAAGAACAGAGTAACGCCTTAAGAACGATGACATGATGTAGACAAGAGAAACTCACATATGAATAAACCCCATCTTTTTACCGTTAATAGCAACGATACATACGTGGCATGTCCCTTTCTGTCACTGGGATTGAGCAACGCAAGATCGAACCCATTACAAAGCACCTCTTCCCATGGCAAGATAAATCAACTCAGTTGGCCAAACCAAATCAATAGATCGGAGAAGAAATACGAGGCTATAATAATCATGCATAAAAGAGTGCAGCAAAGACTCAAATAATTTCATGGATAATCTGATCATAAACTCACAATTCACCGGATCCCAACAAACACACCGCAAAAAGTGATTACATCGGATAGAACTCCAAGAATATCGAGGAGAACATTGTATTGAAGATCAAATAGAGAGAAGAAACCATCTAGCTACTGCCTATGGACCCGAAGGTCTGTGGTAAACTACTCACACATCATCGGAAGGGCAGCAAGGTTGATGTAGAGCCCCTCCGTGATCGATTCCCCCTCCGGCAGATTACCGGAGAAGGACCCCAGATGGGATCTCTCGAGAACAGAAACTTGCGGCGGCAGAAAAAGTATTTCGTGGACTCTCCTGAGGGTTTCTGATTTTTTCTAAATTTATAGTGGAGGAATTAGGTCAACGGAGCTCTGTGGGCCCCACGAGGTACCAGGGCGCGCCTGCCCCCCTGGCGCGCCTTGGTGCCTCGTGGGCACCCCCTGGGGCTTCTGGCCTCCTCCCGAAGCTTCTACTGTTTATCTTGGCCAATAAAAAATCTCCAAAAAGTTTCATGGCATTTGGACTTCGTTTGGTATTGATTTTCTGTAAAACAAAAATAGGGCAGAAAACAACAACTGGCACTGGGCACTAAGTTAATAGGTTAGTCTCCAAAAATGATATATAATTGCTGTAAATGCATATAAAAACATCCAAGATTGTAATATAACAGCATGGAACAATCAAAAATTATAAGATACATTGGAGACGTATCAGTCATATTCTTAAGATGTTGCCTACGAGATTTTATTGAAAAAGAAATAACTGAAAATACGCAATCGTGTCACACATAAGTATATATCTAGAAAATCTTTAAGTAACAAATATATGAATGGTAATATATTTTATGTTCATGAAGAATGTATATCAGTTAAGGGATTTCTATTTTCGTGCCCCTCCTTCCTTAGTTCTACTCAATTTTCCCCCGCCCATCTTACGGTGCTCACTTTCCCCCTCCTCCACTCGCCCGCGCCTCACAAGAGGCCAAACGGTGCCTTGCCGTCGGGTCAAAGCCTTTGACCATCGCATCGCCGGTGCTGACGCGTGGGACCGACATGTAAGGTTGCATGCATTCGCATCGCCGGTGCTGGCGTGTGGGACCAGCATGTAAGGCCGCATGCATTCGCATCGCCGGTGCTGACGCGTGGGGCTGCCATGTAAGGCCGCATGCATTCACGTCGCCGGTGCATATAGTCGCGTGGGACCCATATTTGGGTCACCGGTGCATACAGTCACGTGGGACCCACATTTGGCAGCATGCATTATTGATTTCGAGTCGCCGGTTGATCCTACACAGTCTGCGGCTGACGTGTGGGACCCACAGGCATGCAAAACTGAATCAGCATCGCCTGCTGTTTCCACATAGGCCACTGCTCGCGTTTTCACACATGGGGAGTCGCGCCGCCTCGCCCATTGATGGTGGCTTAACGCCGCAAACCCACCCCCTTCCCATGACATATATGCAGCCCCCCATCACATTTCCCCGCTCGCCTCCACAACCTTATCCGCCGCCGGCGCCACTGCAGCACAAACCCTAGCCCTCCTCTCCCTCTTCCCCTTCTGCATCCATGGCGTGGCTGCGCAGTATCACTCTCCGTGAAGCCAAGCTTCTCGACATCTGTGACGTCCCGGCGGTGCCGGACGTGCGTCTGTCGGCGGGATGGGTTCTGAGTGCGGGAGGACTTCTGGTGGCGCCTGTCCTCGCCGTCGGTACGGTCCCCTTTGCGCACGCTGTCCATAGGTTTCGTGGAGGTCTGACGTCGGAGGAGAGGGCACATCCAGGCATCGATCCTAACAGCCCAACATGGCCGCAGATCCTCGAGCAGGACCACGCCGCTCGGATCCAGCGCATCGACGGCCCCAACCCGATGCCACACTTGAACATCGCCGGGCGACGTGCCTCCTGGGATGGCCTTAGCTTCGACGACCTGATTGCCGCGTGCCGCTCACAGGTTGAACCAAAAGATTTAGTTTAGGATTTGTCGTTTTATTTAAATAAAGTATGGATGAATTCGTATGCTAAGACTGGATTGTATTTCGAGTTGTTTGGATGCACTTTGAATGACTCATGATTTGTATGAATCTCGTTTGAAACCCGATGCCGCACGCAAATTAGAAAGTGAATTTGTATGATTTTACATGCAATTTTAACAACACATGGAAAGGAATTATAGAAAATGAAAAAGAGGCTCAAAATTTGAAATCCTTTCACATGGAGGCCTCCTATGTGCAATGGCTTGTTGGAAAAAACTATAAACTGACAATACCACAAATAAAAAGTTAATTTAACATTTTCCTAGTGCCATGCATGACTTTTTTTTGAAGGAAGTGCCATAAATAAGATTGTAAATTGTGCCCTTACAATTTTCACCTAAAGTACACCACATGGGATGCCAACTATCAATTTTTCATGAATTTCAGAGTGATATTGCCATTTTTCACTGATTTATTGAATTTCTGGCAATTTACATCAAGTAATTCAAATTTGAGCTGCAAGTGTGCTCTAGTTTGGTCCAATAAATTTTGAAAAATCATTTTCACCTTTCACGTTAGGAATGTAGGTAGTATCCACAAAGAAAACTCAATTACCCAACCATTATATATGATTAGTCATCCATGCAATTTTGACAACACATCGAAAAAAATTATAGAAAATGAAAAAAGGGTCAAAAATTGAAATCCTTTTGCATGAAGGCCTCCTATGTGCAATGGCTTGTGGGAAAAATGATAAACTCACAATACCTCAAATAAAAAGTTAATTTCCCATTTTTCTAGTGTCGTACATGACTTTTTTCACTACTAGAAAAAAGGCTGTTAGTGGCGCACCAGTTTTTGCTATTAATGGCGCACTATAGGTGCGCCACTATTAACACGCCACTAGTAACAAATAGTAATGGCACACCTCTGGTGCGCCATTAGTATCCCAGATAATAGTGGCGCACCACATAGTGCGCCATTACTATCTCAGGTAGTAATGGCACACCACATGTGCGCCATTACTACCTTTTCAGGTGCGCCACTGGTAACTTTTATTATTATTTTTTGTCGATTTTTTTTTTGAATTTGGAAGAGGGAAAATAGTAATGGCGCACATTCTAACCCCCACGGTGCGCCATTACTATTTTGAATTTTGAATCTGGATCTGGATCGCGATTTTTTTGCCCTTTTTTTTGCTCGTTTTTTTTGCTCGTTTTTTTGCACGATATTTTTTCAAATTTTGTTCTCATTTTTGGATCTTGTACGTTCTTTTGCCGGAGAGGAGTTCGCCGGAGAGGAGGGCCGAGAAGAGACCGTGAGGAAGAGAGGAGGGAGGAGGAGGAGGTCACCGGAGAGAAGCTCGCCTACATCGTCGGAGAGGAGGAGGAGGAGGTCACCGGAGAGGAGCTCGCCTACATCGCCGGAGAGGAGGAGGAGCTCACCGGAGAGGAGGGAGGAGGAGCTCACCGGAGAGGAGGGAGGAGAAACCGTGAGGGGAGGGGAGGAGAGGAGGGAGGAGGAGGTCGCCGGAGAGGAGGAGGAGGTCGCCGGAGAGGAGTGAGAGGAGGTCACCGGAGAGGAGGAGGAGATGGAGTGGAGGAGAGGTGGAGTGGAGGAGAAAAATGAAGAGGTAAGGAGGAGAGGACCCCGCCCAGCCATATATACGGCATAGTAATGGCGCACCGTGGGCAGGTGCGCCATTACTAACTTTTTTTTATTTTTTTTATTTTTTTTGAATTTTGAAGGCGGGAAGATAGTAATGGCGCACCTAGGTGTGGTGCGCCATTACTATGTAGCATAGTAATGGCGCACCTTGGTGTGGTGCGCCATTACTATTTTTAAATTTTTTTTGAATTTTGAAGGCGGGAAAATAGTAGTGGCACACTATGCCCTGGTGCGCCATTGCTAACTTTCTTCAACTTTTTTTTATTTTTTTTATTTATTTTGAATTTTGAAGGCGGGAAGATAGTAATGGCGCACCTAGGTGTGGTGCGCCATTACTATGTAGCATAGTAATGGCGCACCTTGGTGTGGTGCGCCATTACTATTTTTAAATTTTTTTGAATTTGGAAGGCGGGAAAATAGTAGTGGCGCACTATGCACTGGTGCGCCATTGCTAACTTTTTTAAATTTTTTTATTTTTTTGCCTCCAGATCTTAAAATGGCTGTAACTTTTTTTCTGTTAGGTTTTTGAGGATTCTAAAAAATCGATAACGGGCGTAGCCGGTTGAATTCGGATGTAACTTTTCGAGTAGATGCTTTTTCATATAAAAAAACTTTTTCATCGGAGGTCGTATGCAAAAGTTACGGCCATTTTACCGAAACACGGCGGCCTTTTGCAAAAAATTCAAAATTCGTGTTTGTTAATTTTCCTAACAACTAGAACACATAACACATGGGCACCTATTTTTTTGAATTTTTTTGAATCTTTTATCATTTTCTTTTATTTTATTTTAAACTAAAAAGACGATCCACGGGGGGGGGGGGGGGGGTGGGTGTGTGTGTGGGGGGGGGGTGTTTGTGGGTGTGTGAGACGTTAGTAATGGCGCACCCTCCCTGGTGCGCCATTGCTAACCTTAGCAATGGCGCACCAGGGAGGGTGTGCCATTACTAACCCCACACACACGCAGGCACACAGCCCCACCAGACATAGCAATGGCGCACCACACCAAGGTGCGCCATTACTATGTAGCATAGTAATGGCGCACCTTGGTGTGGTGCGTCATTGCTATGTCTGGTGGGGTGGGGGGATGGACAAAAAAAATAGCAATGGCGCACTGCTCAGGTGGTGCGCCACTACTAAAAAAATAACAATGGCGCACCTGCTTCTGGTGCGCCATTGCTATATAGCAGTGGCGCACCACCACCATGGTGCGCCACTAATAGGGATATTGGCTATAGCCATTTTTCTAGTAGTGTTTTGTGAAGCAAGTGCCATAAATAAGTTTGTAAATTGTGCCCTTACAATTTTCACCTAAATTATACCACATGGGATGGCAACTGCCAATTTTTAATGAATTTCAAAGTGATATTGCCATATTTCATTGATTTATTGAATTTCTGGCGATTTACATCAAGTAATTCAAACTTGAACTGCAAGTGTAGTCTAGTTTGGTCCAATAAATTCTGAAAAATCTTTTTCACCTTTCACATTAGGAGTGTAGGTAGTAACACAAACAAAAAATCAAATTCCCAACCATTTTATATGATTAGTCATCCATGCAATTTCGACAACAATCTGAGAAAAATTAAACAAAATGAAAAAGTCTGAAAAATTGAAATCCTTTTGCATGCAAGCCTCTTATGTGCAATGGTTGGTGGGAAAAATAATAAACTGGCAATAACACAAAATTAAAAAAAAACCTTCATAAACTGACCTATCTCATATGAAGATCAATGACTTTCAATCAAGATGACCATGACCATGAGCATCTTCATGGCATAGTACATGATAACATGACCATTTTTGAAAATAACAAGGGTGTTAACATTGTGCGCAATAATTCCACAAAAAGATTGACGATTTGGTTTTTAAAAATTAATTTTCATTTTTTCTAGTGCCAAACATGACTTTTTTGTGAAGCAAGTACCATAAATAAGATTGTAAATTGTGCCCTTACAATTTTCACCTAAAGTATACCACATGGGATACCAACTGCCAATTTTTCATGAATTTCAGAGTGATGTTGCCATATTTCATTGATTTATTGAATTTCTGGCGATTTACATCAAGTAATTCAAATTTGAACTGCAAGTGTGCTCTAGTTTGGTCCAATAAATTCTGAAAAACCATTTTCACCTTTCACGTTAGGAATGTAGGCAGTAACCACAAAGAAAACTCAATTACCCAACCATTATATATGATTAGTCATCCATGCAATTTTGACAACACATCAAAAGAAATTATAGAAAATGAAAAAAGGCTCAAACATTGAAATCCTTTTGCATGAAGGCCTCCTATGTGCAATGGCTTGTGGAAAAAATGATAAACTCATAATACCTCAAATAAAAAGTTAATTTTCCATTTTTCTCGTGTTGTACATGACTTTTTTGTGAAGCAAGTGCCATAAATAAGTTTGTAAATTGTGCCCTTACAATTTTCACCTAAAGTATACCACATGGGATGCCAAGTGCCAATTTTTCATGAATTTCAGAGTGATATTGCCATATTTCATTGATTTATTGAATTTCTGGCGATTTACATCAAGTAATTCAAATTTGAACTACAAGTGTAGTCTAGTTTGCTCCAATAAATTCTGAAAAATCTTTTTCACCTTTCACATTAGGAGTGTAGGTAGTATCCACAAAGAAAACTCAAATTTCCAACCATTTTATATGTTTAGTCATCCATGCAATTTCAACAACAATCTGAGAAAAATTAAACAAAATGAAAAAAGGCTGAAAAATTGAAATCCTTTTGCACGGAAGGCTCTTATGTGCAATGTCTTGTGGGAAAAATAATAAACTGACAATAACACAAACTTTAAAAAACCTTCATAAACTGACCTGTCTCATATGAAGATCAATGACTTTCAACCAAGATGACCATGACCATGAGCATCTTCATGGCATAGTACATGATAACATGACCATTTTTGGAAATAACAAGGGTGTTAACGTTGTGGGCAATAATTCCACAAAAAGATTGAAGATTTGGTTTAAAAAAATTAAGTTTCCATTTTTCTAGTGCCAAACATGACTTCTTTTGTGAAGCAAGTACCATAAATAAGATTGTAAATTGTGCCCTTACAATTTTCACCTAAAGTATACCACATGGGATGCCAACTGCCAATTTTTCATTAATTTCAGAGTGATGTTGCCATATTTCATTGATTTGTTGAATTTCTGGCGATTTACATCAAGTAATTCTAATTTGAACTGCAAGTGTGCTCTAGTTTGGTCCAATAAATTCTGAAAAATCATTTTCACCTTTCACATTAGGAATGTAGGAAGTATCCACAAAGAAAACTCAATTACCCAACCATTATATATGATTAGTCATCCATGCAATTTTGACAACACATCGAAAGAAATTATAGAAAATGAAAAAAGGCTCAAAAATTGAAATCCTTTTGCAAGAAGGCCTCCTATGTGCAATGGCTTGTGAGAAAAATGATAAACTCACAATACCTCAAATAAAATGTTAATTTTCCATTTTTCTAGTGCCGTACATGACTTTTTTTTTGAAGAAAGTGCCATAAATAAGTTTGTAAATTGTGCCCTTACAATTTTCACCTAAAGTATACCACATGGGATGCCAACTGCCAATTTTTCATGAATTTCAGAGTGATATTGCCATATTTCATTGATTTATTGAATTTCTGGCGATTTACATCAAGTAATTCAAATTTGAACTGCAAGTGTAGTCTAGTTTGGTCCAATAAATTCTGAAAAATATTTTTCACCTTTCACATTAGGAGTGTAGGTAGTATCCACAAAGAAAACTCAAATTCCCAACCATTTTATATGATTAGTCATCGATGCAATTTTGACAACAATTTGAGAAAAATTAAACAAAATGAAAAAAGGCTGAAAAATTGAAATCCTTTTGCATGGAAACCTCTTATGTGCAATGTCTTGTGGGAAAAATAATAAACTAGCAATAACACAAACTTTAAAAAAACCTTTATAAACTGACCTATCTCATATGAAGATCAATGACTTTCAACCAAGATGACCATGACCATGAGCATTTTCATGGCATAGTACATGATAACATGACCATTTTCGGAAATAACAAGGGTGTTAACATTTGAGCAATAATTCCACAAAAAGATTGAAGATTTGGTTTAAAAAAATTAATTTTCCATTTTTCTAGTGCCAAACATGACTTTTTTGTGAAGCAAGTACCATAAATAAGATTGTAAATTGTGCCCTTACAATTTTCACCTAAAGTATACCACATGGGATGCCAACTGCCAATTTTTCATGAATTTCAGAGTGATATTGCCATATTTCATTGATTTATTGAATTTCTGGCGATTTACATCAAGTAATTCAAATTTGAACTGCAAGTGTGCTCTAGTTTGTTCCAATAAATTCTGAAAAACCATTTTCACCTTTCATGTCAGGAATGTAGGCAGTATCCACAAAGAAAACTCAATTACCCAACCATTATATATGATTAGTCATCCATGCAATTTTGACAACACATCGAAAGAAATTATAGAAAATGAAAAAAGGCTCAAACATTGAAATCCTTTTGCATGAAGGCCTCCTATGTGCAATGGCTTGTGGGAAAAATGATAAACTCACAATACCTCAAATAAAAAGTTAATTTTCCATTTTTCTCGTGTCATACCTGACTTTTTTGTGAAGCAAGTGCCATAAATAAGTTTGTAAATTGTGCCCTTACAATTTTCACCTAAAGTATACCACATGGGATGCCAACTGCCAATTTTTCATGAATTTTAGAGTGATATTGCCATATTTCATTGATTTATTGAATTTTTGGCGATTTATATCAAGTAATTCAAATTTAAACTGCAAGTGTAGTCTAGTTTGGTCCAATAAATTCTGAAAAATCTTTTTCACCTTTCACATTAGGAGTGTAGGCAGTATCCACAAAGAAAACTCAAATTCCCAACCATTTTATATGATTAGTCATCCATGCAATTTTGACAACACATTGAAAGAAATTATAGAAAAATGAAAAAAGGCTCAAAATTGAAATCCTTTTGCATGGAGGCCTCCTATGTGCAATGGCTTGTGGGAAAAATGATAAACTCACAATACCTCAAATAAAAAGTTAATTTTCTATTTTTCTAGTGTCGTACATGACTTTTTATGTTAAACAAGTGCCATAAATAAGTTTGTAAATTGTGCCCTTACAATTTTCACCTAAAAAAAACCTTCACAGACTGATCAATCTCATATGAAATCAATGACTTTCAACCAAGATTGAAGATTTGGTTTTATTTTCCATTTTTCCATGGATACATGACAACTCCAATTACATGAAGTACATGACAACTCCAATTACATAGCGATAAACAAACTAGAAGTACATGACGACTACAATTACACAACTACTGGCGACCACTCATCCTTCGACTTTGCTTTGTACATGATAACCCCTAAAATGTCGCCGTCTTCGCTCACACGCCTTACGATGTATGAATACCTATCCTCCTCTGCATATTCATCCTTGTCCCCCTCCTCGTCGGCGGCCGGAGCAGGCTTTGACAACCAATCCTCGTCCTCCTCCTCATCCTCAACTACCATTTGCCCGTCTCCGGGCGTAGGCCTTCTGATGGTCCTCATAAACTCCTTGACATCATCAGGCATAATTATGTGCAGAGACATACCAGGAGGAGGTTGCACGTATCTCACCCCCGGAATAGCTGCGTGCTCTCGTTTGACCTTTGGATCCGGCGGGCCGCGTCGAGACCCGTATGAATACCAGCGAGCTCGCTGACGAGGATCCGGCGACTCCATTGCCTCACTCATCGCCCAGACAAAAACCCCGATACAAGTCACCCCATTGACTCGATCTGGAATTATCCGATGGATCTGATCCGGCCTCGCATCTATCAACAATTGCAACACATGCTCTGCCAGAGCTTTCGTGCTAGGAAACCAAGAATACATCTCCTTGCGCTTCTCCAATAAGACAGTGTCACCGGCGCAGAGCACCTCCAGCGGCGTTGTCATCGCCGACGGCGGCCGCGGGATTGAGGGGTGGGGAAAGGGGGTGGAGGTGGGTTGCTCGGGCCACGGGGGATGCGAAATGAGAGGGAGAGATATTCGGTCGCTTTTTTTAGACAAATGACCCAGCCGTCCACCAACCGGTCCCACATGTCAGCATTTCAGGTCGGTCCCACCGTCAGCACTTGGCAAAGTAACGGTCAACAGCTTGGACCCGACGGCAAGGCACCGTTTGTCCTTTGGTGAGGCGCGGGCGAGTGGAGGAGGGCAAAAATGAGCGAAGTTAGATGGGCAGGGGAAAACTGAGTACAACTAAGGAAGGAGGGGCACAGAAATAGAAATCCCATGAGTTAATTACAGTGTATCTTGGCATAGCAAAGAAGTTGCGAGTATAATTTGACATATCCTTTTATCTTAATCCCTTCATATTGATTTTGTGCTCGAGATGTGTGCCACAAGGGTCGGGACGAGCATCCGAAGGTAACTTGCCTTTGCAAAGGAAGCAGAGAGCAGCCAACATGCATTCATGATTTTCATATGGAATTCACAGTGATTAGAAATTGGTAGGGATGTATCTTCCAAATGAGTGATGTGGCTTTCACTTGTCGCACCATATTTGTTTGTTACCTTTTATATCGCAAGTTTATAAAATTAAAACAAAATAATAGTATTGGAAAGCTTCTTTTGTAGCACCATGCATCACATGAGCATGTAATAGTTGTTGGCACCGCTCATCGGTTTCCACCTTTACTCGGATGGCCACCATTCTTATTCTTCAACCACCTAGGAGGAGGTTCTCTTCAAATAGAGTTAACATGACTTTGCGCAATTGTGCTCGTTAACGGGTAAGGCATGTAATTAGACTGTATCATTGCAAAAAATATTGAAACATGCGAACCAACCTGTGGTCGGACGGTTAGGAAGATAGTGGTATCCCCACCCCACCAGGGTTCAAGTCCTGGTGCTCGCATTTATCCTGTATTTATTTCAGGATTTTCGGCGATGCGTGTTCAGTGGGAGGACATGTTCCCGTCGACTATAAGGCTACAAGGCGCCTACGGTGACTTTGTAAAATCTCAAGATGATATGTGCAACTTGTAGACTGCGTTGGTATTTTCCCGAAGAGGAGAGGATGATGCAGTATAGTAGAGATAAGTATTTCCCTCGGTTAAGAACCAAGGTTATCAATCCAGTAGGAGAACCACACAGAACCTCGCTAGCAGCACTTACACACACAAAAGCAAACACTTGCACCCAACGCAAATAAGAGGGTTGTCAATCCCCTTAGCGGTTATTTGCAAGGATTAATTCTCATAGTGATAGATAGAAAAGTAAATTGTAAAATAAAATAAAGTAATTAAATTGCAGCAAGGTATTTTTGATTTTAATATATGATAAAAGTAGACCCGGGTGCCATAGTTTTCACTAGAGGCTTCTCTCTCGAACACATAGCATACGGTGGGTAAACAAATTACTGTTGGACAATTTATAGAAAAGCAAATAAATATGACGGATTCATGGTAATGATCCTGTATATAGGCATCACGTCTGAGACAAGTAGACCGACTCCTGCCTGCAACTACTACTATTACTCCACTCATCGACCGCTATCCAGCATGCATCTAGAGTATTAAGTATAAAACAGAGTAACGCCTTAAGCAAGATGGCATGATGTAGACAAAGTAAACTCAAGCAATATGATTAAACCCCATCTTTTTAGCCTTAATGGCAACAATACAAATACGTGTCATGTCCCTTTCTGTCACTGGGATTGAGCATCGCAAGATTGAACCCATCACAAAGCACCTCTCCCATTGCAAGATAAATCAATCTAGTTGGCCAAACCAAACGGATAGATCAGAGAGAAATATAAAAATATAACAATCATGCATAAAAGAGTTCAGAGAAGACTCAAATATTTCTCATGAATAATCTGATCATAAACTCACAATTCATCGGATCCCAACAAACACACCGCAAAAGAAGATTACATAGGATAGAACTCCAAGAACATCGAGGAGAACATGGTATTGAAGATCAAAAAGAGAGAAGAAGCCATCTAGCTACTAGCTATGGACCCGTAGGTCTGTGGTAAACTACTCACACATCATCGGAAGGGCAGCAAGGTTGATGAAGAAGCCCTCCGTGATCGATTCTCCCTCCAGCAGAGTACCGAAAAATGCCTCCAGATGAGATCACGGAAGAACAGAGGCTTGTAGCGGCGGAAAGGTTTTCTCTTCTGTCTTTTTGGTATACGGGGATTATTTTGGAATTTATAGCGCTGGAATTAGATCAAGAGGTGCCACGAGGGGCCCACAAGCCTGGGGGCGCGCCTCCCGAGCTTGTCGCTCCCTCGTGGCTCTTCTGGTCTTCTCCCAAAGCTTCGAGGGTCCCTTCTGGTCCAGAAAAAATTAATCCAAAGTTTTTTCTTCGTTTGGACTCCGTTTGATAATGATTTTCTGAAAAGGCAAAAACAGGCAGAAAAAATAGCAACTGGCACTGGGCACTAGGCTAATAGGTTACTCCCAAAAAATGATATATAATGACGTATAATTGCATATAAAAACATCCAAGATTGATACTATAATAGCATGGAACAATCAAAAATTTCCGTATCAATATGCCGGCTCAATCCGTCGGAGGTGCTCATAGGGGTACGTGTGTGTGCGTTCATACGGGTGAGTGTATGCGCATATATATGAGCACCTGCGTCTGTACTGTATTAAAAAATTGAAATATGAACACATGAAAATAGATTGGTGATGGCGTGTGTGTGGCGTGACCTCCTTCGTGATGGGGGTTGATCACACCATAGAGGGCCGTTGGATTGCCATCCGGTGGCTTCCTAGCGCAAAAGCGCCTGGCAGCAATTCCAAATTTATTGTTTATTTCCGTATCTATTGTTTTGGAAAAGAAATCATTGGTAATATATTTCCTTGGCAATACGTTTGCACGGTCGTATCATGCTATGTGCGTATCTTTTGAGGATCTTTAAGGAATGAATAAATGAGTCAAAATAGATTTTAACATATCCAATATACGTACGGTTATCACGTGTGACGCCCGGCTGACAACCTAATCCAACGATGCGCTAGAGGTAGCTTGCCTAATGCATCGTGTGTTGGGCCAATAGAAGGCTCCTAACACGTCACGCAACGCTCAGCCGGCCGCCTGATCCGGTGATGCGCTGGAGGGAGTTGGCTCAGTGCACTGCGTGTTGCGCCAACGGACGGCTCCAGACACGTCACACAACACCGAGCTGGTCGTCTGATCCTACAATGTGCTGGAGGGAGTTGGCTCAATGTGTCGCGTGTCGGGCCAACAAACTACTCCTGACACATCACGAAACTCCCGGCTGGCCGTCCGATCCAGCAATGCTTTGGAGAAAGCTGGCTCAATGCTCCGCGTGTTGGGCCAACGGATGGCTCCTGACACGTCACACAACTCCTACGTCAAATCCGACAATGCGGTGGAGGGAGCTGGCTCAATGCATCACGTTTTGGGTTAACAGATGGCTCTGAATACATGATCTGACGCCCAATTGGCCATCTAATCTGACAATGCACTAGAGGGAGCTCGCTCAATGCGACGAGAATTGGGCCAACGAACGACTCCTCACACGTCACGCAATGCCTTGCTGAGTGTCTAATTTGGTGATGCGCTGGAGGGAGCCGTGTTATGTACTGCGCGTTGTGCAAACCGACGGCTCCGGACACTTCATGCAACACTCAGCTGGTTGTCTGATCCTGCAATGCGCTAGAGGGATTTGTCCAATGTGTCGCGCGTTGGGCCAATAGACTGCTCCTGACACATCATGCAACTCCTGGCTGTCCGTCTAACCTGGCAATGCTCTTGAGAAAGATGACTCAATGTTCCGCGTGTTGGGCCAACGGACGGCTCTTGACATGTCACACAACACCTGGTTGGTTGTCTAACCCAGCAATGGGTTTGAGGGTGACGCTCAAATGCACCGCGTGTTGGTCAACGAATGGCTCTGGACACATCGCCCGATGCCCGACTGGCTGTCTGATCCGGCAATGTGCTTGAGAGAGCTTGCTCAATGTGACGAGAATTGGGCCAATGGACGGCTCCTGACACGTCACACAATGCCTTGTTGGGCGTCTGATCCGGCAATGCGCTAGAGGAGTTGTCTCAATGCGCCGTGCGTTGGGCCGACAGATGATTCGTGACAAGTCTCGCGTCCGTACGACTGTGCGAACATTCATGCTAGATGAGATCTCAATAGATTATGTGTTCCTATAGAAAGTACTAGCAGTAGAAGGTGCGGCGGCATGCCGCGCCCGTCGGTAAGCCCATGCATGTGCTTATTTCTTTCTTCTTATGAGAAAAAAAGGATTCAAAAGATGACTGACGCAGTGGGAATTTTTGTTTATCTAGTCGATTCATCTAGACCTTTGTATTTTCTTTTGTGCATGTGGATCCTTGTTGCTTTTTTTGTTAGCGTTTTTGTATGTCTAGTTGATTAGTTTGTTTTCTTGTCTGGACTAAACTGATACATTCATTAATACCACAAAGTTACATAGATAGGAGGGATAAATAAAACCAGGTACAAATTAAGGATAAGGAGCATACAGTGGACCCAAACCCTGCACTATGGCCCCTATGAATTGATTTTGGTTTCATACGATGTATCACTTTCTGAAAGAATATATCTTCCAAAGATAGAAAAAAATGTTAATAGCGAATATAGTTTTTTTTTATCAAATTTGAGTTTTTTGGATATCCAACTATGTACTTGTATTAGAGCATTGAAAAAAGTTCCAGATAAATATATCGACATGTCAAATATCAAATGTTTCTAATTTTTTTGTAGTATTCCACAATGTCAACCATGATGTTAAGGACTCAATAAATTCATATTAGTAAAAAAAAGGAAAGCAGGGCAATGCTTGACCTCGGCTTCAAACAACGACTAAGCACTTGAACTCCAAACACACCACCACCAACAATACATCCTGGTGCTATAGCGTAAAGTCCATGGCATTAACAAACCAAGCAAAAAGAGAAGTATCTTACCAAATGGAGAAAAACTGCTTTTGTTTCCTCCTGCCGTTTGGCGACCTTTGTTGTAATTCTGGAGTTCGATGTAATCTGTTTTCGATCAAGTCTTAATGAAGTATGTACGATCAAAACTGAAGTGTATACATTTTTTCTGCTCTAGACAACTACTGTGACATGCTAATATTAACACTTGGTTGTTGTACCTATTAAAAGATTTGAAGGGAGACAACCTCTAGAGATACTTCTTGATCACCTCTGAACTTTCATACTCATGCAACATGGGTCGAATTGTTCTGAACAGAAGGTTGCATGAGTAAAAATATAACGAAACATCGCACCCTTGAGAAATTGTTTGCAACAAACCAGTACAAAAGAATCAATAGTTTCAAGAATACTATACATGCGTCATACTTAAATCTGAATCCATAAAATTCTTATAGTCAAATTAATTAATAGTGCAGAAAAGATTTTGCTTTAATGAACACTTGCTGGTTAACCCAAATTATTGTTGGACTAATTCAGTAGGTCCTAAGCTTGCCTTAGTTTGTTGAAAGTTGAAACATACTATGATCGTTAAATAAGAAACCTCTTAGGAAGCCCATCATGCAACTGCACACATTTTGAAGAGGATACAACATGTCAAACAGCCAACTTTAGTCAAACTTTATAGTTTTACAACACCATAAATTCTGCCAAACTTTAATAATTTAATCCGGGTGAAAGCCCTTGCCTTTTTGGGCTTGGCAACGGCGATGCTGGCATTCCCCTCTTGAGGGCATTGTCGTGGAGGCTAGGTGTTCTAGGTCGTGTCGTGCGTTGTAATCTGGTCATCCTTTGTTTAGTTGTTCGGCGAAATCTTGCTTTTATTTCCTGACTAAATATTTTGTTTTGGCCGTGGGTCTGCTTAGCAGGATGCTTACAGTCCCCATACCATTATGACTAATTAGTTCAGTCCCTATTTTTTTCAGTTCTGAGCCTTTTGTGTTTTATAGTTGCGACATAGTTTGACTACGACAGGTAACAACAAAAAAGCCTCTTGGAAATGCCCTTCTACTTGGTCTTCTGACATGCTAGATGATTAGGAGAAATGGAAGAGTTTAGTGAATTAACTTTGACTCTCTTGTTTGACTATGTTCAATGTTTTTAATGCTCACATCATTATGTCATGCGAAATTATGGGGTATTTGTTTCCCACGAGTCTACGCAGATGAGAGCTAAACTTTTTTTCACCAATGCAAGGCACGCACTAAGTTTCATCTTTGCACTTGTGTATATCGAAGTCAGTTTTTAGTTCCAATTTCGAATTTAGTATCGTGCATATTAAAAGAAGCCTGATTGATTTGCTATAAAACTTTTTTTTAGACATGGAGGTGTTTGCGGTTTATTTTTTCCGAGGGTAAACCTACTTCCAAGGAAAATTTGCTTATGTTGTTTTCGAGTCAAACGATAAAACACCTGCTAACTTCTTTTGTCATATACTCATTTTGTGCAGGTAAGTTGTTAATCGAGGGATGTTGATGGCCATGCTGGAATATGTTAAATTTTGAGGAATGCATCCATGGTCAAGTTTCCATAGACTTGCTAAAGTAAATGAAGATTTCCATGCGATGATGAACTTTTGAAGCAATGACAAGGCTAAAGCAAGGGCAGATTAAGAAAATAAAGGTGGATGGGAAAGAGTGATGCGGCCTTCCCGTTGATCCATCGGCAATTGCTCCTGATCTTTTCGTTCACATCAGCCCTCCGTCGCTGGCGGACGACAACGGCGATGTGCGGCTAGGTCTCCATGAGCCAGCTGCAAAGAACTGTGGCCTAGAGAAGGTGCTGCACCGGCCGAACAAGACCCATGAGTTAAACAAGTGCTCATGTCGTGCCATCAGGTGATGGCCAGAAGAGGAGCTCGATGGCTCATAGTATGAGGTGGACCACAGCGTTGCACGCACATTTTGTGCATGCTGTGGAGCTCCTCGGTAGCCATGAGAGTATGTTCATATAAAATCTCATGTACTGTTGGAAATTTAATTCGCGAGTTAATTGTTTAACAGTAGGGTATTTACGCACAAGTATATGCGAGTCTTCAATTTGATGGTTTTGTTTCCCTGTTGGTATTTCAGCGTGGGTTGTTGAGCCTAAATGGGTAATTGTAAGTAGTAACGGATACAATCATATGATCTCTTGCAAATTGCTTTTGGGGAGGCTGCATGGTGTTTCTTTGATACCTTTTTTCCCTGTCATCAAAAGAATAGAATGCCATACAAATGTATCCAAACATATCTGTTTGTACTCAACTTAATTTCCATTTATGCATGATTAACCCTTACTGATCTTTAAAATTCACTTATTTTTGTATTTGATACAACATCTTCTAGGAGCAGTACCAAAGTCAGTACTGGAACTGATGAACGTTAAGGATCTTACACTCGCTCATCTTAAGAGCCACCTACAGGCAAGTAACTATAACAAAGACTTCTCTCCTTCTATACGTTTTCACCTGCATCTATTCATGTATATGCTAGCTCAAACATCTTTTTTCACCGTAGTTTCTTCTTGTTATTAGTTGATATCAAGTACCTCTTGTCCTTTTTTTGTCTTTAGTCTTCTGCCCTAGATATATTTGTATTATCTTTGGGGAAAAAACAAATGGCATCATATTAAATTATGTCATTGTGATATCAAATAATTATTCATTGATTGTTTGATCAAGTTGCTGAAACATGATTGATGTATGCTAAATTTGTGATGTGAAGTATGTATCTGAAAATATCGTTCACCTAATCTTTGATTTAACGGTTTTGCGAAATCTCAGGTGCGTGAATTTTGTTGTTGCGTTAGTCACTTTCTGCTTTGCACGAGGCCGAAGGTGGGGACGGCAAGGCCGAGCCGTGTACGAGTGGGAGCCGGCGGGAGCGAGTCTAAAACTTAACCAAGGGGGGGGGGGGGGGGGGAGGGGTCGCCGAGGTTGTTCATCGAGGTGGGCTTGCAGGGATGGCCGGAGTGGCAGCCAACACGACGGTGGGGGGAGGTCGAGGGGAGGGCGGGGCAGCGATAGCCGTCGGCCGCGGAGGGTGGAGGCAGGCGGTTAGGCCTGGGTAGGCCATGGGGGAGAAGGAGGAACCGTCGCATGAGAGGAGGATGAAGGTGTGGGAGGAAGAAGATGAACATGTGGTTGCGTGCTCCTAACCGTTGGATATTGATCTGATGGCCAAAAATAGAAGGGACTCGCACGGGAGGTTTTTTTAGGTACCTGTGACATATAGATGCCCCTTTGATTTATTTACGATCATTTGCCCGTAGCAACGCATGGGTATTTAATTAGTGTCCCTTAGGATAGCTCTCCAAATCTGTGACGTGCGAGTACCAAGCTCTCCAAATTTGATTGTGTAGTTTGTACCCACCCATGCCAGTCGGTCCTGAATTTTGGCCCGTTCCTTTCTCGGTCCTGTCCGAGCTGGGCCCGCTGGCGGCCGGTCCAAAGGCCAACCGGACCGAATCCGACCGAGCCGGACCGGAAGGGGACGCCGGCGCCGTGGGCCTGCTCCTAAAATCCGGGAATCGTCCGGTTACTGGAAACCAGTCGTCGCGATCCCATGAGTCCAAACCGTAGAATACGGAGCAGAAGCAGCCTCCATAAACGCCCCCGTCTCCCTCAGCTCGAAGCCCCATCAGACGCCGTCCCAGGAAGCAATTGTGGAATCTGCGCCCAACTTCAGCCAGGTCTTTCTCCTCTATCCTACTTTAGCTTTCGCCTTCTACGTCGCAGGAGGTTTTCGACTTCCAGGGCGACCTAGTATCGACTTTCTTGGTGATCCTCTGCGAAAGAAATCGGGTTTAGGTTCTTATTAGTTTTGAGTTACCTACTGAAACCGCCGTCTGAACATTGTGGCAACATGAACAATTTTCGTATGCCTTAGTAAACTGTCTGATCAAGCTTTGAAGTATCTTTATCAAAATTAGATATCCTTTCATTGTGCCCTTACCATGGCGCGATGATCAATTTCAATTGCAGGCCAAGAGGAAGGGGTGGAGCCATGGGCAACTCCGGCAGAACAGGTATGTTTGCCCGCCCAATTCAACTTCAGAATGTTTCTGCTATATAAGTCTGTCAGACGGAATTCACAACAATCCCCTTTGAAGTACATGTCAGGTTAAAAATAGGAGACTGTAGCTTTAAAAATAGTACCTGCCGTCACCATCATGTCGATGAATTGACGAGATGACTGCATACTCATGCGTTGAATGTAGCACCCTTAAATTTTGCAGAAACACCATCAATGCATTACAGTGTTGGTCCTAATGTTTATTGATAACAACCAACAGTAGAGACTATATATATTGCTTAATCCAAGGGGCTAAAGGGGCAAGGATCCCTCCCTTGACTTTCCGCTGTACCCATGAATAAACTCCTGCCAGTCCAAAGGTACAAGTGAGATCTATCCATGAATAAACTCGGGTAGCACCCCAGCAGAGTCCCCATGGGGAGGATTCGAACGCGGGTGGGTGGGCGGGTTCAACAATCAGAACTCTTGCCAGTCTGCCACTGAGTTAGCGCTTAGTTCTCACTGAGTTAGTGCATGTTCTGTCGTTTGTACCCCAGATTCGTGACATGATAACTACCACAATATATTAGTGATCACTTCTCACAAATCACTGTATGCAAGATTTTCATTCATATAATCTGAACATAGAGAACTATTCTGCACCATTCCATTATCCCCATGGTGAATATTGCAACTTGTTTATCTGCTGGAACTGCAACCTGCACATAAATTTTCTCATACCACACCTTTTTTTTTCTCTATTATATATAATTTTGATTTATGCACTTGTCAAATTTTAGCTCCCGCGCCCCTAGAAAAGACACTTGTTCCAGATTTAGAATGGAAGGTTCATGACTTCTCAGCGCTACTTGAGACGAAAGCTACCTCGGTGTTATCTAATCCTTTTCATTGCTTTGGGTACAAGTGGTAGGAAGAAAATCCTATGCGACCTGGGTCGCACGAAGCGACCGTGAGACCCTCTCCAGCTGAGGACACGTGGCAAAATCGAATCTCAAAGCACGTAGACCCTTTTCTTCTTCTGCTCGCTCGCCGTGGCAGCCGGTGCCGTCCCCGCCGCCTCGGCTGCTCTCCCCGGCGTTCCTCGGCGCCCCGGAAGCTCGCCCTTGAGGCGCTCCTCTGGCTCGCTCACCGCGGCCGCGGCCGCGGCCGTCACCGCCGCCCCGGCTGCTCTCCTCCGTCGTCTACGGCCGCCCTCCTCGGCGCCCCGGCAGCTCGTCCTGCTCGTTGTGTAGTTGCCCACCGGCACTCTGCTCCGTCCACGGCCACTGTCCAGCTCCTCTTCTCCATCGATGTCCTACAGGCTGCATCTTGGCACATGGTGATAGACTGACGTGAGAGTAGGATGGAAGGAACGGGATTATAGAGAATTAATTGGAATTGGAGAATTAATTGAGTTGCCATGCCAAGTGTCCTACGCTGGAGAGGGTCTCACGGTCGCTGCGTACGACCCAGGTCGCATAGGATTTTCTTCCCAATTGGTACGCATCATAACGCAAAAGGAACATTACAAAATCAACGAATTAGAAGATGTGTAAATATCATCTGTTTTTTTTTCTAGTGGATATAATAACTGTCTGTTAACTAAGTACACAATAATTTAGGATGTTGATTACTCAGAAACATGTTTCAGTCACGTTGAAATATCAATCACAATCACGCCAACCCTTGAAAACAGCCAGACAATCAAGCTTGGTACGATGCATGAAGTGAAGAAATTAGACTTGATTCAGTTATGACTTCTAGACTTTTTACTTCGTTTTCTTCAATTCCCTTCCTCAGGTGCCTACTTCAAGTTTTTCTTTCTCTAATTTTCTAACTTTTACCTAAACACAGCCAGCTACAGCTTCGATGTCAAGAATTTCTACTCGAACAACGAATGCTTGATTCCTCTTCAGGAGCTACTGAAATCATCTGCTTTTCTAGTTGATGATAGATGTGTCTTTGGTGTGGAGATATTAAAAATTGACGTCTCTTCTCCTGAAAAGACGGCTGTCGTTGTTCAGAAGAAGGCTACCATAGTTCAGAACCTCTTTGTCCAGAAGAAGGGATTCATCAAAGGGACATACACTTGGACCATGAACAACTTCCTACAATTGGACTCTCAGCACTTTGTCCGTTCTCCTACATTTGATGTTGGCGGGCATAAATGATATTCACCTTGCATCACAATTTATAATAAATACTATGCATGTGTTATCCGACATTATTTCTTTAGCTTATACCATACCTAGTTATTTAGTGCTTTGTGTCAACGGACATTACCGATGGCCAATGGCCAGGTCTTTGTGCAAGGCAAGGTCTAATGTCACCTCAGATATTTCAACTGGACAATTTAGTTTGATCTTTAAGCATGGGACCAAAGAACTCTACTTCTAGTATATTTACAGTAACATTTTATTATATTGTACTGTAGTCATGTTTTGCTTAGATTTTTGTATAATTGTATATTGTATAAGACACTGATTTTAATGCCGCCAAGTCATGTTCAAAGTTAATGGGTGTACCTGCCTACACCCAAGCTCAGGCACAACCTATTTTTTTAGAATCTCAGTCACAACTTTCTGATTTCATAACTAACCACATTCTTCAAATACATTTTCCCGTGTACCCAATTGTGAGAAGTGTCACTTCCCATTCTTGTCAACAGGTACATCGGCATGTATCCGCGTGGTGACAAGCGCAGCACTGATTACCTCATATTGGCTTTGTGCCCGGACTCCTCGGATGAGCTCTTTATCGAGTCCAGAAAGGTGTTTCAAATAACTCTGTCCATCCTGGACCAAAAGAGTGGGAAATACTTCGCTAGAACTACAGGTTCAGCTCTCCCTAGCAACCATCAGTGCAGTGTGTGAAATACTGTTTGTAACCCCCTGATAATTACAGTTGATCTTACTTTTGTGGTGATGGCAGGTCTCTTGCCATGTATACGTCCAGAAGGCTGGGGATGGTACAACTTCTTGCCACTCAAGGAACTCCAGGATATGTCCAGAGGCTATCTTATAGAATCGAAGTGCGTCCTCAAGGCAGATCTCACTATCTTTGGATCATCCAATGACGGCTAGATTTTTACCTCGTGGCCTGATGCAGAGTTAATGCGCCTTCATCCTACTACTAATTAGAGTTATATATATGAGATGGTGTTGCTGATTTGTTTGATGTTCTTAAACTTCTTATGGTATTAAAGATGAACTGGTTCACAAGAAGTCAAGAAATGATTTCTAGGTATATCGCCTATAATATATTATTTGCAAGTACTTCAATGTGTGTATCGATGATGTTCCTGCGATCATGTTGTCAGTTAATGAGTTTCTTTTGTATGTGGCTCCATGATCCCATCTTCATTGGCTCAGGCATTTTGAAACGTCGGCCAACAAGAGGTTAAGTGTTATTTGTTTATGGACATGCATATATAGGGAAGGGACGTTCCACAGAAATCTTCACCCTCACATACATATGTACGCTCGCAAGGGCTCAAACGCGGACGCCGCGCGGTAGCGTTGCCATGTGACGGCCAGGTTGCGTTAGTGGACTTGCTACAAATTCTTATAAACGGTAAGACATCGATTTAGTCTTTCATGTTTTTTTGTCTTTGAGAGCAATCCATTCAAAAATGACTAATTCGTTTCGTTTCACTTTTTACCACTGTACCACTGCCACATTTATTTACATCAATTTAATATTGATTCATGTACATGATTATCTGCATGATTTTATCGGTGCATTGACCTTTTTTGAAGTCTTTATGTTGCAAATCATGACTTCACTGCTTACCCATGTTGTGTTGTGGTTCACCTGAGTATTCATCAATTATGTTACTGTGCTGCAGTTGTGCTGTCTATTTTCTCTTTCGGGATGACATCAGTTATACTCTTGAAATGTCAAACTGCACTTGTTGTCCTGTGACTTCCTCTTCACAACATTCAGGTAATATAGGATGAGCATCCTTGTACGTTTCTTGTGCCCATCAGATCCCAGGTAGCAGCAGAAGCAGTCCTACAACAGAATGACCAAATGAGTTTCGATTAGCAGTCCCGATTAAGTAAACAAGACACATGACTTCCCGATTCAAACTGCGAGTAATAATAGATCAAAGATGATAAGAGTAACAACCAGACTGATCTGAATTCAGTAACTGTCAGTAAGATTTTAACTATAAAAGACCCAAAGGATCTTGCAAACCCGCTCCCCCAGAAGAAGGATGGGAATAGTTGCCTTGTCTGTATTACTGAATGACAACAGTACATATACAAGGAAGGAGGCGCCCGATCCCTACATGCAGGGATCAGATCGTGGGCGCCGTAGGACTAGCGATCGCCCCTTGTCGTGATTTCTTCCAGTTGAGATGTTCAATGTTGCATCCATGAACGCTGCAAGTGTTAAGATGACTCTGTGACTTGAGTCGTTTATTTTGCACTGGACGTGTCTCTGATTTCCATCCATGAATACTGCATCTAACTTTTATTTCTTTTAATTCCTAATTAGTTACTAGTAGTGTGGGGAAAAAACTGCGTCCTACTAGTATTTAGGATAGTAGTAGCACGGGTGCCACCCCGCGCTACTACTAACTTTTTAGTAGTAGCGCGGGGTAGCACGATAGTAGTAACGCAGGGCCCCGCGCTACTACTAGGCTTTTCCCTAGTAGTGAGCGATCGGCCCCTGTAGATAGGCCTATCGTTACCACAAACTCACACATACATGTACATGGAAACGTTACAACTCAACCCCTAATGTCTGGCTCTAAAATCATAGAACACCGATGAAAGCAGCCCCTTGGTGAACATGTCGGCAAACTGCGAGGTGGTCGGAACATGGAGAACCTTCGCTTCTCCAAGGGCAACGCAATCACAAACAAAGTGGAGATCGATTGCCACATGCTTCGTCTGTTGATGCTGCACCGGATTGGACGAAAGGTATACCGCGCTCACATTATCACAATGTAAGACGGTGGCTCGACGAGGTGGGTGGTGTAGCTCGGTGAGAAGCTGTCGAAGCCAACATGACTCAGCGAGACAGTTAGCCACGCCACAATACTCGGCTTCCGCGCTGGAACGTGAAACTATCTGCTGCCTCTTGGACGACCAAGATATCAAGTTAGAGCCGAGGAAGACAGAGAAGTCAGACGTGGATTTGCTGGTGTCAGGACACCCGGCCCAGTCAGCATCGTTGTAGGAGATAAGGTCATGCTGCGAGGAGTGGTAGAGTTGCAAGCCATAATGTGTAGTGCCATGGAGATAGTGCAAGACATGCTTGGCTAGCTCAAAATGTGTGTCAAGGGGTGCATGCATGAACAAGCATATCTGCTGCACGGCATAGGTGAGATCCGGCCTGGTGAGTGTAAGGTACTGTAGAGCTGGCGAGGCTGCGGTATTTGGATGGATCAGAAAATGGCTTGCCATCCGAGCTAGAAAGCTTAGAGCGGGTGTCCACGAGTGTAGAGATAGGGTGGCAGTTGAGCATGTTGGCACGCTCCAAGATCTCTAAGGCGTACTGCTCCTGGGACAAGAAAAGACTGGTCGTGTTGGGTGAACATTAATGCCCAGGAAGTGATGGATATCTCCAAGATCACTCATAGAGAACTCATGTGTGAGGGAGGAGACAAGCGAGGTGAGGAGCGCGGCGGTGCTGGCGGTCAAGATAATATCATCGACATACAAGAGTAAGTACGCCATAGAGGTGCCTCGAAGAATGAAAAGGGATGTGTCACACTTAGAGGAGACAAAGCCGAGGGTGTGGAGGAAGCCCGTGAAGCGAAGGAACCAAGTGCGGGGAGCCTGCTTGAGACCATACAAAGATTTGTTAAGGCAGCAAACATGCATGGGACGGCGGAGTGGATGAAGCCGGATGGTTGCTGGCAATATTTTGTCTTTGCGAGATCACCATGAAGGAAGGCATTTTTTACGTCCATTTGCCGAATTGGCTTGTTGTTCGTTGTAGCATGGCTGAGAATGCCACGGATCGTGGCGGGTTTGACGACGGGGCTAAAGGTCTCCCCGTAATCAACACATGGCTGCTGGTTGAAGCCTCGGACCACCCATCGCTCCTTGTAACATGCCAAGGAGCCATCAGGGTTGAGCTTATGCCGAAAAATCCACATGCCCGTCACCGTTTACTCCTGCATGACAAGGCACCAAAGACCAAGTGTCATTCCGTATTAGTCCATTAAACTCATCTAACATCTTGGCATGCCAATGGTGATCTTTGAGTGCGGCGCGATACGAAGAAGGAATGGGTGAAGGGGAGGTGGTGTCGGATAAATCGAAATCTGTCTTAGGCATGGCAAACCCTGTTTTACCGCGCGTGATGATTTGATGTGGATTATGACGTGGAGTAATAGGGATGGCACGAGGCGGAACGTGCTGGTGCGGGGGAGACAGAGGCGTGCGTGTCGCAATGGGAGAGGGCGTCCATGAGTGGGAGACAGGCGAGGATCCCGAGGGAGAGATTGTGCCGGTGGACCCCAAAGGGAAGGGCACAGGCGATGATCCCGAGGGAGCCCCCGCGTGGGACGCATGGGCAGGTGAGCCAACGGGCGTGTGGGGAGGCATGATGGCCCCCGCGAGGTGCGGGTGGTTGGGTGAGGCTGCATGGGTGGCGGGCCCCGCGTCGGAGCCGGGAGTGGGCGATGCTGCATGGGTGATTGGGGGAGGCGGAAGCCGCGACTAGGTGCAGGGGCAGCGAGCGAAGTGCTGGGTGGGGAGCTGCTGGCGGGCTGATGCATGTGTTTTGCGGCAGGTACAAAGTGAGTGGCTCGAGGCGGATCGTGGCAGGGACACCAGGGGCGGATCCCGAAGGAGAGTGAGCGGGATTTTCTGCACCCATGGGATTCTCTATGACATAAGGATACAGGAAACATGTTTCATCAAAAATAACATGACGTGAAATAATAACCTTGAGCGTGGAGAGGTCAAAGCATCTATATCCCTTCTATTCACGAGGATACCCAAGGAAGACATGGCGGGTTGAGCGTGGCGAGAGTTTGTGGACGGCGGTGGCAGAGAGGTTTGGAAAGCATAAGCTCCCAAACGTGCGTAGATGGTCGTAGGTGGGATGCACGCCGTAGAAGGAAGTGTGGGGTGAAGTGATGAATGGCACGGGATGATCGAATGTTGAGGAGGCTAGTGGCGGTATGAAGGGCCTCCACCCAAAAGGGGGGGTGGAATATGCGCCTGGAATAGGAGAGTGTGAACTACGTCATTGGTGGTGCGGATATATCGTTCAACCTTGCCGTTTTGTGGTTAGGTATGGGTTATGAAAGTGAAAGGGGACGCGATAGAAAACAAAAATTTCCGGTACTGCGAGCACGCCCAGGATCACTATGGAGATGGATACAAGGTTTGATCTGATCATTACCGACTCGTAGCGCAGCGGAAGTAGAGTCGATGTAGATCGTCGGTGCAGATCCCCGCAGTTAGGATTTACAACCTCCCAACCGCGAGGATATACTCCCTCGTCTGCCCCTCGGACAGCCCTTCGGGAGGCGGTCGGACAGTCCCCCGGACGGTGTCACGGACAGCCCTTCGGGAGGCACTCATAGAAACTCGGACAGCCCTTTGGGAGACACTCTCGAACAGCCCCTCGGGCAAAAAAATCGAACCTACGACCTCTCTACAGGGTTGCACACATACGGTGTTAGCTATCCGGCAAGGCTTCGCCGACCAGAACTAGTTCCCACCGGAACCCAGATAGCCTTTCGGCTCTACGAAACTAGTTCGTGTGAGGGAGAGAAGAAGACAGATCATTGCATAGCATAATGTATGAGGGAAAGAGTGAGTTTGGGCAGCCCCCCTCCACCCCTATTTATAGGCCAAGCCCAAGGGGTAGAGGACACTTGGAAATACCAAAATGCCCTCAAAGGTGGCTTCCCAAAGAAGCTACCAAATAGTGTTTCCACTATTCATGAAAATATTTTTCCGCGACCGTTAAATCCGAAAATATTTCTGTAGGTCCAGAACATTTCCAGTACCCACTAAAACAATTCTGGACGCGTTCCGAAACATTTCCGGATCAATGATTTTCATCAGCGAAAAGCAAACAAGAATGCGTTTTCACTATTCACGAAGACAATTTTTCGCGTCCGTTAAATCCGAAAATATTACTGTAGGTCCAGAACATTTCTAGCACACACTAAAACAATTCTGAACGTGTTCCGAAACATTTCTGGATCAATGATTTTATTCAGCGAAAACCAACCAAAGCGATTCCGGCTGCTCCGGAACATTTCCGGTTTTTTTCTCCGGAAAAATCCCAGATGTTCCCAGAACAATTCTGGTACCCTCCAAGAATTTTCAGGCGTGTGCCAAAACCATTTTGACTTAATGGTATACTCCGAAACAACTTTTCGGTTCTACCGAAACTATTCCGGTGTTCTCTCTCCGGAACTCTTCCGTTGTCTCCGAAAATTTTCCGGTGACTTTCTCTCAGACTCCCTGTCTAGTATTCAGCAGATAGATGACCCTTAAGCGTGTGACCCTATAGGTTCGGTGAAGTATAGACATGACCGGAACACTTTCCGATCAATGATCAACATCGGAGCCGTGGACACTCATATTGACCCCTATACCCACACGAATAAATATTCGAGTGAACCTCCAGTTGTTGTGTGCTATTCCTATTGCTTCGCGATATGTTACAAATCCCCGAGGTGAGATTTATCGGCATCCCCGTGAATCAACAACTTGTCCACTATGCCAGTTACCTCGTTACCGGTTTTGTTCTCTTATCTCGTTTCTGCGTTCCGGTATCCCTGTGATCAAATCACGATGTGTCTGGCCAGACGATGATGGATACCATAACACCGAGAGGGCCCAAAGAATATCTCTCCATCGTCAGATGAGCAAATCACAATCTTGAGCTATCAAGTCCCTTGACATACTTTTCCATGAACCCGTAAGCCGCCGTAATAGCCACCCATTTACGGATGACGTTTAACAAACCCCAAAGTTCATGAAGCAAGCATGAAGAAACTCGATACTCCCATGGTCTAAGGAATTATGCAAACGTTAACTATCTCTATGTTATTAACCATTAACTTGTGACGAATGTATCTCATAGCATAACATCAATCGGGTCGATTCAACACAAATGTTCTTCTAACATTGTGCCCTCAAAGTTGCCGGCATAGTCATGCCCATGATCAGGAAAACAGAACCATCATGCAACACTTGAGCTAGTCTTAGAGGACAGACTAGGAATACATTTTACCGTTTATTATTCCACACGTGCATATGAGTTTTCCTCCGAGCCTCGTGGTTATTGCAGACTCGAGAACCATAGCAGTTATAGCACGGAATATAAACTTAATTAGGAACATGGGGATAAATAATAACATTTATTATTGCCCCTAGGGCATATCTCCTATAGACTCCCACTTGCACTAGAGTCAATAATCTAGTCAATGCTAATGCACTTTACACCTATGGCATACCGGTGTAAAATATGCTTCGCTTGTGGTATAGTCTTTGTCCAACAGACCTGACAACTTCAGGGCTGTGTGTATCTTTGCATATCCTCGCGTTTTCACGCTTTCACAAAATTCATATTTTGTGTGGACTTGGCTTTGTATATATGTGAAACACTGGTCGAATTTTGATTCCTCAGACTGAGCTATGGAGCAACTATCTACAATAGTGTCCCATTGACCAAAGTCATCTTGGAACCATACTAAGTTTATTAATGACCTATATGATTCAACATCTTCTTTGTCGCTTCCAAAGCGTCAACATACTTAGCATTTGTTATAGAATTCGCCACAGTAACCTGTTTGGAACAATTTCCAACTACCGTGCCACCATATCGTGTATTACACAAAACCCTTAACTTAAATCAAAAATCGCGTGGAGCATTGATGAAAACTGTATCGATGTAACCTTTTATAACGAACTCTTCATAATCTACGCTTGCGAGAAAACATGTCATCAGTGCTACTTTAGTACTCAATGACAGTTTTCACTGTTGTCCCATGATCAGTATTTTGATCACTTTAGTATCTATACTCGCAACAACTTATGAGTATTGGACATATCCGGTTGTTTTACATATCGTGGAATACATGATTAATCCAAACACAAAAGTGTGTGGAAATTCCATCATGTATTTTGCTCATCAGTGTTTTAGGACACCGAGTCTTGCAAAAGCCTTTTCATGTGACTTCGGCAAGAATCACTCCTTGACGTTTTAATGCTAAACTGTTTTAGCATCTTGTCAATATGTATTTTGGCTTAGCCCTATTAGGCAATTCTATCTCCGTAGATAATTATGCCTAATATCAAGGCTACCTAGGCCAAGCACTTCATCAAAAAACTAATTTTTAATGAAGTCCTAATTCGTGTCAAGAAATTTATATTATTTCCAATCAACAATGTGTCTAGCACATAAGTTTTCAGAAATATTATTATGCTCCCATTTACTTTCTTGTAACAACAAGTATCTTCGCTATCCATTGATGAAATCAAACTCTTTTGACTATTTCATCAAAAACGAAGATTCCAACTCCATTTTGCTCTCTTCTGTCCATTGCTGGAACTCTGAAGTTTGCACACTCACTAGCATCCTCCGGATCGACAAAATACTTTGGACTGTATCACATACACGTCCTAATTTGTATTCCCATTTCATGGAAATCCTTTTGTCATCCATGTTTCATATCTCATGATTGAAATATGTATTAATTGCTAGTTTAACCCAAACCGACTTTAAGCATTGCTACGGTGAGACAATCTCATCATAGTCAATTCCTTAAATTTGTTATTGCAACAAGTCGAGCTTTATGGATAAAACATTTTATCCGTATCAGTTTATAGTTCCATTAACATTCGTTAGACTCTAAGTCTTCCGAAGGATTTATCAAGATATAATCTTGAATTGTTTATATGGAAACTATCTCGGATTGTATTGGCATTTAGCCAATTCCGGAGTCAGGGCCCATCAACGCTTCCTTGTGTATCGTAGGTATACTGTTGTCTAGCAACAATATCTTGTATGCGCACCTGAGAGGTTTGCACGAGTTTTGCCTACGTGGTCCAGCTGCAAGTTCGACCGAAGTCCATACATCTCATGTAGAGGCTTCCGTATCAGTCGCAGTAGGAAACTCTGAAATCACTTCCAAGGTTTCTTTCCTTTGACCTGATGACGAAGATATTGTTATCTCGTCGAGTTGTACTGTCCTCCCACTCACCTTTTTGTAAGAAACATTTTCTTTCAAAATCATACCGTTCTTTGTGGCAAAACCTTTTGCCTCGATATAGTGATGGAGGAATTCCCAATAATTTGGGATAACCTACAAAGTAGCACTTGTCTGATTTGGAATAGGTTTGTAAATATTTTACACAAGCCCCATATTCCAAATGTTAAGAAAAGATATAACATGGTTGGGTGTACCATACCATGACATCATTTCAACAGATCTGATGGCGCTCTATTCAGTGTAAAAGCCGCAGTCTCTAAAGCATCACCTTAAAAGGGATAATGGCAAATTGATTTATGTCATCTTTGATCTTACCATGTCATAAATGGTTTGATTACATCATCACGGTCATTCCACTTACTGTGGTGTTCCGGGAGGTGTAAGTTATGAAACTCTTTTCACAACTCATCAGACATTCGCTAAACTTGTAACTCAAATATTCCTTTTCACAATCTAATTGTAAAAACATAATTTTCTTGTTACAATAATTTCTACTTCATTTTTGAAAACCTTTCGAATGATTTCAAAAGATCCAGACTTACGTCTCATCAAGTAAATATCCATATATCTACTTGAGTCATTTTTGAAGATAGATAAATCCAGTGCTAGCAACAACATTTATCAGACTACATACATCAAAATGTATGACACCAATAAGTTCGTTGCTCGTTTCTTATGGCCTATGAATGGTATTTCAGTCACTTCACTTCTGGACGAAAGTTGCAAGTGTCAGATGATTCATAATCAAATGACTTCAAAATCCATCATAATGGAATTTCTTCATGCGGGTTTCTCCAATGTGATCAAATGCAGTGCCATACATATGTGGTATTCTTTTAGTCTTGCGACATTTAGCGTTAGTGTTACGGATGTATCATATTACTATCAATATTCATAACATACATTCCATTCATAATGGAAGTATGGCCCTTATGTTATTCATAATACTGAACAACACTCTTGCAATAAAAATTATGCAAATGAGCTAGAGTGTATAAAACTCTAAAATGAATTATGAAAGTAAATACAGAGGTAATGTATTATTATCAATATTCATAACATACATCTCATTCATAATGAAAGTATGGCCCTTATGTTATTCATAACACCGAACATCAAAAGTTCTCTTATGAACAACCTTCTTGCAACATACTTTATGCAATGGGCTAGAGTGTATAAAACTCTAAAAATGAATTATGAAAATAAATACAGATGGTAATACACCGATGGAAGGTATAGTAACATTTACTATGTTCCCAACGCGTATCTAAACCTCATTCCCGGCAAGTCTTTTAGGTCGTAGTAGTTCTTGCATCGAATTGCAACTGAATGCAATCGAGCGGGTATCTCTGTGATCAACTCACAATACCCAAGAATCAGTGATTAACATGTTTAATCATAATTCTCAAGAATTATATCTTTGACCAGCCTTCTATACATCAATAACTTGTATGACATTCATACATGAGCTGGATATTCCAGTCTACTCTCTATTTGCCTTTATACTTCTAACAGTTTAACTTTCAGTATTTCTCCTACTCTCAGAAGAAGCACCCAACTTTAAGAGTGGCGTTAGCCCCGGACTTCCTAGGCGTGCAAGTCACACTAACACCCTTCGGACATTTCCTTTCTCTTTAAGTTGTTGTTTTATTCACCTTCATTTACATGACAGGCGTTCTACTGGATCCCTCTCTCATTAGTCAAATGCCCAGTAAACACTTTACTAATACTTTACAAACAAACATTGTTTTGGATATCTCATATCTTTTATCCTTTGTCTGCATCTGAAAACAAGTTTTAGTTTCATGAATATCACATAACTATCTCAAACTTTTAAAGTTCGGGTCTCATGGAAGCAAACGTATTGCACTTGACCAAAACGGAATTCTAGTTTTTGGATCGAAGGACGAGAGTCACATTATCCATAGCATTAGCGGGAGAATACCGAAAGCATGCGATGGGACAAAGTCCTTCTCGGCACTCTTGAGGACAATCCTCACATTACGTTACCAACCGTAAAGTTTTAATCAGATATTTAACAGCTATTCAATTTTAATAGGGAAGGTGGAAACGCGAGCCATTCTTCTACAACTTTTATGCATATAACACTTAGACAGTGTTCATAGTTAATTTGCACTGAGAATTAAAAGAATTAATTCTAAGGTGCGCTCCCACTCAAATCAATATCTCTCATAATTGATTGTGAGTGATACAAGACCCATATTACAATTCAATGTCAAGGATGCATCCATCTCAAGTGACGAGAATTGCAATCGGTAGGCCAACTTGCCAATCACATCTCTATGTGACTCTTGTTCATCTTTCGATGGGCGTGTTCCGAACTCAGGACGATCAAGCCAGAACGTCAAGACAACCAAGTGATCTCGCTGCGAGGTCTCAACTCACCCGCATCACACTTCTCTAATCGTTCGTACCCATGCATCCATGTGATACCCCGAAGAGATAGGTGCCGTGACGGTGCTACACTTGGGAGAACACTAACTACTTGATATTTTTGTGAGAGATCACCCTAACAAAAAGCGACTACCGCGCAATCAAAAGGGTGCAACATAAGGGATAAACATCTCAGGCAATTCATAATAGCATGATATGGTATAGCCCTTTCTGACAGAGAAGTTTTTCATTTATTCGTCTTCGGCATTCGCGTCGGTGTTTCACCTTTGCGAAGTTTGCCACCACCTTGTCGATGCACCAGATAATATTGTTATCTCTATAGCTAATAAAATTAAGTGCATTACTTAAGATTGACACGCAGGTCATTAAAGTGACAATCATATGGCTCCAGCCATCATGCCGAATCATGACTCGCAGGTCATGTTAAGTTACATTATATAGTCATCTCAAACATAATCAAATTAAATATGATAAAGACTATACCACATCTCATGCACATCCTGCAAAACCAAGTTAGACGCCTCTAATCGGTTTATGCAAAATTTTATTTTACGTGGCTTCTAAGGTTTCGAAACAAACCGAAACTACCAACGTTTATCATCAAGTATGATTATTCAAGTCGCTAGATTAACTTTGCGGGGTGTATGAAACACGAGATAATAAAATCTCGAGCCCCATACTGAACTTCGTCATACGCATGACCCCCGTGCATATCATATCTGCATTGCCCTTTCGTCTGTGAAATTTCATCTTTCTTTTAACTATGGTGGAATTCAACAAACTGTTAGCACTTCGTTGATCAATCAGGATCGCGGATTGCCAGAACATTGAAACTCCACCATGCCGTTATCAAGATCAGAAATGCGCAAACTTCAGGGAAGCAACAAGAACATCGGGTAATAGATTTCATCTGCTACCCGCATAAATAATTTTCAGCAATAGATCTCATCTACTACAAAATTATATTATGCAATACCCATACATCTCTATGTATTCTAGATCGTAACATGCATCTACGCATAGCACGGCTCATGATGCCACAGAAGGGGAACGCGACAGAAAACAAAAAAATTCGGTACTGCGAGCACGCCCAGGATCACTATGGAGATGCATACAAGGTTTGATCTGATCATTACCGACTCGTAGCGCAGCGGAAGTAGAGTCGATGTAGATCGTCGGTGCAGATCCCCGCAGCTAGGATTTACAACCTCCCAACCGCGATGATGTACTCCCTCGTCTGCCCCTCGGACAGTCTCCCGGACGGTGTCACGGACAGCCCTTCGGTAGGCACTCACAGAAACTCGGACGATCACTCGGACAGCCCTTCGGGAGGCACTCTCAAACAGCCCCTCGGGCAAAAAGATCGAACCTACGACCTCTCTATAGGGTTGCACACATACGGTGTCAGCTATCCGGCAAGGCTTCGCCGTCCAGAACTAGTTCCCACCGGAACCCAGATAGCCTTTCGGCTCTACGAAACTATTTCGTGTGAGGGAGAGAAGAAGACAGATCATTGCATGGCATAATGTATGAGGGAAAGAGTGAGTTTGGGCAGCCCCCTTCACCCCTATTTATAGGCCAAGCCCAAGGGGTAGAGGACACTTGGAAATACCAAAATGCCCACAAAGGTGGCTTCCCAAAGAAGCTACCAAATAGTGTTTCCACTATTCATGAAAATATTTTTCCGCGACCGTTAAATCCGAAAATGTTTCTGTAGGTCCAGAACATTTCCAGTACCCACTAAAACAATTCTGGACGCGTTCCAAAACATTTCCGGATGAATGATTTTCATCAGCGAAAAGCAAACAAGAATGCGTTTTCACTATTCATGAAGACAATTTTTCGCGTCCGTTAAATCCGAAAATATTTTTGTAGGTCCAGAACATTTCCAGCACCCACTAAAACAATTGTGAATGCATTCCAAAACATTTTCGGATCAATGATTTTCTTCAGCGAAAACCAACCAAAACGATTCCGGCTGCTCCGGAACATTTCCGGTTTTTTTCTCCGAAAAAATCCCAGAAGTTCCCAGAACAATTCTGGCACCCTCCAAGAATTTCCAGGCGTGTGCCGAAACCATTTTGACTTAATGGTATACTCTGAAACAAATTTTCGGTTTTACCGAAACTATTCCGGTGTTCTCTCTCCGGAACTCTTCCGTTGTCTACGAAACTTTTCCGGTGACTTTCTCTCAGACTCCCTGTCTAATATTCAGTAGATAGATGACCCTTAAGTGTGTGACCCTATAGGTTCGGTGAAGTATAGACATGACCGGAACACTTTCCGATCAATGATCAACATCGGAGCCGTGGACACCCATATTGACCCCTATACCCACACGAATAAATATTCGAGTGAACCTTCAGTTGCCGTGTGCTATTCCTGTTGCTCCGTGATATGTTACAAATACCCGAGGTGAGATTTATCGGCATCCCGTAAATCAACAACTTGTCAACTATGCCAGTTACCTCGTTACCGGGTTTGTTCTCTTATCTCGTTTCTGCGTTCCGGTATCCCTGTGATCAAATCATGATGTGTCTGGCCAGACGATGATGGATACCGTAACACCGAGAGGGCCCAAAGAATATCTCTCCATCGTCGAAGGAGCAAATCCCAATCTTGAGCTATCAAGTCCCTTGACATACTTTTCCATGAACCCGTAAGCCGCCGTAATAGCCACCCATTTACGGATAACGTTTAACAAACCCCAAAGTTCATGAAGTAAGCATGAAGAAACTCGATACTCTCATGGTCTAAGGAATTATGCAAACGTTAACTATCTCTGTGTTATTAACCATTAACTTGTGACGAATGTATCTCATAGCATAACATCAATCGGGTCGATTCAACACAAATGTTCTTCTAACATTGTGCCCTCAAAGTTGCCAGCATAGTCATGCCCATGATCAGGAAAACAGAACCATCATGCAACACTTGAGCTAGTCTTAGAGGCCAGACTAGGAATACATTTTACCGTTTATTATTCCACACGTGGATATGAGTTTTCCTCCGAGCCTCGTGGTTATTGCAAACTCGAGAACCATAGCAGTTATAGCACGGAATATAAACTTAATTAGGAACATGGGGATAAATAATAACATTTATTATTGCCTCTAGGACATATCTCCTACAGAAAGACGGAACAAGATGCCGTTGGTAGAGAAGAAGTCGCGGAGCGTAGTGGTAAGGAACTCACCCCCATTGTCACACTGCAGCATTGCACCAAAACGTGATTGAGTATAAATGAAGGAAAAGAAACGTTGCAATGTGGCACAAGTATCGGATTTGGCATGGAGAGGAAATGTCCAAGAATAATGCGTGTAATCATCCAAGATGACAAGGTAATATTTATATCCCGAGAAACTAATAATTGGCATGGTCCACAAGTCGCACTGCAAAATTTGAAATGGTGCGGTGGTATAAGAATGTGAGGTGGGGAAGGGGAGACGGGTGCTTTTGCCTAACTGACAAGCGGTACAAAGGGGCAACTTGGGAACTTTATTACAACTAGAGGGAACATCACAGGGAAAATAAGCTAGGGACGAAGTGCCGGGATGCCCGAGCCGTTTATGCCAAAGGTCTGAAACGGAGACAGTGAAAGCCGACGGAGTAGTGCTGCCCTGGTCACCGGAGAAGCGGTTGAGGTCGCCGGAGCTATTGCACCTCTGAAGAACCTCCCTGGTTTGAAGATCCTTCACGGAAAAACCAAGAAGGTCAAACTCCACAGAGCATAAATTTTCACTGCTAAATTTGCGAACGAAGATAAGGTCTTGAATAATACTAGCAAACATGCGCGTGCGTTGCAACGGGGGAGAAAAAGTCACCCGTCATTCACGATGTCACATGACAAATAACATGATAAGTGGTGTTGCGCAAAAATATAAAGATGGAATGATTTTGAAGTGTACTCAAGATGTTTTTAATTTATTAGACAATAAAAATATCTACCTAGTTGGAGGTATCTCATTACGCATTTGTTGTCGTTCCTTCTGGGTGATGCCCAATAAATATTTGCAGTACGATGAAAATAACAAAGTACGTTTTAGTAATTAATGATAGCATGTTTTTATCGTTCTTGTTTTTTCTTTCTTTTTTGGTATATTTCTCAGGTTTTACAGGTTTTTTGCTCTCTCTTTTTTTGCTTTCTTTGTTTTTGTGTTTCTTTCTCAATTTATAGTTTTTGTTCGTTCTTTCTACATTTTTGTTATAGACCAAGAATAACTTTTATATACACGTTTAACATTTTCTAATTATATAGTTAACATTTTTGACAACTTATATTTTTTATGTCTACTTTGCTCATATATATTGTACATTTTTTGTATACACCAGAAACATTTTTTTATATACGCATTTAACAATTGGAAAATACATAATTAAAATTTGGTAAAATATATATTTTTCTACATGCTCCATAAACATTGTACATTTCTGTATACATCAGAAACATTTAAATATACACGTTTAACATTTTGCAAATTCAAGGTTAACATTTTTTTTAAACATATAGTTTTTTAATGTCTACTTTTTCTATACACATTCTACATTTCTTGTATACATCATGATCATTTTTTATATACACGTTTAACATTGTCCAAATACACGATTAATATTTTTGAAAACTTATAATTTTTTATGTCTACTTTGTTCTATACATATTGTATATTTTTTGTATACATCAGAAATATTTTTATACATATTTAACATTTTTTAAATGCATGCTAACTTTTTTCAAAAAAAGCGGAAACTTACATTATTATTTTCCTAATTTTGTTTTCCATACACACTACCCATTTGTTTGTATACAATGGAAACGTTTTTTGTAGAGAAGTTTAACATTTCTTTAATGCATGATTTACATTTTTTAAAATTTTTGCATATAAGTGATTTTTGTAATAGAAATATTCAGAGTATTTTGAAATAAAGCCAAAAGAAAGAAAGACCGATTGTAAGAAAAGAAAAAAAAGAGCTGAAGGCCGCGCTGGGCCGGACCAATCAGGCAGCTGTAAATAAGAAAGGAAAAAAAAAGAGCAGAAGGATCGAACCTGCGTCTGCCAGGTGGAAGAGTGAGCGTCTAGCCGGTGGGATGTGTATGTAATTGTGGCACATATGAGGATATCTTCGTTTTGAACCAGTGGGAACGGCTGATTTATAAAGGAAAAAAAGCAAATCGTTTTTGCCACTTACGGGTGGCATTGGTGGGTAATTTTCACCAACTTCAAGTGTAATTTGGATGACGGTGAACGGGCAGAAGCACTCCGTGCTTTAGTGCTTTACTAGCAAACATGCCCGTGCGTTGCAACGGGAGAAAATGAAATATCACACACCGCTAGTCACAAGCAAATCACCACCCAGAACAATTCAAGTATGCGTTATCCTTTTGGAAAAATTCATTTGGTCTAGCATCTATTATATACTTCAGTAGTAACCTAAAACGTCTTATATATGTGTTTACAGAGGGAGTAGTATATAAAAAATGTCAATCTCAGCTCTAGTTGAATACGACGGCGACCTGTTCCTACTCTAGAAATTCTTCAAAATCGCATCCTAAATGTTTTGACATGGGAGAGCAAGAACTCAAATCGAACAAAAAGAGACATATTTTCTTCAAAGAGAAATTTGAGGTACTTCGTATTACTCCAAAGAGAAAAAGAGTAGCAATTTAACAACCATATGTAGGCACCGCGCACAACTTGCTCGTGCTACTATACGGTGTTAATTGTACCGGAGGCCATATTCCACCCGCATCAGAATCCCCGGCCTCTTGCCCCAAAATCCGACAGAATATGCATAAAAACGTAAGTAATGAAGGTCGATGGTAGATAGGAACAATGCAATAGTCATGCATTACCAGTACAGCCCCTCAATGCCAAGTTATTGCCAAGTTAAGTATATGTCTTCAATGAAAAGAGTAATAATCACCTGCAATTTTGGTGCCCTGTACTCCTATCAGCTCTACTATAGATAGATGTCACCAATCTTCATGCCTAACGGTGTGACTTCTTCAATTGGAGTCAGAGCCTGCTCCCAAAAATCTTAACAAACCTCTTCAAAATTTTCACGTGTTATGGTGCTCCTGTAGTCCAGTAACAAATAGCATGCAAGTCAAAATGTAAAACCTTGAAATTTTTCCTAATCATGATTTAAGATTACACATCAGAGAAGGGAGAGCTGAAAGCATGAACTGGGCAAGAAGATCAAACATTACATAACAAATCAGGCCTATGGCAAATATTAACAATTAAAAGCTAATTAAGAAACCAATGCAATGTGAATCAGTCTCGCAAGTTCCACACAATCATGCATACGCAAAGACAATGGATGCAGAACTTCAATGTAGTAGAAATTACCCACAAGGGGTATGCAAAAGCAGTTCAAAACAAATTTTATTCAGTTGTCATCCTGTAAGCATTTTCTTCTACCTCTAACTGCCCAATCAGCGCAGTCTTCTTGAGAACTCTCTCCATCTCCCCATCCTTCTCATACTCCATAGAGTACCTCTAATTGTCATCCTCGACTCTTAAGAACCTCCCACGTCTTGGCTATCCAAATCATGCTGCTCATCCGTGCAAACATTACAGTTGAATTTTCACCAGTCCTCCTCCCAACCCTCGGTAGCCCCACCTCTAGTTTGTAATCTGTTACATCAGTTATATAACTACAGAATGTTTGATAAGCAATGCACAACTACAAAAAGAAAAAGAGGTAAGCAATGCACAGCTACAGACCAATAATTAAAACATAAAAATTTCAGAAATGTCACTCTCTTTTTTATAAAGAGCAATGTCATTCTGTGCCTGAACCTCAGCTCCTTTCTCCTGATCGTCCGGAGCGACTACCCCTGCTAGTACTTGGGAGAGGAATCAGTAAACAGCAAGTAGAAGTAGCTACTCCTCCGGACTGTGGTTATGGTCATGCCACTGCCCACTGCCAGAGCTGCCTGGATTTTTGTGATGGAATCAGGGCTCATGGTGTATCCCTTCCACGAGAGCTACCCGGGCTGAGGTCGGACTTCCAGATCTGAACGGGGAAGGATTGGACCTGGGGTGAGAAAAGGTAAACGTACGATCCATTGGACGTCAAGATGCTCATCTGAGGTAGAATGGCTCCAGTCCAACGAATTGGGCAAGGCAAATTAGAGGAACGGACGTTACCTTGGCGGGAGAGAATCGACATAGTTGATGACCATCTCGAGCTTGCTCCCGCGCACTCGGAGGAGAGCCCTGCGTGCATCTCCACGGACACCACGTCGGCCAACTGGAGTAGCCGCGCGGGCGGCATAGCACACCGAGCTGCTCCCGCGCCCTCAGAGAAGCAATCCGTGCTTTATTATTAGGTAAAGATATATTAATTATTAGGTAAAGATAAAGATATATTTTTTTTGACAAAGAGAGCTCCACTCTCCGATTTCATTTATAGAAATCACATAGTCTTCATTACAAGCCACCTTACTGCGAAACTGGAAATATAAACGCTAGCGCTGTGGCGTGAGAAGGAGCCATCCCTCCCTCCCAAACCACAGCTCACGCAACGGACCTTCACAGGAAGGAGCTTCAAACCCTACTAAGATATGAGTAAGGTAGAAAGGGCGAGGAGGGAGGCGAGTGTTACCAACGGCGACGACGGGAAGACTAGCCCCATTACCAATGACGATGTGACGAGTATTATGCCCTAATAAGGGATGAAACTCGATCAATATACCTGGGTCCGTACTCATGGGATGTCGCGGCGGTGTAGTGGGCTGGTGGCGCGGACGGGAGCGGGGCCGACGGAAGCATGCAGCACCGGATAGGCGTGGCGCGGCGCGCCGGGTCGAGGGCCAAGCACCCCGGCCGAGTTGGGACTTGGGAGGAACCCAGGGCGCATGCGGGGGTGGGAAGGGCAATCCCAAGGGGACAAAATACCCCTGCCACGGCTGTTGGGAGCCACGTCCACCGCCTCCAGAGCATCACTGCGGCCGCGCCCGTGGCTACGACCGCGTTCACCGCCGCGCCCGCCAGCATGGTTGCCACCGCCGGGCTGGCCACCACGACCGCCAGCAGCAGGAGGAGCGCGGTCGCCTCCGCCGTGGGGAGCCCGATTCCCACGGTCGCCACGATCCGCGCGGTCGCTGCGCTCGCCACCGCGGCGCTCATCATGGACGGCGAGGACCTGAGCGCCCTCCGTGCGCGCCCGCTTGTCGAGGGCGAGCTCGGCGAGCACGAGGCGAGATCACGCCTGCGCGAAGGTCGGCAGCGGCACTGTGGATTGAAGGATGGCGGCCTGGAGCTCGAACTTTCGAGGCCGTCCAGCATCTGCAAGGTGGGAGTTCGATCGGTGACCAGCTCCCGGATGTCAGCGAGGGCAGCGGCGAGACCTTGGAGATGACGACGTCAAGGATATCGCCGGCGACGGTGGAGTAAAACCACAGCACAATCGTGTTATCATCATCTCGCTAGAGCGGGTCGGAGAGGCGCGCGGCGGCGTGGTGTGTTGGAACAAAACGCGAGGCTACACACGCGAGCACGGTGGAGACGGACAAACAAGAGAGAAAGACGAACACAGATATTTTGCGAGGCCCAGCTGCTTGCCTCTTTTCTTGCTTTCTTCTCTTCTGATTCTTCTCGGGAGCCAAGCTCACCGTTACATGCATAACAAACCCACCTAGCGCAGCTCGATCTGATCGTGCCATCCCACGATCCGAGTCTGGCGGGTGACCTAAACAACCATCAGGAAAAGATGCCTCGACGTGAACTCAGCACGTCTCAGGCTACATGCAAACAGACCTCAAAGATAAACATGCATGACTCTACTGGAGCACTATGACCCAACATGCACACGTCCATCCCCATGCGCAGCTAGCCCACTAGTACTTTGCTAACTTAACTACCATGCTAAATGTAACACCATGTGCATGACACGACTAAACAAACCACTGCGAACCAACATGTGGTTGGATGGTTAGAGGGACTGTGGTATTCCCAACCCACCAGGGTTCAAATCCTGGTGCTCGCATTTATTCCTGAATTTATTTCAGGATTTCCGGCGATGCGCATTCAGTGGGAGGAGACGTTCCCGTCGACGACGAGGTGCCTACGGTTACTTCGTAAATTTCAAGATGATATGCCGGCCCAGTCTCTCGGAGGTGCTCATAGGGGTAGGGTGTGCGTGTGTGCGTTCATAGGGGTGAGTGTATGCGCGTGTATATGAGCGCTTGCGTCTGTACTGTGTTCAAAAAAAAAAGACTAAACAAACCACTGACTAAACCTGCAACAAGATTAGAACTAACATTCACCTCCCTAATCTTGTTACTCAACTTGCTTTCTTACGCACTTATCTTCATGGCTCGGCGTCGGCGACGCCGTCTCGTGCTGGACGAGCCTCCACGGCTGGTCTTTGTTTCTTCAGACACCATGGGAGCTCCCTCATGCAGCTTCTCCATATTAGGCAACAGGCTAATGGATTTCTTCAGATTCAGAGGATAGAGCCGATTCTTGGATCTCGTTGCTCTGGCTACTAGCTCTCCGGAGTCATCAAACACGCTCAAGATCCCTCGGTGTAGTACTGATTTGCACCCTTCCTCGTCGAGCTGACCAAGGCTCAGTATACTGCTTGTGAGTTTGGAAACAAAATATACATCATTAAGGAGTATGTGCTGCCCGCTTACTGTCTGGAGCAACACTGTACCTTTGCCAAGAATCTTCACCACAGAATCATCACCAAACTTCACACTTCCTTTTATGGTCTCATCCAGCATAACGAAACTTCCTCGGCAGCCGGTCATGTGGTTACTCGCACCACTATCCAAGTACTAAGTGCTTTTCTTACTATCCACATCACCAGAGGCTAGTTTTGGCTTCACTTTCTCTTCATGTAGGAAGATCCTCTCTCGATCTGCTACAGGATACACTTCCACTTTGCATAACTCAGATATGGATGGTACTAGCTGTTGGGTGTTACCTCATTTTCCAGGAGAATCAACACTCCCTTGCTCTGGCGCTGGACACTCTAAGCTGGTATGAGTCACTGCTGTTGCAACCGGCGCCGTTGCCGCCGGCGCCGTTGTCGCCGTACCAGCTTGCGCAGTCATTGGCAGTGCCTTCTTCATCTCATCATTTTCTTTCCTTGCCTGCTGCATCTCCTTCTCGTAAGCATGCACAGACTCCAGGAAGAGCAAGTACTCTTCATCACCACTTGTGCCCGTTGCATCCTTCGCCTCTGTCCTGTACTCTTCGGACACGGCGTGCAGCTTTGCATTGGCCGCGGCTAGCTCGCCGCGTAGCTGCTCGACCTCCGCCTTTGCAGCTGCCAACTCCATATCTTCTGGCTCAACGACATCTCTGGCATGCTCCAACACCGGCGTGAGCTCACGTGCCACAGCCATCAGCAGCCCCGGCTCGTCGGCGGCGGTGGCAAGGAGCGTCTGCTCTTTCTTCTTCGCCTCACATTCAGAGGCGAAATGGCCCTTCTCACCACACTCGAAACACGTGATCTTCAACTTGTCGAACTTGCCGCGACGTTCCTTCTTCTTGCTGTCACGGCCGCCACTGTGCCCTTCATCATCGTTCTTGCTGCTACTGGTGGAGCCATCCCCCTTCTTCTTCTCTTTAAGAACCAACGCCTCTAGATGGGCGCGTGAAACTAGCATCAGCTGCTCGCCTTCATTGTCGCCGCCATAACCATGCCCACGATGGCGTCCTCGATGACTTTCCTCAAAGGCAGCCAGGCGCCCAACGGCCTCAGCCACGCTCATGGTGGAGAGATCACCCCACTGCTCAATCGTGTTGACAATGTCACTGAATCGATCTGGTACTGCACTGAATAGGTGCTCGATGACGGTCTCGTCTGAAATATTCTCACCAAGGGAGCGAATCTCGCTCACCAACATAGTGAGCTTTTGCGTGAACACGGTCACCGTCTCGCCGTCGTCCATCTCCAGACGATCGAGCTGCCGCTTCAGCTGCTTCACCCTCGCCTTCTTGACGCGTTCTTCGCCAACGCGCATGCATCGGATTGTCTCCCACGCGTCCCTCGCGGTTTTGCAGTCCACGATGGCCATCATGACCGCGTCGGGGACAGCCTGGGAGATGGCGGCGAACGCCGTTGCATCCTTGTCGTCGTCCACCTCCCCCTCGGGTTCAAGCGCCAACGAGACACCGTGGGGTCGGAGAAGAACCTTCATCTTCACGGCCCATAGCGCGTAGTTGGTGTCGGTGAGTTGCGGGTACTGGACAGGGACAGCCTCCCTCGATGCAGTCCTCACCACAATGGCGCCCTCCTCAGAGCCACCTGCTCCGAGCCTCTTGCTCGGCGGCGTGTACTTTCCGCCGCCGCCCTTGCCTGCATCGCTATTCTTCGTCGGCGACTGGTCCCCCATCGCGCCGCCGCCAAACGCCTCGCTACCTGGCTCTGTATACCAATTGTTGAAACAAAACGCGAGGCTACACACGCGAGCACGGTGGAGACGGACAAACAAGAGAGAAAGACCAACACAGATATTTTGCGAGGCCCAACTGCTTGCCTCTTTTCTTGCTTTCTTCTCTTCTTATTCTCGGGAGCCAAGCTCACCGTTACATGCATAACAAACCCACCTAGCGCAGCTCGATCTGATCGTGCCATCCCACGATCCGAGTCTGGCGGGTGACCTAAACAACCATCAGGAAAAGATGCCTCGACGTGAACTCAGCACGTCTCAGGCTACATGCAAACAGACCTCAAAGATAAACATGCATGACTCTACTGGAGCACTATGACCCAACATGCACACGTCCATCCCCATGCACAGCTAGCCCACTAGTACTTTGCTAACTTAACTACCATGCTAAATGTAACATCATGTGCATGACACGACTAAACAAACCACTGACTAAACCTGCAACAAGATTAGAACTAACATGGTGCCGAGTGAGGATGAGGTTGAGGCAGTTCTTCCACCGGGCAAAGTTTGAGCCATCCAGAGCCAACTTGAAGTCCACGATGTGGGTGATGATAGCAGGGAGTCAAGCGGGACGTGCGGCGGCGCCATGCACCGAGGGAGAGACCGGCAGCTGGAGTGGGTTGGGTGGGAGATAAGCCAGGGGGCAGGCCGCCGGAGGAAGCAGATGGATCAGGAGTGGGGGTTGCGCGCGGGCGCGCATCGGCAGCGCTAGCAGCTGCGAACTCTTTGGCAGAGAGGTTGCGGCCATCACCGGCATCGCCAGCGTCAGTGGGCGGAGAAGACTGGGGTGGGTCGACATGGAGAGAAGAACCTAGTGCTCTGATTAGTGATTACCAAGAAGGATGGGAATAGTTGCCCTATCAGTATTACTGAATGACAATAGTACATATACACGAACCAACCTGGATGGTTAGAGAGACAGTGGTATCCCCAGCTCACTAGGGTTCAAGTCCTCGTGATCGCATTATTCCTGGATTTATTTCAGGATTTCCGGCGATGCGCTTTCAGTGGGAGGAGACGTTCCCGTTGACGACGAGGTACCTACGGTGACTTCGTAAATTTCAAGATGATATGCCGGCTCAGTCTCTCGAAGGTGCTCATAGGGGTAGGGTGTGCGTGTGTGCGTTCATAGGGGTGAGTGTATGGACATGTGTATGAGCACGTTAGAGCATCTACAGCCGGGCCTTTCATACCCATCTCAAACGCCCGGGCAGGCTGTCCGGTCACTGACCGGTCGCAAAAAAGCGAACCAACCGGACGCCTCAAACCACCCTCAAACGCCCGGTCTGACCGGCACCCCTCATATCCAGTCCAAATATAGGGCGGATATGGGGCGGCCCGGGCACGCCCGGGCGCGTCCGCCTGACAGGCCCGGCCCACCACCAACCCCACCGCTGCCCCACAAAAAACCCCAATCCGGACACGTCGCTATGAACCCTAGCTCACTCTCCCCCTCTCTCTCGCTCCGTCCGCTCCTCTCCCTCTCCGATTCTGATCCCATCCACCACGATGAGCAACTCCGGCAGCGACTCCGGCTCCGAGCTCGACTATGAGGAGGAGATGGCCTTCCGCATTGCGCTGGAGCGGTCCAAGTGTCGGTTCTAAATCCGGCATATCTCGTAGTAGGGGTCCTAAGCTATGCGTCTTGGAGCGATGGTAACATGGACACAAGATTTTACCCAGGTTTGGGCTCTCTCGAAGAGATAATACCCTACGTCCTGCTTTTGATTGTATTCATATGGGGTGTAGTACAGAATAGATGTATCTACCATGAGATCGTTCTAATGAATCTCCGATCATCTATTGACTAGCCTGGCCTCGGTTTATATAATGTACCGGAGGCCTAGGGTTTAGGAGAGTCTTCGGCTTGTGCACCAAGTCTTGTAGAGTCTTCCTTGTATGCGTCACGGGTTGCCCGAAGTGGCCCAGTAGTGAACCGCCATGGGGGGTCCTCGGCCCGACCCACTGGTCGGGAGACGACGTGGTGAGTACCCCCTAGTCCAGGACACCGTCAGTAGCCCCCTGAACCGGTCTTCAAGTTGGGGACGCTCCTCGGTTCTTCCGAGCTGTTCTTCGTCTTCGGTCGTCGGTCTTGAAAATTGGTTCAACAAATCTTCCCATCTCCGATCTTGAGGATCACCGAGGTGTATCCGAAGAGTTCATACGTCGGGTATCCGAGGAGTCATTTAAGTTCTCGGCCTTTATCAATGGCTTGTTATTTTTTACGCCACACCTCGGGTTCGAAGTGTTTCCAGTGCAGCGGTGTCCTCTTTGCATCCGGGCTCCAACGCCTTACTGCATCCGAGGTGTCATTTGCAGCCGAGCTCCAATGCCGGTCTGCATCCGAGGTATATTTTAGCAGCCGAGCTCCAACACCGGTCTGTATCCGAGATGTCTTCTTGCAGCCGAGCTGCAACGCCGGACTGCATCCGAGGAGGCATAGAGTACCCCGTCTTTGAAAAAGTTTGAAGAAGGTTATCCGAGCTTAACGCCGAAAAAGTTCTCTATGGAGCCAGCCATTCGCAGCTGAGCTTTATGCCGGACTGCTTCCGAGGTGGTGCACCACCTCGGCCTGGGGCTGATTTTTTGCGGAATTTATTTCCGATGGGTGAAATTTATTCTCTGCCGAGATATATAGTCAGTAGCCCTCAAGGTGTGTGCCGGCCTAAAATCCGGGATGCACCTGAAGGAAAACATAAAACCGCTGATCCCAGTAGCCCCTGAGACTCAGGTCGATTCGCAAAATCGGCCTGAGGATCGACTCCTAGCTCGGCAGCATACTTAGGAACAGAAACACGGTGTGCATAGTCCTCGAGACTCAGGTTGGGTGCGGCCGACCAACCCGAGGATCATAATCTCCTCGGAAACTGTTTTGCACTTTGAATTTTCTGCATTGAATCATCAATGCAGTAGCCCCCGAGCCACTGGTCAGGTGGCAACACCAGATCAGGGGATCGATGTAATCCATTAATTGATTTTAAGTGAGAAGCGCGAAGCCCAGTAGCCCCCGAGCCTTAAGTTGGGCAAGGGTGGCCGAATTAAGGATCAATATCCGGAGTAAATTGACTTCAATCACAATTTATGTGTAATGATTCTATGTATCCAAGTACTTTACATCATTAATGCTCGGATTCGCATTGTACAAAATTTTGTTGATTGACCATCGGTTTCAACCTCCTCGGATAGTAGCCGTGGAGTGTTTGTCCTACTTTATAAAGCCTTTATAATGGCAAAGATTTACGGAAAACAAGGCAGTCCGGCCATACGGTTTTATAAACAAAGGTACACGAAGCGATATGTTATATTACTATTTAACGTAAAAAACATCTTCTGTGAAAAATAGTTCCTTTATAAGTTCCTTTTCCCAGGCTATCATGTTGACCATGATCGTGAAACCTCAACTCCGATCAATGTGGGAGGAAAATATTGAGAATTTAGTTTGGGAAAAGTTCCCGAACTCTGTGGTTTTTAATGAACCAAAAATTTCACTTCCGTCGTTGCCGACCAATTAAATTCGTAAGATGCTAGCTTTCTGCTTCACCCAGTCTGAGGTACTAGCCCGGATGACCCGGAAGCAACAATCACAGAGGTGCTCCCTTTACCCCCTAGCCGAACAATCGGGAACGTAAGGGGTAAGCACGGGAGCCAGGCAACCCAGCTTGGCCAAAATCTTAAGTCAAATTGATGCATATTTATGGCTTTATAACGATAATTACGGAAGGCAGTGCTCGTATATTGAATACAAACGCTTTTATGCTATATGCTATTTTGACTCCTTTGTGACCGTTTATCATTTGAGAGTGGCCCATCGTCGGCTTCTACCCCTTTGTAGATGCTACGCATGGTGTTTCCGCAGTAACAAGACAATCCTTAGCCGACATCGCGGTGCCCGGAGGCGGTTGTGTTAGCAGAAACGAGGCAATCAGAAATCCAGACTTTATAACTGTCACTTAGTCATAGGAGCTTAAAGTTGGGAGGCCAGTTACTAGCCTCCGGTTAGTGTTCGGCGTCAGCCGAGGTCAAGCCATTAACACTTCGGCCAATTTTATGAAAGGCACACGGGGTAACCTCTATCGATCTATAGTTTGACACGGTCATCGGATCGCTGACCAGTTTGCGCTCATTGTGACAGTCAGTTTTCGGCTTTCTCCACTGAGATACTTGACCAGTTAAATCGGAAGTACAATCGCAGTGGTTCTCTCTTTGCACACCTAGCCGAACAAAGCGGAATGTAGGAGGCAAGCACAGGAGCCGGGCAACCAACTATTGACCGAAGACACAATTCAAAACTGATGCATATAAAGCAATATCCGAGAACGTTTTGCCGAGGACTCCTCGGAGTACCTTGGCTTTTGGTGGGTTCGGCTCTAGTCACAGCCCCCCGTTGATATTGCCGATGCTTTAAAGGCATCCGAGGTTGTACTGCGAGAGTTATGCTGGAGACACACAGTATCCCCCGAGACTCAGGTTGGGTGCGGCCGACCAACCTCAGGATCGAATCTCCTCGGGAACTAGTCCAGATGTCATGTGCGTTTCACCAATGCCGAGGCGTAGGTCGGCAGCAAAGATGCCGAGCTGCGGGTCGGAAAAGATCTCCCGAGCTGAATTATTACGCAGGGCACCTCGGTCATGAAGATGTCCCGCCTCCTGAAAGAAAAACATACAAATAGCTTAAAAGTGCCGTAAGCTCGAAAAGCCAAAAAACTTATGTAAAAACTTGACGTCCGAACTAAATCAAGTTTTTTGGTGCCAATCCGAAAATTGGTCTTAAAATTAGTTTGTGCTTCTGTCGTGCTTTAACATGATACATCCGATCTCTAGACTTCAAGCGGGTCAGCCTTCGGTTTCAACCTCCTATCCCGAAGGCGGAGTGCTTCTCAGGCCAGTTTAGCGAACTAAACTCGAGTGGTTTTAGAGAGAAACTAGGCTACCCAGCTATTGACCATACACTTGCGTCGGAAAAAGGAGTAGTAGAAAAAGACTTTGCAACGACCAAGAAGAAAACACATTTATTATAAAACGGCTCATATAAATTTAAGAGCCCCCAGTTAACATGGGAAAAAGAAGTGTTTTTAACAAACAATTTTTTGTTTAAGACAAAAATATAACGCTTGGTTTGAACCAAACAAAAATTGAAAATTAAAAAGGTTGAGCATGAAAGCGACTTAGCTGGTTAATGTGCTCGGTGTTGATGACACGGTTCAAGCTTGTGGCGGGAGGAGGACGCCCCTCGAATTTTGACAGATACGACATGGTGCATGGTCATCGACTTGACCGAGGTCCCAGCCCCAAGCCCGTCCCGAGGTGACCGAGCAAGGAGCTCGGCTCTCCGAAGTGGCAACACAACACGACCGATGTGGCGAGGCGAAGCCCCCGGTCCAGCCGAGGTGACGGAGTAGGTCGGCAGGGTAATGCCGAAGTCCCAGGCCGAGTGAGTTGATGAAGTGATTGCGAAGCCCTTGGTCCAACCGAGGTGACGAAGCAAGTTGTTGAGGCGACGTTAGAGCCCCCACGTCAACCGACGTGTCGAAGCAGCTCGGTCGACGTCGATTTACCTGTGCACATGAATAGTGCAAACCAAAACAATAATAATAATAATTGTATAACTAATTTATGCGAAGTGAATAATCAGGTAAATATGGCCTGGATGCTGAGGTCAGTTTGACGACACGAGCTGCCCGAAGTGGCCCAGTAGTGAACCGCCATGGGGGTCCTCGGCCCGACCCACTGGTTAGGAGACGAGGTGGTGGGTACCCCCTAGTCCAGGACACCGTCACCAAGGTGGAGACCGGCGGCAGCTCTGGATCTGGAGCGTCACCGCAGCTCCCGCGCCGGCGCAGCGCGGACGTCGGAGCTGGACCCTCCCGGCCCGCGCTTAGCGACGCCAGGACAGCGCAGCCCGCACCGGCCGCCCCGCGCCGTCTCCTTCCCCCGCCGGCCGCACCTCAATGCGGCCAGCGGTGGGTGCTTGTCCCCGCGCCGCCGACCCACACGCGCACTCCGGAGTCGGAGGCGCGCACCGCGCGCCGCGAGAGGCAGCGTGCACGGGAGAGGGACGCGGTGGAGCAGTCCGCGCGCCGCCGCGGGACGGAGGCGGACCCCGACGAGGACGCACGTCTCCTCGCATGGGTCTACCGCCGCTCCCTCACGACGGCGGAGACGGACGCTCGCCGCCTCCGACGGAAGAATGCCAAGTCGCTCCGGCTTGCTATTGAGCAGTCGGAGCGCGAGGCGAAGGAGGCAACGGCGGAGAAGGCTCGGGTCGCCAGGCAGAAGCGGGAGCAGGACAGGGCGGTCCGTCGGATGAAGAGGCTCATCGTCCTCTCCGACTCCGATGACGGCGACAGCTCCACCTCCTTGTCGGACGACCAAGACCCTCCACCAGCCGCGGACGCCTACAGCTGCGCCGGCGACCGGAAGGGCAATGGCCCGGTGAGGAAGTGGTGATCCTCCCCCCCCTCCTCTATGTTTATATCGTTTTTTATTTGTAAAAGTTTAAGAACTTGTCTAGTGACGAACTATGATCTTTTGGATGTGGCGAAGTTTGTTAATGTCCGTTTGCAACCGATCTTGTGTTCCTTTGCAGCCGATTTTTGTTGTCCGTCGTTTGATCACGTAGAGTAGATCAACGTTGCATGTGTAGTATGAATATAAGGCGCCGGATATGAGAGACGCGGATGCAGAGAGGCAAATTTGAGGCGTGCCCGGTCAGTGCCCGCGGACGCGCACGGGCGCGTCCGCGGGCGTTTGAGGGGGCGGATTTGCCATATGCGGCTGTAGATGCTCTTACAACTCAACGTTACAACTCAACACCCCCAACATCTGAATACTGTGCACATCGGAAACACTTCGATCAATCAGCACAATCTACCTTGGTGATTTTACAAGCGGACATCCGAAGCTCTTTGCAATCAGGTCTGCTACGTTTGCCGGTCACAGCCCCGTTCATGCCCACTTTTTAACCTGGCTGATTTAAAGCCGGGCTACTACCTCATCGGTTTGAGACGCTTCATGGAGTTTTGCTGCACAATAATGTGTGTGCTCGTCAATAGCTTAGTAATAGTCATGGCTGGGAACATTAGAATTTGGTAGATTGCATGATAGTTAGCATGAGAATAAGATAATTGTGTTACATTATTACGAGTGAACTGCTTGGTCGCCTTTGTGGTTCAGGGCTGAATGTAAGCAGTTCCACGTGTGAACTGGCCAGCAGACCATGTGTTAGTATGGCTACATCCATCAACTTAAACTAGCCTTGTGCAGGGCGCGAGGAACCGAAAGATGAATATTTGTAGGTAACATTACAAAATGATAAAGAAATGTCTGTCAGTGCACATTGACTTAAGGGCGATTGCGCTTAGCTTCGAGTTCAATAACAATACCACGAATCAATACCTTGCAGAGTTTTATCAATATTGAATATGTCAAAAAAATACATCTGAACAACGGAGAGGTTCCAGCATACACTACGTATCATCGCATGGGACCCGGGCCCTAAAAGTAAGGTAAATTGTCAAATGGACAGCAGCAGGAGAAATGACAAAACCCACACCCAGATGCCAATAGCTGACTACGGACCAGACTTTCACAACAAAACTCCACCCAACGAGTATAATCTTTACTTCTTTACTTAATAATAATAAAGCACGGAGTGCTTCTGTCGGCTCACCGTCGTCGCCCAACTATCCCTAAAGTTGAAGTAAATTACCCACCCTGCCACCCGTAAGGGAAAAAAAAACTGTTCGTTTTTTTTTATCCACGTCCACTTAGGCTGGAATTGGGCCTTCCAGCAGGAATTTGGCATCGCATATATCGGGACTCGACGCCGCCGGACCGGATATTCTTGGTTTCGTCCCGCGATGATTTTATCTTTTTCTCACGGTACGCGAGGTGGTATTATTTTTTGTCCTTTCTCTTTCTTTTCGGGTGACCCGGTGTTTCACTTCATCCATCGTCCGCTCTGTTAGAGCTAAACACGCGTACGTGACAAATTTCATGTACAATGACCGAGTAGTACTAGAGTTTGATCCCGACTAGGTTTAGCCTACGAATCTCCTAGCTATTATTTATAGCCGGGTAAGCCTCCGTTGTAAACCAGACCGAAAAAGTAATACAAGGAGCCAGGAGCGATATGCCCCTGTAGCAATCAACAAGTCTCACGTACGTGCATCTGTTTCCGGCCGGCTAGACGCCGTGTACGTGTGCGTGTATCTTGGTGTTGGTTGCGGCAGCTTCGCGTAGATCGATCGCGAGTGGATCGATTAGCAAGAGGCCAGCTTTGTATTGTGGTGCACCTCGGCGTAAAAGCACTTCGTCGAGTTCAACCAGCGGGTTCGTCTTCGTCGTCGGTCGTCGCAGTCGCCGGAAAGTACTCGGTGCCGGTTCTGGGCCAACACGCCCCTCCGCGCAGTCGCGCAGGAGCCAAGCCCAACTAAACCACGAAGCCAGCCCACCTCTCTTTGACCAAATGCATCACAGGCTCGCACTTTACTCAAAAAAAAAATCACAGGGCTCGCACCGGAGGAACCTCGCCGCTGTGCTCGCCGCCTCCAGCCGCTTCTTCGCGGGAGCCGTCCTCGATCCCTCCCCGCACCCTGATAGCGCACCGCCGGCTGCTCCGCTCGTCCATGTCATTCATGTTGGTCTTCCTCCGCCAACCTCTCCCGTCTGGTTGACCTCCGTCGTGCTCGCAACACTCGGTCCCCAACGTCGTGCATCACTCGCAGGTCCGTAGCAACGCCCTGACGTCAATACGTTCGTCAGTTTTCACTTGTGTGCGCCGATCTGTGACGCCTACGGTAGCGACGCCCACACGGTGCGGAGTCACGCTCTAAAACAACCGCTTCATGTCGCCGCCATCAGACGGCGCCCTCGTCGGGGAATACACGGACTGTCCCACCCCGGATAAAATTCTCCAGATCCCCTCTCTGTCTAGGCGTTGTCAACGCCTGAGGTTTAGGTAAGACCATGACGAGTTTGCTGGCGGCAAACGACTCAATGGGGCATTGATAATGAGGCACTGGGAGCAAGAGATTCAGGTAAAGTGTGGTCCCTTTTTTGGTCAGACCATGCTGGCGACGAACGACTGCAATGGGGCACTGGCAGTAAGGAATTCAGGTATGCTCCCTCCTCTCTTTGTATCTTTTTGTTGTATGCATCTTGATCTGATTGTTACATATTACTGATAGGTTTTTCCATTTGTCAGACCATGTGCGCCGTTCTAACTTGACAAAACATTTTTTCGGTTAAGAAGGATTAAGCCTAGGAGATGGGTGGAATCATTGCTACTGGTTCAGATGATTCGCCTCCTCGATGTTCGGTAATTCCTACTTCACATGATTTTTTAAGGAAAGAAAATACAAACATCATATTTAAATACTAAGTCCCCACTCCATAAGATTTTGCCGAAAAGGAATATTTTACAATCAGTATAGTATTCTTTTGAATAACATGAGTTATGATTGTTGAAGAAGTAGCTTAGGGCCAAGCATATACGCAGCTTTTCAACTACAGTAGTTCAAAAGCTGAATTGATGTCCTCTTCTGAAAATCAAATGGAGATTCAACTCTAGAAATAGTGCAGCGCCAAATAAATAAATTCACATTGCTCTTTATAAAGTTCTAGATCAGTCGAAAGAAACGCTTGTCTTTATTTTTCCAAATGGCTGAAGCCTTATATACAACTACTCCTCTCGGAATCTATGATGGATTTTTGGCCAGCCTGAACAATTTACTAACAATATACGCATGCTCGATATACTCTTCACGCTAGCCTCCACTTCATAGGTAGCACGCTTGGCCTCGACCGTCGCTTTGCACCATCCTTCTCTCATGGGCCGTGATCGAGCTATCTTTTGGAAATTCTTGGAATCAGAGGGAGGACACTTTAGCAGTATACAAATAAGAATAGTCCCACCTTATATTCCATACCGATTCCCAACAATTTATATTTGTTGCAAGTTACTTGGAATATCACAAGTGGCTTCGGGAATAAACAAACACATCATGAAAACACAAAGAGAGGCTTACGATGAATTATCAAGCATCGTGGTCAACCATACATACGTTTTATTTGAATGGAAACCGATGCACCTTATATTTTGGACAGAGAGAATATAATTCAAAATCATCAATTCTATGTGTCCACACTGGAGCACACATGACTGTGGCTGAAGACGAGAGACACCAAGGACAGACGATGGCGAGCGCAGGAAGGCGACATAAGAGCTCCAGTGAGGGTATTTTTGTGAGGCGTGTCTCGACACAAAAGGGCAAGGCGGTGCTAGGAGAAACCGAGGTAGTGTGAAGGCCTCCCGTTGCAACGCACGGGCCCTTTTGCTAGTATACAGTAAAACACTTCCACAGCTACTGCTGATGAACACGAGCTCAGGGCAACCGAATGTCGACGACCAGGACCATCTTCAGAGTTACGAGTTTATTAGGTAACCATTACGCTACACATCATTGGTCTCCATCAAGCGACGCCTGCATCGGAGAAATCGAGCATTGTTATTTACTAGGACAGTTTCTAAATGACATGACTTGAGCAAGTGGAGAGAGGCAGGTGAGTACTTACAGCAATTAGTCTTCAGCCTCTACTCTCTACCCAAGGTGTGTCAGCCCAGTCCAAAGTCCGGTATGGAACACCTCAGATGGCCAGTCATGTTGCCACCAATCAACTAAATCTGGTTAAGGAACAAACAAGAAACCTTCAGTAAGTAGCAAAGGAGGAAAAAATATAAACCAGAGTACCAGGCCAATCGAGAATGAAAATAGGCACGTAGTTTGTCAACCATGTTCTAAAAGATTCAACCACTACACTAACTCTCACTTCTGCAGATTTATAGTATCACAAATCGTGCATATGTCACTGCGTTAATTAGCCATATTACCATATGTGCATTCTCTATAAAGAATTTTCACATCTCTCTTCTCTGTGTGCGTATATATAAAAGAAGTGGCTATTTATTTTTTGGATATTGTGCTATTGCACAGAAAAATGAGCTATTATGCATAATTTGTTTTTCTAGATAATATGGTATTGTGGAATGGATTGTGCTTCTTTTACTTAAATGTTGTAGTTAAAACAAGTAAATGTCTAACAATTTGTCCATAACAAAGAAGCCCTAGCGATGGAATCGAAAGCTTGTGGATGTGTGAGCATCAAAGGCGGTGGGCATGGAAGCTTCTGGTTGAAGATTTGGAGCACTAGCAAGCAGCTAGCCCTTGATGGAGTTGTCAATGGCAATGGCAAGGGTGTTTTCTTCATGTCATCCTTGCTCGATTAGGAAGCCGGTGGTGTTCATAGCTTTACATCGAAGTCGTCGGGTGCTGGGGGTTGGGGGATCAACCAACGAACTCAACGAACTCAACCAATGCATTTTCTCTTCAGAAAAGAATTTGCCACCTCCTGTCGATTAGAACTAATAATCCAAAATTAATGTTGTTCAGTCAAATTAGTTTACTCAGAATCATACTCCCGTCTCGAGCTCACGCCACGATCCTCAAATGATCCATCCTTTTTTGTCAGTAGTGACCATTCTTCCATGACATAGTTCCTCGACCCGGCCAACCTTGATTGATAAAAATCATTGTTTTCTCCCGCTGCAACGCACGGGCATTTGTGCTAGTTTTCTCCCTAAACATTTGAAAAAAGTGATTTAGTTGGACGCCCTCCGACGTCCTCCCTAAACGCCTGGACCAACCGAAACTTCTCAAATCACGACCATATTGGGTTATGGTTGAGACGCGGTTTTTGATGATCAATTTAGAATAGGCTCTTATGCATTGTGGTTGTACTGTGTGCGTTTGTGCTGGAGTTTGATTTGCTTCTCACCGGGTTGTGATAGAAGCCAGCCTATCTTTCTTTTAGTTTACCCTATGCCTTCTATAAAGCTAAGGCACACATTTTGCGTGCTCTATAAAGTTAAGGCACACAATATGAGGAGTTGCGGGCGTGTCCGGGCATGCACGAGCAAGGCTCCACGTTAGCAGCAGCGAACCGACAACCCCACCCGCAGCCACTTCGGTGAGAAGACCGTCGTTGCAACGGCGTCCATCAGGCCCGCATCAGGGAGGAAGACTGCCGGATCTCGCGCATGTTGGGCCGGAGCCTGGGCTCACACGCGTTGTGCTGGGTGACATCATAATACACCGGAGGTGGCCTCTCAGTGGGAAAAGCCCGGCAGCAGGCCTGCCTACGGGCCCGGGTGGCCTGCCAGGGACCCAGCGTGTCTTGATTTTAGCCCGAGCTTGCCCTTTCAATTCTTTGCCTAGCCAAAATATTGGTTGAGTTTTTGGTGGCCCATAGGGTAGCCAATATTGGCAAGAAACACTAAAACTCCCCAAAATCATCATAAAAACATACCCTCAAAATTCTCCCCTCCCGAAACCCTCGCCTCCACCAACCATGCCGCCGCCGCCGATACAATCACTACCGGACGAGCTAGTCGAGGAGTTCTTCTTTCGCCCCCTCCCTGCGCTTCATCTCCACCATTAAATTCAGTGCAGACATTCCCGACGATTGCGGGGGTAAATATAAATACCTTGCGTGGGACTGCCGCCATGGTCGCGTTCTCCTTCGGGATAATTGGATGCCCACTCACCTTGTCGTGTGGGACCCCATGACGAGTCACCAAAGAAAGCTGAAAGTGTCAGTGTCAATGGGCTACATCGATGGGGCCACTGCACTGCTTTGTGCTGCGAGCGGTTGTGACCATTGCGTGTGTCATGCAGGGCCCTTCTAGGTGGTATTCTTGGGCCTTGACATGACTGATGATGACGATTGTGTTGCACATGCGCATGTGTCCTTGCCGGTGACAGGTGACTGGAGCAAGTCGTGCTCATATTTTGAGTGGAGCGATATGTGCTCAGATTTTGAGTTGGAGCAAGCTAGTGAGGCTGACAATCTCACTAGTCGTGTTGGGGGCCAAGGCATTATTGTCTCTGTGTGTGCAGGTCCTGGTCATTGGCTATGTTACTAATCTCATGTTGGTTCAATATACCTTGAGGCCACTTCAGGAAATTGTTGCATGCTACAAACCTTTGCACTTGGGGTCCCAACACCTTCCTAGTTGAGAGAAAGCACTCACCATGTAGAGACGTACGCACCAGCAACGACAATCAGTCGATAGTAAGTGGAGAAAGATACAACATAGATCATGTTTATCTTGGTACTCATACTAAAATGGTCGTATGCATCCCTAGTTGGTGCAGAGGCCGGGGAAGTGAAATTCTCCCCCAATTTAAAGAGACTTGAGTGTACGGTGGGCGGAAAAAGATGCTCCAGGGCTCCCTCGTATCGCTCCCTCCAGGGCGATCAGGGGGCCAACCCTAACGCCCCGGCCGCCGCCCCCTCCCCCCCTCTCCTCCACCTCGTCGTCCCCGGAGACGTGCGCCAGCTAAGCCCGGGCGCCGCCGGTGATGGGGACGGCGGGGATCTAGGCTGCAGCCCCGCGGTCTGGAGGGACCGGCGGCGCGAGATCGCCCTTCGGTCTTCGTCTTTCCCGACAGTTCGGCGCTGCTCCGGCGGCTTCGTGGGGAGGGCGGATCAGGAGGGGATGTGGCCATGGTGGATTGGTCGGCGGCGCCTCCGGTCAGATCAGATCTGGCTGGTGCCGCCGGCGGTGGTGGCCATCTCCTCCGTCGGAGGTGGTCGGCCTGAGGCTGGATGGTCAGATCTCGAGATCCGCCATCTAGTTCCGGCTGCGATTCGGGAAGACATAGTTGCCGGTGAAAACCGAGCCGATGGCAGGCGATGGCGGCGTTCTGCGTCGTTACCTTGATGAAGGCATCGTCGTGTAACTACTGTGGACCCACTCGTGCTGCTCCGGGGGAAACCCTAGGATCTGGTCTTCTAGCTCGGACGATGGCGGTACTGCGGTGTCGTTTTCTCTCTTGGGAGCATCATTTGTGGAGCAGAGCCGGAAGACAGAGGCAGGAGGTGGAGCGGCTTCGTCTTGCACGGAGCTTTCGATGGAGATGCCAAGTCATGCCTAGCCGACAGGTGCTACGCTGTGCCATGCCTGGTCGGCAGGTGCTACGCACGACAGATCTTCCAGAATCTTCGCGTCTGGACGGACGAGCGCGGGGCGGTGGCGCCGTTGGGCGCCGTGGTGGCGTCGACGGATGGACGGACTGGCAAGGATTATGCGGATCTCTCTCCTGAAGATGGGTCAGCGGTTCGATGATGATGGTGGCGTCTAAAACGTGTGCATGTGGTGTACGCTTTAGGTCTGCTGCACCGGCTGTGGGTTCCGATACATTATGTGGATGGATCGGCGACAGCACCGGTTTTAGATATGGGGAGTGAGAGCACTCCACATTATCGAGTTTTGTAGGTGTGAGTGGTGGCTTCAGGTGGCTTGATGTATGTTCTTGTTAGACCTATGTTGAATAATAAATAAAGATGGCCGTATGCATCGATTGATGGAGAGGCCAGGGGTCTTAACCTCCTTTTCCAAAAAAAAAAAGATTTTGTTTTGGATCATGTGTCATTGTTGCACGTTTCTAAATAATGTATTCGCTACTGCTTTTTGGCAATACTGCTCGACGGTTATCTCAAATAAGAAAATAAGTGGAAAATGAGTGTCGCACTTAAAAGGTGCATTGGTAATGTGTGTCACACATAGAGGTGCACCAAAAATGTTTTCAAGTTTTATTTTTGTTTTCCTCTTTATTGTTTACATTATATTCTTAAAATGTTGCCTACGAGATTTTATTGAAAAAGAAAAATACGCAATCGTGTCACGCATAAGTGTATATCTGGAAAATCTTTAAGTAGCAAATATATGAATGGGAATATATTTTATGTTCACAAAGAATGTATATCAGTTAATTACAGTGTATCTTGGCATAGCAAAGAGGTTGCGAGTATAATTCGACATATCCCTTTTATCTTAATGCCTTCATGTTGATTTTGTGCTCGAGATGTGTGCCACAAGGGCCGAGACGAGCATCCGAAGGTAACTTGCCTTTGCAAAGGAAGCGGAGAGCAGCCAACATGCATTCACGATTTTCATATGGAATTCACGGTGATTAGAAATTGGTAGGGATGTATCTTCCAAATGAGTGACATGGATTTCACTTGCCGCACTATATTTGTTTGTTACCTTTTATATCGCAAGTTTATAAAATTAAAACAAAATAATAGTATTGTTGGCACCGCTCGTCGGTTTCCACCTTTACTCGGATGGCTACCGTTCTTATTCTTCGACCACCTAGGAGGAGGTTCTCTTCAAATATAGATAACATGACTTTGCGCAATTTTGCTCGTTAATGGGTAAGGCATGTAATTAGACTGTATCATTGCAAAAAATATTGAAACATGCGAACCAACCTGTGGTTGGATAGTTAGGAAGATAGTGGTATCCCCAGCCCACCAGGGTTCAAGTCCTGGTGCTCGCATTTATCCTGTATTTATTTCAGGATTTCCGGCGATTCGTGTTCAGCGGGAGGAGACGTTCCCGTCGACAACAAGGTTGCAAGGCGCTTACGGTGACTTCGTAAAATCTCAAGATGATATGCCGGCTTAATCTGTCGGAGGTGCTCATAGGGGTACGTGTGAATGTGTGCGTTCATAGAGATGAGTGTATGCGCGTATATATGAGCGCCTGCGTCTGTACTGTGTTCAAAAAAATATTGAAATATGAACACATGAAAATAGATTGGCGATGGCGTGTGTGTGGCATGACCTCCTTCGTGATGGGGGTTGATCAAACCATGGAGGGTCATTGGATTGCCATCCGACGGCTTCCTAGTGCAAAAGGGCCTGGCAACAATTTCAGATTTATTGTTTATTTCCATATCTATTGTTTTGGAAAAGAAATCATTGGTAATATGTTTCCTTGGCAATACGGTTGCGCGGTCGTATGACGCTATGTGCGTATCTTTTGAGGATCTTTAAGGAATGAATAAATGAGTCAAAATAAATTTTAACATATCTAATATACGTACAGTTATCACGTGTGACGCCCAGCTGACCACCTCATCCAGCGATGCGCTAGAGGGAGCTTGCCTAATGCATCGTGTGTTGGGCCAACAGAAGGCTCCTAACACGTCACGCAACGCCCAGCTAGCCGCCTGATCCGGCGATGCGCTGGAGGGAGCTGGCTCAGTGCATTGCGTGTTGTGCCAATGGACGGCTCCAGACACGGATGGGGATTTTTAGAGCACCTGCACCGGGGCCGCGCTATCCTAGCGGTCGAAGCGTCGCGCTGTACCTCGAGATGCCCGACGCAGAATACGGATTTAGCGTACATACTAGATCATTGATGGCGCGCGTTGCAGCGCCCGTCCATTTTAAATGTTGTCTGGTAGTGTTAAAATTTATGTTTAAATACATTTGTGGTGCAAGATGTTACTTATGATTGATCCTATTTTTATGTGTATTTATAGTATTAGGTGTTAATTATAATAGACCATAACGATATGTGATTCGGTGTCCATCCACTTCTCCAACAGAGTGATGCAGATTTTCGTAATAAAAAGCACCAAGAAGCATAAAACTTAAATTTACATGACTAAACAAAATATGGATCTTAACTGAGGAAATGTTTTTAATCAATTTATATGATGGTTGCTTCTTGAACCTAATAGGCTCGAAGTTGCTTGAACATGTAAATACACCTGCTGCAGCATCTGCCAATATTTATGGAAGAATTGAAGATATGGAAGAAAATTTAGGACATCAATCTAATTGAAGGTACAAAGCGGTGCCTCAATCTGCTAACGATGTGCCAAACATCGTAATGTTATAACTCTACACACATCTGCTAGCCAAGTAAAATATTGTCTTTCTAACGTGCTATCAGTGCATACATAGCTGAATGCCTAACTGATGATACGATCATATCTTTCCTTCGAAAATAATGTGCAAGTTACTCATCAGATCTCTTCCCCAGTGACAATAGGTTGTAATTATTTTCGGAACTTCCACCAGATCCCCTTAGCTTTGAGTGTTTCAAAATAATCATTTAGCTCGCTCAAATTTAGAAGGATCAAGGTTTCGAGGCTTTGCTGATCTAGGAGGATTCATGCGGCAACTGAGCAGGCAGGATATAGAGGGCATCTGAAAAGGAACCATAGTTTGAATCTATCAGTATTATCACATGCTTTCTTCTATTTGATACCTTTTCATTCTTAGACACATACAATTACCACATAAAATGGGAAAACATTCAGCAATTCGCGTTGTTCTTGATATGAAGTGGGGGTAGAATATAATCCATAAAAAGCAGATATGAAAGTATGCACATTAAAGGAACCTAAACCACGGTGGCAGGTTCAAAGACTAATTTTATGTAAACAACAATGAATAATGCATCTTTCATGCTTGTTGGGCACAGTGATGATCAAAAACACGCAAAATAGAATTTACTGATATATGCTTTATACATATGTTTATCGAAGTACGAATAGTCGACCACCACACTTACAATAAGTCAAAACCTGCAAGTATGAGAAACAAATCTAAAAAAGGCTAGCTGATCCTGCCCAAATACTAAGATGTTTCTAACACCATCAGGTTAGAGAAAGATAATGTAATCATTTTAAAACACACCATGGCTCTGTCTCCACGTAATTTATGTGACAGCGACAATACTAAAAGCGGCAGCAGAAAATAAAATAAAAAGGTTATACCTCCACTGATGTTTGTCATGGTGCTAATGAACGTTTCCATCCTGAGGAAGGCATCACAAATGAATGTTAGCAATGGAACAAAAATGTACTAAATGCAGGATGAGGCTCAGGACGATTAGTTGACTGGAAAACCCCATAGTATCAGTGTGCCATTAATATATGGAGGAAATATTATTCACTTATTTCCAAATATGTGTCACTGATAAATAGAGTATGGCTCAAGAAGTCTAAACCGTTGCCCAGAGTATCGTGTCGAGAAAATGAATAATTGGTACTGCATCTGTTGAAAGCAAGAGCCAAAAGACGGAGGTCAAGAACTGAATTAGATTAGGATCAAATAAATACTGCATGTTCCACATAGAAAGTTGGTCCAATTATTAAACTTTGTAACAAGATCTACAGAAAGTAGTGAAGCATCTGAAACAATTACAATTTTTAACTTCTATATATAATTGGAGGTGCTTATCTGAACCTTGGCTGAAGTATTTGTGTCGAGGAAGTAATTCAAATTTTTCCAGATCATCTTGAACGCACTACCCACATTCACAACAAAAATATGATGCAAGGTCTGCAGTTTTAAATTTTAAATTATTACCGCGCCACACCATAGTACTTGTTTTAAACAATCATACTTTTATACTAACTATTTAGTATCTACAACTAAGTAAAATTACCTCTAATAATAGTTGGTCAAATCTTCTGCATATGAGTACCCACAAAACTGATAAGCAAGGACATCTACACGATATACTCTGGCAAAGCACATCACAGGTAGGTAACCTGTCACATATAGCAACAAACAGTACTATGGCATTCAGCCATGAATGACACAAACACATAATCTAAGAGATCGTACGTCTACATGAAGGCTAAAGCATGAAAACGTGAGTGGCTGTCCCCGTGAAGTACTTACCTGACCAGCCGCCGTTGAAGATTGTCCAGTGAAAGAATTCCCCTAATCTAAATGTCAGAAACAGTGTCCAAGATTTTCCTGAAACTGAACATAACAAGGGTGAAAACCACATGTACAAAATTAGGGTTAAGAAGATATTAGCACAACCTAATCGTTCGGTGGAAGAGGGATCATACAGGAGAAAAATGCAGATAGAGAGAAACCTTGCTGAGGACCATGGGGGTGAGCTGCAGGAAACGAAGAATATACGCAGGCGCATATACAATACGGGCCAGGAAATAGAAACGCACAACTCCATTAATTGCCAACGGCGAGTGTGCACATCGGCTGATGAATGCTCCCAGGAACTATGATTGATTGCTGCCTTCAGCAATTGTTCAGCTTCAATCCTCTGAATAGTCCACCGCCGCTTTGCCTCTACCTGGTCTTGGTGGCTCGAACCAGGTCGACCTTATGATCTTGCTGGCGACCGGGAAGGCCTAGAATATAGAGAATGAGGAGAGATACACAGACCGTGGTCAACTAATAGGTAAGCACACAAACATGCTTGATATTGTCAAAAGACCACACACTCGCCTGATATTACTCCACATTTAATCCAAAGCGCAAATAGCATTGCATAACACAAATATTCAACTCAAATTAACCAATTCAGACTTATCAGGTTTCAGCAATTCGAAGAATCATCATTCCATTACTGCTTATTTAACACAACATGTGGGAATTCCAAAATACTTCGGTCTGATTACAACAGTACGGGAACAAACCGAATGGAGATTCCTTCTCCCTGACCGAAACCTTGCAGACGGCTCGGAGTCTCGACATCCACCGGAGGCGACTCTCACAAGAACTTCCTGTACGGCCGGCCTGCTTCCTCGTCCTGCATATGCTGCATCCATTCCAACCACACGCCCAGATTTGTTTTAGTGTTTGGAAAAGAGAGAACGAGATGTGGGTAGAGATGAGTCTGAATCTTACGAGTATCAGCCCAGGACATCCGGCCCAGTATCAGCCCACTCCGAAGAAAACAATGTGTTGGACGGCTAGAGATGGCAAGACACACGATCCGACGGCCGAAATCAGTGAGTGCACGAGAGAGCTCGGAAAGGGTTCGGTTTTACTGTCCTTAATTACCGTGGCAGGTGGCTGTTACGGTCACTGACGTCGTAGGGGTACAGCTGCAGGGTAGGCTCGGCTATTTTTTGTCTTCCACCTGCCCCCTACATCCAGACGCGGACCCGTGAATACCACCAGTTTCTCTCCATAACTGCGCCCTGCTCGTTCTTTGACTCGTCGCTCCAATGGATTGGGTGCGAGGAGGAGATTCAACAGCGCCGGCGCTCGGCCCCCCGGGAACCTCTCCGGCGGACGGCGATAGGTACGTATTGAGTCTGCATCCTGCCCTACATTTCGCAACGCTCGTCCGGGATGCGCCTTAATCGGTTACATGTTTCCCCAATGAGATTCTGAATCCCCTTTCCATATGGATTATGTGCCGGATCACAGATCCAACTCCGCCGCTGGCGATCCATTCTTCGCAGGCACGCAGATCAATGGAGGGGGGCCGGAGGCGGATCTAACCTGTCAGCCAAGCATCCCGGATATTGCGCATGTCCCGGACGAGGCGACATACTCCACGTAAGTTTTTCCATTTTTCGGTGTTTCGGATCCAAATCAGTTGAATGTACAGTCACCATTTTAATCTCATGCATGTCCTCCTAAAATCTGTTCTCAATCGTTCAGTGCGCACAGGGGATTAGTGTGCCAAATAGCATTGCCAAATTGGTTTTTGGCTTTTGGCAGCACCTGTACACATTGTGGAGGGCCGGCCCTGGGGAGGGGCGAACGGGGCGGCCGCCCCGGCCCCCAAAGAGTCAGGGGCCCCCACCAGGTATGCACATGTATTATGTAATATTAGGGCCCGTGTTTAGAGAAAAAAAAATGAAACACAGCCTTATGTACTGCGTAAATAGAAAGAAAAAGAAAGAATGGCCTGGCCCATGTTCGCATGTAGATGTAGGCAGAGACGAACGTGGAAACTAAATCGCTTGTTTGATCGTTTCCCTGTTTGTTCGGATCACGGGATGGATCAGACCCTGGCCTTGATTCTGATCGTTCCTTGACTTCCGTTCCTTCCTTCTTTTTGTTAACCTGTTCGGGTGTTCGTCGTCTTCGACGGTTCGACCGCTGGTTAGATGAGTCTCCTGGTCTTCTAGAGTTCTCATCCTGAGTCCTGACGGCGGCAACGCGGTGCTATGCGGCACCGACGGGACAGGTACGAGCGCGTCTCCTTGCGCAGTCGCGCCCAGCGCCCTATGCTTGCTATTCTTTCTGTTTCTTTGCTAATCCTGAATTCTCGAATCTCAATTGATCGAACAGGGAAGGAAATTGTCGCGTACTCGCATTGTGAGCGAATCATTGTGCACAGCGTACAGAATAAAATTATAGCCACATTAAATTAGAGAGAAGGTATTATACTATGGCCTAGATTTTCTGTAATTGATCTTGTATCTACATAGCTTTGCGCTAATTTTAAAAGCTAAGTGTTCCTTTTAATTTCAGCACCATCATGTCAGGCTTAGGCAGAAAGTATCCATCCGACAGTGGAAAAAAAAGAAAGGAGGTAGATGAGCTGAAAGGATCATTGAGAGGATCCCTTGGTAAATATTTTAAGAAAGATGCAAGCACTTCAAGAAATCCAGACGAGTTGGCGATAGTTCTTTTCGATGAAGAAACCAATACTAATCAGGGAGATGATGGTCCAACTCCTACAAAAAACAATGTTGGCATCAACATGGATGATACCAATGTGAGTGATACTGACGACATATTTAATTCATCTGCAGTAGAATCTGCTAGTGTTGATAAGGAACCAGTTATTACTATGTATATTTATGATCCAAGCAATTGGGGTAATTTTGATAATAAAGCGAGGGACTTGTTAGTGGATAAGGGGCCTAAAAGGGAATAAGAAACCACTAAATATCCTTTGGATGAAAATTTAAGGCATTTTTCCACAACCATTACTCAAGAAAACTGAGCAATGGAGAGGTGTGTAATAGAAAATGGTTAGTTTTTTCCGAACACGCGAATAAGGAATTGCTTGATGAAATTGATATTGATACTATCACTAGCGATTTTGCATCTGAATTGTTAGAACAATTTTTTGAAGGTATTATGTAATATTTTATTCGATACACACAATGATTTTGGATGGACTTGACTGTTTACTTTGATACAATTTTATATCTACATATGTAATTACTACTTAAAAATTTATACTAAGGGCCCGAAAGGCCTCGGATTAGTGTTTCGCCCTGGGCCCCTGAAATCTCAGGACCGGCCCTATGTGGAGACTAGTGCCATAGCCAAATAAATGAGAACCGATGCTTCTCGGGGCTTCGATGCCAAACTTCTCAAGGTAATAAAATATTATATGAATCTCAGCAAACCGGTGCAACCAATGTGGGGTGGGCATGCATGTGGCAATTTTCTGACCCATTCCATTCTGCAGTCGGGCCTACTATGGGGTCTACCGTACATAATATGAGAACCAGGTACATTGTGAAGAAATTGGCTATTTGACATCGATGCCAAAGTTCTGACCGCACCACAAATTTGGCATCAACACGTTGTGGATGCCCTAATAACGCCTCCGGCCACATTGAGGGGCGCGAATACCTGTGACTACGGACCAAATTGTAATCCAGATGCACCTGCTGATAATTCTGAAAATATTATAGTCCAGATTGCAGTCCAGCAAAGAGGGACACTGATGCTTGCATTCAGCACATGCAAATTAAACGCCCACGTGTGGATATTCAGAGATGAAAAAGATGATTAGGTGCGCATTCGGGGCTTTGGAAGACGTATGTTGCATCTTTGTCCACAAGATGAATGGTGTTGACATTAGAGACGGCTACATGGTTAGTGAACAAAAAACCCGTTATCCTGTCATCTATGTTTGTTGTTTCGTAATTCACATTTAGTGTATGGATGATCGCTCACCTCGGGTTGTTGTTCTTTGCATTTGAAAGAGGATCCCGAAGAAAGCCGTTGATCTCATTGAAAGCAATACGGGCGTCTTGGATAATTCAGGGAGCATTCTTCTGCATGATGATACAGGAGCCCATGTTGCGGCTTCGTTCAAGAAGTCAAAAGATGGCAGGCTCGTCATTCAAGGAGGTTTTCGGAAGTATGTCGTACAACTCGAAATGAAGGAAAATGATCTTGTGGTCATCACGTTCCACAAGCGCGCTGGGACTGCATCCTATCTTAAAACACCTATGTTGTGTCCAGGGACGGAGCCAGAAAATAGAGATAGGGGGGCGAGAACTGGAAGGATGGAAATCATAGGATACAAACCCACACCGTAGTAAATATCATGAGATCTAAATAGTAGATGTATGTATGATATGTTGTTCTGTAATAAGAATAAAATTCGTAGTTTTAAAAAGCAGGCTATGGCTTTCTATATTTGGTGCCAAATTGACACTATATCGCATTAAATGGAGCCATAGAACGCTAAATGATGCTAAATTACACACGACAGGTTTAGCGCAATGCCCCTGTCGCTATAGCGTCGAGATAACGCGCTATTTAAAATTATGATAAAAATACATATCTATTAATTTGAAGTCAGCTTTACGAGCATGATACCAATAATTTCTTCAGAGGTAAACTTGGCCGTTATTTCCCCTTCTCAGTGATTGTAGATTATACTTCTGTATGGTTCTAAAATTATAGGCTAATTAAATAGGGCTTCAATGAATTGCTAATACCTTTTATCCTCGTTTTGTTGCCGCCCATCCGTGCGGTCGCCCTACCGGCTACCGCCAAAGTGGCCGTGGATCGATGATCGCGGGCGGCCGTCCCTTCTCCGCTTTTCTTGATGGCGATGGAACCGCGTCGCGCAGAGATCCGATAGTAGGCAGCGGCACTGCGGCAGGCGGCAGATGTCAAGCTCGATCACAGCAGGCGGTTGGGAAATGAGAAGCGATATGGCGACCTGTGTGCGCGTGGGCGTGCGGCTAGCCTGTTAATTGGCCCCTTTTGTCTCTACTATGGGGATCTTGTCTACTGTATGATGGAGGGGGGGGGGGGGGGGGGGGGGGGCACAGACTATGAATATCTCTATGCCATCTTGCATGATGGTGCAGCTCCACAAATCTGGGACTTGTAGCGCCTTTGGTGTGGTCTGTGACCGTGACGTTTCGACCTATGCATCTCCAGTGACTATCTAAGATTGGTTGGCATGTTTTTACTAATGGCGAACTGCTCCACCTTGAATTATCTACCATAAGTCACATGATTATTTGTTCGTGTTGGATATTGCTTGCGCAATAACATGATTGGAGAATGAGCACTGAATTACAACGCCAGCTATCCGTCTTACAGGATCACTAAACATGTGCTTGGTTCAACATTGATAGCTCGGACGACCGCCACCCACCTCCCTTTCATCCGGGTTGTCCTATTACTCATCATGTGCCTGGCACATGTAAAAGCAGATCATGTGCCTGGCACGTACCATTTAACAGTTGAAACCCCTCAGCGCGTCAGCATCTTGTACCTGGTACATGGCACCGGGCCGACTTGTGCCTTGTACATGGCACGTGACTACAGCATGCTCCACAGGCACATGATTGTAAGGCACTTGCAACTGTGCCAAGTACATTGTCCAGCTTGAAGACTCCCACCACAGAAAATCAAAATGGCACCTCTGCTGGCTACCACCCGTGGTTCATCCTGCAATGATTCCAACAATGCCAAGTCCCTAGGTCTGTATAGATTCTTTTGCGTATTCCAACACAGACCCCGCGTCCGCTCAATGTTTAATTGACTGCCGAGCGGGCTGGTTTTGCATCCGGAAATGTTACAAATGCCACCCCTTAAAACAGTCTGTGTTTGCATGACCCAAAATATATCTAAGTTATAATGAAAATCAATCAAGTGTTTATGATGATGTGCGTCACATTAGTACGGTAATACTCGTATTGATCTCACACAGTCCACAACGGTTGATTCACGTATGCGTGGCATTTTTTGCTTCTGACGTATCTGAAAAAAGCGTGGTAAGTGACAGGGCCTGTGACGCCGGACCTTGCTGCCACATCGTGCTGCGCGCCTTGTCCGGGCGTGTGCGGCCCTGAGCGCGCTGCTCATCACGAGAGAACCGCGCCGCGCCGCCGGCCAATGCATGTTAGCCGCACCGCTGGCACCTCCCACCTAGCAGTAACAAACAAAAAGTTAAAAGGGGGAACGCAGATGGACCAGAGTCACGGGCCGCCTCATGGAGGGTCCGATAGTGTCTGTCCTTATCTCCCTACGGTGTGTAGTAGGCGGATCACGGCCGAGGTACAACTAACACGAGCGATATAACCGTGGCCTGAGAATCTTATGGGCACGGCTCGCACATATCCCGAGGTATATGGACGTACCGGATAAGCGGGCCGGGGTGCAGGTGCTCTGTTATATGATTTCGCTCCAGACACGTCACGCAACACCCAGCTGGTCGTCTGATCCTGCAATGCGTTGGAGGGAGTTGGCTCAATGTGTCGCGCGTCGGGCAACCAGACTACTCCTGACACATCACGAAACTCCCGGCTGGCTGTCCGATCCGGCAATGCTTTGGAGAAAGTTGGCTCAATGCTCCTCGTGTTGGGCCAACGGATGGCTCCTGACACGTCACACAATTCCTGTGTGGTTGTCTAATCCGACAATGCGGTGGAGGGAGCTGGCTCAATACATCACGTTTTGGGTAAACATATGGCTCTGAACACATGATGTGACGCCCGATTGGCCATCTAATCCGACAATGCACTAGAGGGAGCTCGCTCAATGCGACGAGAATTGGGCCAACGAACGGCTCCTGACATGTCATGCGATGCCTTGCTGAGTGTCTAATTTGGTGATGCGCTGGAGGGGGCCGTCTTAGTGCACAACGCGTTGTGCAAACCGACGGCACTGGACACTTCACGCAACACCCAGCTGGTCGTCTGATCCTACAATGCGCTAGAGGGAGTTGTCCAATGTGTCGCACGTTGGGCCAATAGACTGCTCCGGACACATCATGCAACTCCTAGCTGGCCATCTAATCTGGCAATGTTCTGCAGAAAGAGGGCTCAATGTTTCGCGTGTTGGGCCAATGGACGGCTCCTAACATGTCACACAACACCTGGCTGGTTGTCTAATCCGGCAATGGGTTCGAGGGTGCCGCTCAAATGCATCGTGTGTTGGTCAACGAACGACTCAGGACACATCGCACGACGCCCGACTGGCTGTCTGATCCGGCAATGTGCTGGAGAGAGCTGGCTCAATGCGACGAGAATTGGGCCAACGGACGACTCCTGACACGTCACGCGATGCCTTGTTGGGCATCTGATCCGGCAATGCACTAGAGGAGTTGTCTCAATGCGCCGTGCCTTGGGCCGACGGATCACTCGTGACAAGTCTCGCGTCCGTACGACTGTGCAAACATTCATGCTAGATGAGATCTCAATAGATTATGTGTTCCTATAGAAAGTACTAGCAGGTGAAGGCACGGCGGCACGCCGCGCCTGTCGGTAAGCACATGCATGTGCTTATTTCTTTCTTCTTATGAGAAAAAAAGATTCAAAAGATGACTGACGCAGTGGGAATTTTTGTTTATCTAGTCGATTCATCTAGACCTTTGTATTTTCTTTTGTGCATGTGGATCCTTGAAGCTTTTTTGTTAGCGTTTTTGTATGTCTAGTTGATTAGTTTGTTTTCTTGTTTGGACTAAGCTGATACATTCATTAATAGCACAACGTTACAAAGATAGGAGGGATAAATAAAACCAGGTACAGATTAAGGATAAGGAGCATACAGTGGACCCAAACCCTGCACTATGGCCCCTATGAATTGATTTTGGTTTCATACAATGTATCACTTTCTGAAAGAATATATCTTCCGAAGATAGAAAAAAATGTTAATAGCGAATATAGTTTTTGATCGAATTTGAGTTCTTTTGGATATCCAACTATGTACTCAATGTATTAGAGCATTGAAAAAAGTTCTAGATAAATATATCGACATGTCAAATATCAAATGTATCTAATTTTTTTGTAGTATTCCACAATGTCAACCATGATGTTAAGGACTCAATAAATTCATATTAGTAAAAAAAGGAAAGCATAGCAATACTTGACCTCGGCTTCAAACAACGACCAAGCACTTGAACTCCAAACACACCACCACCAGCAATACATCCTGGTGCTATAGCGTAAAGTCCATGGCATGAACAAACCAAGCAAGAAGAGAAGTATCTTACCAAGTGGAGAAAAAAAAATGCTTTTGTTTCCTCCTGCCATTTGGCGACCTTTGTTGTAATTCTAGAGTTTGATGTATTCTGTTTTCGATCAAGTCATAATGAAGTATGTACGATCAAAGCTGAAGTGTATACATTTTTTCTGCTCTAGACAAATACTATGACATGCTAATATTAACACTGTTTTGTGTACCTATTAAGAGAGTTGAAGGGAGACAACCTCTAGAGATACTTCTTGATCGCCTGTGAACTTTCATACTCATGCAACATGGGTCGAATTGTTCTAGACAGAAGGTTTCATGAGTAAAAAGATAACGAAACATCGCACCCTTGAGCAATTATATGCAACAAACCAGAACAAAACAAGCAATAGTTCCAAGAATACCATACATACGTCATACTTAACTGAATCCATAAAATTCTTATAGTCAAACTAATTAATAGTGCAGAAAATATTTTGCTTTAATGAACACTTGCTGGTTAACCCAAATTATTGTTGGACTAATTCAGTAGGTCCTAAGCTTGCCTTACTTTGTTGAAACATACTATGATCGTTAAATAAGAAACCTCTTAGGAAGCCCATCATGCAACTGCACACATTTTGAAGAGGATAACACATGTCAAACAACCAAATTTAGTCAAACTTTATATTTTTCAACACCATAAATTCTGCAAACTTTAATAATTTATTACGGCAAGGGGCTCCAAATTAATAATTCATACCCTAGGTTGTATCTTCTATATGTCAGTAGTACGACACATCACATGTTTCTGTGTTTGAACATCATATATATGAAATTAAACCATTACCAGAATTCCTTTCATCCAAGAAATGAAATGGAACATAATGGAAAGATAAAAAAATGTGACTCACCATGGTATATTAAAAGATGTAGGTTGTGAATTTCTTGCACATGAGGCTGAGGAGTCTTCAAGCTTGTAAGATGTGGAAAAAGAGAGTCCATTTTTGTCATGTATATATTGCAGGATCAAAAAATTTAACGGATAATGTATCACTGATTCACTATAAAGAATAATCTTCATTGCCACTTGATTTTGTATTTTTTTTAAAGGTAGAACAAAAAATATTTAGAGTACATGTTAAAGGGGCAATTTTGTCACATAATAGTTTATTTGCTATATTAGGAATAAAAACATCTTAAGTCAATCTCTATTTAAGCCAAGCTAATACCATCCATGTTATTGGGTTGAACTCAATTGGGGAGCAAGGGAGGGGGGTGTCATCTCCATGGTATCCTGAATTGCACAATGAACATGCTCTACTTCAGCACTGATTCACATGAATTATACATGTAATAGCTGGTTAAACATCCTGCGATGATTTATGTAACCTTAATATACACTCAGTTTCCTGTTATCTCTCTAATGGACAATATATAGTTCCTTACATTTTTTCTTTCAAATGATAACTATAATAAATACAATGCAATAATATAATGCTATGTACTGCTGCTTGAGTGGTGTACATGAATTTATATATAATCATAAGGAATAGAAATATGAACCTCACCTAATTTCAAGGGAAGTGAGATAGGTCGACTTAGTAAATGCTTGCTCATGTTTAATGTTAAATAAGTCTACCACTATAATACACTTTTTTGTACCGAGATTTTCGAACTCAGTGTGAAAATTTGCACAAACTTAGAAGGGTCTCTCATCTTTGATGTGTAAAATTCTCAGATTTTTTTTGAATTTTGTTGGTATTTCCCTTTTCAAAAGTATTGTCCACCCGCGCATACTGTTTAAATTACCGAGCTTCTCGGGTATCATCTCATCGTGTAAATCTACACAAAGTTAGAAGGGTCTCATATTTGATGTGTTAAAATCTCATATATTTTTGATTTTTTTGGGTTTTTTCAGTTTTTTTTAAATTTTGTTGGCTTTTTTTAAGGTACTATTCACCTAGGGGTTGTTCACACATGGTACTATTCATTCAAGCACTATTCACTGCATGCCACATGTTAATTTCTCAAAGCCTCCAAAAAATCCAAAAGTTTGTGAGGCATCTTAGCTTAGCCACTTTAATTCTTTTATTATATGATGCTTAATTATTTGTGTATCTTGGCTGATGACTGAACCATGGAGGGTTGTTGGATTGCCATCTCACCGTTGCTCAGCACAAAAGGGATTTAATTTTTATTTTCATCTTATTTTTATGTTGCCTACGAGAAATCTTTTGGAAGAAGAAATAATTGGAAATACATTTGTGCAATCTTCTAACACATAAGAGTGTATCTTTGCAAAAATTTGTAGGGACCAAATAAATCAATGAAAAAAGATTCGTTGGCAAATAATGCAAGAGAGTTAATTATTTGCAACCTACAATGGTAGGAATTTTTTGCAAGCATGGATGTTAATATTGGTTTCAGTACGAACAAACAATACACACCACTAATTTTCTAAAGCTACGACATGAATTCTACTTGTCGTGGCTCTATCTGTTTGGTGTATTCCTGCTCCTTGATGCACTAAAGCTAGAATAAACTTACCAGCAAAAGCCCCTTTATAGGACCATGTACCCCATGATGTGTGGCACAATTTGCTATGGGTTTGTGCATTTTAAATCGGGTGGTTGCCATAGTTTGAACCTTGCAAGCCCAAAGTTCATTTCCTTTTCTTTTTACCATGTAGTGCGCTGAAGCTAAATAGCGTAACATTGCTGCCTACATTGCGCCATGTAGTTTCTCAAATGGTGAGTCGCACTTTCGTGAACGAGATTCTTTTTTTGGAGTGAACCATATTCGTACGCCCCATTGGAAACCAAGGAGAAAATGTGGACGCTTCAACATGGCTTGTTTGTCCATGCAATACTCAATGATTCAAACGTGGGTGCGAGCCCGTGCAAGGGATGACAAAAAATTGTGGGCCAGCAAACTAGAAACCGCGTGAGCTCACCATGTCCCGACGCACACACTGGCAATGACAATCAGTCAATAGTAAGTTCCGCAATGTCCGAATCACCCTGTAGAATGACATGTTCTCCTCGGTCAGAATTGACAGTTCCTTTCCTTAGAACCGTACTTGAGAGTTCCCTACCTCATACGGCTCGGAAATTGGAATCTTAATTTTCCCTATCTTAACTGAATTCGATTTATCAAAGATGCACCATTGATTTGTTTTGGATCATGTGTCCACTGTTACACGTTTAAAAAAATGGTTCTGTTATTGCTTTTTGGCAGTACCGCTCGTCGGTTGTCTCGAAAAAAAAATAAGTGAAAAATGTGTGTCACACTTAAGAGGTGCATTCGTAATCTCTATGTGTGTCACACATAGAGGTGCACTGAAAATGTTTTCAAGTTTTATTTTTATTTCCTCTATTTTTTTCTGTAGAAGTTACTCATGCTTCGGATGATGACCCACCAGTAGCCCCACACATAGGAAGTGCACAGGCAGAAATCCCCAATCTAGCCATAGACGATCACTACTAGGGAAAACCCTATAGGTAGACGCTTAGCAACAGCGTGGGGTAATAGGCCTCCGCTACTGGTACTTAGCAGTAGCGTGGGGCCTATCCCTGCGCTACAGCTAAGCGTATAGCAGTAGTGTGGGCCCTCCAACCCACGCTGCTGCTAAGTGGTCCCCACTGTACCGCCTAGGGCTATCTGTAGTAGCAGTGGTGCGTACAAGACCCGCGCTACTGCTATCATCTTAGCAATAACGCGTGTCTTGTACCCCCGCTGCAACTATGGAAACACGGGGCCAGCTGGTGGGCCCCACTTAGCAGCAGCGCGGGCTGCATACCCCTCGCTACAGCTACTGCTGTTAGCTGTAGCGCGTGCCCTTCCCCCGCGCTGCTGCTAGGCCAGCCTTATCCTCCCTCCGCCTCACTCTCACTCTACCTCTCCTCACTCTCTCTCCCTCTCTCTCACCGCCGCCAACGTCCTCCTCCCGCCGTCGCCGCATTGCCGCCGTCCCCCGAGCCCCGGCGCCCTCCGCGAGCTCCTCCCCTGCCTCGCCGTCGCCCGAGCCCCGGTGCCCCTGCCTCGCCGTCGCCCGAGTCTTGACGCCGACGCCGACCTCCTCCATGCCTCGGCCGCTCCGACCTCCTCCTCCTCCACGCCTCCGCCGACGCCCGAGGTAACCATGCATCCATCGACCCCCCCTAAATCTCCCCATCTCCTTAAGTCTGCCTAGGGTTCATCCGAAATTGGGTGATCAATTTTAATTAACCAAACATAATTGTGAGCTTTAATTCTTAACAGAGGATTGTAACTGAAACTATATAAAATTCAGTTAAGACAATGTCAAAAAAATTCAGTTAAGACAATGTCAAAAAAATTCAGTTAAGACACTGTCGAAAAAATTCAGTTAAGAAAATGTCAAAAAAAATCTGTTAACTCGCTGTCAAATTTTTTTTGTCAAATTTTAAAAAATGTCCTGTACTTGTTAATCTGAATGTGCTATTCAGAATTTGTAGCAAGTGTATGTGTATGATGGTATATTTTCAAATATATTTCAGCAATCAAACTCTAAGGTATATTGTGAAATATATAGAGAAGACAATATGTAAAAAGAATTTATATACTAGCAGCAATCGTTTTCAACTATATATAGAAGACATCAGGTAAAAAAATTAGGGCATTTTTCTAGGGTTCAACAAGTAGACAGTAGGAATCAAATTGTAGACAATAGAAATTTTTATTAGGAATCAAATTGGATATTCTTATAGGTTGCTGTTAACTAGCCATTTGGTGATTTGGATAGCATATCAAGCATAGCTCAAATAGTTATTTTATTTGTGTGCAGCAAAGATCACCGACGTGCCGCTCGACGACACCCGCATCCTCGATATTCATCTAGTGAGCATTCCAACCCACACTATAGCATTCTCTGTATGGACAACGACAATTTTGAGAATCATTTGGAAGAGCTTATACTACTCTCGATGGCCACTTTGTATCATTTGTATCATGTGTGTGATGTCAAAGCAAGTGGCTACTTTGTATCTTTGCAGGAAACTGATCCGAGTGGCCTATGTTTTGCCAGAATGTTGATTCATTTTCGTTCTGGAAAATTTCAGGCGCTCGATATGTCCTGTTTTTAGCAAAGGTCATGCCAAATTTTTCCGTGAATTTTGGCATGACTTGTGCTAGAAAGTAGGAAATATCGAGTGCCCGTGATTTGCCGAAACGGGAATTAAACGACATTTCGGCAAAACATAGGCCATTTTTTATGTCATTACTCCATATATGTAACGGGTTGACTTTCAGTCTGTTGGGGCTCCTTATGTGACTTTCAGAGAGCAAGAATCCCGACTGTTGTCGTGGGGGTCGCTTCCTCCTCTTCTCCTCGTGATAGACTTTGGTAATGCACGAGGAAAGGGCGTATGCGACCATCATCGATGGTCGATATATTAGAGAGGAAGAATCCCGACTGTTGTCGTGGGGGTCGCTTTCTCCTCTTCTCCTTGTGATAGACCTTGGTAATGCACGAGGCAAGGGGGGGATGCGACCATCACCGACGGTCGACATATCAGAGAGGAAGAATCTCGACTGTTGTCGTGGGGGTCGCTTCTCTTTCTTTCCAAGGTGCTAGACATTTTGGTGTAATGCACTTTGGAAAGAAAGGAGGAGCGACCATCACTGACGGTCGCAATATTAGAGAAGGAGTGCCCACCATATACACCACGAGAGATGAGAGTTTTTCAAGGAAGACTCGATGGACCGAAAGTCAACCCGTGCTGAATAGTGATCTATGTGTTGAGTTCCTGCTATTTGCCATTGATTTTTAATCTTTGAATTATGAACACAGGAAATGTCTGATGACGCTAGGATCCCTGAGTGCGATTACTGCAACGACGACCGGGGTATGTGCGACAGACCTCACCTAGAAAATGGTAGGTGCTTCACCATCAGGCTGGAGGAGACCTTCGAAGTTTTTACGGTATGTAACGACGACAAGTATTTTTCCGTAATTAAGCATGACTTGTGCTTTTTTGCTTTATCAACGTGTAATTTCCGTTTTTTACAATTCGACTAGTGCATCCCCTGCCATGTAAGATCGTATGTCTTGGACAAGCTCGGTTTCGACGATATGGAGAGTATGGAGACGAAGATAGCTCACCTTAGGACGAAACATGGTTTCACTTTTGGGGTTAAGCTATACAATGCAGTAAATCACTCACATTTTGGTTGCTCAAATTGGAGAGGACTATGCAAGGCATATGGATTTCAGGAGGATATGAAAATAACCTTCGATATCCGTCCTGAAGATGATATTGAAGATAATATCGACATTTGGGTGGATGTGGACATGCTTCCAATTATATCTCCATGTGAGTTTGTCAAACAAATTTGTTAAGTAATTTATATTGTTTATTTAAAAATAGTTGGTATTCACCCCTATTAAACTTGTTTATTTATAATTGACAGCTTATTTCCATTCTCCAAGAAATATACGGAAGGTAGTAGACAATACCTACTATAGTTATGGCGCAGAACTAAATTGGGAGGAGAAAAATTATCTTGTCTCATTTATTAATGATATTGAGACTTTCAAGATCAATTATGAAATTAGCCAACATTATGGTCAATACGTGCCACTAGTCCACGTGTTGAACTATGGTAACATCCATGGAGATAGCATAGTAAGATTTTTTACTATTGTGTCACTAGTCCATCTTTTGCATACATTCTTCTTAAGCTAAACTACATTGATAACTATGATACTATTATGTTCTTCAACAGAAGCTCCCAACACTACTGCAGAAATGGCTAGCAGTGGCGGGTGCAAAATGGCTATCACTGGCGGGCTAGGGGCCCAGGCCAACCCGCCACTAACCTCCCGCCACTACTAAAAGGCCACCAGTGGCGGGCGCCCGCCTGCCACTAGTAATCAGTTAGCAGTGGCGGGCGCCCGCCCACCACTAGTAATCAGTTAGCAGTGGCAGGCGCGAAATCTTGCCCGCCACTAGTAACTCGAATACCACTAGTGGTTTTACTTTATACTAGTGGCGTGCACCTAGTCCTGCTCGCCACTGCTAGTTGTTTTAGGATTTCAAAAAAAAAAAATACTGTACTTGTACTATGATGTACAGGGTGTAGTTCTTGTAATACATAGTATTATCATATGTACATACATATAACATATTGGCTGCATGGAGTATACAAATTTACATTCATCATCATTGATATACAAATTTACATAGGCTAGCTTGGAGGGCACACACATATCATCAATGTTCTAATCGACAAGAAATAAAATAGGAAGAACCGAAGGGCCGCGAACAGGGTAGGCGCTGCTCCTCCTAGTAGCCTTCTGCTCACTAGTTCTTTCCTGGTTGGATCTCACCTGCAAAAGAAAATGAATATGAAGCCATGAAGCTACGAATCCATGAACCAAATAAAAAATGAGCATCAACGGGTGAGAATCACACCTGATGTGCATCTAACAAAGAATGAATCTAGCATATAGAAAGAAAAATGGAAGTAAATGGGGTACATAATAAAAGAAATACAGACATCTAACCACTGTCTGCACAACTAAACGAATCATATCTTCCATGGATCCGATAAAAGATCTTTTGGATACAGCACAAAAGGAGATAGCATTAATTAATTAAACAAAGTAATCTTCATGGCAAGCTGGACACATAACTAGCTAACTCTGGTGAACTAGTAGACTACAGTTAGCTTGCAACATGTAGCTAGCTTCAGGGACATGTGTTGTTTACAACAGCTAGAGGCAATACTTTGATAATTTCAAAACCATGATATCTTATTCTTATACCAACAAGCTAAAATACTGCAGTTTTTCAATACTTCGGTTTTTATAGCAGTTTGTTGCCAAACAAAGCCGTAATCTTTTTCATCATTTGTGCAGAGAGGGGGTTGCTTGTGTGTAAGCATCGCTTACCCGCAGACCCATGTCGATCGACGCTAGCTGCTGCGGCCGTGGCCATAGCCACCGTCACGGATCATGCCACCGCCGCCGGGACCGTGGACATGCGAGAGGCCATGGTAGGCGACGGACAGGACCAGCCAAGGTTGCCTGTGTAACAAGCATTACATCAATCACATTATCGTGGTATAAATCCGGAACACAAGTATCTATATGCATGAATAGCAATGGGAAATTATATGATAGTACTCGAGCATTATATCAATCAAGTCCTCATGGCATAAAAATACTGCCACTCCCATTGAAAAGAATACCTATAACATAATTAGATAACTTGGTCCAGTAAAGAAACAAATTTTAGTATAAGAATCCCCACGAGTCGTGAGATCTCTATCCTTATTAACTAGAGACTGCAAACAAACAAGAAGTTGAAGTGTTGTTTCTTAGTTAATCAGTTTATTGAATTAAATATCATATAAAACTCAAGTAAATGAAAAGTTGATTGAACTAAATATCATATAATTTTATATTCTCCTTCAAAGAACATGAAAGCTCAATGATCAATGTACATAATAAAAAAGTTTGTGGAATAACAACCAGAAACGGACATGTCTATCCAGAAGAAAAAAAAAATCACATCTTGCAATGAGGCTTTTTTATACTCCCTCCGTCCCAAAATAAGTGTCTCAACTTTGTACTAGCT